>JAEVFJ010000011.1:0-600000 GCA_021029105.1 Cristinia sonorae
GCGCTTCCCAGAGCGGTGATCTTCGCCAGGCTTATCGCTCGCCTTCACGTTCTTCCATGGCACCGAGCAACCCTCCCCCGCCTATCGTATGGACACCCGAGTTGGAGCACGAAATCACCATCGCCCTGTTGGCAGAGATGGAACGCCGCGGGCGCACACAACCTCGGGCTCCCCTGTCCTCCTCTGGCAACAAAAGTCTTGTTCCCCGCGCTTTGCGCAGTGCCCAGAACATTTTGGACCGAGCGCTGCGCTCCGAACCCCTCGGTTCGATGGAACCTTCCACGAGCGCACAACTGGCATTCCTGCGAGTGTGGTGACTTTGGCAACGAACTTTTTGTTGATCCGTGTTTTACCCTGGACCGAGTGTCTTGGACGTCGGTCTGCCGTTCTTGGTCTTCCGTCAGTGTCTCAGCGTCTGAACATCGCTACACCATGTACTGCTGGCTGTGTACATTTCTATGCGATACTTCTTCTGTCACATCCGTGTGTATCCGTTGCAGGTTTCGTCAAACTCTTGTCCAAGTGAGTTTGATTGTGGCGATCATGGCGAGCTTGATGGCGGCAAATCACTATCGCACTGTCAAGAGTTCGGAGCCGGAAGCGGAGATGAGAATGACACTGAACAACAAGCGCGACAGGATCAGCCAAATAAATCTCCGCTTCAACCTCGCGCTCAATATGGCCCCTGAAGCGGTTGCTCTTTCTTTTCCTCAACATCCATCGGTTGTATTCTCCTCCCTCGTCGCCCTCCTCCTCAACGTCGCGTTCTCCAGCGCATCCCCTCCCACTCTCTCATTCACACATTCTTTCAGCATCCACATCAGAAAAATCTATTCAAGATGTTCTCTGCTCTCAAGTTGATCGCTCTCGCCGCTTGCGCCCAATCTGCTTTTGCAGCACTCTTCGTACATATTTCTTCATCTGCCACATCATCAAAATGTCCTCACAGACTGTTTGCTTAGATGACCTCCCCCGTCGCTTCCTCCAACTGGGCTGCTGGTCAACAACAAACTATCTCGTGGCAAGATGACGGAAAGGCACCTTCTCTCAAGGACTTCGGAGCTGCTAAGGTTACCCTGAGTGTTGGTAACTCAATTCAGCAGGTACATCTTGTTTGCTTTTTGGTTATCCTTAGCCGCGTTGGCTCGAGAGCCGAAAACTTGTGCCTTCATGCTGACGCTGGCGTATTTGTTCCAGACACATCTCCAGACCATCGTTGACAACGTGGATGTATCAACCACTTCATCCATCGTCTTCACCCCCGACCCCTCCGTCGGTGCTAACGGTGCTGTTTAGTGAGTTTTAAGCACCTTCCCTCTTGATGTAATTTCTCAGCATGCTTTCGGAACAGCTTCGTCCGCATTGAGTCCCTCGCCTTGAAGGACGCTGCCCAACCTCAATACCCTGCTCTGGCGTTCTCTGCTAAGTTCACGTACGTACCTGCCGGCTGAGTCCTGTTAAGATATTGATATTGTTGTGTAGTTTGACTGGCATGACCGGACAGTTCAGCCCTGCCGTCCAGGCGCAGATTGATGGTTCTTCCACGGCTCCTCTCGGGCCCACCACCACTGGCTCCCCCACTACCACTGGTGCCTCCAGCTCAACCACCGGTTCTTCCTCCTCGAAGAGCGCTTCTGCTTCCGGCAGCAAGACATCCAGCCCCGCTCCCACCAACACCAAGGACAGCGGTGCTCTTAGCATGGCCGTCAACGGTGCTGCCGCTGTTGCTGGCTCTGTCTTCGCTGCCGCTTTGCTTCTTTAAGCTTTCAGGTCATGGACTGACCTCCGTATATCACATACATCTATTCCCACTTCTAGATTGTTTGATCCCTTATTCTTCGGTTATGCCCTCGTGTCGTCGTCCCCTCGATGTATCGATTCTCTCTTCTGTTTGATCCTCCATGCTTGAGTTCGTGATTCGCCCGACCCCAAGTTCCTTTCACTGCCAGTTTGGATGGGCCACCAAGAATACCTCCAACAACAGTTCCTTCGTGCTTGCCGTCGCCGAGAATTTTCATGCACTCCGATGATGCTCGTTACGACTTTCGATGTACGCCGAGAGGCCTTAACTTACCCTCATTAGTCACGTTCCAAGCGTATCTTGGTGTAATTCATGTCCACATTCTCCATTAGGTGCAATTCCGTGACCTGAATGCAACGGAATTGAGAGATCGGTGTCAACTTTTTTCCGTTACCAAGGTAAAGGTCTACGAACATCATGGTATTCTAAGCTCTTCCAGCAAAGATGTTGGGTATGTCTAAGTAATTCCACATTCGACACATACGCTAGTATCAGTGACGGCCACTGTTTTGTGAGTTATGCCAGTGTCTGTTCCGTAGCAGGTCGACGTCCCAGAACTATATTACAAGATCCCGTCCCAATGCACGTACGTACGAAAGTAAAAAAATCAAGACCCATGCCAGTATGTTACAAAAAAAGCGGGCAAACACGAAGTTCACAACGAGATATGTATCCTATCATGCGGCACCCTTCTCTTTCTCCCTCACCATCTCCCTCGCCTCTTCCTCCGTAACTAACCTCCCGTCCAGCTTCGCGACCGCCTCTTCCGCGATTCCCTGCACCGTTGGTGTATCCCTTCCGATCAGGGACACGTATACGCCCTTCCCTAGGAGCGGGTATGACCCTACGCGGATCCCTTGGTCTTTTGTGCGGGCTTGCAGTTCCGTGAGGTACGGTGCAATGGAAGACTCAGGATGCCTGGATAAGTAGAAAGCGGGCGTGATCGTGAGGGGACGTGAACCAACGATGAAAAGGTTAGCTTACGATGTGAACACTTGTTGTCGGAAGGGACGTTCGTGTGGCGGTGGGAGGGGGAGGAACGGTGTCAATCCTGTGAGCATTCGCTGGAATAGCTTCGGAATGCCAGGGAACACGCATAGTTTTCCTTCTAGTCGCACAACGGGCTACAAGAGAAGCGTTGAGCTTCATGCGATGTGATAAAGTATTGAAAACAACCGACCACCCATACATCTGGCGCAATGAATAGTACTTCTGCCTTGTCAGGGAAAAGTGCCATTCGTTCTCGCGCCGCTTTCTGTTCAGGGTTCTGTTGGGCCAACGAGGCCCATCGATGTTTGCTCATCTCGTGCATGCGATGTAGAGTCTCATTGTGGTGAACCAAGGATTGGTTGAATGACTTTGCGAGGGATGCATATGTGATGTCTGGCGACCTCGGTAAGCATACACGCAACTTGAGCACCAACACAAAAACTCGCCATCATGCGTGGGTCCGATACCTCCCGACGTTATCACAAAGTCGTACGAGCTGACCATGCGCCGACTAGCTTCAATGCTACGAAGTATAACTGGCTCAGTCGATGATAACTTGAATGATGTCATCGCAGTGTGCAGACATACATTTCGTTTTCGTCGTCTGCAATCACTTCAATGCGCTTTCTGTAACGGAATATAATTCTTGGTACATCGCTCTCATAAGATATCGTAAATTGTACTCACAGCTCAATGCCCCACTCAAAGCAATACCGCGCAAAGAAGTTGGAGTTCCGGTCGAGGGTCTTCCCATTGAGGATCTCATCACTACCCTCAACGGTCACCAGACAGCACAATCACGTAGAAGAGAGGGTTGAAACATTCCGTATAAAGACGACCAGTTTAGCCAACTGTTTATTCAGACCCCAACTAGTCCGACTAACCCAATGATCAACGCGCCGGCCGTCTTGATGAACCTCCCCTCTCCCAATGGGTTCTTCGGGATTTCGGACAGCGGAAAGTTGAATTCGACAGCATCCTTGGACGGATTCTTCGTCGAGAGATCCGGGTCTCCTGCGGCGGTGGCTTCAGGTTCGTCCTTGGAAAACGACATGACGCGTGAGAAGCGTGGGTTGGTCGTCGCGTTGCTGCCACTGCCGCTTCCGTTTGTGAAGGAGGTTGCTGAACGGGAGAAATGGCGAGCAAGAGAGGAGAGGCGGGTTGATGCTCGTGCGTGCATGGGAGTGGTTGTGTTGGAGGGGATTTATTGTGGGACAGACCAAGAACCGTTCGGAGTCCCGCTCACACCTCTGCGGCCCGGTGGTGAGCACAGAGTTGGCATGCAGTTTCGAAACATATCCTGAGAAATATTATGGCTACAAGTACTAGTCTGGGATATCGTATATCGTCTTCATAACATGGTCCGCTTTCCTCCCTGTGTGCTTGATAAATCCCATAAAGTCCAGTTCCTGCAACGCCCGCATAAACCGCGCCTGCACTTCCATCTTCCACTTCTCCTCAGCGTCCTCCTCTTCCTGGATTACCTTCTGCTTTACTTTCCCTTTCCCTTTCTTCGGAATCGCTGGCTTCGCTAGCGCCTTCGCTTTCTCGCGTTCCTGGAGTTGCTCCCTCTGAACGTCCAAAACACCAGCGAACGCCTCAAACCAGTCGTATACGTTGATCATCCTGCCTGAATCCATGTATCGTCGGAAAAGAATGCTGGTGTCTGGAAGCTCCCATATGGCGTATTGTCTTTCGACGGGGATCTGCGCGTCCTCAGCATCTTCAGCAGCGGCCGAGTCTCCAAATAGCTCTCTGTGCGCAGATAGCACCTCATACGGATGGAGGAGAGCGTTCACAATCGCTAATCGAGGGGCAGGGTTGATGAGCTGTGGATGATCAATACACGTTAGCGAAGTCGCGTTGTTCCGAAACCATATGGCAAACGCACCTCTGAAGGGAAAGGTGTCATCCCAGTATTCCAGACATCCCATAGAGGACCCTGATCAAGTCGTATGAGACGTGACCTGCTCAAAACGTCAATGATTATTGCGCTGCGCCCAACATATAGACTTACTCAATGTACTCAGTGAGCCAATCCCCAATACCAGCAGCAATCTGAGCAAAACTAGTATTTTCCTCTGTGCCGTCTCCATCCTCTTCGGGTAATTGGGCAATGGCGGCAACGATACGGATTCTCGCATCTTCCTCTTCTCGGCGTACGGAAGGAGACTTGAGATGATGGAAAAATTGATGCAGTGCTTGTAATAGCAGCCGTAACTGCCTGCCGTTCACTTTCCTGCAATTGTAAAGCAATCCTAAGTAGCCGTTTTGCTAAAGCGGATGAGGGCAACGTACTTCACCATCATGCCCAAGTATTTCACCTCTTTACTCACTCTTCCACGTACCACTCGTGTCATCAGCTCCAGTGAAGTTTCTTCGGGACGACCAGTGGTGGTCTTGTAACCCTGCGCATGCATGAACTGCTTGACGAGACACATCGTTTGGAAGCCAATACGCATCTTCCGCGCTTGCTTATGCGCCAGGGAACGTGCTGCAGATACAGCGCCGAGTAGGCCCTCAATGGTAGGCGATTCTTCATCATCTAGCCTTATAGGGTCAAGGGTGGGCTGGTCCGTAACGTCGGTCCACAGACGGGTGAGGAGAGCGTCGAGGAAATTGAAAGACAAAGGTTGTTCCAATTTCTTGATGGCCGCCTGCATCGAAGATGTACCAAGAAACGCGTCGTGTACCAGAATAGTGAAAGGTTCCTCAAAATGCTTCATATAGGCCAACTGTTAACGGGAGGTCAGAATAAAGGAGGCGCTACGGCACGGTTTGTATTTACCTGCAGGATGGTGAGCATCGTGTCGATGGAAGCTGTATGTCGAGTGCCAAATTCAACAAGGTAGTCAAGGGTAGCAGAACCCAGCATGACGTCTGGATCAAAATCAGGATCAAAGAAGGTCTAATACTGAAACTTCAGTGCTGTTTCCCACATAATATCGGGTTAGTCTTACTTTTGAGAGAACGGTCTCCAAAACATCAGCTCCCGAAGGTGCAGAGACAGAGTCGATCCGAAGCAGGGTGAGGGTAGCCCGTGTAAATGCTCCTCGAATATAGGTAAGGACTGACGGCGAGGAAAGGGCTAGGAGGAATACTAGGGGTACTCTGGGTACATGCTGGCTGAATAAGTGAGGAGGAAGGTGAGCACTGGCAACGGACCAAATCATTGTCATCTCACCTGCATATATCAAATACGTCCTGCATTACCGCCCTGTCAAATTGTTCGAAGTCATGCATCACGACAAGAAGTAGTTTTCTGTCGTCTAGAGTTATGCTTAAACTTGTGTGTGAGCAAATGATGAAAAGAAACACTGACCTGACAGTGGTTCTATTGACTTATACCAAGCTGCAAGTAAGTTGATGTCGTAGTTTGCTAGTGAGGCGGTGGGTTTACGCCTCGGAGCTTTCATATCTGGATATTCAATGAGTACGAAGGGAACACAGGAATAAGATTGTTGGTGGACTAACGGGTCTCTTCCTCGTCGTCATGGTCGTCATCCTCGCGCTCTATTCTGTTGACGAATCCTCCCACAATGGCCTTCATGGCAGATGCGAGATTGCAGCATTCCGAAGGAGATATTCGAACGATATGGGTTTGCGGACGTGGTTTAGGGGACGGCGTGCCGTCAATCATATCGGTGTCGGGATCGTCAACCATCCTGCCCTTGCCTTTCTTACGCTGAGAAGGTTTGTTAGTTAGGGTGTTGTCCAACTCCTCAAAGATATCCTCAAGGATGGAACTCCCTCCAGACACTAATTTGTATGAGCTCATGAAAGATGAGTATGATTCACTGAAATAACTTACATGAGACACCAACCACTGGTATTTCAGGATATGGTAGCCCTGGAACGACGTGTGATTCATCGTAGGCTTCGTAAATGTGTGAGACGACAGAAGAAACCACGGGAGTATGTAGCTGTCTGACTATGGTCTGGAAAGCCGATGGCTGAGCAATGTTGGCCACTGTGGCCGGCGAAGTGAACTCACCTGAACACGCTCCAAACATTTAGACCATGCTTCCTTGTAGGCCTGTAACCGCAGCAGGTATCCTTCCGATATGTCTCGTGGTGAGGGTGAAGAAGGCGGGTCCGGATCCGATGCTGCGTCGCGTCCTTCATCTGTGAAGGAGGTAAGCCATGTAATATGGGTCCGCTGACGAACGCGTACCGGTTAGGTCATCTCTTGGTGCTAGGTAGATGCAAGGCTGAAGTTTGGGTCATTAAAACGAGCAGGCAGTTTAGACACGCGAGACGTACTTGAGAGGGATCCTCGAGGTCATGGAGAGAGGACATTGCACGCTGCTGACGATGATCCCGACGCGTGTAAAGTCGATCACCAGCCACAAGGTCTCCCTCCAGACGCTGGCCTCGGTCGCTTTTGTTCCACAACTTCGATATTTATTCTTAGCAACCCACACTTTCGTAAACCCCGCAAAGCCCAGGAGTGTACACTACATGCGGTGTGATGAAGAATGTCGTGCAGGTCAGATGATGGAGGTGGTTTGCCATTGCCGGTGGGAGTTGCGACTGAACGCAGGTTAGAATAAAACGCGACTCCCCAGTCAGCTGAACTCCAGGTAAGCCCAGTTGCCATCCTTTTATTCATCCCAGCGTCGTCGAGAATGCTTCAAAGCCGCTTTCTGGCGAATATTTCAGCAAAGTCCCGACCTCGCTATAACTAAAGTGTGGCGGATGGAGATTCAAAGCAGCACCTCGACTGGACGTCTGTCCCAGTTCTTCCTCGACCGTCGGTCCGGGATGCATGTGGACCTCCATCAACGAGAAGTTCGTGTGCTCACCATCTGACCATCATCGACAGAACCGGTGTCAGTGTCGTCCAAAGACAAGAGCCAGCAGTTAATCACTGGACGCGATGATTAATGGTGCGCATGGATTATATTTATACGAACAACTACATACTCACTTTGCTTTCAGGATTCTTCACCATGACCCTGTGGGTGACTAAGACTGCGACCTACTGTCTGCTCTACGGAGGTTTCCTTGCCCTCAGCTCCCTCAGCTCAGCACCAAAGACTATCGTCGACCTTGGCTACGCACAGTACAAGGGGAACTTAACATTCCCCAATGCTGTCGCGTTCCTTGGACTCCCCTTTGCTGAACCACCGGTGGGAAACCGTCGTTGGCGGAAACCCCTACCACTTGACACAGCGCGTATCCGGGCGGAATTTCATGGCAAAGTCGTCGACGCGACTACGTACCCGGATTTCTGTGTGCAAGGAACTACCGGAGGTCAGTAACTTCTCTGAACTTGCATAGAACACCACTAAATCAATGTTATGTAGGTGGGGATGCTGGTGGGGCGGGAACTGAAGATTGTCTGAACGTCAATGTATATGCCCCAGCGACAGCGAAACCGGGAGATAAATGTAACCCGTTTGCTCCCCGCGTACATCCTTTCAATCTGATAAACCTTTACAGTGCCCGTGCTTGTATACATACATGGCGGAGGTACGATCAGCAGTCGCAGGATGCTCGCATGGACACGCTAACTTATCCCATGAATAGGCTACACTTTTGGTAACCCTCGCAATTGGCCTTTTGACCACTGGGTTCACCAATCCCCGAATGTGGTCATTGTATCAGTCTACTACCGACTGGATTCCTTCGGGTTTCTCGCTCATCCCGATTTTCTGGCTGATCATTCACTTGGGGATCTCAACGTCGGATTTGAAGATCAAACTGAGGCATTACGCTGGGTGCAAAAGAATATCCACGCTTTTGGCGGAGATCCATCTCGCGTAACTATCAATGGTGAAAGCGCAGGTGGTTCATCCATCGAATTGCATCTTGTCGCCGAAGGACAAAAAGGATTATTTCACGCTGCTATTGCCCAAAGTGTCTACAGAACGCCTCTTCCGAGCCCCACGCAGCAGGTGGTGAGTTTGTATCATACTGGGTGACAGTGTGTCTCACGATTGACCGATGACGAATGTAGCCTCTGTTCAACTTCTTCTCCAAGCAAGCGGGCTGTGGTGTCGGAACTGTCTCCTCGCAGATGGCATGCCTCCGCCGTGCGAGCGTCAGCGCTCTTGCTCGCGCTCAAGATGCTCCTTTGTAAGTCATGACCTGAATCTCACTGATAAATGTGGTCATGATATATTCATGTCCGCAGCAACGGATCCTATAATGCATTCCACCCCGTCGTCGATGGCAAAGTCATCACTGGATTGCCAACAGCTTCTCTTCTCAAAGGTGACTTCCAACGAGTCCCTCTCTTGGTCGGGTGAGTGATTCTTTCAAATGATACTTATACACAACTGACCATGGTACAGCGCATGTTCCAATGAAACACTTTCGGGCGGGCCCATCGAATCATCACTTCCCAAGTTCTTCCCCGGACTCACTGTTGAAGACATTGCCGAGTATGAGAAGCAATATCCAGTGTCTGACTTTGACAGTGCCACTCAACAGCAGCAGGTTGCAACTGGGGAGTCAGAGCTCATTTGCGCTGTAAGTTTGATCGGGCTACTGGAGGTGTGATGAACACTAAACGGACGCAATACAGAGGGAGATTATGGGTGGGGCCTTTGCTGAAAAGACAAAGGCGTACACCTATAGGTACAATCAACCTAACCCTACATCCGGAAGCCCTGCCGTTGGGCATGCTGCGGAAAACTGGATGATGTTTTTGGGGTCCAATACTGGGTTTGTGTTCCACCTTGATTGTACAACTGGCCCTTCTAACCTCTTTTTTGATCACATAGTTTCAACGGGACCACCACATTCACCAAAATGACCCCAACAGAGTCTGCATTTGCTGAAGAGCTGATCGCATACTGGCTCTCATTTGTACGAGCTGGTGACCCGAACACTCATAAACTCGCTCGGTCTCCCTCGTGGCCCGAGTATACCGCGGCCAAGAAGACCCGTTTGGTCTTGCAACAAGGTACCCCCGATGCGAGTGGAAGCGTACTCGAGAGCGAACCCGACCGAGAAACGGAGAGATGCGCTTTTGTACTGAGTAAGGTGCTGAAGCAGCAAAACTAGCAGTAGTAGTAATATGTATTTCCCGTGTAAAAGAAATCCAGATACCGATTCTGTTCATACTGACGAGGAAGTTGCGTTGAGCCGGCCCTAAACCACAATTAGCGCGACGCGTCCGAGTCGCGTCGCACTTACTCTTGCATCTCTCTCTATCATCTCCTGTAATCAACATGTCTCAACGGTCCTCGCCACCGCTGGACTTTCCCAGCTCTGATATGGACGCGGAAATGCAAGATGAGGCCGGAGCAGGAGAACAGTCAATGGCAGAGGCACCTCCCCCTCAGCCGCTCTTCTTCGCAACCACACCCTCAGCGGCGGGCACGCCCGCGCGTCGATCGAACGCGTCTGTAACTGGAACACCCAATGCATTTGCAAATGTGATGGCAAGGAGGGCTGTTGGTCTTAGTACGCCGCGTAGAAAGGGCACACCTCTGTTTGAAAGTGAGTTCACTGATTTCTTAGGTCATGAATATCAATGGCTCAAGACTTCGCATTATTCTCAAGGGGGGAGCAGTCCTTCGTCTCCGCTGGCATTTCCCAGCTCGTCCCCCGCGAAGGATTTATCAACTCCTCGCGCGCCGCGTTTCCAACCCTCGGACGGTCTCGGAGTAGATTCCTCACCACTTGCGTTTCCATCGTGCGTTTTCAATCTTCTCTACACACAGTGACGGACCTCTCATGTACTCAATAGCTCTCCCGTTCCGGGTACCCCCAAAAACCGTCGCGGTGATATCCACTCATCACTGGCTCTTACTCCAGTAAGACGACCCCCGCGCCGAGCACACCATGCACCAGATGACAATCTCAATTCGGACGGCACCCATCTCTCGCTGCCTCCTTCATCTGCACCGAACCTCTCGGCTCCTGCGGAACCGTCTGATGATGCCAACGAGATACGAGCCATCTGGGGGACGACTGTTAGCATTGGTGAGACTATGCGCTCTTTCAAGGAGTTCCTCCGTGGTTTCAAAATAAAATACCGCATCGCGTACGATAGGGAGCGCAACGTCCGTACCAGAACATTGGCGTCCCCGGAAGAAGGCGAAGTCCCACTATACGAGACTCTCATGCGCAGGATGCGTCAAACCGGAGAGAACAACCTGAACCTTGACATGTTGAATCTCTTAGCCTACCCACCGAGCAAGAAACTCTTCACACACCTCCAGAAGTACCCGCAGGAAGTAGTCCCCGCGATGGATCAGTCTCTAAAGGATGTGATGTTGGAGCTGGCCGATGAAGATCAAAGAGATGGTGTCGAAGGAATGGCGGGTGCGCAAGGAGACGAAGAGATTGGAGATATTATGAGCAAGGTCTATAAGATCCGTCCTTTTGGTATCGACGCTGTCAACCTGAGAGACTTGAACCCAACAGGTATGAACTTATCACCTTCCCGTATTTATACCGTTCACTCATCTTGCGCACAGATACGGACAAACTTGTGTGTATCAAGGGGCTCGTCATTCGAGCCACACCCATCATTCCCGACATGAAGGTTGCCTTCTTCCGATGTCTTACCTGCAATCACACGATGCAAGTTGAGATTTACCGGGGAAAGATTGACGAACCAGCGCGTTGCCCTCGAGATGTCTGTGCGTCTGTTGGCACGATGTCTCTGGTGCACAACCGTTGCGAGTTCGCGGACAGACAGGCTATTCGACTCCAGGAGACTCCGGACTCAGTACCAGATGGTCAGACCCCTCATACTGTCACTCTGAGTGTCTACGACGAATTGGTCGACGTATCCAAACCTGGAGATCGACTGGTCGTTACTGGTATCTTCAGGAGTGTCCCCGTTCGCGTTAACCCACGACAACGCGCAATGAAGAGCCTGTTCAAGACCTTCCTTGATGTTGTGCATGTTAAGATTGGCTCAGACGACAGACTTGGTCTAGACAGGAGTACCCGTCCCGCTGGCGGAGACCGTATTCCCGGTGTCGGCGAGATCGGGGACGAAGAAGAGCCAGAGGTAGAAGGAGCCGAGCATGAAGAACAGCGGGTATCCAGGGCAGCAGAAATGGAGAGCAAGTTGAAGGTTCTCAGCCTAAGGCCGGACATTTATGATTTGCTTGCAAGGTCGTTGGCACCGTCGATTTGGGGTATGGACAACGTGAAGAAGGGTATTTTGCTTCAGCTGTTTGGAGGTACGAACAAGAGCGTTGCTAGAGGAGGAGGTGCTGGTGGTCCCAGGTACAGAGGCGATATCAACGTGCTGTTGGTCGGTGACCCTGGTGTCAGTAAATCACAAATTCTGCAGGTGAGATCGTACTCCTTCTCGATCCATGTGTCCGTTCTGACATTGTGGTGCAGTACGTCCACAAAATCGCGCCGCGAGGAGTCTATACATCTGGAAAGGGTTCGTCCGCTGTTGGTTTGACGGCCTATGTCACTCGTGATCCGGACTCTAAACAACTGGTCTTGGAGAGGTACGCTGCCCATGAACCGACTGTCACTGCAATAGTCACTCATTATCTCACCAGTGGTGCACTTGTGCTGAGTGATGGGGGTGTCTGCTGTATTGACGAATTTGACAAAATGAACGACGCCACTCGTAGTGTTCTGCACGAAGCCATGGTAAGATATTCACTTCATAGTATCCATCAAACGAGACTAATTCGTGCTTTCAGGAACAACAAACAGTATCCATTGCAAAGGCCGGTATCATTACCACTTTGAACGCAAGGACGTCCATCTTGGCAGCAGCCAATCCGATCGGTTCCAAGTATGACAGGAACCGTTCTGTTACGCAAAACATTGACCTTCCGCCAACTCTCATCTCTCGGTTCGACCTATTGTACCTTGTCCTTGACGATGTTGACGAGGCACTCGACCGCAAACTTGCCCAACACTTAGTCGCGCTTTATGTTGAGGATACACCCCAGCATGGAGGTGAAAACGAGATTTTGGTATGCTAGTTGTCGCAATATTTGACTTCGACTTCTGATGCTTTTTTTGTTCTCGCAATGTAGCCATTCGATCAACTCGCGGCGTACATCACCCACGCTCGCTCACGTATCTCCCCCGTCATTACCGAAGAAGCTGGCAAGGAGCTCGTCAAATGCTACGTGACACTGCGAAAAGCTGGCGAAGACCCACGTTCCGCAGAGAAACGCATCACCGCGACAACTCGACAACTCGAATCTATGATCCGTCTCTCCGAAGCGCATGCCAGAATGCGATTCTCCTCGTCCGTCGAATTGTCCGACGTCCAGGAAGCGTTCCGTCTGATGCGCGAGGCGATCAACACGAGTGCGAGAGACCCCACGACTGGTGAGATTGACATGGGGTTGTTGGACACGGGTATTGGAAGAGCGCAGAGGAAGTTGAAGGCGGATTTGAGGAAGGAGATCTTGAATCTGGTAGATGGTGGGGATAGGAGGGGGGTGAAGTGGGGAGATGCTTTGAAGGCGTTGGAAGAGCAGAGTAGTATGCGGGTCACGACAGCGGAGTTCCATGAGGTTGTGAAGGAGATGGAGCAGGAAGGTCTGATCAAGACTGTTGGAGATAGGGAGAGAAGGACGATTAGACGGGTGGAAGGCTCTTGAGTTTCATGATACCCCCAGCTAAACTGTAGATCACGCGTGTTTGTCGTTTTGTGCTTTCAAATGTTTTGTGTAAAAATAATGTTGTGTATTGGTTATCAACGACTCCGAGATGTCCAGCGAGGTATCCATAATTGAGTGGTGTGTCGCGAGGGAAGGTGTGCAAGCCTGCTAACAATACAAGGTGGAGAAAGGTATCGCGAAATAATAATAAGTAGAAAGAGCTTGCGTCTAGAACAAATGAAAAGAAGACTAGGGCCATCTGGAGCAGCCACCCAAAGACTGACCAGCGTCCACCAGATAGAACAAGAAAACAATCTGACATGTCACGAAAGACTAGCTGTCGTACCTGCTTTAGAACATGATACTGGAGCCAAAAAGAATGACTGCAGATAAAGCGGAGACAATGGTAAGAGCGTTTTTCGACGGTTTGCCATCCAATACTCCTGCAGACGCGCTGGTAGGGTTAAGAGTATCCGTGCTTGTTGAAGTTTGAGAGGCACGTGAGATTGTCGATATCCGGCTGGGAGGGATTGTCATAGTTCCACCTGCAGTCAAAGACCGGGTGGAAGTAGGTGAAGACAACTCGATGGAAGTACTGCTTGTGCTACTGCTAGTAGTAGCGGGGCTGCTGGTGCTTGTCGAGGTGGAGGACGTTGTTGGCGTTGTGCTGGAGGAGACGCTGGTAGTGGTGGGAATGCTGGTGGAGCTGGATGAGGTGCTTGGAGTCGGAATCGCGATGGTGGAGGTGAAGGAGGGGGTAGGGGGTACGGTGTCGCTGGGAACAGGGGAAGCTAGAGAGCCTGTCATGCCATCCAATCTGATGCAAAAAAATCAGTTATGGCTTTCGACTTGGAATGATTGGGGAACTGACGTGAAGAGGACAGAGAATTGGCTGTAGATCTGGGGAGGGTTCCCAACTGGGTCAAGAGAGGTGAAATTGATGTAGCTAATGTAATAGTTCAGCTGCGAGATAACGAGGTGAATGACGATTAGGCTCACTAGGAATCAGAGTTTGGTCCTGCATTTGGGTCGGGCTACAACAAGGCATTCAATCACCAGCAATAACCACCAGCGGAAACGAGACTCACAACGAATACAATGGCATGCGTCGCACCGACATCTACGTCGTCGATTTGCTCCACAAGACGCTGCCAAACAGATCTCTGTCAACAACTCTGCCACACGCCAAACAGAGGAACGGACATACGCCTTGTCCATTGTACAACCCAACACGACACGGACCAATGTCACTGAGGAACGGGGCTACGCCGTTATCCAACCACTGAATAGAGCAGCGCGAGCCACCAGTGCAAGAGGAGCCTTCGCGGGGTGATGTTACCTGAAAAGATCGATCAAAGTTCAAGATTTGTTCGTCCTTAGGCACGAGGCAAGGACATACATAGATGGTTGCCTGTACCAGTTGAGAGACCAAAAGAACCAAGGAGACAATTGCGAGCATGTTCGCAAGGGCGAATACGGGGTTGTAGTTAAGGGCTTTGTGGGGGTTTTCTGGGAAGAGAAAGAGTGGAGAGTGGTGCTACCGGGAAAAGCTTTAAAGAGCGTGATGAATGTGTTTGTCGTGCGGGTCGCGCGTGTTCAAGATGAGAGCATACGGGGATGGAGTTGAGACTGAGGGTTATGTGGCGAGATGAGCAAGAAGGAAGGAGAGATCGTTACCGTCACCGTCGTCAACGTTCGTTCGTCGTCGTGATCAAATTTGAACACCATTGTTGCCAGTTATAAGGCGCGATCACATGACCGTTCTAAGCGAGACGCGTCCATCGTGAATTAGGACCTGTTTCCTTCCAACGCAGCCAACAAAACTAAAGTACAGAAGGCGCTCTACAGCAATTTTCCCATGAACAGAGAGTAGCCAGCAATTTAGAGAAGTAAATGGCCATAACGATACAGTACAAATTATTGCTCTTTTTGATTCCGGTCTGAAGCTCCGATGGCCCATCACATCCCCAGCATCGAACTTGGTGTCTGCACCTGCATTTGTAGCGAAGAGAACGCTACGGGGCGCTGATGGTCTTGAGGTCGGGGAGCTTCAGGAGCAGGTTGTGGAAGCTTTAGCGAGGAGATTCCGTGAGACGAGGAGGTAGAAGATGCTGAGCGGGGCGACGAGCTCATTTGCAGGAGCATCGACGCGGCCGTCTCGTCTTCAGGTGTCCAAGTGGGTGAGACGGAGGGTGAGGCGGAAACGCGTCTAGATGTTGGGATCTGGGGCTGTGACATACGCCGAGTGATGGAGATTGTCGCCTGCTGGGCCGCCTCTGGTGACGTTCTGACGTGCGTATGAGCTGTAGGTGGAAGTGGGCGTGCTGGGCCGGGGAGAGTCAGAGACGGCAGGGCGTGTAGACTGTAGGTCTGAGAGGTGCGGAATGTTCCAGACATAGGTGGAGAGGGAAGATGAGAAGGCTGAGAGGTATTGGGTGCATTGGGTGCATTGCTGTCTGACATCGCAGCAATGCAACTAGGGTCAACGTAGGGGTGTGGGAGCCACGATGCGATTGGAGGTAAACGGGGAGATGGGTGGACAGAACTGTAGCGTGATGAGGGAGGATGGTGGCGAGAATCATCGTCTTCTTCGTCTGGTTCTTCACCTCCCTGCTCGTCATCTCCGATGTAGAGGTCGTCTCCATCCCCAGCCATAGCAGCATCTGCGTCCTCGTCATCTGCGACGCTCCGCTTCCTCTTCCCAGGCGGTGGAATAGTGGCGGAGGCAACAGCGGTCGTGGTGGTACAATGTGTGCACTGCTGCGCCTCCAAGGCTTTCACCCTAGCAATCAGCTCCTGAACATACGACACTGCCTTCACGAGGACATCAAGCTTGAACTCCTTCTCCGACTTCCCCTTCTCTTTAGCGCCCTCCGACGATACGGTCTCTGCGGCGGAAATCCCGCGAGCAAGCTTCTCCTTCTCTGCGTCATTGACAAGTTCGCTGAGGGTCGCAAGAGTCTCATTGATCTTCGTCCGACGTGCCTTCTCGATTCGGGAGTGATTGAGCTTGCGCTGAGACTCCCGCGCAGAACGAGACATGGGACCGGGCTTTCGCCCTCGGCGTTTGGGTACCGGGGCAGACGCACTAGGGTCGTAATCGTCTTCCCCCTCGTCGGAAGACTCATTATCCTGGGGTTTATGCCGAGCATTGTCCTTCGGTAGGATATGCGCTTGGGGGACCCGGGGCGGTGGTTGGTAGGGCGCAGCTGGAACACTGCCAGATGGTGCGGGTGGCGAAGCTTCGTCGTCACGACGAGCACGCTTAGCCCGCCGTGGGGGGTTGCAGCTACGAGCGTACTCTGCGGAGTCCTTCGGGGGAACGACGGCGGCCATTGGTGGCAACGAGAGATGGCGGTGGGGGACAGAGAGGCAGAACAGCCACGGTCGTCTGAGCAGATGATAATAAATAGCTCGAGCCCCCCATGTCCATGTCCAACTCGAGAACGGGTCGTGTGCGCAAGAAACGTGCGCCGAATACACCGTCGCACGACCATCAGCGCGCGTCCTGATTGGTGGAGAGACCATGCACGTGCAACGCCTCTTTCTTGGTTGCCATTTCGGGACACCAGTGGTCCTCTGATCTGAGTGGTCACACTACCCTGGAAACACTTCATGAGCTCCTTCAAACGTTCTGCAGCAAGTTCACAATGCAATCAAACTTACTCGCATCTATCAACGTTCTCGGTCCAGGCCCTTGCCAGCCCTCATCTCAACCGCCTGGCGCAACGAGTGTTACCAGTCTGCGGCGTTGGCGTTAGCGGCAGAGGCTCGCATCGATCGCAAATACCTCATCCTGCAATCAAGTTGCGCCTGAGCTCGTCGCTGTCAGTCGGCGCTCAGCTTTTCCATTTGAGGTATGACGTACCCCTGTGTTGCTCGCCCTGGCTCGTGATGGCAATAACACCGTGTCTTCCCCACATTCCGACTAACGGTCAGGCTTAGGACCTACACGTTCCATCTTCCAAATTCCAGGGATAGCAAACGGTAACATACGCCTGTTCTTGTCGTTACGTACAGGGGATTTGAGTCAGCCTGGGAGCCTTATCAGAAGTGGCCTTAATCAGGTTCTTCATGTCTGCAAACGTGTGTCTTGAGGGACATGACGGTACATGAGAAGGAGGAGGAAGGAGCGTACTCACGACGCAGTGTGCATGCAATGCAATACGGCATCAGTCTGAATATCTCTTTCTCTCATAGCAGCCGCGATTCCTAACCTGTGCATACTCGGTGCTGTTCAGGAGCATGTGTCAACAAACGCAGAAGGAGGAGGGACATTGCACACGATTGATTGGGAGGCCGATCAGACAGATGATCACTGTGGATCACTCTCTTGAGCAGTGACATGGGCTGACCGTTATGAAGGACTATTGATAGGCTTTTATACAGTATCTTCTTCGACTCTCTATGACTGTGTCGGCTCGTAACGGAGAACCCAGAACTCCCAGTCGCCCCAAGGCGAAGGGCAACCTCTGTGACCAATCACTTTGAAGCCCATGCTCTCATAAATCCGTACCTTGAGTATACATCAGTATCAGGGACTTTCAGAGCCACATTATTTGTCACTTACATTGACCTCAGTGGTTGTTGAGAGCCCGATAACGTCACCAGCGGCGAGAGCCTGCATATAAAAGGACGATCCGTCATGCTCAAATATCAACACACTGCTTCTTCTTACCTTGTCAAGAATCATACGGATCAAGCCCGACGCGATACCTTGTCCTTGACTTTCAACGCGAGTCATACACGTATGAATCCACCAAATGTCAACCATGGTCAACTGTCGCCAAATCTGAGCATGTAGGTTGAAATGGGTTGCGTATGGATATGATGACTGACCGGCGCGATACAGCTTGCGACGTATTGAGGGAAGATCTTCAGATACTGCGCTCACCGTCAATAATGGTCAGGACTTGAGATAATTTCAAACTGATCCCGGTAACTCACAGTATCAGCGTAGTATCGCTTCCCAGCTTCGGATAACCTCGACATAAAGTCATAGAATCCAAGTTTCTTCTGCTCCTCACTTAACAGATTAGGTGAATTTGCTGTTCAATACAAAACAAGAAATCGCGGGACGTACGTGCTAAACAGCACCTTTCCCTTGGGCATTGTCATTACGAAACCCAGAATATCATCCGACCCGTCAACCGCAGCATAGAATTCTCCTTCGAGGGCTCCTGCTCGCACCATGGCCAGTCCGAGAGGCTCCATCAGGTCCGGGTCGCCCCCGCACAGGCTAATGAGGGCGGGGTCTATGTGTCAACGGTCAAATCTAGAAACGTCTACGAAGAACAAAGGAGGGAACATACCTTTTGACATCAGCTCATAGGTGAGCCGACCTGCGCGACGAAGTTGCGCTTCTGTATTGGGACGGTCAAAACGCGTCGGCCTCGCCGGTAATAAATGGTATCAATCTCACCAGTAGGATTCACCAGCTGCTTGAGAGTGAACGTCTCGCGCGTCGTCTTGCCACTCGGAGACATAGTGGGGGTAGCTCGGAGAGAAATAATTGAGACGGTCTCTTGATTGAAGACGATATGCAGCCATATATATATCCAGTGGTGGTCATTTCGGAGCGGTATTGGCTGATTGGATATCAGTTTTCCCGTCCCATATGCGTGCTTTTATGAACCTCCGAGTTTCACGTTTCATTGGTGTATAATAAGTAGCGTCATCACCGAAGGCCTTACGATGTACGGCGTCGAGTCGGCGTCTCGAATACAGAACGACTGTCTTCTGTATCGAGGTCAGCGACGGAGACTAAGTCGGCGTAAACCAGTGTATGGCTAACAACTGTCGAACTATTATTAATGTCATACCGCCCGGTAAAAGGAAGCTCATTTCTTACCTTTGGCTAAATATATTGGAAACGTCAAGATGATACCGACCAGCTCTCGCGTTGTGGCTGAAGTCTAAAACCCGTCACACTCCGGTCAGTTCTTCAAAGCCCCCGGCTATCGCCGACTTCACTTGCTCAATCCCAAAACTCCAGTCAAAATTGATAAATAATGACAATGTATACTGTATATGTGTACAGCCTATCAACGTATATCAACCCGTGAGGGACATATAACAGTATTGTTGTACGCTCAAAGAGGGTGAATTGACGTCGACATCAATACTGTCGGACACAATTATACCAAGTGTACCTATTTTCATCGAGGTGATATCACCGCCACAACCTTGCTTCTAAAGCCAAGGAAGTACCCTCCTCCAGTCGCAGCCAAGTCCTCCATATTATCATCCACGTCCCTTCCTAGCAGCTTCTCCAAGTTTGCTGAACCGATCGCAAGAGCATCAACCTTGGACGGTTGGCCATCATCATCCGCAAAGATCTATCGACACAACACGCATAAGTAGCCGGTTCAAGTCGAAGAAAAGTGTGGCCTATCCAGTCAATGTCAAATCGGGTGTTGGATGCACTAGAAGACATAGGAGCATTGACATCAGTACCGACTCCAACCGTCACGTTGTGCGCCAACAGCTCGAGGATGGAAGTCCTCTTCGGTAATGGCAATCCTAGCAGACTACATGAACGTTATCAGAGCTGGCAGAGGCATATCTAGTAAACACGACAGACGCACATTCTCCGTGCCTCCCATGCCTGGGGGAAGGAAGGTGCGTGAAGATAGTTGCACGGCGCCGATGTTAGCTGCTCCCAGCTCCTAGGCAAGGAGATGTGCCTCAAGGCCACCAGCAATCGTCATCTTCACATGCGAGTCATATTTGGCTTCTACTTCCTTCTCCAGTAGGATAAGTGTTGCGATTATATCGGCGCTTCTGGTCTCCACCACCAATGTCACCTTACCCTGGAAGACGAAAAGCGAATGCGATGTAAGAATCGGTGAGTACCCAGATAAACCTTGTACGCGATAAGGTACTCACGATACCGAACCGTTCACCTGCCTCAGAGTCCTCCGGGTTCAAGAGTAATCGTCAAGAAGATACGAAAAATGTCAGAAGTACCGCATGACGATCTGAATACTTGGTAGTTAGTATCACTATCTCATGCGTCGGGTATGTGCTTACTTCAAGTGACGCCAGGGTATACCATCATGGAATTCCTACTGAGTGTGGATGGGGGCTCCAGGAGCATTATTGTTGGGTACACTCGGTGGTCGGACGAAGCTTGATGGTGAACGCCTGTCCACCTGAGCATCACCGTCATTCTCAATCAACCTATTCGACAGCCGGAAGAAGGGAGTCACGGCGTACCAATTGCATCCGGGAAGCACCGACTCGGAGGCGGTAGTCACCCCACCAGCGATAGAGAGCCTATACGAGTCGGATTCGTTGAACGTTCGGCAACACAGTTGTGCAACGTTTAACGTTTAACAACTATGGCTACGTGAATATAGTACGCAGTTCATGGCAAGAGGTGAGCCGTCTACGCTTGATATGGCAGGGAGTGGGCGGAACCTGAGTAGAGGAGGTTCCTGGTCGTCCACGGATATCGTGTTGGACAAGACGGCATAATGCACTGTAATATATCCACCCGTTCACTTGATATTTTTATTGCCCTAGATATTCGAAGCATAACGAACTCGACTGTGAAAGTAGCACTTACCGTGGTCGTGAACTTTTTAGCCTTCCATGAGATAGACGCCAATTGTTCCTCTCAACTTTCAAGTGCGTCCGAAACGAGCAGGTTTTCCCACACTCCTCTTGATGCGACTTGCTCATGCAACTCGCAGTTTCATTCCTCGGCCGTCATTCTTTTCTGGCCTGGTCATTGCGGCCAATACCAATGGCCTTCGACAGATAACAATACCTAATATCCGGTATTTTTCCGGACACATCGTGGACGAGGACACTGCGACAGCAGAAAGCATCAGGCGAAAACGACGTACAGACTGGAAACGCAGGCAGGGTGTGAGTAGACGCGTTTGACACTCTGAACAATGGCTTATCATGCCCGCAGGGACAAACCTTTCTTGATCACACCGTAATACACGTTCGCGCTGGTAAGTTGCCTTTAGCACACGCGTGTGTATCATTTAACACTAATATTCTACAGGTAAAGGCGGAAATGGCTGCGTAGCATTTCACCGAGAGAAATTCGTGCCATATGGGCCTCCTTCTGGCGGAAATGGTGGTCGTGGCGGCGATGTCTATATTCAGCCTACGCCCCACCTAACCACACTCTCCACTGTACCAGTTCGCGTTCGTGGAGCAACTGGTGGCACAGGACAGGGGAGCTGGCTTAATGGGAAGAACGCCGAACCGACTATTGTCAAGGTCCCCTTAGGTACCATTGTCAGGGAACTCTCACAGGACGATCCTCGTCGTGCCAAGAACGAATATGAAGCCGAAGAGGAAGGACTGGAAGATCTGGACATTGCGGAGAGAAGAAAGAAGCTGAGGGCGAATCGATGGGTGCATTATCCAGAATATGAGGAGGACAATGTGCAGAGAGAAGAGTTCAAGGAGGCGGAGAGGACGTTGTATCGGGACGAGCGGATGCGGAGAGTCTTACGGAAACAGAGGATGACCAGTCCGATTTACCTGGACCTTGACGTCCTCGACAAGCCAGAAGATGACCCCAACGCCCCGTTGGGTCTTCCTCGTCAGTTGAACTTCGGGCATCTGCTGGCACATGGCGGCGCTGGCGGGTTTGGGAATCCACATTTCCTAGGACAAACAAATCGATCTCCCAAGTTCGCGACGCGCGGTTACGAAGGGGAGTGGAAGAGCTTCTCCTTGGAGCTGAAGCTTCTCGCTGACGTTGGTCTCGTCGGTATGCCGAACGCTGGAAAGAGCACGCTTTTGCGCGCTCTCACAGCCGGACGCGCGAAGACGGAAGTGGCTGGATATGCTTTCACAACTCTCAACCCGGTCGTTGCTGTGGTTCGTGTGGCTGAAGACGGTAGCTTCGAAGGACAGGATGCGCAGCGTGTGTATGACGAAACATTGATTGAAGAGCGGCGCGCTGACGAAGCGATGGAGGTGGGTCGGGAGTACGAGGAGCCAGCAATCCAGACCTCTGGCTCTTCAGATTTCTTGGAATCGTTCCGATTCACCGTCGCGGATAATCCCGGTCTCATCGAGCACGCATCCGACAACGTTGGACTTGGTCATTCGTTCCTGCGCTCCATTGAACGCTCTCCTGTGCTCGTATACGTGGTAGACCTTTCTTCCGACTCGCCTTGGGACGACCTCCGAATACTCAAGCAGGAGCTCGAGGCGTACAAGCCTGGTATGAGCCCGAAGGCTCGCATGGTTATTGCCAACAAAGCCGATCTACTCGGCGGTGACGGTCAGGATGACGCGGCTGTGCATGAGGCCAAGGAGAAGCTACGAAAGTTGGAGGATTATGTCAAGAACGAGATGGTGGTGCATGAACTGGATGTGGAGGGTTGTGCGGTGGGCGAGAGGAGGTTGGTTGTCGTGCCTATATCAGCCAAGTATAGCATGAATGTGGGGAAGGTCGTCGAACTCCTGCGGGATTTTGTGCAGGAGGCGAGGTTGCAGAAGGATCAGGTTCCTATGTCTGCCTCTGAGTCCAACACTGGCGGTCAGATGGTGGAAGTTGCTTCGGAGCACGATGAAAAGTATTAACCGTGGGATGATGTTTGCCCTACTTATGATAGTTTATTCCTCCTACTGTCAGACTACAGTATTTGGAGACTGAGAGTGCACGAGTTCTCGCCCATCTGCAGGCGCTTCCAGTGCGTCTTGACACTGGCACTGGCGGCAAGTTTCGAAGCTTCAGTCTTCCACGTGCAAAATCTGATCTTCGTTACTGCCAACGGATGTCCTCACAAACCAGGGAGTCTTCAAATACACGACTTGCAATGACTTAGCAAGAACGAGTGGTGCTGACCGTGCGGTTATCGTCGCCGATAGCTTGACACGCCCTTTCGGTGAGTTCCTTACCGTTCCTCGCTCCGGCATCACCATCTTGATGCAACTTCCTTCAAGTTGCCGATTGTACCCTGCACTTTGACTCTTTTCATCTTCTTCTGTGCAAGTTGCACAACGAATACGATGCACCTCCGAGATAGATGGCACAGGTCTCATCTAACGATGACAGTGGTTTCCTGGAACGGACGCGAACATGTTCTCGGGCAAAACTCCGACTTCATGGTGGACTTCACAACTTCCACTATCCAACCGCGGTGTGCTTTATCAATGCAGCTCGCCATACCAGCCCTGGCTTGCAATCTTTTTGTGATCAATATTAGTAACTTCCCGCTCTTTTACTGACTACCGCTACTCGTCGAGGCCAAGACTCAACGCCTCACCGGCACCGCCGGTCCCTGTGTGGAGCCCTCAATGATACATCATACCAATCAGCTTCGAGCTCAAATTAGGCTTGGAAATCCATGCATCCGAGTTGTATCTTGGCCTTACATATGGTGGCTTCCACGGAAACAATCATCCCCAGGGCATTCCGGCTTCGTCTTTCTCTACATCATATCCCGCCATCATCCGCCACTCAAGAATAGTTAGGAAGAGCCCGCATCATCTTCCGAGGACCGGATTTCTCTACCACCATCACCCCAGCGTGGTTACGCACCACAAAGCCTCGATGCCCCGAATCTAACTCAACCCTTTCCTCCTTTCTTCTCTTTCATCCATCTCCCTGTGCTTGTCGGTGCGCTGTGTGCTCTACACTTCGCTCTCGCTCGCTCTGAGCGACTTTGACGGGTTTCTGATTCTGTTCACCACGTTCTTTACATCATACGTTCTTTTGGATCCTCCCCCACAGAAATCCCGACTTCAGTAACGCCATCCCGAACTCGACTTTGTCAATTCTTCTGCCTACATTACCAGTGATCCCTTGCCATGTCTGGCTCGATCATAACCCAGTCCTCCGCAAGCTCTCAATCACTATCAACCCCTCAGTCGTCCTCAGCGGTTGCGACATCCACACCAGAGACCACATTTACACCCTCAACCTCTCCTACTTCATCATTACCCCCTACACCAACTCCTACGACATCCCCGACCTCTTTCATCACAACGAGTTCCTCCTCTACATCAGCGGCGACTACCCCGACGACCAGTCCAGCCACCACCCAGGGGACCTCGACTACTTCTTCGACAAGTACGGTGGAGAACCAGTCATCAACAAGTCCCATTCAGCAGACGACCCCCTCTGTTACTCCGACGACCAGCAACACTCCTGCAGCCTCTCCCCAGCCGTCCCCACAGACCCATCAACTCCAGGAAGAAGCTGATTCGAGTACCTCATCTACGAGTGCGCGGGTTCTGGCGCCAACTAGCGCCCTGAATGAACCAGGAAGTGCTTCCAGGTACGTCGCGTACAGTGCTTGATCCTGTCAAAACAGGCTTTCTCATAGGTTTCTCACATTGGATTCCCCTCATGTCAGCTACACACAGAGCAACACGCAAGCTCTTCCGTCCATAGCAACGACGCTTACCGTCAATGGGCATATACCTGTGCTGACGCAAGCTCCGGATAGTACTTCACCTCTGAGTGAAACAGATGTCCCTCCTAACGGCTCTGATTCTTTGAATTCCCCTGCTGGCGCTACTAGGTAGGTTCATACCTCAGCCAAGCAAATTATTATCACTCATGAGCAATTCAGTACAAGCCGTCGGACTGTGGCTATTGTTTCAGCAGTTATGGGTACACTTGGTCTCATCGCCCTCGTAGCAATTGGTTTCCTTCTTTATCGTCAAAGGCAGCGCAAGAGGCGGATCCAATTGCGGAATAACAACGATCGTCCTATCAGCGTTGAATCATGGGTTCAATTCTCGTCGCGACCAGGATCTGTCGTTGGCGGTGGCTCGGAGGAGAGTGCTGTCTGGCACCAGTATGGTGACATGAATGGGAAAGGGGACGCCATGCACGTCCCCTATGGTGCAAGCAACATGCTTCAAGCTAGCCAGACGGCCGTATCCTTGCTGCCCAATGTTTCCACAATTTCCCTTGATCTCAGCTTCAGTCCTCCGCCCCAGTCCAGCTCCGGAGGACAGTTCTCTTTGGCAGATCTTGCAAAGAACGACAAGGGTCCATTGTCCGCTGAGTCGTTGTTCTCTGCATCACGGCTTCTATCCCCGCCTGCCACAGCGCCTGCGCAAGGAATGGTGACAACTCCCAACTCTGCCGTGGATTCCGTGTACCTTTCGCCTACTCCAGCGAGCCCCAGCTCAGCGTACCTCGTCCGATCCCCAAGTATCTCCGGCCCCGAAATTCAGATCCAGTCTCCCAGCTCTCAAGGCAGCAGCTATCGCCCAAACCAGCTGTCTCCATCATCCGCTGACACTTTGGAGGTTCCTGATAGTGGACTGAACATGTTCCGCGGGTCGATCCAGTCGACCATCACCCAGGGTTCGCGCCTCTCTGCAGCCTCGGCGTATTCCGTGCCCTCACCTGTGTACCCCGACTACAACGCTCCTCCCCTCCCCCCTCTTCCCTCCGCGTATTCCACTTCGAGCAACTTCCCCTCCTCCGCAGTACCGACTCCCATCAAATCCACCATCTCCGAGAAACCTGGCCCCCGTCTCCTGACCGCAGAGCCCGTCACCTCACCGCACCGAGAGAGTATCGCTGCATCGCCCGGGGACAACATCGATATGTTCTTGGATCTAGGGAGACCGACGCGAGAGTTGTTGAGGACGGTGGGGTTGGATGAGAGCGTGCAGAAGAGTCCGAAGAATCCGTTCAGGGACTCGAATATGTCGTATTCTTTGAGTACGGGCAGGACACCTGGACCAGAGTATACTGCGTTCGAATGGACTGTACGGTAAGGTCGGTTTTGGGACGGTTCGTTCAGACTGTTGTAGTCTCAGGATGTAGGATCTCGCTATTTTTCTTCTTCTGTCGCTGCCATCCTCCGGTTCGTTTGTGCTCTCCAGTTTGTAAGATCCCTTCTATCTTCCTTCGCCGCTATCCGTTCCTAAGGACGACACCTATTTATCTGTTTATCGTTTAAACCCTTACCATTTGTCTTCACGTGTGACGTCTGTACAATACACCGATGACTTCACTCTTGAAACCTGACGCTCGGTGCTACCTTTGCGGCCCTCCTTTCAAGGAAGAACGTACAGATCCATACTATTACTAGTACGGCGTGATTGTCTATTTATTTCATCAATACACATCTTCTGGGAAGAATGGTCAAAAGGCTAGTACTTAGAGTCGTACGGTTCGCCACAAGTAATGACATACATCGTCTGCTATCACCGTGCCGGAATGGAATGGAATGGTGTCACAAGGACTAAGAAGGAACGCAGCGTGTGCACTGTGCAAGTTGGAGTCGCTGCGTAACGACCCCTTACCGAGTCGTTAGCGCGACACGGGGCCAGAGGTACTCATCCAGGATTCCACGTAAGGGAACTACTGTACCCACATGACCTTAGGTTCAGGTCACGGTCACAAATCCAAAAATGAACGAACTTAGGTGGTTTGTCACTGGTCACAATTGCCTGCGAACCTTTGGATTTCCAAGGGTCACAGGCGCTTACCCAAAGAGGATGCCTAAGCGCCCCATTGTAAGAGAACGAAAAGACACAGCATCAATTGTCGCATCCCTCCCTCGCTAAGATCTTCAGAACATTTAAGGAAGTATGCAGGTGCAAATTAAACCTTCCATGACTACAATCTTGCAATCTTACAACGGCTCAGGACCAAAGGCACCTTCATCCTCGGCCACAATTCCTCCATTAACCACCGAGTAACCTAGCTGTAAGGCCGACTCGACTGCTCTCTTGAAACACCAATGCCACAAGCTGATCCGCAGAGACCGCCGTATCGTCTGTGTACTCAAAATCACTGGTGAAGACGGATTCGTTTTCACCGGCAAGATGAGGAACATCCAGCGAGAGCACTCTTCCTTGAAAAGCGGTCCAAAGAGCGATGTCGTTGCACTCAATCTTGCGCAAAAGACTCGCCGCACCGGGCCCTGGCAGGCTCTCCTGCGAGAGGTTGGGGCCGGTTCCGCCGACCTCGCACTTCTCAAATGCCTGCAACAGATATGTCAATGAGGTGGGCACTAGGACCCGGTCAGCTCCCACCTTCTTCACGATTTTAGGGTCATTGATGGCATGATATGTGCTCACAAGCCATCGTACGCTTCGGTCCCGCAGGGTCTTGATCCTGGTGTTGAGGGCGTCCATGGTGATGGGAGTTAGGGTACAGCACAAGGTGAAGGAGCGAGCTGAAAGAGAGAGAAAAAAATGCTGAGATCATTGCCACATTGAGGCCGCACCGTTGTTGACGCATTGGGAAGTGGAGGTGCTCGATATATTCTGCGCGCCAGGTCTGTAACTGTAACCGTCTGTTCAGCGTCGCTCCAGGTCAAGTATAAAGACGCCAGTCAGCGGCGTCTGTCGCATCATTTGAACTGAACTGGGAGGTCACTGGTCACAAAATTTTCTGAACGTGAACTGAACCAGAATTTCGTGGTCACGGTCACAACCATGCGAACCTAAGGTCATGTGGGTACAGTACTAAAGTTGTGGCAAAGTCTTTCGTCCCGATGACAGCAATGTAGTAGTGTTACGACTAGCTGACACTAAGGACGTACCGAATGGTGTCTAAATGACATGCCTCTCCTCACCACGAACTTGCCACTACGGAAGTCGACTCACCAGAGAAGGATTCTGACGCTATTTGCCGTGGTTCCGAGTTCGTTTGGTGCCATTGACTGGTTTGGATGCAGATTTTTGCCTTTTGGCCCATAGAGTTTTTGATGCCCCAGCTGCAAATGAAAGAACCCTCCGCCCTTTCTGCGGGCGGATTAAGTAGTGCATCTCAATCAGTCAAACGCCATCACCGTCGATAAGGTGGGCGACCTGTTGAAGGAGACCCTCGGGCAACCGACAGTTGAGGCCGAATTTGCACGCGCGGCCTCCCAGTTATCGACGTGTTTGTCGAATGAGAAACCGCAGGATTCGCGTATGTGCGACAAAGGTACACATCCGAGGTGAAAATTGCCACGGTGGCAAGCCTGTAGAATGATACTGTAGACTCATTAAGTAGATACAACGGGAGGAACGGCGATGCAGTGGCATGACCTGAGAGTAAAAAAGGCTGTAAATATAGAACGCAAACGGATCCCATCCAAGGCACATTTTGTTTCGAAATTCTCTCACTTACCTCATGCCTGTCAAGGGCGATAACCCAACAATCGGCATGTTCCAGATGTCTCAATGGACTTTTTCATCAACGACAGTGTGAAACGGGTTCCCGCTAGGAGATGGTGCGCAGCAGAATAGGACATGGGAGGTGCTGCATCGGGGTGATTCGTGGCGTTGTAGATTGGGCCAATGCGGCGTGGGTTTGGACGTGTTTGGGCAGAGGGACCATATGGTGCTGCGTGCTAAAAGTGACGTTGGGCTGTAAAGTGGCTTGTGGCTACGATTGGGAGTGGGAGTGGGTGGTGGCTGCAAGGGCAGAGGTTTTGTCGGTCGACAGCGACAGAT
Source organism: Cristinia sonorae (assembly GCA_021029105.1). Taxonomy (NCBI): domain Eukaryota; kingdom Fungi; phylum Basidiomycota; class Agaricomycetes; order Agaricales; family Stephanosporaceae; genus Cristinia; species Cristinia sonorae. The sequence goes on from JAEVFJ010000011.1 coordinate 28,744, forward strand.
AATAAGTTGTAGTGCATGGGAAGCTTGGAGGAAAGCCGTGGGATCCCACAAGTTCCGACCTTCGACGTCTAGTCTAACATGGCGAGCGGGGGGGTTGGGGAATGGACATCCCGGCGGGTAGCCATGCGTTGTCTTTGAGAGAAGGATTGAAACGTACGCTGAAAGAAGAAGCCGATGAGTCATTGTCTTGTGTCAGATGATGACCGGGGTGTGGAAGGTTTCCAAAGACTGAATTGCTGGTTGGGCGAGGGCTGGTTTGTCGCGCGCTGGAAACCCACACAACAGATGCCGGAATACAGAATGGAGGTTTCTGATCACCTGGATTGACACCGCGGGGATAGGATGCGTCAGCTATCTGCCTTGAACGCTGGCGAAGAGTGCTTTGACCTCTCGTTCGAGCGAGCACAATCTGGACCACTGCTCATGAACACAGGGCAACGCTGAACGTCTGAAAAATAAACGGAGAAAGAGGTGAGTTCACAGCGCCGGCGTCCAAGCCGAGTTGGAGGAGATAGATCACCGGAGTGAGACGACCAACGGAAGCAAACTCTAACTGCCAGTGCCAAACCACGATCGTCTTTGTTCCATGCGACGCCAGGAAAGCTGAAAGCAAGTGCAAGTGGCAATTGCAACGCCCATTGTGGCGACTGGAATGGTGGGTTTGGCGTTGAGTCGGGTTGGAGCACGAACGGGACCTCGGCGAATCCTCCGCGGGGACTAGGAGAGGACTGTGGCGTCGAGGCTCAGCCAGCAGCGTTGTGTAGTGCAGGGCCACCGACGTGCCGAAATTGATGCCGAGAAGTGTTTTGTTGGGTGTGGGAATGGTGCCTCTGCGAATGGCTTAGCAATGGAGCACCTTCCAAAACAGGAAGCAGCGCGTTAGCAGCGCAGATTGAACCGTATTTCCTCCCTTCCTCTCTCTTCATCCCCTCCTCCATCTCCCGACACAGTCCCCGACGCCCCCTCGCTCGTCCCCTAAATACCAGAGCCGCAACACACACACACCCGCTACTTCCCCCGCCCAACAACCCTGCCAAGGGGCGACCGGTACATCTTTGTGCCCCCGACGTCCACGACATGGACAATATGGGCCCAATCGTCGACAGTACCAGCTCTCACCTTTCCGTCGACGGAGCAGCTGGAGGATCTGCAGGGGGGCAGGACGATCGGGCAGGAAGTCAGAGTCATAAGCATGGCAGTTCTGGTTCGAGTGGCCAGCCAAAGTTCTCAAATGGCCCGTACGTCCCTCCACTTCTGTCACATAATGTCCTCAATTGAAGGGGGCGTGATAGTCATATTCGCTCCCGCATCACCGTTGTCTGTGCAGAGGTGCGTTCCCAGTTTCTCCCTTGTATCTCGCCGCTACCGTCACCACGACCGCTTCGCTTAGCTGCTCCCCTTGGTTGGCCGGGGAAGCGGTCGTAGCCCAGGGGTGCAGGGTCTCCATATTTGCGACTGGCATTGTGGAGGTCACTACTCCTCCACTCGGCGAAGCGCCGTCCGTATCTTCTCTCTTGCCGCCTTGCTGATTGAACCATCAGTGTAAACGCCTCAAGCTCAAATGTGACCGAAGAACACCTTGCAGCTCGTGCTTGAAGCGCGATACTGTCCCCAGGTGTATCTACTCTCAAGCTGCCGCCGAGAAGATGTAAGAAGTTATCATTTCTGATATTATCGCTTGCGCTCACATTGCGACCCCTACTTCACCCCGTTTCACCCATATCGCTACGATATTCGATACCTCCAACGCGGGTCCTCCCTTTCTTTTCTGAACCGGCACCCTTTCAGTGACGTACAATCATTGCACAACCGGCTCCTGGCCGTGGAAGAGACGCTGTCGTCATTATCAACATCAACACCCTCCTCATCCTCTTCACTGTCCACCGCCCTAAGTAGTATCACACCCTTCAAATCCTCATATCCGACGCCAGCGTTCACGCAAACATCGTCGGGGGGCTTTGGTCAAGGTTCCCAGAGCGGACTTGGCAACACCCACTGTGGCAGTGGTTCCGTGCTCGCCGGCCTCCCGTGCAATGATAAAGCACTTCTTGCCATTGGTGCCTCTGGGAGCTCGGTCGTCATCAGTCTCGAGGACGTTTCCAGTCTCTGGGTCAGCGAACTCGACACGTGCCTAAATACAGACTCAACTGGGTCAGGAGACTCTCAGTTCCCGCCGTTCTCAAGGCCGAGTTCAAATGGTTCTGGTAAGGCAAAGGTGAAGCTGGAGCCGTCCCCAGTACTCCTTCCGCCTTCACCTCATTCCTATGCTTCCAACGCGTCCACGCCAGGCGATTCACATCAAAACATGAATATGCAGCCTCCCGCGTTCATTCCTCCTTTACCGTTTACCACTTTCCTCCCCGCAACAACACCTACCTCTGATCACTCTCCGGGGCAATCCGAGTTGCCGCAGGTCACACCCGGACTTCTGCAGCACCTCCCTGGTACGCCAAGCACACGTTCAGTCCTCATACGGGCTCTGAGTGACACTATGACGGTACACCCTTGCTTCAATATCCGTCATTTTGAGCGACGAATTGAGGCCATGATGTCATGGGGAGAATCTCCAGTCAATGATCCCCCGCCAGATGACGGCAGGCTCAAGTCCAAGGAGCTGGCGAGAGAGCTTTTCTTGGGGATTCAACCGTCCAAGAAGCGCAAACCTACGCTCAGCTTCTTCGCAGCAGCGGCTGCTGCCTTCGCCCTCGGGGTGCTGGTCTCGAACGAACCGATCGACGACGCATTGCCGTCCTCAGCTTCCTTGTACGCCTTGTCGGAGCAAGCTCTGGGATTATTCGAGAGAACCAGCCCGTACGACATTGATTCTCTGATAGCGATGCTCCTGCAGGTGTTGTATCAGCTGCACGATGGCCAGATGCGCATCGCACAGAGTGTCTTCCCTATGGTAAGGCTTACCTCCTGTTTACGCATATCCCTATTGACTTAGAATTGCAGGTTGCCAAAATGGTCAATGTTGCGCGCATGATGGGTCTTGGTATGGATCCAGATGACTTCCTTGGAACGTACAGTCTGTTTGATGCGGAGACTCGCCGACGGGTGTGGTGGGATATTTACTGTTACGATGTGTGAGTTATCCGATTATTTCCCCATATGGATCTTGTTCTTATTGATCACGGGTCGTTTTGTAGCTTCATTTCAGACTGCATGGGGCAAATGCCCCTAATTGCGGAGGGTTCATACACGACGAAGCTCCCTTCTGATGTAGACGAACAACAGTTTACATCATCCTCGACCTCGCTCGTTGCCCCGTCTGAAGGGGACCAGGTTGACAGGAGTTTCACCTTCTTCATCCTGAAGTGTCGGTTGGCACAACTGGTGAAGGGCATCAGGAAACAGGCGTACAAGGATCCGATCACAGAAGACGGGTCCGAGCTGTCGATTGATCAAGTCGCAGCTTCCGAGTCCGATGTCACAGTCTGGTTATCGGAGCTTCCCCCACGTTATCGTCTGGAGGCGGATCCCGATCTGTCACAACCAACATCCCTGCCGTCCTCCCCGCCAGCCCTTACTGCCCAGCGATGCGTTCTAGCGATGACGGCGGCGCGCATGATCCTCAAGTTGTATCTGCCTTTCCTTAAGGATGCGCACTCAAAGCCCCCGCATCAGGCCTTGTTGGGTACAATCTCTGCGGCGCACAAGGTCATCAGTGCCGCACGGCTGTTACACGCTGCGCGAAAGGAGACTCTCCCTGCTGCTTTCGATTTCTACGACTACGGACGCACAGTCTTTGATGCGGCCGTCGTCTGTGCTCATGCGGTCATTCAGCAGCCAACGAGTATCATGGTCACGCAGGCCATGCAGATCGTCGGCGCGGCGTTGAATATTCTGCACGATCTTGGAGGATCAAGGGACGATGGACCTAACGACGCTTGTAAGATTGTGGAGATGATGCGGCGCAAGGCTGAGCTTTCCAAGGCTAACGGGACTTGCTCTGACGACGCCAATGCTGGGAGCAAACGGAAGCGTGTGGACTCGGAGGAGAATTCGTTTGATTCTGGTCTCCAGCTTCCTTTCGTCGGCGCCTCTGTCACATCGGTCAAGACAGACCAAGCCCGGTCTATGCTTGCACCGTCGCGGCCAATGACCGTCCCATCCTCAAGGGAGGTGCCGAGCTCTTCGCAGAAATCTTCAGCCGACTCAGCTGCACAGTCGTCGTTGGATGACAAGAAGTCGAAAGAGAAGGAAAAGGATCGGCGGTATCCTCCCGTTGGAATTCGAGTTCGACCTGGACAGAGTCGCCCTTTCAACCGACAGCGGACGCATTCCCTCTCACCGAACTCGTCACTCGTCCTCAGCAACGGACATGCGCCTTCTCCAGGGTCCGTCGCTGCACCGCAGATGGATTTGAGCTCGATGAACTCCGTTGCGAATGTCCAAACGCCGCCCGAGGTCCCGTCCTTCCACCCGTCGCCACCATCTCAGGTGAAGGAGAATCCGTCACCGCCGCAGCCTATGCCGCATGATCAGTACCAACTCAGTGACGCCCAGCGGTACTCACATACCTTCTCTAGCAATTCGCCACCGATGGCGAGCGTGTACGATCAGTCTGCGAACGGCGCCTCCTACCCCGCTGCGGGCGATCACATCCCTTCTCCATACAATCCGCCACAACCTTCGGACGGGTACGGCTTCTACTCCCCGTATCCACAGGCCACGGGGACGTTTGACGTCACTGCCCAAGGGATGCCATTGCCCGAGTACGGCGCCCCCGATGCGGCGAACTCAGCAAACGCGCCTCCGAACCATGGCTACCTGCTACCTTCCGACAAGCTTGTGTACCCTCATCAACGTGGCAAGACCTCTGACGCCCTTGGTCACGACTACCATTCGCAGTCGCAGCCGTCCATGCCCATGATGGTCCAGCAGTCTTGGCAGCATCCAAACCCGCAGGCGATGTGGGAGTACAAGTATCAGTCGTAACGGCGACCCGGATGACCTTAACATTCTCATGGACATTTCACCAGTTCTTGTCGCATTTCGTGTACTTACTTTTTGTGCCTCATTTTTATTCATTTTTGGCAACCCGGTGTACTTTATCGTTCACTCCGTATTTTTTGCATCATCGTCCCTCCATCACTCGTCCCCTCACCGTCGTCTTGTTGTCTCTCGTCTCTCGTCCACTTGTCTTTTCATGTCCATCCACAGTACGCACGTCCTCTTCCCATCTCTCTCACATCCACCTCCATGTTCACTGTTCCACCCCATGCACGAAATTGAATCATGCAAATTCTTATCACCTTCTTTCCACCTTCTTGTTCAATCCGCACACACACACACACACACACACAGCACCCCTCCCCCTCCCGATCAGATTTGGCATAAGCTGCACGCAGTCAAAAACCCACTCCGATCCTTCCCATTAGCCAGCGCATTTTCTCGGATCTTGGAATTCTACTCTCCCCTACCTACGTTAACTACTTCCCCTAGTGAGTCTCTTTTGTGTACCTCTCTCCCTCGTAATATCGCGTATTGACTGACGGATGCTTTTTGTCAGGTTGGTCATTGACCTGTCCTTTACGGTCCTCCCCCCACATCCCGTTAATGTGCTCTTCTTGTCCTTATGTTACGCTGTCGCCCTTTCATTCTTGCTGTGTGTACCCATACCATGCTTTATAGACAATTGCATTTCATGATCACCCCCGTCAACACACGAGAGCTTGGTCGAGTGACCAACAGTCCTCGATGCAGGCCATTTGATCACTGCTTTGATTGCAGCAATTTGCATTGTCTTCTCGGTCTTCGGTGTCGTCTTGGAGCTGAAACACAGTTCATCTGCGATGGACATCTGTCACCAGGGGTTTAGATGCTTGATCGTATTGCGGTGGCAGTTCCGGCAGCAGATGGCTGACATCATCAGTTCTTATAGTGACGTGGAAGTCGCCCTTGCAAGAAGATCTCGAGTTTATGCCTCATAACTAAAACCCTTGGTACTTGTCGCGCCGTCAACCTTCCGTCGTGAAAAGGGAGGAAAGTTGTGCTCAAAACCTTGAATCCAATAAGTTTCAAGTTGGACCGACCCCGAATTCACCGATTCACAAAAAATTGCAATCGTCGTGTAAGTACTTGTCAATATGCACGGTGCATCATCACCACATTCATCTCCCCCATCTCTTCTTCTCCACCGACCTCGCAACCGCATACACTCCCGCCGCAACAAACCACCCAACCAACATCCCCACATCCCCAGCTCCGGCTCTCGCAACGGGACCGGTCCACCATTCCTGCTGCATGCACGGAACTATGACGCCGATCGTGATGACGAAGGTGAGTATGGCTGCGTAACCGGGAGGGAGAAGGTTGGGCTTGTTCCAGAGAGATGTGACGGGTTCGTAGGAAGACCAGCGGGTGCGGCGGATGTAGAAGTGCTCGACGAGGACGATGGAGGACCAGGGGGCGGACCAGTAGCCAATAAAACCTTATGAGCGCCGTCATTATTTGGGAACACAGTGGGAAAGGGAGGGATGGCTAAACTCACTGAGGATTTGAACCATCGTGGCGTAGAATCGAGTCGCACCGACAATTGAGATTGGTATCCCACTGGTGTGCGTCATATACTCAGCACAGGGTGAGGAGCAAAGGAACGTGGAAATCCAACATACATAGCCGTGGCAAGAATAGCGATCAAGAACCTCGGTATTCTCGCAAACACACTCGACACTGTCATGAAGCTTGTACAAACCGTGTACAGTGTTGGAGACGACGCACTTGGGGTCGTCAATGCTAGCACGACGAGAAGGAATTTGCCAAAGCCGCCTGCCGGTTGCAAGACCGCTGCAATGAGCCCGCCAACGTTGTTTCCGTTCCCGAGACCTGCTTCCCATGAGGGAACGGAGGAAGCGGCAGCAGCGAAGACCGCGCCGAGCATGTGTGCAGGAGCCTAGTAAATCAAGGTCAGAGATATACGGATGGATAGTGGCAATTGATTTGTTACATACCATGGCAAGTATAAACCCGGCGTAGACGTATAGGAAGATTTTAAGACTTCGTGCGACGAGTATCTATTAGTGGGACAGCAGCCAAGTAGACGAGAATCGCACTCACTCAGATGCATCTCCTTTGTGATACACACCATAATCTGGCGTTAGGGATGCCCAACTGAGGACATTCGCAGCCAATGTTGCCCCAAACGTCATTATTGCGGAGGCTTCAACGGGGAAGAGGTTTGTCGTGGGTGCATTCACCAGGTGCTTTCCACCAACGCCGATCATGACAACGAATACGATCATGCTGGGAATCCAGGACAATGATTCATACCTATATAGTCAAGGAAGCTAGTCAATGGGATTATACCAGACCAAAAATCCGATTTTCTAAGAGTACTGACCAATGTAATACTCGATAACCACAAAAGGTGACCTGGTAACAAAGCTGAGCTACCGAGTCACGTCCAATGGAGGTACACTTACCGCCAGAGAAATTAAACCGATAATCACTATTCCAACCGAAGTGGAGAGATGACTTGTCGTTCCCGCCAATGCTTGACCGCCTAGAATAGCATTGATGATCAAGTATCCCTCGTTTGTGAGGATGTTCAGGATGCTCGGTATAATGGCGCCATAGTATCTGGAGCACAACTCGTCAACTTGGGGTATATCGTCCTAAGGCAGCGTGCGGATAGTTACCCCCAGGAGAATCGGCTCTGCACCATCGCACGTGTTCCGAGCTTGGGGCCGAAGACTGCGCTGTTGATAGGGAAGGGATGGGTGCTGTAGGTTGAGTGCTACGGTATGTGCCACTTACAAGAACGCCGGAAAAGCGATGGTTCTGCAGTGTAGAATTATCAGCACCTACCGTTGACAGGCAAGGACTTCAACATACATGACGTCCGCAACGAGGATGGTCAGGACAGATGACTTGATACCGAGTCCAAAGAATCCTGGGCCTGCAGCACCTGTTCCAAACCTGGTACGCCCATGTAAAAGTTGGTACTCTGATATTGGGGGTCAACAAATAATGCTACTTACATGACGATGTTCATGTTTGCGGAGAACCACATGAGAAACATTTGATAAAGTCGAGGATCCGTCCTTTGCTCCTCAGGAATTGGCTCAATCCTACAGTCAGTGACTTCAGTCCATTTGCGACATCGTCTGAAATGGAAACAGCATACCCTTGTGTCTCAACACCCCATCGCGATAGCCATGTCGTCAATTTTTGAATGCCTAGCTCTAATTTTTCCGACCACTTCGTGGGTTGTGGGGTATGTGTCGTATCATAAACCTCTGAGACAACAACCTCGGCCAACTTCTCGTTTGAGCCTGACAGTTTGAAAGACGTCGAAACCTTCGTCTCCGACATCTTGAAAGCGAGGTGAAGGAGAGATAGGCTTGTACAAGACCTGACGAGAGTATAGATAAGACAAGGCCACTCAAAGAAGACGTGAGAACGAGAAGCACTGAAACTGGATCCCCTTCGGACTGGAGACCTCTCAGGATGCCTGGTAGTATTGTATATGACCTTGAGTTCTTCAATGTGTCCACACCACGAGGCAGACATGGTGGAGATACAGGGCAGGGGCCATGATCCTGTGAGCCCATTGAGTGTCTGCATCATGATGGACCTACTTCTGCCTTGCCAAGATGACAAGTCGCTCCTTCTTCAGGCTGCGGAGTCACACAACCAATTGGCTCCTGCGCAACACACGCCAGAATGATCCGAATATGTCAATAGCCCGTAGAATTATATGTTACAACAAGACCTTATTCTCTCTGGAACAAAGCCAGCAGTCCGAGACCGCCTAAGAGCGCGTACTTCAATTGTGGGAAATCGTTCTATAGATCATAATCAGCTTGGAAACGGAAAGTCAGAACGAAAATGAACGTACCATCGCAATTGTGACATATCCCACATACGGCAGGAACCTAAACGTTATCTCTAAGCACTCTACTTGTAAGAGGTTATGCGTGGAAATGTGCACATACCCTCTGACTTTCCCAACAATGTGTTTCCGCTCCAAGTATTCCAGTCCCTGATACAGTTCGAGGTCGTCAATGTTGTTATTGTCTCCCTTCGTCAATAGCAGTTGTTTCCTTGCTACAGGAGCAGCGCTGACAGCGCTATCAGACAAAATTACCGTCAGTCAGATCAAGAAAGCATCTCAAGCAGCTCACACTCACCCCCTCTTCTTACCGCCCACTGCTACATCATGCGTCTCCAGAACACGGTGTACGATGGGTATGTCTGCCCCAGGGATCTTGTACACGGTGATATCTCCATTGACGTATCGTTGATTTGGAGGATTCGTGAGGAAGAGAAGGTCGCCACGATAGAACGCAGGTTCCATAGAGCCACTGTCCGTCGGCGCGGGTTGAACATGGATCCCCGAACGTGTCAAGATGTCGTTGACTCACCTGAGCACCACGACTATCGGAGACTCGGTGTTTGTTATCAGTCCAAGTCCCTTCCACATCATGAGTCCCGAAGCAAGCACGGATGCGAAGTTGAGGATCTGCAGGAGGACCTAAGATTTGGGTATGCGTGAGCTTCCGAGTTCCGCAGATTGAACGTGTCATGACCCGACATACATAGCGAACCCCAAGTCGCCGAAAAGTCCTAATTTCCTCGGCGAACATGGATGGTGAAAGGAAAGGAAGGGATTTGGTGTCGTTTGTGAAAGGACTGTCTGTGGTCGTGGATTGGGTGTTACTGTTAGGCGCCCCAAAGAGACACGTTGGGGGCGCTTGAGAATTACTTCCACCTTGATCTTCATTTCTCTTCAGCGTTGCGGTAAATGTAAGTAAGACCCAAGTGCTCCCAATTACCACATGGCTAACGTCGTGATATTTCAGAATCCTTTGCCGAAGGAGGGATATGACCGTTGTCCACATACAATTGCAGTTTACTTACCTCCCTGAAGACTGACTCCAGTCAGAACCTCATGCTTTACAAAATGGCCGTGGTGCCTCACAGATAACAAGGGCTGAACAAGCAGCTCATACGAGTGCTTAGAGAGCTGAACGATCTGATGCTGCCTTGTCGAGTTTCTGAAGACTTCTCAATGAAGTCCCCTGCCATGTGCAAGCTTTCACCGACGCTCGCAGACGCCTTTTGCCAGCTGAGAAAGAGAAAGGAAACCTCAGGACGAGGTTTCCTTTGTTTTTCTTGACTTATACTTGCTGTGGCCGTCGTGCATCTCATCCATTATAAATATGCGGGACGACAAATCTTGCAGCAGCGAAAGATGTCTGACTGGCAGAACTTCGCCCTCCACCACTGCGCGGAACCTCAGCCTCAACAGACCCTGGACGAACGTCCCCGTCACAGCTCACGGGAGAGAGTCCGAGTGGACTACGACGCTCAACATCACCGACACAGTCTTCCAGAGGGTCCATTCGTGTATCTCGGGCGAAATATCATGACGAGGACAAGATCAAAGCAATATGCGTCGGGATCGCGGCTGTCTTTAGCCAATTGGCGGGAAAGCATGGGTGCGCAATGGAAGCTGTTGAGAGCGTTTGGAAAGAAGCGGGGAGTATCGAGGGAACAGAGCACGTGCTGCAGGCGCACGCTGTAGGCGATTTGGATGTAGGATGGTAATTAGATACCGAGGAAAATATGTTGTATCTGTGCGCCTTCTGAGCATCTGCCTACTACAGTACGCACCGGTCATCTTCGAATTACCACTAGTGGCGATGGCGACTCACAGAAAACCTTCATCACCGGATTGGAATGACGACAACTTAAGGCGCATGTTTGTTAGCTTCGACTCCCTCCGAGGAGAGAGCGTTACTAGTCTCGAGGACCGCGTAGAGGTCTGCGCCAGGACAGACGGGGTGTCAGCCTCCGTCCGCCCTCCCTCGAGTCCCCATCCTTCCGTCCATCCCGCCCCTCAACATGACCCTCCCATCCACCTCCGCCGCAAGATTCGGACGTACCTAGAGCTGGGCGGGACTCAGTGAATGCATGGATGGACGAGTGAAGGCCTCACCTGCGAAAGAAGCCATGATCCCGATGAGAAATTCACATATTCAATGGAGAGTAAGAGCAACAGGCGTGTTGCCAGAACAGTGTGTGTGTGGAGCGAAAGAGCCTCTGGTCTATAGGCAGACTAGCGCTGTAGCGGATGGGGGTGAGGAAGAAAAAGAGGGTCGAGGGTCGAAGGTGGATCATATACGGTCCCTTGAGGTTGACGACTCCGAGGTGGTTGGCTCAGATTGGAATGTCAGCCATCCAGTAGCTCAGAATTTGATTTAATGTGGGTGCGCATCCGAATTGCGGTCCCCTGGGAGGAAGTTGGCCTGGAGTTTCAGTCGAAAGATGGTATATTGCCTGTATATTTCAACCTGCCCGATCCAACAGTGGATTGAGTTTGCACATAACAAACAACCGACGACGAGGGATGAAACCGCCGTCCCATTCCAGCCGCAAATACGAATATGTTCTCCAATGTGCGTGGAAATGATGCTAGGGCCACATCGTCAAGGCCAGGCTCGCACACACGCGTAACTTCGCGGATTGCATTACGAGAGGGCCACAGAAGATGCCATTCTCGTAGTGCATGGGGCTAAGCAAGGTGTTGAAAGAGCAACCCAGCTACCAGAGAACCGCGACGGACCTGATCCTCAATTAATGCTGACTCTTTCATCCTTTGCTCCCGCCCTTTCTCCCAAATCCGCCGTCCGACAGAGCCTCCTTCGCAACACCTAGGATACACTTCCACCTGGCGTTCCCAAGCTTCACGCCCCCATACCACCGAAAGACGATAACGATCACATCTTCGTAACCTCCTAGTTCCAATAATCGAGACAGTTTCTCGCCTGCACCTGATTCACCACCATCCGAGGCACCCGTGAGAGGTGTCGGAGAGGTCGAAAGGCAAGAACGAAATGCGTAAATGCAATGGGAGGCCCGTTTCGTCCGAGGGTTTGTAGCGTTGATGTGGTCGAGGAGGGAAGGGAAATCTCGGGTTTCGGAGTCTGTGAATTGAGTCGTGAATGCCTGAAATTTAGACTTTTGAAGAGTGAGCGTCGACGACGGAAAAATCGGTTTTGACCAAGAGGAACAGAACCGTCGAAGAACAACCATCCAGGAGCTGGCGCTTCCTCGAAACACGCACTTCCATCCAAGACTGGTCTCATCAGCGGCTTACAAGGCTCGAATGAGAGCATGGGGTGTATGCGAAGAGAGCGGATCGTGGCTCATTCAACGGTTCAACGGCCAGCCAGTGCAGTGAAACTGCCGAACGTCTCGAAGTTGTTCGCAAACAACGGATGCCACTGACGATGGGGGCATCCTGAGATACAAATTCAGCCGTGCGTCAAAGACCACACCCTTTTGACGGCCCTTTGCTCACCTGCTCCGGTCTGAAGACCACACGGCCCGCTGTGCATCTATGAGGGTAACCTTGGTGGTTATCTGGCCGATGTCAACACCAGCGGGTTTCTGAACCAACCGGCCCTGTCGCCGTTGTGCTCAGTGCCAGATGGAGGACTTTGAAGTTGACACGGGAAATCAGGTGCGTCGTTGAACAGCTATGCAGCCACGTACCTTCTCTGGACGTGGTTCAGATTCTTTTTGACACTGCACTGATGCAAAATTTGTATATATCTGGATAATTCCACTCTGCAAGGCCCATCGAGGACCATCTGCACCGTTGTTTTCGTCGAGCCATTGTGTGATAACCGCCTCGTCCTACGGTGTAGGTTCTTTTCGTGGCGCACAAGAACACAGTTACATGTGCCTGTCAAAGCATGACCGACTTATGCGGTCGCCGTGGTCAAGAGGGCCGCCATGCCGGCTTGCTCATACGAGATGTGAGGTCTACCACTCTTCTATGTTCTACGAGGGGCTGTACTACAGTTTTTCTTAGGACAGGGTTGTAACATGGTATTAACAAACAAGGCTCCGAGCTATCTCGAAGTCTCCGACCCCATTTTACAGAGTAGCCGCTTCGGAGGCGATAGTATCGGCTTCGTTATGCACCGCACCTTCAACATGCTCTCTGGTTCGATATCATCGCCCACAATCATACACATGCCATGTATATATAGGTCACTGACGATGAAGAAACCTCGGGAGAAGCAGGTGAAGCGCGGTCCTCGTCTTCTGGTACGCCATACTATCATTTGTGGAAACGCTCGACAGGCGTATGTGCGCTCGCGACGTGTGGGTACGCCTTAATGAAATCGAGAATCGTCTTCACTCACGCAGAAATTCGAAGTCGTACCAAGGCGAAGACTATGTGTGTTTACCAACGCAAGTCTTGGCGCATCATGATTCAACTAGCCATTTTTAGCTCGAGGAACGATTCTCCCTCATAACCCTCGCAATTCGAATATTCGAAGGCCTATTGAAGCAGCTCTGAGCGATAGAAACCTACACTACGGCAGATGTGTGCCGCTAACGTGCTCCTCACCCTCCACTTCTCCCGTTCTGAACCGTAGCTCTGGCTGTCAATTCGATCGACTTCTATCACGCGTGGACCCACCCCGCATCTCCTTTGATAACGGACTTACCACGGCGATGGATCCGTTTATGTCTCTCCGCTTCCTTGTGCAAAGAGTATATCTGCAGGAATCCACGCACCCAACAGGGAGCATCTTCTGTGCGCACGTCTGACAATTTGATCATCAGCGCCGGTGGTCTATGATCTGCCTGGTGCTCCCTGGTATTCCTGCTGGTGGGTCTCTTTACTAAGTTCGTACTCCGAATGCCCACACAGCAGATCTCGTGCTGTCGCCGTACTCTGTTTGGCAAATAAGTGAAGCAATCTTATCATTGCTTGGGCTTTCTTGACACAGGTTTCGTCCGCTCAGCAGACTGTGTAGCTTCCCATGGATGCTCCTCATTGCCAATATGAAAGATCATCTCGTCGCAGCGGTCCAATGGCATATGCCTGTCATGGCTTCAGTAGATCACTTCCTGACGTACCTTCTTCCACGAACGGGACCGTACAAAAGAATCCCCCTCTCGATGCAGTTGTTCACCTGCCCGTACCCCAACATCGATCATACAGCCCCGTTCTGCAATTTCGACTCATCCGCAGGTCCTCATGAGTCGACATCCAACTCTCCTCGCCTCTGGCGGCCCATCGTTCACTGTCGGTACGTCGACTCTTAATCGGAATAATGACATTCCGCTCACACCTCGATTTCTGCAGATTATTCACGTATGTCTCAAACTTCCTGCCATACTATCATCATATTAACTCGCGTCACCAGTCGCTTTCACTGTCTCTGCGTTCTCAGTCATCTACTTGTGAGTAACTTTCCTGATATTTGCAATAGCCCCAACCTACCGGCCGCCTGTACAGATGGGAGTATCTCCTGTCACTTGATTTCGAGTGGGGATTTATCACACGCCGAAAGAAAATGTCATGGCCGATGGTTAGTCGTACTCACTTCACTTCGCTGTCATGTCACTCATCTGTCCGCTTAGATGGTCTACCTCGTTGGTCGCTACGTTGCTCTGTTCTCTGCTATACTGTTGTATGTCGCGTTCTGTAACTTTCCGATTGACGTCTTTAATACTTGACCCCAAGCATCTACTTGGATGTCCCTTTGAACGGGGTCAGTCTATCTCGCCCTCATCGTCTCATACCCGCTTAACAACGGTTCCATGTCACAATAGGCAGTGTGTCGACCTGACGGATTCTCTGGGGGAGTCGTAGGATCGCGGATATACCCGATCCTATGGCAAATCTTTGACGTGAGCTTTCCCTTTTCTCTGAGATCATTCAAGTCAGCACGACACCAATCTCTCTACCCTCACCTCTCAGTCTACGTCATCTGCAACGCTCGGGTTTGCCACTCTGAACCTTGCTATTCGAGCGTACGTAGACCCCCTTTACTCATGGGGTTACGTTTGCTCATTCGTTCATCTTCCAGCATGGCGGTGTGGTCTCTTGATTGGAGAGTTGTTGTCCCTCTGGTTATTTTAGCGTTGGGACACTGGGCGTTGATCTTTGCGAGTGAGTCATGTACCATCATATGTATGAACCTATATTCACGGAAAGTGGGGCTTGCAGATATTGCGTTCATTATCATCACGCACGACGCAGGGAAGAAGGCGTTCATCGACGCTCTCTTCATATACACGATCATATTTGACGGTATCATCTTTTTTGTTACCGCACTCAAGCTGTTCCTCCCACGAACACAGCGCACTCAACTCGTAGCGCAAGTTCTTCAAGATGGCTTGATTTACTTCCTCGTCACGTACGTTCTTTTCTATGTGCTTTAAATTTAAATAACTCAAATGGCGAGGTAGATTCATTGCAGCTCTTGCAGCGTTCATTATCTTTGGGGTACTTTCCGTCGTGGAGTGGGACCTTTCCGCATTGTCCATGCCCGCCTTCGTGAGTCCTTTTCAAAACAATCGGTTTGTTACTCTCGGCTTGCTAAACCACAACGCCGCATAATCATCTAGGTCATTTCAAGTCGACTGGTCCTCCGCCTCCGCAACTTCACCTCTTCAACACCCTCACTATAGTACGTTTTTCTCAACCCTAAACCCAGCTGGTGTGGCTCACCCCACGGTCTTATCCCCTCTCAGCGTTGCAAACCAAAACAAACACCAACCGTCCGAGCTCGCCTTCCACACGACCCCCATAAGAAATTCTGCTCTCACAGGCGACTCCAGTCACGGTCGCCAAAGACCACAACTGGATGCGCTGGTGCTCACGAACCCGTCGCGCACGTCTCAATTGCATTCGGGAGCGACCGCGATCAGCTTTCAGACAGAAATGAAGGCGGAGTTGGATGGGTATAGTCCGGATTCAGATGTCAAGGACAGGGAGGACGGGGTGGATGTTGCGCACGCTGTGTAAAATGGGAAGCTTAATGTGTAGAGAGCGGCTTAAGTGTTTCGAGAAGTAACTTATTGATATTGTTGAAACGCGGAGAGGGTGGCGATTAGTCGTCACGCTGTCCAAGTATGGAGGGGAGGGTTTACGTCGCATATAAAATCCTTGTACACATATTTGTCATGTGTTCTTCCGTTCAGTGATACCCCATTCACACTTTAGGAATCGTAATAATCACGACATTAGAAGACCAGAAAGTCACGCAAGGCGGGGTATACTGTATACAACCAATTCAAGCTGTAGTATGCGAGTATGACTTGTCACGTAGCCGACTGTTAGAACAACCAGTGTTACTCATATGCTCGTTCAAATAACACATGTAACCCAAAGGAAAAAATTAGTATGTGAGCAAACTCGACACCCTCAAACGGACGAAAAAATAGATCAAACAACATAGAGCGCACACGCCACAGCGGCAATAACAACGGACCAAGCATTGGAGAATGCAAACTCAGAGAAAGCAGCGTTCGCGGGTGGCTTATATCCTGCCCCACCGGTCTGATGAGCACCACCAGCACCAGTGCCCTTGTGCGTGGTACTCGCATGAGACGTGGGTGTAGCCAGGCCTGGAATGGCCAGTGTGTCCCACATATAGAATGGATCCTTCAGGATCTCGTTGCCGAGAGAGCTGCTGAGGAACTTGGCGTATTTACCATCGGGGTCACCGTATTGAACGCCAGCGGCGGCGACATAGGGATAGAGCTCGTCGGCAGTGTCGTCTCCTGGTTGTTGGAGCATGGCGAAATCGACGGCGGTTTGGATCGTGGCGCCAGCGGAAGTCTTTGTGTCCCATGCTTTGTAGCCAGCGTACTCACCAATGCGGGCAAGGGTCTGGGTTGGGGGAATGGGTGATCGTGGAGACCGGATATTGCAATCCAAACAAGACTTACGATCATTGCAGCGATGTTGTATGCCCTGTAATGGTATGGCCGAGTTCGATTTGATTCTAACGGCTACAATATTCCCAAATCGTCAGTGGCGGTTTCTATTGTATCATCTGAGCAGCTAACTCACCTGGTCGCCGTTAGCATTAATCTGGTTGAGATACAGGGAGCTGAAGTAGGTTTGCACCGTCTTCACAGCACTATCTTTGTCCCCCACAAGAAGTTGTAACGCAGCGAGTTGATTGTAGTAGAATGTACCGTGGTTGCTACAGCCTCTTGTTAGCGCAGGTGCACATAGATAGCAACAAAAGTCTTACTTGGTGGACTGAGACTCCTCGACCGCGGTTGGTGCGGTTTGCAACCATTGCGTGTAGGTTTTGGCCCACGCGGTGAACGTGTTATCCAAATCTGAGGTCCATTCGGGCGCTTTGCGATCGCGGAGAATCAGAATGCCGTTCACAATTTTCGATAAGCATTTGAGGTCCCTGTGGTAGTGATGAGCAACCGATGTCAAACTTTTACATGGATCACCCGCGGAGTGACTCACAAGACACCAGAGTGGGAACCTTCCTGGCCATCAGGGCCACGCTTCATCTGTGCAAAGTTCAAGTTCGGGTTCATCGCTGTGTCGGCATCGACAAACCACGCCTGGATGTACTTGGCGGTGTTGGCGGAATAAGTTGACGAGCCGTCAATGACCCAGGCCAGCGCGTTATAGAAGACAGCGTTGGCCATATCGTCGAAGTTCCCAATGTCGTTGACGGCGCGTGCGTCGGGGTTAAACTGACCATCCCGAGTCACGTATTCGCAGGTTGTCCATACTATTATTTGGCCGTTAGTTTTTTCGCCCACCGGTTATTTTCAATCTAAAGTCGTACTTTGTTCTGGAGTGAGTTCCGTCGTGTTTCCAGCATTCGAACAATCCGGCCATGAACTATTGGTTGAGCGTTGAGCAAGATGACAGTATAGGTGACCTTCACATTGTACGCACTAAGGTGAGAAGCTCATGTAATCATGTTTGTTTCCGGAAGGTGGAGGTATCCCTTTACTTGTAACATCTTACGGGAAGTAAGACATTGACGACGATTTGACGGTAGACTGCACTCACTCCAGGGCCCTTGGCCTGCTAATTCCTGAGCCCATGAAATGACTGTCTTTTGGGCACGCAGAGTTGCCTGGTCGAAGGATCCTGCAGCCAAGACATCGGGGTTGAAAAAAATGTTGGCGTAGTTGGTCAATGCTTGGGCGGGGCTCAGGCAGAGGGCGGTTCCGACGAGAAAGAGTGTGGTTTTGAAGGATTGTGGTGGTGCCATGATAATGACAGAGTACTGGGATGTCCAGAAGGGACGTGAAGGTACTTAACAAGGAGGTGAGCGATGGCCGTGAAGGGAACAGTGCGGACGTAGAGCTGCCAGCTCCTCCCGCACTGATCGACACATGCGCTTGGCATGTGGGCGTACCTGTGGTGTACCTATATCAGCGGAACCGAACCCAACAAGATGGGAGCAGAGAGGGAGACAATCTTGTTCTCACCCCAGTTCTTTGAGATGGGATAATCAAGGTCACATCGTCACGTTCACTGCAACATGTTTGTTGTGGGTCTCTTGAGGACCTTCAAGTTGAAGGCAACAGTGTATCGGTTTTCGAAAGCGGAAATCCCCTCTACCTTGGTAGGGGGTCTTCTAGGGGCACATCCGTACCAGTTTTCCGCCAAAAATCGCGTCACGTGAAAAATCACGTGTTTTGTCACATGATCATCACGCCATGCATCCTCCTCTCGGAGTCCTCTCGAGTCTCGACTTTTGAAATCTCATTGTCAAGTCTCAGAGAGGCTCAGCCACCGTGTATCGATTCGTTTGGTATCTGTGTAGCAATTATGGAATTGCGGGGGTCAGTGAGTTGAACTACGCCAGTCAGCCACCAGCGGGGCCGGTCCGGCCCCGCTCCCGTCGCGCCAAAAGCTGCCAGCGGAGCGAAGCGACGCCTGGCAGCGGTTGGCGCGACAGTCAAGTTATACATTGGCTCATGGTTTAGAATTCCTGTATTCGCCCTCTCCGCAGCCTTGTGGAGGGCTTGTCGAGCGTGTACCAAGGTAGAGGGCAATGCCGCTTGTCGGCGCTAGTAGCTTATCATTTCCAAATTAAGACACGCGTGTCCGGCCCAATCGGGATTCTGCCTCGGGCTGATCTCGGGACACGTAGGGAGGAGACCCGTTTATGTTTTTGCAGACATTGGATTCAAACCAGCTCAGAGGCAGCCTTTGCGACTCCCAGCAGCCGATGTAACTGCCCTCATACACCCTGGATTCCTCAATAATGGCAGGATGTCGCGAACTCGCCCGGTTGCCCAAAGCAAAGGCTCTGCGGTCACTCAACGTACGTTCTTTGTGAATGCCAATTCCACTTCACCTGAATGATCCCTCCAGTTCAAACGGACAACACCAGGATCAATCGTTGCCTCGCTATTTGCTACTTCAAATCGCCGGAAAGTTCTCGACCCGACACACATCGCGGCTAGCATCCCACCCATTCAACGCAAAGCCGTGTTCCCGAATTACAAGACTCATGCCTTTACTCTGCGTCTCCTCCCGCAAGCCCTCCTCGCAGAGCCAGAGTTTCGCTTTCCAGATCCTCCGTTTCACTATGTCACGAGATCTCAGTCCCCACATCGGCTTAATATGTCTCTTGCCCGAGAAATCGCCTCCGATGTTCACCATTCACCATTCGTTCGCAGCAAAATGACCACCAAGTTGAAGTCAGCCATCTCGTTAGTCGTGACGCGAGGGGCAAACGTTCGGTCTGAAGGGGATGGGAAACCGATGATCTTCTTTGATGAGCAGGACGTTGGAGAGAAATGGCTTCTTCAAAGTGAGTGAGTATCGTCCAACGTTGCGATGTGTACTGATCTGAAATGATCCCGTTTAGACTGGACATACTCTGTGCGACTGGCACTCCCTATGCTTCGTATATCCTACGTAGAGCTCATCCCTCTGCTACGCGATGCGTTGAATAATGTCAAGGCAAGAGGTGACGCAATCGAGGCAGCCTGGGCAGCAGGACACCCCCTTCCCGATGACGCTCGATGCATCGCGAATCGCAGACATCGTTCTGGTGCCTCCAAACGCCACAAACAGAGCTAGGCTATCTGGAGGTCATCGTAACAGTCTATTTTTGGTGGTAGTCCTCGACTCATCTCTCGGCCGAATCTCAAGACATATTCATCTTGTCACTGTTAGCTCCAGCAGTCAGTATATTCGGAGACTTGGAGAAGGTGCGATCACTGTGATGAAGTTCCTCGTTGTTCAATCAATCGCTTATGTCGATCCACAGAGGCGGCTGACAGGTTCAGCACACAAACCCAGTTGATCATGCTTGTTCTGCAACTGGAACGTCCAGCCCGAGGCAGTTATCAAGTTCCTGGAATTCCCAAGGTATCATAAATCGCCTGAGGTTGATGTATGTGGGTCCTCTCGTGCTTGTCCTAAAATCTTTTCATGAGTCTATGTCAAGCAGACTTCAGGCTCATAGCTAATGTGCTTAGGATGCAGCAGCACGTGGAGAAGTTTCTTGTATTCTCCGAGAATGAGATGCTGCGACCGACATTCATTCACCGCCTCTTGTGCTGAAACGAGTAGTACCCAGGTTGAGTTCCCTGATCCCGATGGGGCTGCAGCACCATGCGCAGACTGTAAACGTCATCTGGACGTGACCAGCGCGCTCAGTCGCGTCGAGGAGACTCCGAAAAACAAAGTCCATCTCGATGGAGACGACGGAAGTCGCCCTAAAGAGTTTGATAAAGGTCGTGGCGAATCCCAAATACACCTGATGAGAAGTTCGCGCCCGACAGTGAGTATTTCATAGGCCGTCTGGCTGCTGATAGTGACCAAAGAAGGGTGGTCATCCACAACGATGTCTAAATGCGGCGAAAACCAGCCTCGGTTGAGCGCCACGTGCATGAAAATCAATGGCCCATCCCAGAACAGACAACAAGCGATCGTCCGGATTCGTGCATCCTCTTATTCCTCAACCACCATGTGGCAAGCACGAAACAGAGAGCGAAGGAGGCTGCTTTATTCTCCAATTGGTCTCGAACCCAGTCGCGAAGGCAGTATAAGAATGACCACTCTCGCCAAACGCTCTTTACAACACTACCGACGCATCCAACAGCCTGAGCTCCAGTGATCCGCCATTCCACATACCTCTAGACATTCGGACGCTCGAATCTCTAGAATCAATCACAGTATCCTTACGCCTGCTCCGCGCATCCTAATACCCATCCAGATCTTTCGTTCGAGCAACCACTTCTTCGCGTCCAAAAGTCTTTATTCGGATTCATCTCTTATCCAACCTTTCGACTTTCACATCTAATTCCACGTGCTATATAACCAACCATGTTCCAAGTCGCCTCCCGTCCAGCAGCACCCTTCTCCGAGATGTCTTACAACCACTACCAGCCCACCCAGCCTGCTGCTCTCCCCTCGCTGAACCTCCCCGAGAGGCTGAAGCGACCCGCGTTCAAGGAGGTGTCCCGCAACTCTCTGCTTGCGGTTGACCCAACCCTCCCGAACTACCCTGTCGAGTTCATCAAGCACCATCTCAAAACCCGGGCTTCAGAGTGAGTTTTCCACACTCTTATGCCTACTGTTGCGTGAGTGCTTACACAAGTCTTCAGGATGCGCAGAGCGCTTTCTGTTATGTCAATCATGAGCTCACTCCCGAGGTCTCATCTTCCGTCGTTCCTTGACGTTCCCCTTATGCCGTCAGCGAA
The DNA here is from genome assembly GCA_021029105.1 of Cristinia sonorae. Taxonomy (NCBI): domain Eukaryota; kingdom Fungi; phylum Basidiomycota; class Agaricomycetes; order Agaricales; family Stephanosporaceae; genus Cristinia; species Cristinia sonorae. Next base: position 50,218 of record JAEVFJ010000011.1, read on the forward strand.
TCCGCCAAACAGCAGTGACTTCCCAACACATCTTTTGGCGATTTCGGCGTCCAAGATAGCACCCTCGTCACCAAGCACGCCCACTGCAGTCTCTTTCGCCTCTCAGGCTGGTTCTTCCTCGAGCGCCACAGTCCCTCTGTACCCTGCTCACGCGTTGGTGCTCGCCGCTCACTGCACGGCCTTACCTCCCCTCCCCATCAAGAGATCCGACGATGAGACCGCCGCCACCATGAGGCTCCCAATTGTTCCGTTGACCGTTCCAAACGGAGAGACCTTCCCTCCTCTGCACGCGTTCTTGCATGACAAGCGCGCCGACAAGCTCCTCGCCTTCCTCCTCCCCTCCCTCGCCTCCAGATTCCCGCGACCAGCACCCTCTTCCGGCAGCTCGTCCCGCGGTGGACAGGAGCCTCCCTACGTCGCCGGATTTAGCCCGGACCATCTTTACAAATTCGCTCAGGAACTCGTCTCCGCGGCGTATGCTGCAGCGGGCCCTCAAGGTGCCGCTAGTGGACTCATGGCGCACACGAAGGTGATCAACAGCCTTTGGGCGAACACATGTGCTCTTGGCATAACCGATGAGGAGCTATGGTCGACCATCGACTTTGCTTGGACCCTCGTCATCACTGCGCTTGCCACACATGCTCGGGACAGATACTAGGTCTGCCGTCCGACATCCGGGGTTGCGAAGATTGGGCGTTGATCGTTCTTTTGTCTTCCTTCGCCGCCACACATTCTTATAACGTTTCGCATTCGCGTTCCCAAAAGATCTTTGATGATTTACACCATATTTCGATCTAATTTCTTACACTTCTACTTGAATTCAATACCCCCCTGTGCTTGTATCGTCTGTTATCATCACTGTATCCCTACTACCTCCTTCTCAGTTTTGGTTTCACAAACTACACTATTACAACCAATCTACTTATCAGTTTTTGAATAATAGAAGGCTTTGACAAGTACCTTTCCTATGTGCCCAGAGTACTGTGAGAATACGAACACCTCAGTCACATGCATCGTAATTCAGATGAGTTGCGAGGAAGAAAAAACATATGCATTAAGGGGGAATCGAACCCCCGGCGGGTCGAACTCATGTTCGAACATGGCAACGACCCAGGTTACCACTACCCCATTAATGCTTGTGAGGGGCGTTATATTTTATCGTATTGGATAAGACCCAGTGCCTGTGGCCAAACGCGGTCATGTGCCTTCTCCCACGTGGCTGTACCCGAGAAACCGAACCGCGTCCAGGTCGCGTCGCTGTTGAACTTCCTTGCACAGAACAGTCACCACCCTTCCTCCTGGGTGCAGACCCTGCGAACACGATAATCCCACATATATCTCAAATACGCGACTGGATACCATGGACTCGAGCGAAATTGGACGCTATGGAACACTTCACTTAATGAAGCGGCTGGATCCCAATGCCTTTGCCGCTTCCTACCCTATAGACGAGGAGGAAATTACGATTGGAAGGGACACGAACTGCAGTATCAGGCTCTACTACGATACTGTTAGCATGCTGCATTGTAAAATTATATTCCGAGAACGCAAGGTATGTCTACTTCACCGAATTGCACCAATAACTATTTGAACACAGGTCATTTCCTGTTATCTAGGCGTTCGTAGAGGTCCTGGGGACTAACGGTCTCTTGGTTGATGGCTGTCCCGTATTCCCAGCCAATTCACCTTCCGCAAATCACGTCACAGTTCCGCTATCCAATAATTCCACCATTGAGATCCACAAGAAATGCTTCCGTTTCTGCTATCCGCCCAAAGAATTGCGACCCATGTTGATTGCTACACCTCCCCGGTATCAAGACCCAGTGAACGGCAAGCACCGTCGCAGAACTCTGCGCATGTCGATGATTCAGAGTGCACAGGTGTTCAGTCCAGGGCCAAGCGAGGATCCTCGAGAGAACCTTCGCATTCTCAAAACTCCCTTGAAGACTCCCTTCTTCGCTCCCAGTGAACCTTCTCCTTTGAAAAGAGGCGCCATTCCTGACCCGGAAGATGAGGACGCAGAGGAGGAGGATATCGTGCTGGTAGAGACGAATCATCCTAAGGTAACGGAGGAGGACAAGGACCTCGTCATTTTGGAGCACGTCGAAATAGACGAGAACGCAAGGGCACCAGGTACACCTCGACAGGCGCAATCTCGTCAAATGGTGCAGTATCCCATAGCCCAGCCAGTTCAGCCATCACCTCAAGTCCCGAGAACGCCTCGTCGACGCATGCAATCACGTAACTCGCTACACCGCGCAGTTTTGATACGCTCTGCTCAACGAACTGCACGCAAGATTGAACTGGAAGCTGAAGAGGAGGAAGAGGTTGAAGAGGTTGAGGAGACAATCCAGCCCGTAGAGATGGACGATGTTGAAGAGGTGGATGAGGACGAAGAAGGCGGTGATGAGGACCATGCTCAGCCCCCTGCGTCGGGATGGAGGAAGAGTCTTGAGGCCGTCAGTGGTGCTTTGGCTTGGCCATTCCGGTCATCGTCTGTGCCAAGAGACGTTGAAGAAGGCGAAGAGGACACCGGTGAAGAGGCTCATGAGGGAGACGAGCATTATGACGAATTTATGGAAGAGGAGGTATGTAAGCCGTCGACACCGCACGTATGTGACTGAGGTTCCCTCCCACAGAACGAGCAACCGCTTCAAGAGGACAACGAAGAGGCTTACGACGATGAAGATGAAGGGACCCATGAATATCACGACGATAATGACGATATGGAACCTCAGCCGGGTCCATCTCAGCCTCAAGATACCTCCCATGCGCCACCATTGGGTAATTTTATGTCACCGCAAGTACCACGCATATCTCGCGACCATGCCCGCTACTCTGTCGGTGGGTTTACAACTGGAGGTGTAGGGCCACGGAGAGTGAAGTTGGTTGATCCCTGGAAAATCAATGACCTCGTGGTGCCGCTGAAAGAGGAGCCGAAGGAGGAAGCGGTAGCAAATCCATTCACATCGCCGACCAAGAGGGAGCGGATTACCGAGGAGGAACGCAAGGTAAGACAACGCTTGCTTGTTGCCTGATTGATTGCTGATAATACTCTGAAGGCCATCCTGGAACGTCGCCGCTCAGCCCTTAACACACCCGATACCTTCACACCCGGACTAGGACCCCTTGCCACCCGTAGATCTGTGTCTCCTACCAAAGCACTCGCACCTCTTCCCGCACTTAACCTCACTCAGACCATCCACGAGGTCAAGGATGAAGAGGACACTGAAGAGGACACGGCCGTCATGCTGGCGCGAATGAAGCAGATGGTTGACAGCGTGAAGAAGAGGCAGAGTACGGGACCGAGGCCGTCACTTGGTGTCGGTCTCACTCCGAGGAAACCTGGCCAATTTTCACTGTTTGCAGCCGGAGCCGATCTGACCAGTCCAAGAAAGTCCTCCAACTCTTCTATCACTCCTTCACAGTCGATTGAGGACGTGGATATGGAAGATAGAACTGACGAGAGTGATAACCCTTTCTTTCAGAAGGATACTTCGATGGACGAGCAAGCGCCCCAGGCGTCATCCTCTCGAACTACACTTGATTCCACTACTATAGGCACGCCGAAGTTCACAGGCATGCGAGAGATGTTCAAGGAGGCCGTCCAGGAGATGCAGACTCCCAGATTGGACGGTATGCGCGAGCTATTCCGCCCTGAGCGCGTTCAAGTAACTCCCGCGTACGAGGGAGTCGGCCAGATGCTCGCCACGCCTGCGGACGACCACGGACCAGAACCGGAGGATCAAGCTATGTCAGACGATGAAGAGGCTCCCGCACCGACACGCGCGTCAATGCGCGCAAGGAAGCCGACTTCATCCTCCAAGTCGAAAGTTCCTCCTGCGAGACGGACGACACCAAGGACGGCAACTGTCAGCGCAGAGGATGTCACGCCGAATATAGCTTTGCCTGCTGTTTCGGAAGACGACGTCGGCCCTGCCGAGACTTCACAACCAAAACGTCCTGGGCCTGCCTCTCGAGTAACCAGGAAACCTCGAGGTCAGAGCGCTGAGGCAGACCCAGTTCCAGGTTCAAGTCGGCCAGCCAGAACACGTGTAGCACCCAAGACTGAGGATACGGTGTGTAATTTGTATTTCATAGCGGGAACACATGGACTGATTCTCACCCCATAGGTGGAGGAAAAGCCCACGACCTCCAAACCAGCTCCCGCCCGTCGGGGAAGAAAGGCGGCTGAGTCCCCTGCACCTGACGCAGAAGAAGCACCATCTGCTCCGTCCACTACCAAATCAACAACACGAAAGCCTCGTGCGGTCAAGACTCCCACAGCGGAACTCGAGAACAAACCCGCAACAACGACGAAAGCGAGCGGATCTCGTCGCGGAACACAGGCGAAACCCACACCCGACGATGATGAGGACGAATTGGACGGTATTCCCCGAGACAACGAGAAGAAGGATGCCGGAGCTAAAGTCCGACGGAGTGCGAGGGGTAAAGTGAAGGAAGAGGACACGGAGGACAGCAGTCCGGCGTTGACGACGGTCTCGGAGGAATCTGAAGAAGCGTCTGTCCCTGCTCCTGCTGCGGGGCCTTCTCGAGCCATCAGGGCACGTAAGACCCCCGCTACCAAGACAACAACGACCGCTGCCGCTCCTGCTTCTAGAAGCATGACTCGAGGTAGGGCTGTAGGAGGTGCGTCAGCGAAGAAGGCGGCTGCGGAGGAAGCTGGAGTTGGGGAGATGGTGGATAAGGAGAATACACCCGAGCCTTCGACGGAGGAAGAGCCATCTGATGGTCCTGTTGGTGGTGGGTCTAAGAAGACGACTGCTACGTCTGTAACGATGGGGAGTGCTGCGAAGGTAACGAGGTCGCGTGCGACGCCGACGCCGACAGTGGAAGCTGAGGGCAAAGGAACCGCGTCGAAGACGAGAGTGAGCAGGACGAAGACGGCGGCAAAGAAATGAGATACTCTTAGTGCAGGTTTTGTTTTGGATGCGTCGTAGTCGGAATTCTGTATTGACGGTCAAGATGAGGTTATAACACGGTGGGCAGTGTGGCCATCAGTCCATTGGAAAACTTGCTACAATACACAGAACAATTCACGGATATCTACCATAGTATTACAGAGAGACAACTGCGAATACCGATTTCAATCATCACATACAGTTAAGCCCGGAAAGGGTATCATCGCGTCATGGTAGAAAACATGGGTATGGGGGAAGCACCGGTATTCGTACGAATCCGAGTCAATCTAAGGCGTTCAGGAGTTAGAAGATAGAACTGCCCCATGACAAACCAATAACAACTCACTCGTCAAAGTGCTTTCCGCGTTTAGGGTCTGCTCTCCGCTTCGCCATTGCCTTGCGAACCTTGCTTTCAGGGCGGACCACGATGATAGGAACTGGAGAGTGGCTGAGGCAGTACTTCGAGACGCTTCCCATGGTGGAAGATCCAAAAGCGGCGCCCCAGGCTTGGATCATGCCGCGTTGTCCTCGTGTACCAACTACCACGGAGTCTGGGCGATACAGCGCGATCAGACGATCTATGGTTTCAGTGACTTTGCCCGCGATGTATTCGATTATGATAGAGAGCTATATAGAATCAGGGTTGTCAGGCGTCGTTTATGATCGTGAGGTCTATGGCAAGACGTACTTTGCGATCGGGATCGTATTCTGAACATTTGTCTTGAACTTGACGCATGAGGTCGCGGGCTTCATCTCGGTATAGATCATGGTCTTTTTCTGCACGCGGTTCGTTCATATCAGCCATGTTGTTTGTTGAGCAAGTCAAACAACGCACCTAAGTCATCTGTATCAATTCCCCTGAAGACGATTAACTCATCTCCGTCCTGGACGAGACTTTCAAGGGTCCAATCGAGCGCCTCGATGCCGCTCTCGTCTGGACTTGAGGCGCACAAAAACACCCTGGTGTTCCTGCTCCGGGAGTATCCTTCGGTCTGGACGTGCAAGGTGTACGAAAACATGGATGCTTGGGGGTTCTCGAATGTGTCGAAGGATACCTTTGGTGTATATCCATGTGTTGCAACCAAAGGTACAGTTGAGGCGAGTGGCGAGTGTGGTGGAGAGACCACCGAGGACGAGCTGGATGGTGGGATGGACGGGGAGACTCCTGGTGATGTGGCAGGCACAAATGGGGAGAATCGCGCAGGTGGTGAGCCTGGGGATTGAGCAGGAGTGGTCGGTCGCGAAGAGGTATGCTTCATCGCTGACCGCAACGGGGGAGGCATTGGGATATGGTCCGGATGTGCAGAAGAGCTCATGGTAGATCTTGAGAGTTTTGTTCAGTTTGTGTTACTTTTTATACTTTGAAAGCATGCACCTACCCTGCTGTTGTGGTGGAAGAAAGGGAAGAGATGATCACCGCAGCTGCTTTGACCGACTCGGAGTCTGGACCAGCGCCGAGGCACAACGGCTCCGGCTCAAGCGCCCCAGATCCGCTTCACCGCCAACCATGACCTCCTCCTCCTCGACATCCAACGACGACAAGCGCAACACTCCCGAGAACGCCCCGGATGACAAGCACAAGTCATCTTCACCAGAGGCAGACGATGTTGAGGCACCCAAAGCCGACATTGACGAGTCTCAAGTAGCATCTTCATCCACCGCTACTTCCCATCCATCCCAAGGCGCATGGCAAGCCATCTGGTCCCCAAGTCACAACGCCTACTACTTCTACAACTCGGAGACACAAGAAACGACGTGGACGAACCCCCTTCAGGCTGCATCCTCAATGCCTGAGGCGTCGACATCTGCTGCTTCTGCCGAGACCGAAACCCCAGGCGCGTCCTCCTCCGCGGCGGCTGAAAAGCTGTCGCTTTCCCAACAGTTACAAGCTGCCGCGATTGCACAAGGCATCGATCCTTCGCTCGCGCACCTTGACCCCAGTCTCGTGCAAACGCCAGTGGTGGAGGGTTATACGGCCAAGTTCAACGCGCGCACAGGGACATTCGCACGTCCGGATGGACGTGACCCGACGCATTTGTCAGAGTACGAAAGAGCAAAACGGATGAGCGAGTTCTACTTTGACGTGAATCAGTGGCAGGAAGAGGTTGCTGAGAGAAAGAGACAGGAAGAGGCGGAGGGGAAGAAACGGAAGCGGCCCACAAAGCAGGACCTGGTGTGTCTCGCTGTTTATAAGACGTCTGGAACGAAGACACTGAAGTCTGTTGACTGTAGGAGAGGTTCAAAGAACAGAAGAAGGCGAAGAAAGTGGCCAAGACAGCTTGGTTGCGTACATGAGACTATTCACATCGTGTATGTAGTGGCCTTTTCGCAGATAGAACGTCACTCCGCCTGCCTGAAATTCACATGAGTTCACTTCTCGTCGAGCGGCCTTCCTGGCTCTTTCAAGTCCATCATTCCTGGCCATAGGGGATCCTGAGTGCAGGCTCTCTAATTTGGCAATATCCTCGGGGTCACAGCACAACAACCGCAAATACGCCACAACCTCCGTTCAGGCTCAGGCTGGACATGGTACACGGCGAATGAGTCTTTGACTGCCCTTGTATAATCTCCCTATCGAAAGCGCATTTTCATTGATCGAACATTCTCAATCATCCGTACTTTTCATTTTCACGCCTTCTTTCCGTCACACAGTGAAGGCTGACTCGAAGTGTTCTCAACTTGTACCGCTCCTCCACCCAGGCTATATGAACTCAAGTCATTCACGCGTAAAGACAACAATGGAACCAGGTACCTCAGGTGCGTGCTATCGGTCGTAACCATGTGGTGTATAGGCTCAGACTTTCGTCACATGTCCATTAGCAGGTAGTATTGTATGATTTGTATCGCGGATCCCAGAATTGTTCTGTAACTGCAACATGGTCTGTTGCCTGTAAAATTTCATATTGGCCGGAACCTCAGGAACGTTGAAGTAACTCAAATTCCACAAGTTTCAAAAGGCTCTCCGCTTCCCCCTCGGTGCTCACCTCCCACAAGATTGCGTCCCCAAACGGGCCGTACCGAGCTCACCACCGACCAATGACATCACACGCAACCATAGCCGCACCATCATCCTCTGATTCATGGTAGCCGTCAAACGCAAACGAGAGGTCACAACTCGACTTTACTGGTCATCTGCTCGTTGACGCCCGGCCCGTGGCGCACGTGAACCTTCGCCTACATGTCCTCATGATGCTGGAGCCGCTCGCCGCTTGCGTTTGGAATGTTCATACTTATACAGAGATGAAGCTTCTGGTGCTTACGCTGGATGACAACGATGAGGTCCTTCGTCACGGTTGCTTTGGTGGCAGCGTCAGCTGTCGCCGCCGCCACTTCGCGGATTTGTACACTGCGTCCTTTGGGTCATGGTAGGGATGATACAGACCAGGTGAGTAGTGCAGTGTGCATATGTGTTGGTGGCTTGCTGAACAAAGTTGTAGGTGGAGGCTGCTATTGCAAGATGCGGAAGGTTTGGAAAGACGATATTCAAGCCTGGACAGTACAACATTACCAGGTGAGTGGTTTTTTCAAATGTGCGCAAGCTAGTAACTGAGTATTCACACAGGAAGATGACCTGGGACTTGGTACACTCTACCGTAGACTTACACGGTTATCTCAATGTCAGTTCGGTTTTGTGATTATGGGTGTACGCTATCCCCAACTGACCATCTACCGTTTAGTTCAAGCCCGACGTTGAGTACTGGCTAAACCCAAACAACACATATCGCGTTGTATTCATTCAAGTATGTGCACATATGATGGTATATTTTTGTCGCTGAACCCCATTCCATCCTCCAGAACCAAGCTTCCTGGTTCGTCGTCACAGGTCACGACTTCCTCATCGACGCACACAACCGCGGCGGGATAAACGGCAACGGTCAGACCTGGTGGTCGTACTACGGCAACCGCTCTCGTTCTGACGGAGACGGCCGACCAATTGCTCTGACCCTTTCACATGTCAATCGAGGGACCGTGAGGAACTTCAGAGTGGAGAGTCAGCCATTTTGGTGCAACACCGTGGCGGACTCGAAGAATGTGGTGTATGATGGGATGTATTGCAATGCCACGAATCAGGATCCGCTTTATGCTGGCCAGAAGTGAGTGGTTCAATCTTACATGCATATGGGTGTATCAGCTGATGATCGTCCTGCAGCATTGTTCCGAACACAGATGGTAAGCCTTTAGATTTGGAGATACATTTCTTGTCGTGAAAAAGCTGATGTTGCGCAGGGATATGCACATACCGGTCGGATAAAGTTACACTTCTTAACTGGGATGTTAGTAAAAACTGACAAAGGTCCGCAAACAGTTGACTGACGGTGCCGCATCAACAGATTACGTGCGGCGATGACTGCCTTGCAATTAAAGGTGTACGTCGCGCGTGTCTCAATACACCTGTATCCCGCCGCTGACTTGGAAACAGAACTCGACGAACATTCACGCCAAACATCTCACTTGTCGTGGAGGAAACGGCATTGCTGTCGGCTCACTTGGCCAATACGCTGATCAGGTTCGTATTCTTCCACCTTGCCGTGTCGACCATCGTTGTGACATCCGGGGTACAGCCTGATATCGTTGATAACCTTGTCCTGGAACATGTGAAGGTATGAGATGGCACTCCTTTGCTCGTCTTCCTGTACTCAGAAGATGTGTCCGGCAGATGGTCAGGCTTGACCCCAAAGTCCAGCCAAACATGAAGAAAGGTGTATGTGAATCGCGCTTTCATTTAAATAATTACGTCACGACGCATCCTATCTTTAGCTCTACTTGAAGACATGGACTGGGACAGTGAACGGCGAGCCTCCCACGGGAGGTGGAGGCGGCGGAGGTACGCCATCTCGGAACGTCAATGTCACCCACGCTTAATCTGACCGATACCTGCAACTTCCTGCACAGGATACGTCTCCAACGTGGTTGCGAAAGATTTTCACCTTGATCGACTGAATCTTCCTGTGCATGTGTATCAGACGAACGGAGGGCATTCGTATGTGTTATCTTCTATCGAGAAGGATGCGGCGGATTCACTGACGCCTGGGTGATTTCAATTTCACAGCGGGGATCAACCTTCGAAGCTGCAGTTCAGCAACATGTCGTTCATCAACTGGAGGGGTTCTGTGACTGCCAATCGACGTAAGTGATGGTAGATCTTGGATTGAAAGTAAGAGCTGACTCTGGTCGTCTCTGCAGTGGTGGATTTGGAATGCAGTGCTGGGGCGCCGTGCCCGAACATTTTGTTCAAGAACTTTGACGTTTCACCACCGCCCGGACAAGCACCGAGCTTCGTGTGCATGAACGTCGTGAACGCGCGCGGGATACCAGGTATGCTGCCGTGTGTTCCGTGTGATAGATTTGTGCGATTGCTCATGACATTGGTTTGCAAGGCCCCTGCAACGCGACCGGGCTTCCTTGAGCGAACAGATGACGGTGGTGAGGCGTGACAGTGAGTGGCAGGTGTTTGGAGGGCATCAAAGATTACTTGTGGACTCGTGTAATGAGGTGCAAATGGGAATACAAGATTGTTGCCAGGGATGTTTGGGCCGAGTGTTGGCTGGGGGTGCCGAGGTCCGGCGTCTGTGAGAGTGATGGGCATAGCAACTGAGCCGTGTTTCGGCTGAACGATCAAATATACACCTCTTCCTCCTCCTCTCATCTCCCCTCCCTCCAGGTCTCCATTTCCCTCCTTTCCTCTTCGTCTCTTTCTTCGTCCCTCGCTTCGACCTCGGGAAGGTCGCTTTTATATCCCGCACTTTTATCACGAGCGCAGGCCGTCCTCCGGCAGCATCTCTAATACTCTAATTCTACCATGGCGACCATGGATCGCTCCAAGCACTCTTCAGGCTTTGACTTCTCGGATGGCAGGGTTCCTAATCTCGACCAGCACCCCGACATGGCAAATTTCAATGGAGGTAGTCACTTGCAGAGGAATAAAACCGAGCGCAGAAGGCTCCAGGGCCTTCAGAGGTCCAACTCAAGCACCTCTCCCAGGGCTGCCCCGTACAAGCCCGACGGGTTCATGGACAAGTGGAGGCACTGGATGATCAATGAGGGAGGCAGACAGATGTTCTTTGTTGTCTGGATCCTCCTCCACTTGCTGGTCGCAGGCTTAGGTTTCGTCCATTATCAGTTGAAGGACAACTCTGTGGGAGCAAGAAAGACGTTCGGTATCACTTTCCGTACGTCCCCCCGACTGTTTCTATGCGAGAATGAGATTGATGGGAATTACTGTTTAGCCATCGCCCGTACCGCTGCCCTCGTACTTCACGTTGACGTTGCCTTCATCCTGTTGCCCGTCTGCCGTAACTTCATCTCCCTCCTTCGTCGCACTCCCCTTAACGATGTTATACCCTTCGACAAGAACATCACATTCCACAAAGCAACTGCCTGGTCTATTGTAGCTGGTACCGTCGTCCATGTGGTTGCTCACATGGTTAATTTCGCTAAACTCGCCATGGCCGATCCCGATGCAAAGACCACCGGTCAACGCGTCGTTGCTTTCCTTCTCGCCAACTTTGCAACCGGACCGGGAGCCACTGGTTGGGTCATGACCATTGCTCTCGCTATCATGGTCTGGTTCGCTATGGAGAAGCGCCGCCGTGCACACTTCGAGTGGTTCTGGTACTCTCACCACTTGTTCATTGTCTTCTTCATCTGTTGGCAATTGCATGGTATGTTCTGCATGATCAAGCCCGACAGGCCGCCCTACTGCTCTTTCAACACAATCGGTGTCTTCTGGGTGAGTATTGCCTCAGATGGGGAGGCGCACTTTGTTACTGACGAGGTTCGTTGTTATAGCGTTACTGGTTGGTCGGCGGTGTGATCTGGATCTTCGAGCGTATCCTTCGTGAGGTCCGTTCTCGTCACCGCACCTACATCCATAAGGTCATCCAGCACCCCTCCAATGTCATGGAACTCCAAATCAAGAAGGAAAAGACGACTACACGTGCTGGCCAGTACATCTTCATCAGCTGCCCAGAGATCTCCTACTTCCAGTGGCACCCTTTCACTCTTACCAGGTTTGTAAAATTACTTTGTGCGTAGGATTGAGACTGAACTCAGGTTTGACCTCAGTGCCCCCGAGGAGGACTACATCTCCGTCCATATCCGTGTTGCTGGTGACTTTACCAGCGCATTGGCGAAGGCTGTCGGATGTGACTTTGACAAGAAGAAGGATGGAGGCAAAGGTGAAGCTGGAGGCAAGGTGATGAACGTGTCTGCGGTCAACAGGATTCTTCCCCGTGTCATGGTCGATGGACCGTTTGGAAGTGCGAGTGAGGATTTCTTGAAATACGACACAGTGCTTCTTGTTGGTGCTGGTATCGGTGTGACACCGTTTGCTTCGTAAGTCCTGTTGATCTTGACTTATCAGCTACAGAGGACCTGACGATTTGCCCCATTGTTGCCAGCATTTTGAAATCGATCTGGTATAGGATGAACAACCTGAACAACTCGAAGCCCACACGGTTGTCCAAGGTACCGTCAACTTGTCATTGAAAATTGACGATTTCCCCGTTGACGAAACGCGGGATTCAGGTGTACTTCACATGGGTTATTCGTGATTTCGGATCTGCGGAATGGTTCCACTCACTTCTGCAGGCGATCGAGGAGCAGGATACCCAGAACCGGATCGAGATCAATATCTACTTGACGGCAAAGATCAAGGAGGACGATATGACGAACATCATTGTGCAGGATGTGGGCGCCGAGAAGGACGCGATTACCTCGCTCCGCGCCCCAACTCATTTCGGCAGACCAAACTGGGACCGGGTGTTCAGCTCGATTGCGGACAAGCACCCGGAGACGGATGTGGGTGTGGTGAGTGACCGCGGGCTTAGCTGCTGTGAGGTGTTGATTGAGTAACGACGTGCGTTTGCAGTTCTTCTGTGGACCGGCCGTGCTGTCCAAGCAGCTGCACATCATGTCGAACAAGTACTCGAACCCTGCGCCTGGGGGCACTAGGTTCTTCTTCGGGAAAGGTGAGGACGGAGGCTGTCTGGCGAGACGATTGCTAACGTGTGTGTTGCAGAGAACTTCTGAGGGACGTGCAGGGTGTGTTGTAGTAGACGGATATTATTATTTTGGATGGGGACAGTAGTGTATTTTGTGATTTTGCAATGGATGACGCTTGGCCCCGTTCGGACATATGGAAATCCTCGGAGCGGGGATGGATGTGAGCAGTGCCGCCTCGGCATCCGCGGGCTGGTGAGGAAGACGAGGAAGGCGGGAGACCCCCCGTTTCTCTATAAAAGACGGCCATGGAGGAGCTCGGCAGGTTCTCAATCCCCTTCATCATGGCCTCAGACACCGTCGCCCCCGTGGTCAGGAGCATCGCCAGCCCAACAGGTACTTTCTCTCCCCCTCCCGCCCAGCCGCCCTCTCATCACCTTCCCAGACGACGAGATAGAGCGCATCGTCGCCCTCCTCCTCAGAATATTCAAGTCTGGTACAGATTCTGCCTTTCATTCGCCCCCGCACAGTCCAAGTTGCTCACCGCACAACAGATACCGCCATGGAGTCCCTCTCGGGAAGGGACCAGGCCGTCGAGACACTTATTTACCGTCTCACCCTCACCCAAGCAGTCCGGAGTGGCGAGTGCCTCGTCGCACGCAGCCCTCACAACCCCTCCGAGATCTGCGGTGTTGCCGCCTGGATCGCCCCAGACAGCGACTGGGACGTCCAGTGAGTTCCCATCCGCCTCGGACTTTGCGTTCCTCTGATTGTATGCGCTGTGCAGCGATGACCCCTCCTTCCTCGCCGCCCTAGATCCATCCCTGAGAGAATGGTACACTTCGCATGTAAGGAATCTCGTCTTCTCCCCCGCATTCTCCCCCATTAATTTTAATATCCCAGTATGCTTCGAAATACAAGGAGCTACACAGTTCCCTGGATTCGAAGTATCAGAGAGGCGCGTGGTCACTCAAATTACTTGCGGTTGCCCCAGAAGCTCGCCGAAAAGGTGTTGGCAGAGCTCTCGTCGACGTCATTACTAGAAAGGTCCGTCATTTACCTCCTTTGCTGTTCGATCCACAAAGTCTGATCCGACCGACTACGCCAGGCGGACTCGAACAGCGAATCGATGACAGTCGACGTCCGGGATCCCTCAATTGTACGCTAGTATCTCTCACATCCCTGCCACACATGATGCTCACCGTATGCATGCTCGAATAGGTACACTTCTTCCAGCGTGCAGGTTTCAAGTACCGCTCAGTGAAGAACGTTATGAGCCATGCTTCACCTGGATTCCCGATATGGAGAATGGTCAGGGAACCATTGGGTGCTTCAGCTCCAGGGTAGGTTTTGCTTTTTAGTCTGCTCGTTCCCCGGTTTCTCAACGTCATCAAGGATTGCTTCCCCACATACGCGTCCGCTTTCCAGCCCGTTTCGCTGACCACTATCCCTGTTCGCATTCTGCTCTCAGGATCCACACTGCTCCTCTTTTCAACGTCCACTAACAAGGAACTTTTGAGCTCGCCGACGCCACCATCCCACACATGCCCCAGCACCCTCCGACGCTTTGTTTTCGTCTCTCCCTTCTGTCTACGGATTTTCAACTCTTCTGAGCAATATTCCCCCTGTTACAATAAACATACCCTCGAATCCCATCGCACACGATAAGCAGTGTAGGGGAATATAAGTATACGTTCGACCCCCAAAATTTCCCCACTCAGCTGGCGTCCACTGCAATAGCACAGCAGTCTACCAGTGTCACCATCATTCCTCCACCCACCCACTGAATGTCGTAACAATGAATGGAACGACTTCTGCCTCCGCGACGCGCCTTCCTCCATCTTCCTCGGAGACCTCGAACCACCCTATCTTCTTGTCTTTTCAGTTCATTATCCGTGTACTTTGGCGATCTGTATACTCGTACGGGATTCTTCAGCTTGTACAGCATTCATTCACGTTATACCCCGTGTACAACTGTCCTCACCAAATATTTTTCGCGGTCGTTCCTCACAATCTGCCCCTCTAACTGCGCTGCTAGTGTGCATCTGTTCCCTCCCCGCAATTGTTTCATTCGTCATGGGTGCATCACTGATCCTGTCCACAATCATTATGATCGCAGAGACCATGATTCACAAACCTTTTCATATGTGCAAAAATTGAGACTTCGGAGTAGGAAGGAGTGCCAGTCGGTACCATCCTCCTCCTCTGGTGGCATTTGGCCTTGACAACCTACAAACCATCCGCTGTTGTCTCAAAGCTTCTCACAATATTCTTCCGCCAAAGCCCCTCGAAAGTTCAGTATCTTAAACGGCCATCGGGCATACAACTCAGCGACGCGAAGTCTGTAGTGATGACTCCTATAATTACCAAGCCAACTGTGGCGCTGGCTGAAGAGCCAGGTGGGCGAGGACAGCTCGGACATAGCGCGCAGAGTCCAACTCCGCATATTGACAGGTCATCTTGATGTGGTTTTGGATTCTGGGGCATGCCCGGCGGGGTGTGGATATCATCTCAAGTCCGAGGGAAGGAGAGACGTGGGGGTGACGTACGGTTTATCATCGCAGCGCTGCTGTGCTGGTCGCGCTGTCTTCTTCAATCTTGAATGTTCGAATGCAACAATGATCTGTCGGAAACTTTAGATCTTCTCCTTCCGCCGGTGTGACGAGAGGGATCGGAAGAGAATGATGCCCGGTTTCTTGAGTTAGATGCCGCGCGCGAAAGCATTCATGGAGGTGTTGGGATGGGCTGTTCACCTAGGTTTTGGGCTGGCCGGAGAAGTTTCTCGAGCGGAAACTGCTTCATGCCATAGCCAACTGATACGGTGCCAACTTCACTTCAAAATCGTGAGTGAGCATCATGATCAACGCGCCGGTGTGTGAGAGCGAGCGTTGCAACTGCTGAGTTGCTGAGTGGCGGGGTATTGCGGAGAGCGGAGAGACGGGCCCTGGTTTGTTAGCCGAAACGAGAAGGTGGAAAACGGGCAAGGTTCGGCCTTGTTACTAACTCGAACACCCCAACACCAACACCCTGCATGATCTCCGTGGAAGAGAGC
Source organism: Cristinia sonorae (assembly GCA_021029105.1). Classification (NCBI taxonomy): domain Eukaryota; kingdom Fungi; phylum Basidiomycota; class Agaricomycetes; order Agaricales; family Stephanosporaceae; genus Cristinia; species Cristinia sonorae. The sequence goes on from JAEVFJ010000011.1 coordinate 66,133, forward strand.
GAATCTACAGGTACGCGGTGGGGGGCGGGGACGAACTTAGTTTTTTTGGTGCTCCGTATTCCGTGGCTGCTAGGCGAGGGTTTGTGGGTGCCAGTGGTGGTTGTGTGCGTGTGGGTGGGCTTTGTTGTTGTCGTGCTTGTGCAGTACGTTAACGTTCCATCGGAGCCTACCCCTCGTGAGATGTGATCGGCATAGTGATCGGGCAGTACGTACCGGGATACGGTCTCGGATTGTTGCGTCCAGACTGTGAGCCTTTTCGACTGTGCGTTTGTAGCAGGAGTGCAGTTGACTGAACTGTAACTGACTGGCTCCACTCGTTGTTATCGCAAATGATACTGAATCTATTGATCCTGTTCTGCACAGGTGTGGCGCTATGCCTTGAAAATCGTCTAGACCATTCGGAGATGCATGGTTGTTGAGAAGGAAAAGCAAATGGATGCCAGTGAAACGGACATACGTTATAGCATTGCAAGTTGGCATCTGAGTATTTCTCAAGGCTCGTACAACCTCCACCAGTATCGCGGCCTGACCTTTCCTAGACCTTTCCACAATGTGGGCGGAGATAATGACAAAACGCGGGGCACAATCATCGCTCGCTGCCAGTGCATGATGCTTCGGGGTCTGTAAGCATCGTATCTGTCATTAGCCCGGCGCAAGGATGAGGGTTTCTCTATTGTCAGTATAACCCACAACGTTTGAGTGATGAGGTGTTGAGACTCAGGCTCGCCACAAAGAAGCACACATTTGATGGTGTTCTAAACAATCATCAAAGCCCATCCCATCCCAAGGAAGGCAAAACGCAAGAACCCCATCATAAGCGTTCTGATCTTCGCCACAAAGGGAGGCGCAAGGAGGCGAGCGCAGATCCTTCGTTCCGCGGAAAGAGGAAAAGAAGAGGGATGGATGTGCTGTGATTGTATACGGAATATACACTGCTTACGTTGTTGACTGAACACGTCATTTTACAGCATGGCTGAGTCGTTTCGACGGCGTCAATATTGTGATACTGAGTTCCCGGAGGACCCTCCGTTTTTGGTCAGTGAATTCTAACGGTGTCCTTGTCATGCGGAAAGTGTGGCGAGTGCAACACTGGGACATCCCGAGTTCAAGGAAGACTTAAGATCGGCGTATGAGTCTGAATGACCCTCGATCAAAGTCGCTATTGTGCTTTCGGAGCATGTTGTCTTCGCGCCACAGTAGGTGGGGAAGGAAGGCATCCGTCGTCGCTGGGAGGGGGAATCTTCATATTGAGATGTGACGAAAGACAGACTCGGGTCCAATTCCCCGCACAAATTGTGCATTATGGACTTCCAGGGCGTACCTTTCCGCGAGGCTTGGTAAGTGGGTTCGGACCCGCTAGTTCCTCCCCGAGCCCCAAACTGACTTTCCCCCTTGCGTAGCACGCTGTCACCTGAAAGGCAACTCCGCTCCAAATCAGCAGATCACCGCCGCTTCAAATGAATGCACGGTGTAAACGCCTTGCACTGATTGAGCAACTCGTGCCACCCAGACTAAGGAGAGTGTTGTTTGGCTTGCTGGAGGCGGATTATTGCCTGTTACAGCGCCGATTGTCCGTCTACCGGGAAACTCCCGAGCACCATATCACAAAGACAGCCGCCAAAGAGGTATAATGAGCATAAATGAGCCATGAAGACAGTACGTTCCATCAAGGCAATTTGCCGAGAAAAACACCAGTCCAGCCTTGCGCGGGAGATACTGTAACACCCTACAGCCTCGCGTTGCTAGCTTTCAGCGGTTTTATACTTTCCTTGTCGTAATTGTGCACGAGGGGGCGAGCATCGCAGATATGAAATGGAACACTTTCATAGATTGGCTTGTCGGCACCATTGCAGTTGTCTGGATCGCAACTGATTCAATCACAACTCGACATCGAGGGTTTAAAACACTTGCTTGGTTCTCGACTGCAATAGTCAACATGTCGATCCAGAGCGTTTGGTGCCTTGCAAGGCTTGCGGCATATTGGGATCTGACAAACAAGCTTTCGATTGCGGGACTTCGAACTGGACTTGGTTGTATGCGATGGTGCGGGGCCTTGACTGAACCACACGCTAATAAAAAGCGGGAGTGCTAATTACGGGTGGCAAGGGATGATCAGAGTCAGCAGGCGAATTTCCACCGAAGACATCGGCTCATCTTATGTCGCGACATACACTCCATGGCCACCCATTCATTTTGAATCGTCCTGGCAGGAGGATATGGGCCTCTCGGTCATCCCCAAACTCTTCGTACGCGTTGCAGAGTGTGCCCTTGCCAACGGGTAGCGGCTATCATGGGGATGTTGCGTCCTGTCTCGAGTTCTTGACATTGGTCGGTAACTTAAGTGATTGAGCGCTGCCCTGTGGGCGTCCTCACGTGGACGTTGGTGGGGTCATCGGGAGATGAGCTTGCGTCGATGATGATGGTGGTGCGTCGGTGGTAGGAAATCCGTGGGCGCCATTCCGAGACATGTCTGGTCCCCACAGAATGGCAGATTGTGCATCTGTGTGCGGACGCTGGGAAGCGAGCTGATCCCTGGAAAATCGGCCCTTTACCGAGAAAGACACAAGACACTTGATGTATTGTCTGTCTTGCATTCTTCAGCTTCGGGGACCGCTTTATGATGTTCCAGTTTCACAGATCAATAGGGCGGAGGAAGACTAGGTTTGGGGATGCAGATACGGGTGATTTATACTCAGCGGGGGTTGGTGACCAGTGCATGGATCCGGCAGAGTGTCCGCCAGAACGAGCTCCTGGGAGAGTTCACGGGTGGTGCGGGAGGGTCCGTTCTGTGAAGCTGCGAACGCTATTTGTCAACGGGTTGTGGGTGATAAGAGCGGTAACAAGGCTACTTTTAGCAATAATCTTGGGGCTTGAAATGTTCCTGGACTCGGCGGCAACTCCCGACCATGTTTGCCCTCAAAGCGACGATGCTGCCAGACGTTATAAGATGTTGTCGATGTCGACGATTGAGGATAGGTTTGAGAGGGAATGTCGGAGAGGCTGAGCTCAACCTCGAGTGCGTTGAAAGCGGAGACTGGCGGGAGTCGCTGAGCTTGTGCCGTCTGTGCCGAGATCCGACGTCGTATTGGCGACCCTGCACCGGACTAGAAGGCCTGCAGTGAAGAATTGGGAAAATCTGAACAAATCCCATTTGCCACGATGCCTGATCAGATTCGATTCTATAGCCCGGAGGCTGTTGGGCGCACTCGTCACAGAGGCTCGCGGCACGACTCCCTCTGTCGGACAAGGTCACCGTCAACCCATTTTATTTTACTATTTTCCCCCGGAACTCCTCCCAACCAGATCTGGCTGTGGTCGCCTGCTTGCCCTCAGTATGCTGACTTGCCAACCAGATCTCCCATCGGGTGCAGGCCATTCAGGGTGGATCGAACAGCACCAGCGGCTACTTCTCTGCCCACTTTATAAGTGTAGGCACCTGTTGGTACCCCCCACACTCCATTCCAACCCCGATCTCCTTTGCCCCTTCACTTACGTTACATGACGCCTCTGCCATCCTTGTCGCAAGCCAACGCCAGCGCAAGTGCCAGTGAATCCCTCTCCGACACCCAATCCACTTCCTCGCACACCATGGCCAATACTTCTGATAAACCCGAGCGAAGTCGAAACGGTGTGTTATCTCCGCACATGCTGTCGTGATTACCAGTCTCATTGAACCGTGCTTGCAGCAAAAGCACAAGCAAGGCACCGTGCGAAGCGGAAGGCGTATATCGAACAGGTGCGTTTCGCCACACTTCTTCCCAATCCTAGGACACGAGATTGATCAATGTCGCGTGGCTCAGTTGGAGCAAACGGTCACAAAACTACAGTCGGTCCTCGCCCTCAGTCCAGAGCAGGTTGGATCGATACCACCGCCCGTCGTGAGGATTAGAGAGCTCGAGACCGAAAACGTTACTCTGAGACGAGAGAATGAGCTGCTTCGCCATCAGCTCGAGGAGCGGAACGCGCTCATTCGTCCAGACATCACTCGACGGCCTATCCACGCTGATGATCGACGCCACGATCGTGACATGAAGCGTCGACGAACACTGGACCACCCTGAAGACATCTACATGGTGAGTTCATGCTTCCTCCCAACTGTGGCGTGTTTGTGTTCTGAAGACGCCTATTACAGAACTCCCATTCCCCTCATGTTCCGAGCCCACCTCCGCCACTCATGATTCCCGCGAGCACTCAGCAGTACTCCGATACCCATTCTGCGTCAATGAATACCCACAGGCAATCGTCGTCTCAGATGTACGGTTCTTACGGCACGGCAATGTCATACCAGCTACCGCCCGGAACACCTCCAGGATCTAGTGCAACGTCCAGTCCGTCGACTCACTCCTTCTCCGTACGTGCATTCCGTACTCAAAGTACCTAGATTCCTGGAAATAACATGTCTGACCTCAGCCCATCGACCAGTATTCCTCCCAGCCAGATTCACACCAGCGTTCGCCGCCATCGTCGAACCACACCGTGTTGCCGCGCTTCTCTCAAACTATGGGCCAGTATGACTTCGTCAAGATCGAGGAGGATTCCTATCCAGTATGTCACTTTTCGCACATACCGGCGATCATTGTTACGTTATGCTAACGACATGAAATGGGTAGCATCACGGCATATCGCAACCGCATTCGTACTCTGCCAACCTCTCTTCTTACCATCACAGTGGCCAGGCATCCAATGGACATTGGCAGCATTCGTACACTTCTGAGCGACCTTGAGCCAAACACCACTGCATTTTACGACCTTAGGATTATGTACGAACGTCATGCAACCTTAATCCCGCACTAGATACCATTCCCATGTTCTGCCCCACTCGCTATCCTCTTAAGACGCATGCTTTCTCTTGTTTTGGATAACTTAACTCGTTCGCTCGCTATCGCTTCCAAATACCTGCACCGTGGTGCCACACTGACATCACCATTACCCCCCACCTTGTACATTCTGTAATACATGTACCATACATTCCTAGGTCAGCAAATTGTGTCATCGTCCAAACGTCGCATCAAAAGGCATGTTCGCCCTTGAGACCATATGACTGCCTCCATCGAGAACCATGCTCCATTTCCCAAGGCTGTCCTGTTTCGAAATGTGGCTTGATGATAAACTCTACTCAGTGCTTCCTGGGATGCTAAAGTCTCCATAGCCGGCCAATTCTACACACTGACCCTCCGAGTGCCAAGGCGGTTCTCCCGCTCAATCGGAGCGCACAAACGCTCGCAGTTTGTCCGGTGAATAGACGTCAGCGACGGTCTCTGATCTGAGTGGCCAGCGAGGAGCAGCTAAGCCAAACTGTATCTCAACTCTGCATGGGAGGTGTGACCAGATGTAGCTGAGATGCCACGGACAGCGAGGGGATACGATTGCTTTCTTTTGCTCACGATACCCAGCGAAAGGAGCACTCGTGAAGTCTATTCTTTCTCAAATGAAGTCGAGAAAGCCAAGCGTCACAAAACTCGTTCGCTTGGATCCCGTTGTACATTCCTGCCAGAAGATTGGTCGCGCCAAAATGCAGTAGCACAACACAGGACCTGATAGTTGAGGGACTAGTATGTCCAAGTATGAATAACCAGCATTTTATCTATTGAGTCCTTAGGGACACACCTTCTCATTGGACATCGTTTTCCAGCGTGCCCGGAGAGCATTACTCTCAACCACTCAGGGTCACTAGAGAACGGAGCTCATCACACTACCAATCACGCGCTAACCCCAGTTTATAGCAACGATGTTGGTTACATTTGGAGTTAGTGGATCTGCATCGGTCGACATCAGTCCTCACCGAAGTAAGCAGAAACGCAGAGTAGTGCTAGCCGGGTGGGGGACCTTGTGATGGTGGGGGATTGGGTTCCTGGATCAAGTAGATGGACCACAGACTATCGTTCATTGGAGGTACAACGCCAAAACTGTCCTCGCGTGCCGAATTCCGCCTTCCACGGTTGATGATGGCGGTGAGTCGACCTCAGACTACCCAAAGTCAGTAGTCTAATTGCCGACTGAACCCCGAGAATACAGACCGAACCTGCAGACTTTTTGTCCAGACTACTGCGTGCCAGATAAAACACCATGGGCAACGGGCACGGAAATTCAGGAAATGCGACGGATTACTTGGGGAGAATTCAGATGACCAGCCATCGGAGGAAATAAAGCCGTTGGTGTGCTCCCCAACGGTGAGAGTCGTGAAGCTTGTGAAGACTGATAAGACCAAGCGTGACCGAACGCACTCAGTGGCGTCCATCGACCACCATGCGGTCGCCTCGTGGCGTGCACGTGATCCCGACGCGTTCTTTGTCTTCGTGGGTCGTTGCATTGCTTGCTGGTTCAAAGGCGCAGTTGCAGGTGGCCGTTGTAATTGACCAAGGCGAGAGGCCACTAAAGGCACCCAAGTACTGATATATAGTCGTTTGACGCAGTTTGTGTTGATGACCATCTTCCACCATGAGTTCTGCACCTCCGAGTCGGCCAATCGCGAAACTGCCTGTGCGGCGCATAGCCCACCGTCAACCGACCAGTCAAAATATATCAAACGTGGTACATCTACCCTCAAATTATCTTGAAGGCATGAGGTCGAAGGATGACTTTCACAACACGAGCGAAAGGGGAGGCTGCATCATCCAGACATCTTCGCCGAGTTTTCCGGGGGGAACGCACATAACCCCGATTCCCGACAAGGTGTCCGCGAAGGAAAGGGTAAAAGTTGCTGGAGAAAAGAAGGGATGTTCTGGAAGCACGAGCCCGGTAAAGCAGAAGACGAAGATGTTGTGGGAAGTTCTTCACAACAGCCGTGTCTCGATCCTGGCGCACACCACAGACCTGGAGGGTATGTTTCTCTCACCATCCACACTGTCGCCGTTGACACGGATCCTTCCCCAAAAAATATAGCTATTTTCCGCCTCCCTTTTCAGGGGACAATCGTGGATCCTCTCAGTGCGAAGGAAGGCATGGATTATGACGCGTCGATCAATGCCTGGACAGCCGTGCAAAGTGTGGTTGACTCCATTCCGTAAGTACATGGAGTCTCAAAACCACAATGACGCTGACGTAGCCCTATCCAAATCAAATCAAGAAGGAGGAAGGGACTCGAGAACACTTTGGGCCGCTATGCACTCCAGGCGATGAAGGAATATGTGAGTGAATTTGCCGCAGTGTCGAAGTTGAATAGCTGACTATTCATAGCGCGTGGAGATTGGCAGGACGCTGTTAGATGCGGTTCCTGGAGTCCACTTTACCTTCCTCGACCCTACTATGGGCACTGAGCAGGACATCGTCAGCGACGCTACGAGCCTGGTGAAATCGTTCCAGGATCGAGGGATTCCGTCCGAGCAGGTCGTGATTTCGGTATGCAGGAGATGTCAATCTAGATATGAACCTCTGTTGAGACATCAACATAGATACCCGCAACGGAAGCTGGCGTCCGCGCAGCGAAACGCCTTGAAGCGTCAAGGATATACACGAACCTGACGTATGTCTCCAGCCTAACTCATGCGGCGATCTGCGCGGAGGCGGGAGCAAGAGTCATCACGTTCTGCTGCGAGCCGGTAGGTGGCCGGTGGCCCGTCATTGACAAGGCTGACTCATGTTCGACCAGATGTTGATCGCGCACAAGGACCTATACAAGACCCAGATGGACCAGGTAAAGCCTCGTGACCACCCGTGTATACAGGAAATCCAGGCGACCGTGGAATATTTCAGAGTGCATAAGATCTCCACCCAGATCATGGTGAACAACTTCTGCGGCGTGAGTGGCCCGTTATCGCTTCCTCAGCTGTGGGCTCTGACAATGTTTGCACATGACAGACGCCAAGCATGGAACCCCTTAAAGGCCTCCATTGTATCGCGGTTCGGTCCACAGAGATCGACGAAGTATCGGAGCGCGGAGTACCGTTCACAGCGCCACCCGCAGAATCCACGCCATGCAAACGGGCCAGGGAGGCGCAGTATCCTTCAAAGTATCTTTCCTCCGGTGGGTTTGCCTCTTTCCCCGCGGAAGCCCACTCAATGGCAATTACGACCCTCGAGCGGGGGACCCGGGAGATGAAGGACGCTTGGCGGCAAATGTTTACGCTCTATGCGCTGAGAATTGAGCGAAGACTTCAAATCCGCGATGCACGTTTCGAAGAGCTGACGAGGCCATACTACGACGACTGGAATGTGGCAACAACTTTGATCAAGGCATTTTGGGCGGGCACGCCGCGAGATCGAGTGCGACGACAGCTGAGTGGGAAGAAAACACCAAGAATCGAGGATCTCGGCTTTCGAATGTGCAGCATTACTTGGAATGAGCCCCCTATATTGCTTGACTGCGATGCCGTTTGTGAGGGAGCAATATTCTCGCTTGAGGGGGGACCATCCAGAGTTCGAGATGTGGAACTCGCACCTAGACAATCGGAAATATCTGCAGACAAACACAGCAGCTCAGTATCATCAACCTCGGAGCGCAGGCGGAATGGCGAGTGGTCTGGAATATCTGATTTCAGTAAATCGACGGGAAGGAGTGGCGCAAACAGGAATAGCACGCGCAGGCCGGAAGGCGAGATCGAAGAGGAAGTCTTTTAATCCGAAGAGGACATGAATTGAATTGAGCAGGACTGGGCGGTGTATGTGCTCATATATTTCATTATATCCATTTGTAGTCTCCTGTACGATGTGGAAAATTAGCTGTGGAGTGCAAACTCAATGCTTGACCTGCTTACGGGGCGAAGGAAGGTTCACGGTAATTCAAAAATATCCTATCGCTCGGCCGGCTTCACCATACACTCTGGTTTGTCCATCTTTGGCACCTAGAGACAGAGATTATGGCCTGGGATGTTGAGACCATCAGAAATCCCGAAGCATCATGACCGACGTGGTCTGCTGTCTGACAGGTTCTGACGAGAGAACGGCGGTTCAAATCTTGTCCCATCAAACACGCAGACTCGAAAGTGCCGCGGCGTAAGCAGACTGTTCAGCGGAGCGCCTTGACTGTCCCTGAAGAGCAGAAAGAGTATTGGGGTCTCTCGAAGGGTTTGTTGGGCAGTCGGGTCAGAAAAATGCTACTTATCTTTGAGGGCATCGCTGAACATACAGACAAACGCATCAGCGTACTAAACTGGCCGATGTGGAATCTCGGGGCATTGGGTATGCATTTCTGATATGATCACAGTGATGCCTGTGAAGTCCGAGTTCCCCAACGGTCAGAACGGCTGTGTAACGGGACCGCAGAAAGCTATTTGGGCTGACATTGTGCGTAACTGCCATGACGAGGCGGGTATGCGCATGGTGCAGGCACCGCGAAATGCAGGAACAACCAACAGATGCACCGTGAGGTGACTGCGGTTGGACCCACTCGGTCTGAAGGTTGAAAGCTTCCTGGAGAAAAACACTAAGATAACACAGCGAACATGAATGGAAAACTTAGCTTGAAGGAATTCCTGAAAGTTACGAAGGCCCAATCTGTTTACCTCGGCCAAAAGAAATTGACCGCTAGCTTTGGATGCCGGAGTCCACATTAATTATCCAGTATTGCGCATCAATGCGATTGAGAATAGGTCGATGCCCTGCCGCGAACGAGACCCTTCGGAAGACGAGGTCTAGAGGAAGGCGACGATGACAGGCAGACTCAAGAGCTGAGATTGACGCCTGATGGTGGGTGTTGGACTCAAAATGGGCGCTTGTGACAAACTACGGCCATTCTCCACCCCATGTCGCGAAATACAACCCCTCGATCAACAAAAGGAACGGCCAACAAAACAGCATCCAACGAAAGTGTTCCTACTGCTCAGCCGGACCAACGAACGAACAATACCCATTCTCAACCATTCTTTCCCTTTGCACGGTACACTTCAATAGTTGGTGTACACACAAGTCTTCTCTCTTTCACAGCTCTCTTCCTTCCGAGGACTTCCTTGTCTTCCCTCTCACAGGGTCTCTTTCTATCACTCAACAATCCCTCCGATGATTCTTCCAGGGATTCTCCCCCACCGACCTTGACCGAAAGCCCGTTACGCACAGTGGCCTGGCTATGTGCCGGCACATTCATCCTCCAAATCTGGTGGGCTGGATGGGTGAGGGGATGGTCTTTGGACACTCGCGACTTAAGTAAAGGAGGTGCCGCCTTGGAACGAACAGAGCAGAAGTTGCAGAGGCAAACGTGGAACAGTGGGAGATTCGCCGTGAGTAGCCTCCGTGTCATTCATCCGGCGATTTCAATTAAGTATCTACGATATTCAGGCATTTAAAACAGCGTGTCTGTTAACTGCGGTCGCTTCGTTTTTCTTTGCGATTGTTGCGCTACTCTTCGGTGCCCCTGTATTCAGGTAAACTCTTACCAGATTTCCATGGCACGGCCTGAGACGTGTCTACCAGTCACTTCTTACAGACATATCTCCTTGGGCTTCTGGTCGCGCTTTTGACAGTATTCACGCCGGCATACACACTCGGCGCACCTTCCTTCAAGACCGACATTGTATCTTTGGTGACGAGGCTCACATGGATACGTCTATTTGCTGAAATCTCGTGAGTATCGCGGGCGATTTCGCATTCAGTTGAACTGCGCTCACAGACTCCTCGCAAACTACCGAAGTCCCCGCTCCCCCGTTGAACGTGCAGTGGTTTATCCCGCTGTCGGTGCGTTCCTAGGGTGCTGGTCGGGAGCAATTCCTGCGGGCCTGGACTGGGAAGAGCCATGGCAGGTACGTGACTGTCTCCGCAGCGGACTAGAAATACTAGATTGACGATGAATGAACCCCAGCGATGGCCTCTAACCACTTCATACGGTGCCCTCGGTGGCTTCGTCATCGGTTCTTTGAGTGCATTTGGCGTCAGCGCGCTAGAGAATCTTGCGAATTTTGACAGGCAATCCCGTGTTTCAATGTCGCCGTCAGGATCAGCGCACTCACCGCAAGGGAAGGGATCGAAGAAGCTCAAGTCGCAATGATACGTCATACCATCGGTTCGGTCGAGTCTATCTCACACACGTTCATTCATCAAAGCAGCACAATACAGTACATGCATACGAGAATGTTTATCTAGGTACAATTCTTGTTATAATATGAGGCAGGACTTCTATCATCAGATTTCTTCCAAGAGCTCTACTGACATGGCCGTACTTCTTCTCTCTACATGGCCTCATTCCGGGGTGACGGGGATGCTATGAAGGAATAAGGATACGAAGATCCCCCAAAGATGAAGTGACATAGTCTGGGACGATGGGCGAAGCATTGGGTCCCGTGATCTCCGTTTCCTGAGTGATGCCTATCGAAGTGCCCGTGCCGTCAGTGAGCCTGGGGTGGTCTACGGGGAAGAATGCTACATTGAATGACGCACCTGTGAGGACCAACAATGTTGCTAATCCACCATTCTTGCCGAACTCTATGTCTGTGTTGAGTCTGTCACCGACCATGATCGTGCGTTTGGGGTCGTAGTCATGCCTAGCGAAATTTGTCAACAGAAAACTCGTCGGGTCGCTTAAGAATGGGATGCATACTTCGCCTTGATGCACTCCAACATGGTGCTGTTGGGTTTCCCGATCGCAACCGGATCCTTACCAAGTGCGAACCTGAGAGGTGCGCTGATACTCCCTGCACCGGGAAGCAGACCTTCCGCAGTGGGATAGGTGCTGTCCTCATTGGATACCAAAAACGCGACGGAAGGATCACGACGAAGATATGCGAATGCCTTAGACAGCTTCGTGTAGTTGATGGACGTGTCAAGACCGCACAGAACGGCACCGACGCTGGGATCAGGTGTCCAATTCGCAAGCGTGAAAGGTTCGAGGGTGTTATCTTCTGAAGACTGTTGACGTCGTACAACTCGCGTGTTAATAAGAGCACTTGAAAGGTCTGGTATTGGCGTACCGTGCCTCCAAGGTATGAGATTCCTTCTTCCCTCAATTCTTCTTCCATGCCGGCCATACCGATGACATAGACCTTCTTGTCCTTTTGCAATTTGAGCACGGAGGAGATATACGCGGCGGAAGCAAATGCCGAACCGAAGATCTCATCCTGTTCCAAGCCAGCCAGGAGGAAATATATAACATTCAGAAGGCTGACGTACAAAGTAAGGATTGCATACGCACGACATGTGCTTGTACCCCAAGCTTATCGAACTTCGTCTTGTAACTCCTTCTTGATTTAGTTGCATTGTTCGTCACAAACATGACAGACTTCTCTTGTAAGACAAAACAGTGGTCATCAAAGTCTGACCTCGCAAGACACGAAGGTACTCACTTCGACTACGCAAGAGCTCTAACACGTCCACAACGCCCTCGATCAAGCGATCGCCCTGCCAAAGGACACCATCACAGTCGAATAGCCACGTATCGTATTTTTCCAGAAGTGATTCGTAGTCTCCCTTGAGTGAAAGTCGTGCTGCCATGTTGGTGGTGGAGGGACAAAAGATCTTGATCCCAAGTCTTCCTCGGATTACATCATTTATAATCTGTGTGATGATCTCCTAGAATACATGGGCTCACTAAGGAAAATCCCGATGTGCGCAACAGAAGTACATGGGCCGAACACCAAGATTGAAGAAGCTACACGACGACTATCGTACAACTACTGTCTAGCAAACAATGAGGCTCAAGCTTGCTCGGTACGACCTGACTGCCCCTCCTGCACATACATGAACCACGAGGAAAGTGGCCTCAATGTATTCGACTTCTCTCCTTCCACCGACGCACCCATATGACCCGCGGCCATCGCACAGTCAAACTCGAGACCATGATCGTTGACCTTCACGTCCACCTCGCAGTACCCGAGTGGAACATATTGAATATCAATGCCACTATACTCCACACCATCGAGGGCGAGACGTTGGTAAGAGGCCACTTCAGTATGTTTCAGCGGCAGTTCCGGACCCATCCAACGGCCTGTGGTAGACCAGGAGCAAAACGCAGTGATCCAACCGGAAAGAACGGTTGATCCGGATCCTTCGGGAGCTACGTTTACGACACGAGTCCAGAAATCCATGTCCTGACGTAGACCTTTCCTAGCGTTGGTGAACGCCTGCGAGAAACGAGTGAGGATGGGTCTGAGCAGCTGGGCAAACGCCGTCGGCTCCTCCCCAAATGTTGCTAGTTTATCCAGTCGAGAGAGAATGAGATCCCAGTCGGATTTTTTCCCTTCGAGAGTGACGAATGGTATGCCGCACCACATACTGGCAGAATATGTATAAAACCTGAAGTAAGCGCGGCATTAGGTTTGCACAGTGCGAACGCAGCGACCATACTTCTGGAGCGTGGCCATCATCATGATAGCACAGACGGTGGTGTCATTGTCGGTTGTAGTACTGAAATTAGGTAGAATCCAATCTTTGAGACTCTTATCAACGATCTGCAGGTGATATTGTACGCAGTAAGACTCTTAATCGGTTATTCAGTAGTGAAAATAATTCGTACGTCGTCGTCTATCTTCGCCGACATCATCTTTGCGAATTCACCAAAGTCAACCGTATGGCGGGTCCCGAACAAATTGATATCTAAGCTCTTCTGGCCTTCGTGTTGCACGAACGAGGACTGCAGCTCCTCGGCGTTGGCATTCACACTACATGGCAAAGAGTTCAATGACCAATCCATGTTAGACGAAGGAAGGCGTACTAGGAGCTGAACTGCGAAAGGATAGCAATCCACACGTCATCAGGTCGCAAGACCAGGTTGTGGTGGTAGCTGTACGCCTTCATGACAGTGTCAACAAACCCATTCTTCATCGGAAGAACTGGGGTGTTGCTTGGGAAGGACGTTTGAAGAATTTCTCCCTGTTTCTTTCGGACAACCCCTGCGAGGAACTTCTCGCTGGATAATGGAAGTGCACCAGATACGGGTTTTGGACCCCGGAGAGATGATTTGATGGTTACGGGCATGGTTGGTTAAGCGGTCGAGTTCCGTTGAACACGATGGACGTGAAGGTGTCGCTGCGGATGATGTGAGGGAGGGGGTTTTGAACTTGAAGTCTCTCTTGATTTTTGCCGTTCCGATCAGGAGTCATGTGTTGTCCAGCGCGGAGGCGCAGGAATCGGCAGGAGTCACTGACGGCCAAAAACTCCAAGAGAGTCAATGAAGCAGTAATTATTTGACGATACGGAGACAATAGCTTCTAAATAAGGCAATGTGTGGACCCAATTCAGAAGTTCCATGATAATGAGCGGAAACGAACGGGTCCGAAAAATCGTATAGGATCGTACGCTCGTGAATAAAATACCAAATCCAACCCCCCCAAAATCCAAATGAACCGTCCTTCTTATTGTTTGTTGTGGTATGGGATTCCTGGTCCAGAACTCGACGCCGAAGCGATGTTGTAAATCTCCACCTCTGCTTTGAGTCTGTTCCCACCGGGGGTGATGTCGTCGAGGCTGGTGTCCGCCGCCATGTTCTTCTGCTCCACATCTCGAATACCCCTGTTTCCTGTGATGGCGCGAACCCATACAAGGTTCAAGAACCACTTGAAGAATTTGGGATAGAGCTGGATGATGGCGACGATGGGAGGGAGGGCGACAAAGCAAGCCAAAATCTGTTTGGTTTTTTGCATTTTGTCAGCACGGGATAGTATAAGAAGTTCATCATGAACGTACCTGACCATACGACGCAATGTCACCCTTCCCGGCGCTGAAGGTGACACATGCGAGTTCGATGACAGTGACCCAGTACAATGTGGGGACAAGGACGACGAGCATGAAATGAGTGAAGGGGTATTCACGACCGGTGATAGACCTGAGACAGCGAACATTTAGCGAAGTTCAGTCAAGAACCACATAATAGACGTACCAAATTCGACCGAAACGTGGACTCCAACGCTCTCCCTCACGCCAGATCGCCTTGCGCTGCAAGAAGATTGCGATACAAAAAGTAACAGCGGTGATGATCATGGGGGCGATAAGCGCAACACCGATTGCGGGCTGCGACTGCAGCATGACTTCGAACATGACGAATGGGAGGACATATATGAAGCCGAGGTTTTTGTACATTTCGTCGCAACTTGGCTGGGAGAACTTGACGTGACCTGTGTTGACCAGGCTGATGACGAGGAGGATCAACCAGAGTATCCCTGCACCGATAACAAGTAATCGTGGGACGAGCTGACCGTCACCGAAGATCAGTGCGAGACGATGGCGACGGTACCAGAAGGACGCGATGGCGTAAAAGACGAGGTATATTGATAGTGGCGCGCCGGAAAGGACCACGGCGAGGAGTGCGTAAAGGCGAGATAGGTTGTGCCGTGCAATGGAAATGCCGACAGTGAGGAGAAGAGAGTACATAGTCAACACCTGTGACCACAATGCGGATGTCGCGTCCTGTGGAGAATAGAAAAGCATGATGGCTGGAAGAATATTTCTTAGGAGCAGCACTCGCAATACAGATGCATCGAGGAATACGTACACAAGCAGAGGGTAGTCACATAGGCTGCATCGCGTTTCTAATCAGCACGGACATGAAAGACTGGTTGTCTCACTCATACTCACAAGAAACCCTGACAAGGATACCTAAAAGAATTGTTGCTTAATACTCTCCTCGCTGTCCTCCAACAAAATGCGAAACTCACCGGAAATGTCGGGATTATCACAGAAACCGAAACTGCATGTATCATCCGACGGAGGATTCAAGCAGTATGATTGCAGATAGGTCTTCGTCGACAACGTCAGGTTCAAAAAGTTCACCATGTCCTGCGTAAGTGGGCATCCACAGTCGTTCTCGCAGTCAGCGAAGTCGAGAGTATTCTGCAAGAAACATTGGGTGTCGGGTGGGAAGACCAGAAATTCCGAATCCATGTTGACAACGGGTTGGAGGGGGAGGAGAGAGAGAAAGGGGCGGGCCAGGGCAAGGACTCGTTTCGCGTTTTTATTCTCGTTGGTACCAAGACATACCAGATCATGATGCGCGCTGAAATACTAGTGGAAGACAAGCGCAAACACCGCCAGCGCAAAATGATGGCAGGAACGGTGCTTTCTTATTGGCCAACGGTGGTCCTACGGGCTCAATACAGGTTCTCGACCATGTCGGGTGTTGAGGAAATGAAATACAAGCAACCAAATATGGATACTCCACTGATGCTGTTTCTCGATTATCAAATATCAGCGCTGGCACTGCAAGTATTTGCCCGAGTGCACTTACTGTCGGCGATATTGGATGAAGGGTCTGCGGGAGCGCCATTCAATGGCATTCATTCGTTGGTAGGCAACAAAACTCAACTCAAAGTCTTGGCAGCACACTTCCGTTCCACATATCGACCTCATCGGTCAAAATTTTGTTTCGTATGAGGACATAGTAGCCGTACACATGCATGCATCGAGTGAAGAGAGTATAGAAGCGGACCGTCGTCCAGCGCATGGGATTGGTATGTCGAAGGTCGACGGTTCCGCACATAAGATGGGAAGTAATACTCGCCAAAGGCACGAACATTTACTTCTGCTGCGACTTAATGACCTTCTTGACGATCTTGGCCTCCTCTACCAAGAACGCCCGGAGGATACTTCAAGACGGGACCGAATATTAGAGGAGAACATGCATATTGCTTATACAAAACTCACCGCTGCTTGACGCAATCACCGCATCTCGAACCACCATACGCCCTACGAACGGTCTTCTTTGTCTTAGAGATCGTGGCGTACTGGCGAGGGCGCAGTGCAGGGACCTGAAATTCCATATTGATTGAGAAAATAGTCCAACGAACAATAAAAAAAACATAGAGGGGGTACATACACCAGGGAGGGCAATACCGCAGTCACCGCACTTAGGGGCAGTCGCGAGCTTTTTGAGGTGGTGGTAGACAAGCTTGCCACCTGGTGTCTTCACCACTCGTCGCTTGTTAGAGGTGGTGTTGTAAGGAGTGCGCTTGCGGATGGTAACTCGCTGGGCCATTGTTGATTACTGCAAAAGTGAAGATATGTTAGTGTTTGAACATAAAGATAACTGGCCTAGGCTGGAAGGCCGGATGTGATTCCTCCCGTTCCATCCAAAATCTGCCTGCACGCTCTCCATTACAGATTCGCCATTACCCACCCGCACCCACTCCCGATTCACCTCAAACACCTAGGGAAACACCTCCAGCGTCCCTCCAAGTCCAGCCCGACCAAAATAACGACATGACTCACTGGAGAGAAAGGAAACGGATACCTAGAGAGCAAAGTTTCATCAGCAATCCTATACGATTATTCGGCATGACATCGAGACATACCTTGATCTTGAGGATGTTGAGCCCGACGCCGACGCTGTTGACGAGGTACAATACCGAACTGGCACACGCGGAGTGGCTGATGGTACTAGTCAGTACATGGCATCTTCCGAAAGATGGGCGCTTTAAAGGTGCGTTTCTATTTTAGGTCGAGTAAGAAAGAAAAAACATGATGGCACTTGGCGGCGCTTCGCCGAGAGTCCCGTCAAAAGTTGTTTGGAAAACCACGCACCAAAGAGCCGCTGGCTAAACCTTGCACATGAGCATAAAACTTTGAAAGAAAGTGAAGTGATTTCTGGGAGCGAGGCCGTCAAACTCATGATCCGTTGAGTGGCCATCGCGTTGTGTGACGATCGATAAGTCGTGTTTTCCTCCACGCACTACGCCTTTGCACTTGTGCACGCCACTCTCTTGTGTTTGCACTGCTTCATATGATCGCAAACTTCAGTATTCGATCGGATAAGTGGACTCATATCATGATCATGATCCCCCCAGCCTCTCCGCTGGGGAACGCCATAGAACAGCGTCGCTGACAACTATGTTATTATTTTATACAGGAGCAATCAATAAACAAGAACGCTAGATACAGATGAGTATAGATGATGAGGCGAATGCTCGTGCAATTCAATCAAGTACTAAATAATAACCAGTCTGTTCATAGTCCAACGTATCCAGAAAGGGAACGTATCACAACAACTCCCTGCTATCCCTCTTCTTCTGCACGCTCTCGAAGTCCGCAAATGGATCGTCCAGCTTCGATGTATCGTCCAATCCCTTGGACTGTCCTTGGAAGCCAGGAGGTGGGCCTGGCGGAGGAGCATACGCTGGAGCAGTCTCATACCCGTACCCAAGGTATGGTGGGTTATAGTGCGTAGGATATCCTGCAGCGGTGGCCGTTACTTCGCCGTCCTCGAAGTCTCCTGGGGTCGCCATAGCGTGAGAGCGTTTGGACTTAGATTGTTTCACTTGCTTCACATAGCCAAATGCGACGAAAATAAAGAACGCTGAGAGGACTGAAACAGAGAGAGAGAGAGAGCACATGGCCAGAGAGTTAGGGGTCGGGAACGGAGAGCACAGCTCTGGTGAGATGCTTACCGAGTTCGGCGATGAGGGATATGATCTCACTGGCAGAGTCACGATTCCAGCCATCCCTGCAGACTACATATTTCAAAAACACCAGGTCAAACATGCGATTGATAGGAGGAACGCCTTCACTTACAGAACCCTGCTTCCTTTGCGTCCAGCGTGTCATGAATGCGTGGCCCCCATATACCGAATCTCTACACAACATGGAGCGCCATGATCAACACCCTTCCCCCGACAAAACGAGAGAAAGGAACGTACGTAAGTAACACCAGTTCCAGTCACGACGCCCGTGCATTCGTTGATGAGATCATTCTGATATGAACAAGCAGTTAGCATTAATCCATCTCAGAGTAGCACGACAAACACGTGCACGTACCTTATAAATGAAATGCACGATGACGCGAAGGAAGCCTGCCCCTACTACGGCGATGGCACCCGCGATGCTTGCGAAGGCGAATGATTTGACGAGCTTCTCTCGTTGCTACAGTTACACGCCGGTCAGGAGACGGAATGGCCGACTTGCATTGATGTATGCACTGACCAGTGATGCTGCGATAATACCAAAGATGCATATACACGTTGTGCTGATGTACAGTATTCCAATTACGAGTGCAAAGAGTGCGAGTTTCGGTTGCCCGTCTGTATAGTAACGGTTACTTGTGAGAATGACAACCATCCAGTAAGGCGGGAATACGAACGGTCTTTATGGATGTTCATTTGTTGGAACAGGTTAATCTGAATGGCCGGTCCTAGTGAGTCCTTCCGCTCGACAGCAAAATGAAACCACAATGTACGTACAGCCCTGAGAGCAACACGATCCAGTGAGTGAGCACCATTAAGAATATGAACAGGGGTGTAAAGACGCACCATATCAATGTCCAAACCTCAGTAATCACATTTACTGCAATCCGCCAAAGTATCAGCAACTGTCTTCTCGCATTCTCGCCACAACCACCACTGAAATACAAAGAGTAAACTCACGAGTAATGATGACAGACCGAAGACTGTTATTGTACGCCTGCACAGCAGCGGAGTACCGTGGGGGCGGTTGTCGGTCTATGACATCAACACAACTGTTAGACACTCTCCTCCACACTGGCGAATAAAGACACACCGAGTCGTTGAGGAGGCATTATCGTTTAGACGAGGCTGAAAGAGGTCGTTGGTCTTATATAAAGATATCACCGAGGTCCAAGAACCAAGGAGACCGAATCTAGGCAACGTTCCCAGGGGATAGTATAGGTTCGTCGGGGGGTTCGTTATAGAACAGCACCAGTACTGCCCGTGGAGGTTGGAGGGGAGTTGAGAGAGAGGAACAATGGAGATGAGAGAAGGAGATGGTCGTTGGGTATTATGTCTGTTCTGGCGTCTGTGGCTTGGACTGCGTGAGGCTGTGGCGTGGACATCCCAGGCTCACAGCGCGCGGACTCTGGCTGACATATTTTCGGTCAATATCACACGTCGTGCATCGCTATCGGCGGGCTCGGTCAGCGCAGAGAACAGGCCGTTGACGACAGGCGATGACTCTGAGAACGGTGGTGTTTCCAGATGATATGCACCTCGATCGAACCGGGAAGAAAACGAGTATGGTACGGTACAAGTATTGGACGTGAAGATCTAATGATGAACATGAAAAGAGGTGGATGATCAAGTACTATCCCTGCTAGCTGAAAGCACCAACAATAATAAACACGAAAGCAGACCCCCCTCTCAAGTGAGAAGGTCTCTCCGATGTCGTACCTTGACGGCATCCGGAATTATCGACTTGTTTGGCATACGTTCCCAGATCGGGTCGACGTCGGGCCCATCCAAATCTCCTGCACCATCCCATCCCCAACACCACACTGAAGAAAACCAAGAGTTAGAAGGACGGTCTCTCCAGACGCTTAAGCGATGCGGTACGTACCATATTCGGGACCATGTTCAAAGTTGAGTGGTTCACTCTCTTCTTCTGTGAACAACCTGTCGTGCGGTCCAAACCATGAACGATCCTGGGGGTCTCCACGCGGGTTATCAGGCAACCCGCCCAGACGAACGTAACCTCGGATAGAGGTGAGATTTCGTCTTGAGGGGTGGATGATGTCGTACACGCGCTACAGATCATGAGCACACATGCACCTTTCATACAACAAATATGAACGTACGCGGTCATAGGCCAACTTCACCCTTGGCACCATCAGAATCCTCCCATATCCAGCCTCCCAGTAGTCATTGCAAATCAAACTACACTCGCTCGCCGAACACTCGTTCTCCGTGATCCTCGCCATCCTAAAGCGCACATGCGGAGGCGTGTAGAACGGCGCAGGGTCCAAGACAGCAACACCGTTCCAACACGATTGGACTTGAATCGGAAGATGACGCATGAACCGATCTTGTGACGTCGGGTGGTGGAATACGCTCTCGAAGGGTGCATTCTCCAGTGCGGTACCGTTGATATCCCGGGCGACCCAGTTGTCGTAGAAAACAGGCGATCCAAGCTCTTCGTGGAACATATAGTCAGCAGCGCAGGTAATCCCTGCGTTGTTGTTGCGACTCTGCCAGATGAGTTCCAGGAGGTCGTCAACGCAAGGTAGAATATCATTCATGAACACGATGGTATCGAAATACTCGTTTTCCGTATTCCGGAGTTCGTGTAAGGGGACGAACGCGGCGTTGCGAACCTCGGCGAGATACTCGATACGATGGTTGAACGCTCCTCGGGTACGAGTGGAAGTACGAATCATGACACGGAGGCCGACAGAACGACAGAGAGCGTCGAATATCCGGAGGAGAGCCTTCGTCTGGTCTGTTGAGCCGTTCTCGTAAATGGAGACGAAGACATTTTGGTATCCCAGCACAGAAGCAACGCGAAAAAGCGTTGCAAAGAGGTCGGGGATGACATCAAAGGAGTTGTAGAGATTGATGGCGAAGAAGTATTTATGATTATCTGGATTTCTGGTCCGTGCGGTCGGAGGCAGGAAGTCCCCTTCTGCACCTCCCATCCCAAGGGTGTCCAGCCACGACGAGCGGGATGGCGGTAAATGACCGATTAGTGAGGCATAACGTTCGAGTGCTTGCTCTTTGTATAATGGTTGAGCGTTCCGTGTGCATTCTTTGGTGTAATGTGGTGAAAGTGTGGTGAGGAGCTGGAGGATGCGGTGTCGTTGCTCTACGGTGGGGAGGGAGACTGGATTCCGTGTGGTTTTACGACCTGAGCCGTATATTGGTGCGTGACCGCCACGCCATGGGGAGGTTACTGGTGTCTGGATGAGGACATCTTGTGAGTGACCTCGACATCAAATCGGACCGGGACTCACATTATTATTGATTAAGCTAGCTAGGATAAGACCAATGAACACTCCTATGCATATTGAAACCCAGGTTGGTAGTCGGGATAGTGGAGCTAGGGATCTGGGTTGCATGACTGGGAGGGCAAATTCGGGTAAGGACGTGACAGAGAACGAGAGCGCGTCAATAGACAACTCGATTGGCGAAAGAGCGGTAGGACATCGGAGTGCGCCACGTAGGGAGCATGTAAAGATAGGTGAATGACTGACCAAATGGTGGGCATAGAACGCGAGTAACTTATGCCGTTGCGGGAGAATGGTGGCGAGGGCAGTGGGTGTGATGTTGTCGGAGAAAGTGCTGCCCACAGACGAAGGGAAAAGAGGGAAACCAGCGAAGGATTCCTGGGGACGTCGGGGGAGGTGGTGGTGGTGGAAGAGAGAGAGTGGTCGCTTGAAGTTGAAACAAGGTCTTGGCGTGCCGGAACGAAACCACTTCTCGTCTGCTGGCACTCGCAAACGCCTGGAGGACGCTGACATCCTCGTCGCTGTCGCTGACGACATCAAGGGCCATAATGAATATATGAATGATATTTGGATGTCGAGAGCGTCCGAGGAACGTCCAGGAGAGAGCATGAGCGTCTGTTTGTGCTCTGCTCCCTCTCGCCCAACTCCCGTCTCTCTCTTACATGAACCGTCGCCCGACAAGGGGAGCCTTCATCGCACCGCCCCCGTCTCACCCCATGGGCTCCCTCGCAGAAAAGCCGTCCTCCAGGCTCAACCACAGGACTCTCGGGGTCACCAACCGCATATGGCTCATCATCGCCCTCTTCCTCGCACTCGTATTCTTCACTAGATCCATCCTTCCCTCTGACCACCCACATCCACGTCGGCAGGCATGGAATGCTGACCTCAAGCCCAAG
This sequence comes from Cristinia sonorae, assembly GCA_021029105.1. Classification (NCBI taxonomy): domain Eukaryota; kingdom Fungi; phylum Basidiomycota; class Agaricomycetes; order Agaricales; family Stephanosporaceae; genus Cristinia; species Cristinia sonorae. Next base: position 88,546 of record JAEVFJ010000011.1, read on the forward strand.
AACTATCTCAATGTCACCGCGGGCGAGACTCTCTCCCCGTTTCCGTTCTGCCCGGCATTGGGTCCCGGAGACGAGTTGGCCGCGAAATACGATCCTATATTGCTGGCAAAGACGAGGATGTATACAGGAAGTGGGGCGAGGATGCAGAGGCTCATAAGTAGAGCGTTGGCGGGTCATCCGGTGACCATTAGCGTTGTCGGAAGCTCAGGTACGTCCCAAGACACGCTCTTCTGCTTGTTCATCTCGCTCTGCGCCCGAGATCCCTGCTAGTATTACTCCTCGGAGTGAACAATACAGGCCCGGTATGTCGCCGTGAAGCTGCGGCCTGTTTTGTGATCAACTCATGCCCGCACCGGTCACTCTGGGCCAAGTATTGTGGATACATTTGCCTTCCCCGAGTTCAGTGGACGTGACACGTCGTTCCCGGGCGAGATAGAGACTTGAAAATATCTGCTACCTCACATCCCAGGTCCTGATAATTGTTTGTGTTTAGTATCTGCATGTCATGGCGCAGGTGATGATCCACTATCACCATCCTGCTACCCATCCCTCTTCTTCAGCTGGTGGAACGAAGTCTTCCCCCATCCAGCCTCCGAGCTTACCAATGGAGCGATGCGGAGAACAAACTCCGCGTACTTCTCATTTTGCCACAACCATCATGTCCCCGACGTCGTGGACCTCGTCATCGTCGAGCTTGACGCCGCGGACGAAACGTAAGTCTCTTGTGTATCACGCCGGAAGTGAAGCCTGACCGTCTTCCAGTAACCCAAACGCACTTGAGGACTTTGAGATCCTCATTCGTTCATTGCTCATTCGTCCCGAGCAACCTGCAGTGCTGATCCTCGGCCACTTTGCACCACAGATCCAGAACACTGTCGGCTTCGTCGGCCCCGACCACTGGCACACAGTTGTAGCCCAGTTCTACGACGTCCCGCACATCAGGTACACATACTTTTCTCGTATACACGGTCTATGAGCTCTAACCTATTCCACGCAGTGTCAAGCCTCTCCTCTACTCAAAGTACATGGCCAACCCTGATGGCATCATGAATCAGTTTTACGCCGACCCTGTACTCGCGAACCCTACCGGACACGAAGTCATCGCGGACGTCCTCAGCTCATACTTCCAATCCCTCGTCTGCGCTGCTTGGTCCGCCGTTACTGGCACTGAGTCGGAAGCCCTGCCCGGGCCAGGCATGCTCTCCGTGGTCAAAGGAAAGGGCAACTCTGACCTCTCACAACCAAAGGACGCCAAGGGTCTGTTTGGAGGAGTAGCACAGAGGATCGGTGCCGCAGGCGCGGGTGCCTTCGAGCCTCCAAAGGCCGGCGAAGGAGTCGACGGAGCAGCTGTACCCCCCAACGCGAATCAGAACCCAAACAAACAACCCGACTCGCAAATGGCTCCAAACTCTCGTCTGCTGTACCCACACTTGAAAGTTCCATCACGCATGATCAACTCCGTCCCCACCCCCTCTCACTTCCGCGAGATCGTACCCTTCTGCGTCTCCGCCAACGACCTCGTGAACCCGCTTCCTTCCTCCCTACTCACTGGTACCGGTTGGAATGTCTTCCACCCTGCGACGGGCACCGCTGAGCTCACTTCGCACGCGCATTATTGGTACTCGACGCTGCCAACGAGCAGACTGAGAGTGAGCATTACGGTGGGGAAGGGTGATGTTGGGATTTATTATTTGAAGGAGCCGACTCCTGCGGATGGAAGTGAGGGAGCGGCGGTTGAGTGCTGGGTGGATGATAATTATGCAGGCGCAGTGGTGATTGAGAATTATGGGAACGTCGGGGAGGAAACGCCTTCGTAAGTTTCATCCCTCAGTGCATCCATTTTATTGCCGCTTTCCCGCTCGGAATATTACGTGCCCATACTGACTCCGTCACGTTTTCTCGACAGGCTGGAGATCATCGACAGGAACGTCATGGCGGGGTCACATTACGTCGAGTGTCAACTAATGGGGGAGGAAGAAGAGCGTGGCGTACCACCATTCAAGATCATGGGCATCTTCTCATCGTAAACCCCTCCGATCGAACTCCCGTTACTCTCGTGCTATCATGCTCTCGACTCACTCCTAGACTACGCTACGCTATACGGACGGTTTCCTGTGCATCCCTAAAGGAGTTCACCGATGATGAGTACATAGTCTATTTTCAGTAATTATTGCATTCATGTTTTCTTCTCTCGCCGTCTGGCTCTTTTTGTGGATTTTTCTTACGCTTCGGAATGAATAGTCGAACATGGAACTTTCGGGGTGAACCGTTGAGCAGAGCTGACACATCAGCTTACGGGGGGAGTGCAGATCTTTATAGGCTTGTTGGTTTCGCGGCGGTGAGAAGCATTGCTTCGAAGGTGTGCTGAAGGTGCGCATTCAACCAGTCCCATCCAAGCTCGCCTTCTGAGGTTTCTAAGTCCAACAGCTCAATCGCCGCCAGCCCTCCCTGCATTCGTTGCCTCCACCTTCGGCGTGCATGTTATTCCTAGGACTTCAACTCTGCTTCCGCAAACGACGACAAAACCACAGACGATATCTCCAGAGGCGCTTGCCCTTTCCACCCTCTCAGTAATCCGTTCGGTTGTTATTGTCGGGCTGAGAGGCTCCCGGTCAGTGCTGTTTGCCTCAATAATTCTCGCTGCTCACTTTATGCATACAGACCGTTGTCCCGGTTCCTGCGGCGGAAAGACGAGACTGTAATAATGGAGTCAGTACTGGTGACTAGTTTATCCTCATGACCATGGATCCCCCGACCAGACCGTGAAGACTCCCAACTGATGTTTCTCTTATATTATTCGGTACGGACCGTCAGATTGTTTTTTTTGGGTTGGCAGGTTCTTGCGAGCACCTTACGGTAAGTTCCATTTGTTTGTTTCTTTTGTTACTGGTGACTTGCCAACCGGGGATAATGATGACTTTCAGACACTGGTGGATGTGTTTTCAAAAACATTGACCGTCGGTCACATCCCTGCAGCAATTGCAAGAGTCGCTAGTCTGGCCCTCACCGTCACGGTGCAGGAAATATCATCAAACTGTTCCCTGGAGTACCTCGCCGATGATTACCCAGTATTTACGAACAATCGCCCTATGTCAGATACAGGTCAAGCCTGACGATGTGCCTTGAGACATGCTGGGAGCTGACACTGTGTTTTCCGGTAGAATATGTCGTTGTTCCAATGAGTTTCCTGCGTGTACAAGGTGAGGGTTCCGATTTGTGATGAAGAATTGGCAGTGACCCAATTCACGTTGACTGCAAGGGAAAGGATTGGTTCGGTGTCGGAACTCTCGCACCGTGTAGAAGATATGTATGGCACCGTACGGTACGTCAGTATCCCCTCTTTCCGTCGAGTGGTGTTTCATCTGATCTTCAGTCTCGAAGCTCAAGGTGCTGGTTGGTATAACAGCATCAAATTGGCCGGAATGAATGTGGAAACGCACAATACTGCATCGCGGTTTTTTCCTGTCGGTTCTCTTACGTTCACGATTTCTGTCCGTCGGGCTACAGTAGTCTCGTCGCTGCCAACCTGCTCTATCCAGGTCCACTCCCCTTTAGAGAAGGGATGCGGACTTTCGCTACCCTGATCCTCGATATTTCACCGCAGCTCAGGTCTGAAGGGAAGCTGTACGTATGTGTCTTTTCACTTTCTTCCATCAACACTCAATGTTCCTTGAGAAAGTTTAGATACTTTTCGTGACCAGTAGTATCATGATACCATCGGTGGCAACTGGCCCTATAGTTTCGCAGCTACACGTAACGTCACGGGGTCGTGCTCGTGCGCATATATAAGCCTCCCTCTGGTCGCAGCGAAAAAGACCAACCAAACCAAGCAGCAGTCTCACAACACAAACAACTTCGAAACAAACCAACCATGGTGTTCACATTCCTTCGCATTCTCACCGCCGCTCTCGTCGTCCTCCCCGCTCTCGTCAGCGCCGCACCCCTCCCCATCCCCCAGGCCGTCGACGACGTCGCCGGCACCTTGGGGACCCCCGGAACTTCTCTTGGACCCATTATTCCCGGCACGATTGTTAGCCCCGTCGTCCCTGGTACGGGTGTTTCACCCGCACCTGGTGATTGGAACCACGAGCCCGTTGGCCGCGGTTAAAACGGCTTGCCGTCGGACTCTTTCGTTCGAGGTGAGTGTTTAGTTAGAGCCGAGGGTTTCTTCCAGCCGTAGCTCATACGCAGTTTATTTTGACAGGCTCTTTCGCGCACTTTGTCGTGAGCATTGCTCCGCCTTGTTGCCCCATACCACAAAATCTCAGGAGAATTGCTTAACAGAATGTTTCTCGCGTTCATTTGCTTTCGTTCTTTTCCTTTCATCTTACTATTCAGGGTTTCTATTGGTTACAGGTTTATTGGTTTCAGGTATAAAAGGATGGAATACGTTGTATTTTGATTTTATCTGGGAAGCTAATTCCATTCGAATTGGGTTGGGGTGTCGATAACATTCGAGCTTGGGATCTGAGGTTTGACAATTGGCACACTGAGCCCAAACTGAGCCTATGAAGTTACCAGTCACCGCTGGGATGGAAGGTCCGTGGCCTTCTGCGTTTCTTAATGGTCGGTCACAGACGATGTCGACCACCACTTTGTAGGATTCACTCAAAGGCCAAATATGAATAGGCTCTGAGTGACCGGACTTTCCGCAATCACCAGCTGAACAATACCGATTTCGATATGCACGAAACGGGACCTGACTCATCTCCGCGGATTCAGCGTTTGGTCCAGTCCAGCCCAGATATAGAATTCACAGAAATACATGGGCATCTCGTCTGTGGGGTCGCCCAACACATACTGTACGTTGGTAGATGCCCCCTCACGCTGTGGCATCGTGTGAATGTCTTGTGGTCAGAAGAAATGTGCTAGGAGGGTAGCAACGACAGCAGCCATCCAGCGGATCGGTCATTGATCCTTTTCCCCTCCGGTGAATTCGAACTTACAAAACATCGGACATGGAACCGTTTTCTGTTACGCACCAGGATCGGACATAAGGTTAATGATTCAATTTTTTCTGTACGCACACGGGATATGTCCTCAAGTAGGATACCAGGGGTCCAATCTCGAGTTCACAGCTTGCATGAATATGGGTGTCGTGAACGGAGCCAGTCATCGGAGCGAAATGAGGAGTTGCATGGGTTGATGACAAGATAAGACTCCGGCGTTGAATGAGTGCCACAGTCCATGTGTGACCTTGATAGCGATGATCGAGTGGAACAAGGGCGCCGGAGAAAGAGAAAGAACATACCTGGGGCTCAAAGTGTGGGAATCATCAAGCAACGATGGTAAGTCCCTGATTTACACGCATGCATCAATGCATTCTGCATCTCGCTCGACATGACATGACATAGCATAAAGTGACGGGGTAAGGGGGGATGAATGCATTAGGTGATGGTTGAATGCATATGAGAGACTGCATGTGGTTGAGGGTCGTCGTCGTCGTCCCGCAAGTGATGGATACAACGAGAATGATAGAAGGTCGGGTGAGTGACTAGAGAATGACAATGTTTACTCGGCGTCGACTACTACTGTCTCGAGACCCTACAATCTATGGTTGAGCGAGAGTTGTGGTATAAAGGCAAATGCAGGCGTACCTTGAACGAGTCAACGACGACGTGGGACGCGTAGGTGAACAGCTTCTCCTTGGCACCCTCCTCGTCATTACGTTTCCCTAATCACCCAAAACACCAACCAACCCAAATGACGCATCCCATGCTTGGATTAGCACGATGCCAACGCCAAAAAGCACGACAGAACTCACGCTCAAGCTTGACCCGTATCCTGTGGGGCACGCTCTTGACACCTCGCTCCCACAACGCCTGGTTGAGCTTGGGGTCGATCCGGACGTCGGAGGTGCCCATGGCCTTCTGTGCGAAGTCAACGACGGACTTTACGGCCCAGGGAGCACGCTTCTTGAAGGAGCGACCATGAACGCGCTTGTGCAGGTGGATGGTGTATTCGCGGGTGACGACGTCTTGCAAGGCAGAGCGCGTCTTGCCGGTCTGTAGAACGAGGTCAATATGGATGGATATGGGTGGTGTGTGTGTGGTGTGGGATGCACCTTTTTGGTGGTGGTCGTGGGGGCCTGGAACGGGCATGTCAGCGACAACAACGAGCAATACGATGAGCGGGACGACGCACCATGTCTTGAGGATGTCGGCGTCGATGAGCTTGGGGACTTTTGCGAGATGGGACTGGCTGGCTGTGGACTCGCCCGGGGTGTGTTGGGTTGTTTGGCGCGTGTGGCTGAAAACAAGGTTTCGGCAGTGCCCGAGGGGATGTACAGTACCTTCGATGGTTCCTGAGTGAGCTTCCCGATTTGGATGTTCCCTTTGTTCGTTCAAGAAAGAGATTGTGCTCAGCGCTCAGTTCCTGCGTCTGCATGTGCATTCCCCGGAAATAATACAATAGGTGACCGAGGATTATCTCTGCAGCTAAACACTCTTTGTGTTCAATACGTCCAGCCCTTTGTCCTTGTCCACATCGCTTCTCCCACTCACTAGTCTCCCCTGGCCCGACCCTTCCATCATTGACAATCACTTCAATATATAAACAGGGCTAACCACTCACACTCCCCTCCAGCAACTCTTGCCTCTTGCTTTGCTACGAGTCTCGTCCTTCGACCTTCACGCAGTCCTTACCCAGGCTTATCTAACTCCTCCCTACCCACCATGCGCGCTGCCACCGTCTTCGTTGCCCTCTCCGCCCTCGTCGCCTCCGTCGTCGCCCAATACCCTGGTACGTTCACTTTGGTTCGATGTCCTGTACGGCGCGTAACTCACATCGCACAGATTGTGCCAACCCTTGCATTCAGAACGCCGACGTCGGCAGCTGCTTCAGCGATGACCTTAACTGTCTCTGCAAGAGCCCCAGCTTCATCAACAGCACCACCAAGTGTATTGTCGACGCCTGCAGTCCAGAGGACACCCTCACCGCTCAGGCCGTAGCCCAGGGTTTCTGTCTCACTGTCGTGCGTCTTGTTCTTTGTTCAAAGTTGAACCACAACTAAGCGCCATCGTTGTGAGTAGGGTGTGACCCTTGCCTCCGAATCTCCCAGCCAGACAGGCACCACTTCTGGCGCCGGCTCTTCGACAGCCTCCAACTCTGCCACCACCACCAGTGGCGCGCCATCCAAAACTCCCTCTCCGCCCCCATCGTATGTTCAGTCCGGTCTATGTTTGTCAATGTTTTAACTCAACAATTCTTTCCTTCTGTAGCCCCGCTCCGACGACAGATAGCGGCGCCGTAGTTAACGGCGTCAACGTCGTCCTCGCAATGGGTGCCGTTGCCGCCGGTGCTTTGCTCCTCTAAGAACCTCCTATCTTATCGTCGCCCCCAACCCCCTTCGCACTTCTCGCATATAGTACCATAAATTCGCAACATCACTACACCATTGTGAAATATTTACCCCCATAAATTCTTGATATCCCCCAAACCCTCCCCTCTCCCGTCTCTCCTATCGTAATGGACTGCTTGGACAGGTTCGGTAAGGCTAGGTTCTACGTTCCTCTGGGTTTGGACTGTCACCGGTTGTGTTCTCGGATTCTTGTAGCTTATTGCATATATCATTCGCTTTGCCGTGTATCCCGCTTACATTGAGTTTATTGTGGCGTCCCAGTAAGCTCTCCAATACGATGTAACTTACCTTATGTGAAACTTGTACAAGGGGCTCCGTGCATATTACCTGGTCGGACCTGACGTATGTGATTGACAGCTACGCCGTGACCCTCATGTTACCCATCGGGGGCAACGGCGATCACTCACACGGCTCTGGGACAGAAACCTCATGAGACACAGTCCAGAATCAATTCAGATCAGACCTGGATTCAAAACAAGTACACGGATAGGGTCTTTTGTTCTTATAACGCATATGCTACACATCCTTTTCACAGGCAGGTCACAGTCAGGAGCAAGGGTCATTGAGAGCGGTGAAAATACAAACACGAACGAACTTCCAGTGGATGAAGGAAGGAAGGAAGGGTGTCGAAAACTGGAGGTCATGAACTCTCTTCTAACCGGCATTACGTGGAGCTTTGACGACCAAGTCTGCTTGTTGCCTTTCAAACGAACGAACGAAACCATCATGAAAAAGAAAATGGGATGAGTGGCGGAATTGACGTACAGCCTCATACGTAGGAGGAGCTTCCGGTTCGTCGACTGCATATCGGAACCTGACTTAAGAGCTCGCTGGAAGAGGGCAGCACGTTGGTCTGTCGTACGTGCTTTCAACACCTGGACGATCGCCATCAGCAACCATACCCTATCAGCGTCAACAAGTCACAGACCTTGTTCTGCCTATCTACCCTCGCTTCAATACTGCCCTTCTTGATCAACGCCACAACCTGTTCTTCTAGATACTCAGACGTCCACCCGAACGCTGCTGCCATGCGTTCAAGGTTGATGGACGCGAAGGGTTGGAAGTAAAGAACCAGTGCATGCTCGCGGATGCTGTTCATTAGAAATGGGACGTGCTGGGAGAGCACAATGTCTATGAAGTGGCGGGTCTAAAAGGATTCAGAATATACACGGTGAGCAATCAGACGGCTATGAAACTCACAGAGTATCGTTCGAGGATCTCGAGGACAGTTTTGAACCTGCTACTCATGTAGGCATCGATTAGTTCACGAACGTAAGGTTCTTGCTCAATGTACACGCCAAAGTTGTCGTTTTCCAACAACTGTGCTTGGATCTGTGCGCGACTGTACGTCGCCAACGCACACAACGTTCCGTAGATGGCGATATCTCCTGGTGCAATGAGCTGCCGCAAACGTCAGCTTCAACACTCGATCCAAGCGAACACAATTTGTGCTCACAACACCAGCCCAACCATCCAGCCCTGATAACGGCCCGACTTTCAAGAACGCCTGAGCAGCCTTCTCGTACTGCCCTTGCCCCAGATACGACATGGCCAGTGCGAGGTCCAATTTAGCTTGGATCCGGTCACGCTCAGCGACAGCCTTCTCCTTTGCCGCTGGCTTTGAGGCCAGGTTGCCACTGTTGGCTGCCGCAACGCGAGAACCTGTGATAGCTTCCAATGCTGCTTCGCCTTTGTACACATAAGTGGGGATATGGGCGAAGTTGCGCTGCTCCATGAGGAGCTAGGAGAGGAGAGCGCGTAGATGAGAGCGCGAGACTACTAGGTGTTAGCAGGTAAAACGTACGTCGAGAATGGAGAGCGTCATGTCAAGGATGTGTTGACTCGTTGTGCAGAACTCTCTAGACTTCGTATAGTGCTTCAGGGACGTGCTGTACTCTCCAATAGACCGATAGAACAGTCCTAGATCTCTGTGGCCCATCTATCCTCATTCATCCGGACTATTAGTACGGCGATACAGAAACATCAAGAGGAAGACACGCACCCTAATGCTCTCCTTGATCATGTTACTTGAATACGTCTTCAACTCCACCTCCAATTTCGTCCTCTCTGCATTGTTCTTCGCCGTGATATTTTCCGACCATCCCTGCTCAATAATCGCCACATCGGTGTGCGGGGGCAGCTCTTCGTTCTGCTTCTGAGCATTGTTGTACGCTTCGACGGTTTTGTTGTAAAGGAACGTGTCGCGCAGTGACTGCATCTGAGTGATCGCGAGCTGGAAGGCCTGTGGCGCAAGCGACGGGCATACCGCGATGATGAATGTCAAGCGATCGACCGCTGCTCGACCTTGAATGCAAGTTGACAAAGATTTAATAAATGTTGAAGGACGGAACGGAATGAATGACACACCTGAGTACCCAGAGATGTATGCCTCCAAGTCGAAGGGATGGGCATCATCTATTGGGAGGACTTGTGGCCGCTTTCCTGCAGACTTCTGTATCACAAACGCGTGGCCTTCCGTTTCGTCGATGAGATCAACGTCCATGGCTCGTTCGATGATGTGTACGCCCAATAGCAGTTGCACAATCAGTGAGTCCAAGGAACGGTGGCGGGTGCGCGCTGCACGCGTATGTGGGTTCAGCGATCCGTAACGGCAATGTGATCATGACAGGCTTTTTCAGATTTCCAACCATGGGCATTTGGCACAGTGGTAGCGCGCACGCTTCGCATGTGTAATTGCGTGAGGTCCAGGGTTCAATCCCCTGAATGTCCATTCTTTTTGCCATTTCCTATCGTTCTCGCTTTTGTCTCTTTCACTCTGGCACTGGCAGTTCCTAACATTGAGTGATGGCAGTTTAGCGTCATTGGTCACCGATAGCTGTATTGCCAGGGCGAGCATATCACGATGATCTTCTTCTTCATCAATGTATCACAATATTTGCATTTATTTGCGCACGATACACCATACCACTTTCGTTTCCGTGGCACCTCGTTCAAAAAGTGCTTTCGGGCTTTTTGAAGACAAGCTTGACAGCTTAGGAGACGACAGAAACTAGGTATGTTGATTGTTGTTACACAACCAACTGCAAAATCCTTTAATCATCTATTGTGTTGCAATGCAACCCCAATGTTCGCTCTACATTCCCTCGCGCAGAGCTGCTTCCCACTCCGCCTCGTTCTTTTCCACAAAATCGTACACCTTACTCCAATCACAACATACATGAACCACACCGACCCCTTCTCCTACATCTCTCGAACCCTCCACAACCTCTGGCTCCAGAGTGACATCCGCTGAGCACAGAATGGTCTGGCGCAGATAGTTCAAGCAATGTGTCGCGTGCAGGGTTGCTGAATCTGGTGGAACATTGCAAGACCAAAGAACCGCTTGTCGGGTCCAAGGTGAACGAAACCTCGGTGATGGCCTGGATAGAGCGACTGGTATTCCGCGTCTGTATTCGGGGAAGAGAGCTCGTAAAGTATTGAGTTCTCGAGGGTGAGCGCGACGTTCTGGCCAAATTGTATGGGCAAGTACGGCGGAAAATCAGTGCCCTTCCAAGCTATGACTACGTTAGGCTATCTGGAGAGCCTTCAGCTATTTGGCTCAACAACTCACTAAATGTCTCCGACTCGACCGCTGGGAAACACGAAGAAGACGAGGCTTGGCAGTTGCATCTCTCCCTTTCCCTCGTCCATCTGATCCCGAGTTGGAGGATATTGCAGAGCACGATGACAAGCGTACTCAACAATAATATTGCTGGGCGGGCCATTGGCTGCATGAGGCCGTAGTGAGCGGGGTTAGAGCAGGAGGCAAAACGTGGGACCTGGGAGGGTGTTGACATTGTGCTTGAAGTCAAAGGCAGGTCAATGGCCTCTTCGGTGCAAATTGACAGCAGCACCAACAAGCCACAGCATCTGCACCAATCACGCGACCAACAATACTGTAACCGGAACTGACTTTCTAGGAAGACACGAATCGGATTGCCGTTCGAAAGTCGCTTGTGGTACGTACCCTGACGTCCTGCCGTTTAGGTACTGAGGGTTTTTGTCGAGCTAGCTGCCACATTCGGTGGTTCAAATGCATCATATTATCGGAGCAGGCATGTCCACAATTGGAAACGGTCAAGTATCGATTGGTTCAACATGAGTCTTCACCAAGAAATCTAGTTTCCGTCGTTGCGGCACTGTGACGAGAAGTCAGAATGTGAAAGTCCAAGCAAAAGTAAAGGCAAACTTACGCAGACATTGATGGTCTCTCCGTTGCAAGAGCCAGAGTTAGGGTCGCCGCGACAAGCGTACCTGCACATATGTAATAAGCACACCAAGAAAGGTCGGTAGGTTGAATGGGCACTGACTGAGAGCCTTCAATTTGAGCACCAGTAATGGTGATCGGAGGAGGGGAGCAGCTGAACTTGCCGTTGGTGCACGGGTTGATGCCAGTGAAGATGTCGGTCTCGACGACATTGCAAGCGTCGTCGTAGATACGGTCTACAGTCGACAGGTAAGCGTCATCGGGCAGCCATCCCGGAGGGGGGCGGGGGGTACGCACAGTTCTGATTGCCGAGGTCAGCGATACCGAAGTTGAAGCCTGGGCAGATGGCGTGCACGCCGACAGTGGCGACGACGAATGCGACGAGGGTAGACTTGAACATCATACTGCGACAATAGGAACAGGTGAGTACGTTGGATGAGCGTAAGTTAAAATGCACTTGTAGCGTACTTGTGTAATTGTGCTTGGATGGATCGAAGTTTGAATACGAGTGCAGGATGAGGACCACTGACTGAAGCTGCAGGGTTTATATACCTTGAAGTACCGATACTTGGACGTGCTGCCTCATTTTTGGGGGGTTGCTGTCTCCACCTCAACCCCTTCGACACCACAAGGCGTTGTCGCATCTATCAACGCTGAAGAAAAATCAAATATGAGTTTTGCCTTTCCAGTCTACCCAAACGTGTTGGCCCGCCACTTCAGAGTATGTTTAAGCTTTTGACTTTGTACTTCGTCCGCGATGAAGCCGGACGCAGTCACAGGTGCTCCACCATTGCGGTGCCAGTGAGATGGCTCTAGAGGCGGGCGGGGCGCCTTGGAGCCCTGCCAGGTGATCCGTTTCATTGAAGTCCTGGCAGAACACCTCGGAGAATGCAAGGCCTCCTGCTATCAGTTTCAGGGGCTGGCAATCTGGCAGAGTCGGGGTACTTGTTTGAGCCTGTGTAATGATGAGTGCTGCTGGTACTGCACAAACAAAATGTGGTAACGAGGCCGAAAGCACTGGTATTTTAATCAGTTGGGGTTGTCTCCTGACCGAGGCACCGACCAGAGTTTATATCTACAGTCAAATATCAATAAGACGGCTCAGACGCACAACTGTTGCAGGAGGCCCTCGACTCTTAGCCATGATTCTGTCCGGGCTGATTTCAGAGTGGACGGCGATGGGGTGACTTCTACGATGTATACCCACTGACTCGGATTTACTTATGGCTCTTGAGGTGATGGTAATTCGTCTGTGTAAAAACAGCGCAACCAGCGGTGTACATTTGAAGGGTGATTTGAGTCCTTGCAAGTCCAAGCGAAGCAGGGCATGGTAAATTATCGATGAGACATTCGGGAAGCCTTCAGTATCTGAGCGCAACATTCCTATCCAGAGAAAATGTATGAATATCACTGAAATATCTGTTGAGCATGAATGCAGGAAGGGTGAATACAACCGACATCGTGGCAATCCCATCATCTACGCTACGCTTCCGTCATCTTCACCCATAAACCACCCTAGAATGACAGATAATACAAATTTAGTTACTCGATCAGAATACTACGCAATGAAAAACATCCTGCTCACGTTTGTGTACGCGGTCAAATGCGATTTAACAACCATCTTCTCAATACCCTTCCTCCCTGGACACGAGGCCCATTCTTTTGGCGGGAGTGTTTTGGGATCTTGACAATCAAGCCGTAACGACATCTCCGAGAAATTCTGGAGCAGTTTAATGAGGAAGAACGACATTTGATTGTATGCGAATTGCTGCCCGAGACAGATACGCGGTCCGGCGTTGAAGGGCAGAAAGATGAATGGGTTCTTGAGGATATACTGGATGCGTTCGTCGAGGAAGCGGTCTGGGTCGAATTCCTCCGCTGCCAGCCGTGTCAGATAATTGTAAAGGGATGCAACGAAGTACGGACCATCTTCTCCCCAGTAATCCTTTCTGCGATGCATCAAAAACACCGAGTAGGTGATACTGGTATAGATGAATTCACTAAGTCACATAATTTGAGGTGCGTTGGTTGGTATACATACCCTTGACCGGCAGGTATGAAAAACGGCTTGCCGTTTGGTTCCGGGTTGGGTATAGTGGTATCGTTGACAGCATAACTATCATTTGCTCGTGAGTGGAGCGAATCTACAAGCTCATAAATACTTGCCAAATATTGAGTGGCCTGGTAACGCAGCTGTTAGTAGCCTGGCGCTGGGAGAGATTCGGAGGTACTCACACAGCAGGATACAACCGCAAGACCTCTACATAGGTAAATTCGGTTAAGCGATCTTCACATGAGCAGAGAAGTCCAGGACTTACCGTTTAGAAAAGCTCGGAGGTACTTCATGTCCTTTATCTCGTTATAGTCCGGTCTACGAGAAGGCCCAACTGTCTCCAGGATTTCCTTGCGCAGCCTCCTTAGCACATGCGGATACATGCATAGGAAGTACACGGCGAAGGTCAAGGTACTGGCGGTAGTGTCCCGGCCTGCGATGAGAATGTTCAAAATCTCATCGTGAATGATTTGAGAGTCTGCCAACAAATAGTCAACATAGCTGTAGCCTATTAAATCGACTGCGAATAATTACTCGTTGTCGTTCGAACCAGATGGTCAAGGAATGTATCCTCGTCGGCGACTTCTTCGCCGTCCACGTCTTGCCATAATCCAGCCTCCACTTCGTTTCTCCTTTTCTCGAGCGCATCCTTCAAGATGGGATTTAAAAAGGCGTCAACAATCTTCATGTCATCCTTTGTTTTGTCTTTAAAGATTTCCAACCATGGCCAAATATATCCCAACCTTCCTCGACTTGCGATAGTATCCTGAGCCCTTGCAAATGCACGAGCAAATCTATCCGCGAGGCTGAGCACGCCCACCTGTCGAGCAGCTTCGGGAGACCGGGGTGGGTAGGGTAGCGGGGATTCCAACACATTGACACATTTCCCGAAGAGGAATTCAGACGCAGAATCAAGAGTGAAGCGAGAAATGAGATCCTATTGGAGTGGAGAGTCAGAGGTCGGAATACTGACATGGACGATACTAGCCAACGTACCTGAAAATCAACAGCATGTCCTTCCGCAAGCCGCTCTTTCATCTTGTTCAGCGCTGCATCTGTCAAAAAGGAGTACCACGCGTTCAGTGTACCGACGACGAGCAGTGATCTGTGAGCAATCACAGGACGTCACTCAAACTTACCGGAGTGTTTGTCGAATATGTCGAAGTGACTAATCCTATCGCGGCTGAAGAACGGTCGCGTCATGGACCGATGAAACCTTGCTACGGTATGAGTGAAGGGATCATGAACGGAATAAATGAACTCACTTCCACATCTCGCCTTCATATTATGGGCAACATGAGATTTTTGACGACAAGTAGACTGGTGACTTCCATACGCACCGTCAGCGTTGAAGACACCACTTCCCAGGACAGAATGCATGAACGCCTGGTAAACTTCGCCTTTGACATAGTTGTTGAAATCTGTGGCAAGGATGGTCTGTGAGAGCGAAGCGCATTAACATCTCGACCTCGTCGATACAGACACGACGCACCTTGATTATGTTTGCGTCAATGGTGAATGTAATAGTGTCCCACAAGACGTGGAGGTCGAACACGGGCCCTAACTTAGTATGCGCCTCGTTGAAACGGTCGCCTACAAATAGACGTCAATCGATTGATCGCCCACCCCACAACAGTGTGCATACACAGATAGCCTTCCTTGTAGCTCTTCATGACCTCCGCGAGGAGGTCTGCGCTGCCAAAGGACTTCCCAACAAGAGGGGGTGCAAAGATCGCACCAGCACATGCGGCTCCGCGTTGTGTCTTGAGTGCTTGTATCTGCACACGGGCAGTTAAGTAAAGAGGTAGGCAGATGGTTTGCAGAATCACGAATGTCCATGTCGAGATGTGCACGAAGCACGAAAAGAAATACACCGCAAGGAACGGAACAGAAAGGTAGATGCAAGAGCGCAGAACATGAGGGAGAGCTGAAGGGACAAGCGAAGGCATGCTGACGCCATCAGCGGGGAATTGACTGGGTTTTTATATACGAGCAATTCTCTCACCGCCCTCTGTTCAGCGTTTGCGACGCTCTAGATGACATTGGCATGTAATAAGACCCTGTGAGGCTGACCCTGCATGATTGGGTACTACACACCCAGACGGACTTACCAACCTAAGGATGAATTGGCGCCTATATTCCTGAGGTTTGTCTGAGAAGTGAACTGAGCCGAATTTTCCCTCACGATTCGGAGGATGAAGTCAGGAACATGATCTGTTTCGACGATCAACAAATTTGAGCTTGCGTCACACAGCGCCCTCGCCCCAAGCGAGTTCAACCTGAGGATGACTCTCGGGTAATCCGGCGGGTGAAACGTATTACGGATCGTGTAGCGGCAAGAATCACCCAACGCGCGAGTATCATCTTACAGGGTGTTTGGCTGTCTCAGAAAACTCAGTGGGTGGCTTGAGGAAGTAAGGTATGGGGCCATGATAATACGCCGATTGAATGCAAATGGCCATCAACGACTGGTGAGCTTGAGCCCAACACTCACTATTCAACTATCGTCCAAAGGATGAATAAAAACAAATATATTATGACAATACATAGGTGGGAACAAACACAGTAAGCTATTACTTTACAAGGGAACTAAAACAAGGTAGTTTCACGAAGGGATGGTGATGCGACATTCTGAGGTGGGCAGGCGGGTGATGAGTGAATAGTGAGGGTATCTGGAACAGGGGGTCATGACGGTTCAATGATGATCTTGCGCGACCACCCATGAGCCGTGTGTTTGAGGAGGGTATCCGAGTAATCAATACGCTGAACAATAGAAAAAGGGAGTGTCAGTATATATAAGTAAGTAGGTAGTCAGCACAAATACTTACAATGAACATCTGACTTTCCCAGAGGACGTAGGAGCGTTGGTGAGGTGGTCGGAGCTGGAGAGAGAAGCCAGATGTTGAATTAGGACAATCATGGAATTTCATTGACTTGGAATGGACTCACTTTTGAAAGCGATATGATTGGTTTGAGAGGGCGGAAGAGGCGGCGTCGCGAGTCAATCATGCTTACCTGCCATGACTCCTATAATGACCCACTACGAGAGAGGGCTGACACGACGAAGTCAGCGGGGGACATGATGCTGGATGTGAGGGAGTCGGTAGACAAGACCGTGATGGATAAGGTGTACATGGAGTCGCTCGGCGGAATGCTGAGCGAATCGAGAGGTCCGCCGTGACCCCTGGGCCCAATGACTCGTTGAGATGGTAAATCTGGAAGTCATCGCGCAAAGTCAGTGCCAAGACCTATGGGGGAATGGGGGAAACTTACAAGGGTCATGTCAAAGCTGGATTTTAAGGGGATACAGGCAAGAATTGGAAGTGTGTCGAGAGGTTGGAGGCGTTAGGGGATGTGATGTAGTATTGCGGGAGTGGCGTGCGTTGGCTGGCTATCATGTTGAGGGATGGCAAGGGGGGCAGGAGGGCACAATGACCGAGAGTGTAGTGTTAATCGACGAGCCGTTTGAAACCTCATTATGCGGTCAAGGAGGATAACAACGAGTCGGAATTGGGTGATGGGAGTGGAAGGAAAGGAAGATAGCGGAATGGAGAGGTCAGAACGAGGGGAAGAGGCAACATGTACTGCCGCAACGGTTACCATGGCGTCAACAACGCGCCAAGGGTGTCGTATGTCCTCGGCGTCTTGAACTTGGAACATCTTTGAGTTCAACTCGTCCCGACCCCGACTACTTTGCGACTGTCCTCCCTTCGAGTTACTACTTTCAAAAATACTCAAACACAGACAGTTATCTCTCGTGAATACACCCCTACTAAGATTTTTGCATTACAACACACTGGCGGATAACTTACAAAGTATATAGCGATATTAATGTTCAACTTGACGGATATAGCATTGAGACAGCTGAGACTCAGAGTCCAAGCTGTATCAGGTTGTCCGCACACCTTGATGTGGATTGAGCCGGGGGATGACTTTCAAGTTGACCTCAGGTTGAGTTTGAGCAAACCGAGGCACGAAGCGATGTCAACGTGTGCTTCTCCCATTCTCGAAACCCTATTGGACCCTCACGCCAAACACCGTAGAATCGTCAGAGTATATTTGCACGACGTAAGGAAGAAAAATAGTTTCCAACGAAATCAAACAACATGCACAGGGTTTCGCGCCTCGGTATCACACATGACATTCACGCCGGGCGACTCCTAACCAATACTGAGCCGAATTTTCCTAAATCGATCCTCAGGCTTGGATCACCTTCTGGCCGTGTAGGTTGCTGGTGGTGATCCGAGTCGATGATCAGGTGCAAGTGCCACGGCCGCAGATCGTCAGTTCAACTTGTTGAAATTTCTTCACCACCTGGGGGTTACACAAGTCGAACTTGGATTGAAACTAATGGACGAGCGTTGATACAATCTCTACAATAC
Organism: Cristinia sonorae; assembly: GCA_021029105.1. Lineage (NCBI taxonomy): Eukaryota > Fungi > Basidiomycota > Agaricomycetes > Agaricales > Stephanosporaceae > Cristinia > Cristinia sonorae. The sequence goes on from JAEVFJ010000011.1 coordinate 106,548, forward strand.
AAAAATATCACATTACGACGATATCACGGCATCCTTCTCCTCATCGCTAGGTACTACATCTGGAAGGAAACTAGACATTCTCCACGACTTCAACCAACGGACTGCCAGTTCAGCGGACAAGGGCATCTCCAATAGTGATGGGGCAATGTGGACTGCTTTCGTAGTGTTGAGCCGTACGATACCTAGAGGCTCCATGTCGTCATTCAGCTGCAGTGCACGATAGTAGTCCAACAGGCGCAATGCAGGGTTTCTTTTAAGATGCTCGACTTCTGGGAGTGATCGGTCGCCCAAGCAGTCCCCAAGTTTGGGAAGCCACTGCTCGTATGGCACCAGAGAGACGTTCATCGCCTGGGCGAGGGGCTCGAGGAACGTGCGCCACGGTACAGGGTTCGGATTGACGAGATGAAGGATTGGTTCTTCGGAGTTCCGCATTGCGATGATAGCTTTCGCGCCGTCGTACGATGGGATCCAGGAAACGAGACCAGGCTACAGTCGTCAAATAGTCAGACATGTATCTTCCCTTGATATAAACACTGCAAACCTTGGTAACATCGGGGAGACAATTCGTGTAGAGCGCAGATTTGACAATGGAAGGGAACCATTCCTTCTCATTCCAATGGCCATTTCTGTCCCCACAAAGTTGACCGATACGAACAGAGACAGTCCTTAGGCCGAACCGCTCTGACGCTGCGGATAGAATTTGCTCCGCGACCCATTTAGATTCAGCATAGCCAGTGCCAACTACGATAGCCGGATCTTTAACTGGCTCCTCCTTCTGGGGTGCAAAGCTGTGTGGCTCTGTGAAGTTATATTTAGCGAAGAGATCTTGATACGGATACTGTCTGCTCACGTCTGAATATCCCAATTGAGCTCACGAACAATATTTGAGGAGGAACCGTAAATGAGGATGACAGTGCAAAGTCGACAAGACTGCGAACACCTTGCAAACTCCTCTCGAATGACTTCAGCGTCAGATTGAAGTCAACCGGCCAAGCTGTGGTGAAGGTTTCCGTGAGTCACAACTGTTCAGCGCAGCAGCATTAGGGGCTCACCATTGTGAATAATGTGGGTGACAGAGGTACGAAGCTGATTAAAGGCGCATCAGCGTACCGGACACAAGCAGCCCTAATCAACTTGGTGGCCTACCTTCTCGTAAACTTCCGGGTCCAAACCAAAGTAAGGCCTGGCTAAATCACCTTCTATCATTTCGAACTTGGAGGCTCGCATGCACTCCTCCAGCAGCCCTTGCTTCTGCATCGCATACAACTGTCTTTGTATGATATCCTCGGAAGGTCTGTTGAACGCATAGATCTTCTTGACTGTCGGATCGTGCGTTAGCTGTGCCAGGATGTTGCATCCGAAACCTCCCGTGGTTCCGGTAACGAAAACAGTGTCACCATCGTCTGTGCGGTGGCGCAAGCGGGCGGTATCTGGCCGTGATGGGAAGTCTGTTGTGAATTTGGCAACTGTCTTCAAGAGCTCTGTAATACGAGCATCTTCATTCGGTGTCTCCGTAGATGGGTGTATGAATTGGAGTAGCAGATTGGTCATTCCGGCGACCGTAGGGGCTTTGAACACAAAATTAGATGGCAACCGGTCTGCTGCCCCGTCTATGGGACGAAGTGCTTGTAGGATCGTGTTCCGGATCCAAGTCGCCTGCAAACTAAAAATGGGTCAGCTTTGCCACATGACAGTGAACAAGCCACACTACCTGTCACAGCCAAACTGGAAGATATCATCGTGATCCGCGATCGATTTGTGCATGACGGCCTTGATGGTTTCTCGAACAAACTGGGTGGTTTCTTCCACAGTCCATTCACTTATCATGATAGACTCATTTTGAAAAGCATATTGCACGGCATCATAGAGTGCGTTTATCTCTGCATCGTACTCGTTGATAATAGCCTGCCGGCGTGGTGTTCCTTTCGCCGTGAAAGTAAAAGGCTTCGATGGAGAGGATACCAAAATCATCTGAATGCTGGTCAGAAATGACACACACAACGTCTGACTAAATGCGATTACCTCCTTGAAGATTCGGGAATGTTGCGGGGCAAACTCGTTCATGCGCACAACAGTTGGCCTGGGTGGTTACAGATAAGTCCACTAGGTTTACCGAACCCTGAATGACATTCACATACCAAATTGCATTTTTGAACTCTTCCACTTGTGCCACGTCCGCAGGATCGAATGCGTATTCAGATTTGGGCTCTATGAGAACACCGTTCTGAAATCTACCCCGTCCAAACATGATAGCGCAATGAACATGCTTGTCGGAGTTAAGGATTTTCTCTGTAAAAGACAATCAGCCAATGTGGATTCGGTGTTACTCGTCCATAGGTACCTAATGGTCCTGGGTTGGTCTGAGAATTCGGTCAGCGGTGCTTAGACTGATTATGATGAGCCAGGACGTACCTTTTCGCCAGTTGAGAGCATGATCTGGTCATCCGTTCTTCCGTACAATTTCCAGAACCCGGGCTTCGTCGGATGAGGAGTGAACAGGTCGCTCGTGGCGTACGCATCCAGTCCATTGTGCCGTGTATTGATGACACGGGGTTTCCAGTTCTCAGTAGCCTACGCGGTGGCAAGTTAGACGGGTGATCATTTTGGGTAGTCGATGTAGAACGTACCAGCATAATTAATTCAAAAGTACCGTCATCTCGCGGAATAAAATCATGAGGGACATGCGCCGAAATCTGAAAGTATGCCCATGCTCTTCCAGGATCATCTGGCGCACAATGTCAGGGTCAACTATCTCATGGCGGTGCACGGTGTTTACCTGACAAGAAAACATTGACCACGGCGCATTCGGACCTGTGATAATTGATAAATGATGTCAAAAAGGCTCACGCATCACGCAGAGTTGAGTACTAACATCCCATATATCTGGTACAATTTGACACCTTGGGCGGTGAGATAGTCACCCGCATCCTGCGCAAGGGGACCACTGCCGAAAATCTGTAATAGGCGTGAATAAGTCTTGATATATACGGAGAGGAGGGGAGACTTACAACTGCTTTCATTGTTTTGAGATGAGCCACTTTCTCCGACTCGGTTGCCCATTGCTACCAGGATACCGCGACATGAGTGAGACTCCCATGATGAGGACTTTTACCCCCACTCACCTCAATGAAGGTCGGCACGCAAGATACGAGCTCGCAGTGACTCTCCTTCATCGCCTCGAAAAGGTTCTCGGACGTAGGGAACGTAGCTGGAGATCTCGGCTTGAATACAGACATGACAAACCCGCAAGATGGCTATAATCAAGTTTCAGTTGAGCCGCAATCAATATGAACACCATACGTACGACGTAGCAAAGCGAAAGTGAGCCCATGCCATGGTAGAGCGGCATGGCATGGCAGGACATGAGCACACCCGTCAAATCAACAGTCCCGTACCCTGGCATTGTGCAGTCAGCGGTGGTGTGTCGTTAGGCCAAATCGAAATTCTTACATGGTATGATGCACCACTGGAGAAGACCCGTGTAACTCCAACTGATAACTTTGGGGAATGCCGTAGAACCTGTGGGTGAGAATAAGAATCAGGCATCGGACGCGGAGTTAACGGTACCATAACCGCGTACCGGAAGAATGGAGGATCAGCGCCGGACTTTCGAGATCATACTCGACTTTCGGGTACGCAACAAAACTGTCGTCCGTCACCGAAACGAAGAGCTCTTCGAAGACTGGCATACTACCCTTGCGAAGTTCTGTGCCTGTACTTCGCAGCAAGGAGATGGCAGTTTCCGCAAGTGCTGCCATAGACGGCTCAGAGCTGACGAGAAGGAGCACAGCGTCGGTCTTAGAGAGAAGGTGCGCGACTGCCTCTGGGCTATTGCGAGGGGAGATGGTAAACACTGTAAATCCTGCACGCATGATCCCCATAATTGTGCAGAAATAGGTGATAGTATCTTCAAAGAAACACGCTTGGGATTAGAGTGGGTAACGACGTTAATTGGAATAAATTCGCACCAGAGGATGCCAAAATAGCGATAACAGGAGGATGACGAGCATCGCGGGAAGATATTGCGGCCTTCTCCGACACATACTGAGCTGCTCGGTGTATCATCCTGACGCCTTGGGACCAGGATATCGTCCTTGGGCCATCATCGTCCTCAAAATGGAAGAGGGGATGATCGGGATTGTACTCCGCGTTCCAGTCGTATAGCTCAGGGAGGGCTATCTCGCCTTGTTCGAGGATGTGCTGAGGAGCTCGGAACGTTGTGGAGCGTAGAGCTTGGGTAGAGGGTAAAATAACAGGTGCCATGGAGTAATCGATCTGTGAATGTGTTCGTCGATGGTGTAGAGCCTATGATGATGGTGAGACAGCGAAGGCCTCTGGTATTTATACGATGCTGTTGCAGAGCCCATTGGAGCGTGGTCCATCCGTGAAACAAAAATCCGATTGCTGCTTCTTGATTCTGGAGTCTTCTCTCGGTCATGTAAGTGGGACCAAGGAGATAGCAACGTCAATTCCGAAGCTTCATCTTTGCGGTCGGCCGACGATTTGACCGGGCGGAGTGTCAGATAGCCCAGTCGTGTTACCTGTCCAAAGAACCTCTCCCGGAACTCCACAGATATCCCGTGAGCAGCCCTGTTCGTAACTGACGTTCCACAGGACAGATCAACGGAACGTAATGAGCACATGTTTGCTATTTTATGTTCCACGACATCCTATCAACGATATTAGGGTGATGAAAGTACGCGGTTGAGCGATGTGGACGGCGCACCGTGAATGCGAGGTGACGATTCGACGAGGGGTCCTTTTTCAAGGTATTCGCCTCGATTGGCTTGCGTATAGCGGGAGCTGGTAGTCAAATTTCATGTCATGGCCTTGCCTCAGCTGGGGCTGGCTAGACGCGAAGCAATGCACTCAGTGAGTAGCATCAGGCATCAGAGATACGTCAGAGAGCAGAACGACAAAGAAGTCAGCCCATAGGCGTGTTGCGAGGCGATAGAGGTGGTGAACAAGTGAGAAGATACAACAACACCATGACTTTGGGCATCATGAGCATGTGTAACAGCCTTCATTCAGCTTCATTGTACCAAGTGTGTTAGAACATTCTCGAATTATGTTCGGGTATTGATTGACCTTACTTACGTTTGGCGGGAATGTTTCCCATGTGTTAGAGGAATGGTGAACAGTGAACGTGCCGTGGCCCGTGGCAGCCGCAGAGCGACGGCCGTCGGACTTATAAGTGAGTTGAGGCAACATGGTTGTCCTGTGACGCCACACAGAGTTCGCTCGGAATAGCCACGTCGACAAGATTGCCTGGTGGGGCCGTTTCACCGAAGAAGGTGTTGAGTCAACCTGCTGATGTTCCATGCGAGACAGGCCTCAGTCGGCACAGAATGCTCTGCTCTCTACATGCAAAACGTAGTGTTCATCCCGCGCTGACGAAGCTGGTAACGCCAAGCACAAAAGGTGAAAAACGGGAAGGTAGATGGTTCTTGCGACCTGGGGCCGCAACTCACCGTTTACACACTGCCGTCCCACCTTACACAACGCAGTCTATTGCAGGACTTGTTGTACGTGTCAATTGGTGTCATTGCTGGCAAAGACGGGAGAATCTCGAAGAAATGCGAACAGAGAACGAGATGCGATTGCCTTCAAATCAATGGACCAAGATTAGATAAGATTGCCACCGCGATCATCTGCAGCCCGCTGATTGGCGGCGCAGGCAGCCGGACGAATTATTATCATCTTTGAGCGCTCGTCAAACGTATTTGGCGGGGCTCTCCCATCCCGACCAAACCTTTGTCCCAACCTCCACCATCCCTCCGACTCTCTCTCCCTCTCCTTTACGCTCAGAACACGTCGAACATGTCGAACAACGCAGCGAACGCGCCATCAGTTCCATTGCCATCTAGGGGGGCTGAAGTCAGCGGCACACTCAATAAGAAACCCCCCGTCTGGTCAATTGCGGACTCTGCGAACGCAGAACCTGCCCCACTACCCGCCAAATGTGACAGACATGTCCCCGGAAGGGAAGGAGTCTGCTGCAAAGACCTCAAGGATGATGATGAGCGGACACTCATCGACCCGGATGTTGTTCGAGACGTGTAAGTCCTTCCGTACCTTTCACCCACAACCGTGGCACCAGTGTGTTTCACGCCACACCACATTGATGCTGACGAATACACTTTTTCCAGTGTTATCGGTCTCTCGGATGGCCTCACAGTGCCGTTCGCCCTCACTGCAGGCCTGTCTTCTCTTGGAGAATCAAAGCTCGTGATTCTCGGAGGTATTGCAGAGCTAATTGCAGGAGCCATCTCTATGGGAATTGGCGGATTCCTTGCATCACAAGCCGAGCGCGATCACTATCGCTACCTCAAAAAGACCACTGCCGCACGGGTGGTCCGCAGCTGCGATGGGGAAATGGAGCGCGAGGTTTACGGTGTACTGGGCCCCATCGGTGTCGATGAGAAAACCAGCCGGATGGTTGCAAGGTGTTTGAGAGATGTAGAAGTTGACACCGCAGGCGAGGGGAGCAGTGCGAGCTCCAGCCACAGTACGGAGGAGGGCGGATTGAAGTGGAGCTCCTCTGTCGGCTTGTCAGCATTCTTGCTCAAGTTTGGCGAGGGCCTCGAAGAAGTTCCCACTCGTCGGATGTATATCTCCGCCTTCACAATTGGCATGGGCTACCTTTTAGGTGGACTGATCCCTCTCCTCCCGTATTTCTTCAGTGAGTCGCCTTTACGAAGGTCTTGGCGCTTACTAACCCATTTCCCTTCAGTTCCGGTTGCCCACATCGCATTGATCTACTCCTGCATCCTTACTGGTGCAATTCTCCTTATCTTTGGTGTTGTCAAAGCCCGGGTGACAGGCGCTGCTGGACGAGGTATTGGTGGCTACGTCTATGGCGCCGTGAGCACGCTGGTGGTAGGAGGTGCTGCGGCAGCGGCAGCATATGGTCTGGTGGCACTTATGGAAGGTTAGAAGACTTTTGCTTTGCACCTTCTTGATTCTTCATTACAATATAATCTGTCACCCTCACTGTAATTTCTTTGTATCACCATAGGCACTTGCATGCCCCGGCTTCTTTGCACAACTTTCACTATCTCACTTTCCTGCATTCACTTCTTGAATTTCAACCATCCGATCTGAATGGATACAATGATTGCCTGTCTGTTTGTGAAGGTACGGACCTACTACATGTCTGCCTTTTTCGGGGGCCACCAACCTTCTCCTTTTTTCTCACCTTTGCCACCCACCCACTGCATCATCCCAACAGAGGCAGGATCGGACTCCCTGAAACCCCACTTAGCGTAGAGATGCCTCCCAGGAGGATCCGCAAAAAGACAAACGATGTATCCTGGTTCGACAACGTCTTCAAGTCGCTGCATCAGAGCACCCAAGACAGCACCGCCGAGTCCTTTCTTTTGATGCTCCGGCGATACGGCCATGTCAGAGATGTGGAAGTACCAGCCTCCATCGCCGATAATGCGACCCATCGCAACCACGACCTCAGTGGGTTCTGACCCCGATTCAGTGTACGTGTATGTGAGATGCACCCAGTACCACGAACCCGCAATAGCGTTGGTTCCTTGAGTGGCAGAGATTGGGGTAAGGTTACATATCCTTCGCAGGTTCATATAGTCAGCGAGGGGGGGAGCGATTGGGCGAAATCTGTATCCAGCGGGCAACTCTGGGGTGCGCGCAGATGTACGATGATTAAACGGGGTGTCCATTAGTGTCGTGAGCCAATTCCTGCCTCGTGATGAGTGTACTAACTCCATGGTCAGCTTGATACTATTGTATTCTAAGTCTACTCACCTCACAACGGCCCTGGCAGCCTGCAGAGTGTGACCGTAGCTGTCTTTCGCGACTAACTTAGTACTGACTGGCGTTAGCGGTCAAGGAAGGAAGCATGAGTGTACTTGATGTGATAGGCTTTGTATCCTGTCATGGGCATTTGGCACAGTGGTAGCGCGCACGCTTCGCATTTGTAATTGCGTGAGGTCCAGGGTTCAATCCCCTGAATGTCCATTTTTTCTCTCCCCTCGAAAGCACCAGCGAGTTGACAAGATGAGACGGAGACCTGAACAAACCGGGACCACGACGAGCCTAGTAAGTGGACTTCTCGACTGTGAACTTTTGCAGTTCACTTCGACGAGTTTGGCAGCGCTCTTTTCTTCCGATCACCAGTTCGTCTTGATAATCAGTTGTTTCCTGAAAGACGGTCGTTGCAGAAACGTGGAAGCGGTTGACATTTTTCCATTCATTTCGTATGGTTAGTTTCTGACTCAACGCAACTCTACCACTACTTGCACTTGCAGTGTATAATTGAGCCCTCCTCCCTATAGGTCAAGGGGGGATCAGGCGAGCGAACGCTGCCAGTGCAACCCCAACCGTCCAGGACCCCGAAAACCGCTGGACCACCCACCACCCTTCGGCGCGCTCGGCATTCTTGATAAGATGAAGACAAAGGTAATCTGCTGCACGATGAGTGAACGAGATTTCTGGAGGCGACGGCTCGGGGCGAAGCCCCGAGCAAAACTGAATCGTATATGTGAACAAGGGATGGAGGCCGTTCGGGAGTTTCCGAGTGCATCAGTAAATCGTCAAATCGGCCTGGAATGCTTTGCCGTATTTGGGATGCTTGGCGGCACCTGAATTGGCGAGATTTGCCTTGAAGCAACAAATCTCATTGGCCGCCAGGCATCTGTCGTTACGTCAGGTATCTATTGAGCTCAAGCATTTTCCGGACATTTCGCCAGGCATCGAGCACGCCGCACCGAAATATGTGCCACCAAACAAATATTGTAAGTCTAAAATGTGCTTGCCCTAAACTCGGCAGCATCGGCACTTTGCTGATGTAATAATTTCTCGTGGTGCCACGGCCAGCTGGCACACTGAATCCGAACTCAACCACCGTCGTGACGGTGCCGTTTGATAACTTGTGCAGCCCTCAACACTATCCTTCACCTCCGCTCTCCTCTCTCTTCATCATTTATGCTGGTGAGCACTTGCATTTGATTGGTAGGGATTGGAGATAGCACAGAATCATGGTGAGTCAGACATCCCTCCAAGTGCATTTCACCACTGATTGTTGCTCTATAGCCTTGCCTGTTGTAATCCCTTTGTATCTCCAGCCAAACTACACTCTTATGTCCCCCATCATGACTTGACACCAGCCATGCCCCTCCACTGGTGGTACTCAGGTATTCCTTCATATTCCTGTGTATCCATGTGTATTTTGCCCTGTAATGCCTGTTGTATGATATAATATGCCAAATATAACAAATTCTTTCAAATTCTATTCTTTCATGCTTGTGAGTCCTGAAATCAATCTGGAGCTGCCTGACGCAGCCTGAGTTAATGCCTGGAGGCAATATTTCGGTGTGTAATTGAATCCGCAGACCCGCGGCAAGCTGAGTTCAGGCTGCTCAGGCATAATTTCGGCAAAGTGACTTAGCCTGTGCGGGCAAATGATGCTTGAGCAGGACACTTCCCAGGCATCGACGTGCCGTGCCTCGAAAACGCCTGAAAATTGTATTTTATTGATTTTCGGTCGGCAAGCACGGCTTCAGGCATCCAAGGCACATTTGACAATTTACTGATGCACTGGGGGGCTGCCGACACCAGTGTTTCAAATAACTGAGTTATAACTCGATGTGACGCGTTATAACCATGTAACCCCGAGTTATAACCGGGGTAATAACATTTGACCCCTCGTTGGTCGTCTATGTGAGAAATCGAGCGCCCGCTGAGGAGGAATAGTGACGACAATGAAATTAGCAACATGGGGTACTGTAAACGATGAGCGAGCGTATTTAAAGTGTGAATGATATATAGAACAAGTGTTAAGTGATTAGAACGAATGGAAGTGATGCAGGAACGAAAAAAATAGAGACTTAGAGGTGAGGCTGGCTTTCTACTCACTGTCAGCCTCGCCACCAGAGCTCAAAATCTCGTACACCAATGTCTCTCCCTCCAAGCTATTGCAGCCCCCCTTCCAGCTGAATGTGATGAAGTCCTCCTGCCTGGAGAAGTCGAAGAGGTTTGCGAGCAGGAGGCCATTCTCGAAGGTGATTCCACTGCCTGCAGTGCTCACACCGGCTTGGGGGGTTGTGGATCCAATGGCGGGCTCGTCGGTGAAGAGATCGTCTTCTGTGGCATCAAACACTAGCGGTTCGATAACGCGGCCAAACCTTTCCTCGGCATGGAGGACGGGAACCTGCTCTTCTGCGAGTGGATCCGGCTGAGGCTGAGACTCGGAGGTGCCAGGAACGGTGGTAGTAGAGGGGATATCAGAGCTGGCAGAGGGCGTCGACTGGGGAGTGGTGCTCGATGTGTTGTCCCGGGTAGGAGCGAGGAAGGAAGAGGTGGTGGGTGCGGTGGTTGAAGCCTGAGACGTGGGGGTGGTGTTAGTCAGCTCTTCGAACTTCCGTTTCAGTCGGTCATTGCTGTCGTCGCGGTAACGGGTCTTGAGATCCATCTTGAGCTTGACGATCTTGCTTAGCTTATCGTACTTGAGTCGATTACGGAGTGGGGTGTCAATGATACCCATCTGACTGAAAACTCGCTCGGCACTGGCAGAGTTGGTGACGACGGACAGGATAAGAATAGCGAGCTTGACGAAGCTATTTCTTCCAATGTCAGAATGCGTGTCGATAGCTTCCCATATGGCCACAATGTCGATTGGGACTCCCTAGATAAACTGGCATAAGTAGAGTCATGATTCATGAATAAAACTTCGACTCACTTTGCTCTGATACAAGTCCTTGAAATCACCCAACCTCATCCTCTCTGCCGAAAACTCCTCCTCGTCATGAATATAAGCGTTGAAGGCAGCATGGAACTCGGTAGAGCTTGGGCGGCGAAAAACACGTCCATACACACGGCTGGCCATGCCGTACAACTCCAAGCTGGTGAGTCTGGGGTTTCCCGGGCGGAATAGTTTGTTGCGAATGTATGGGTTAAGGAAAACGGCCAGGATGAAGACGTCTTGATCAGCGTTTTTTGCCCAACGCTTTTGCAGGCTTGCTTGAACGCCTACACGAACCTCGGCATCATGGATGGGATCGGAGAAAATGCGATAGAGGTTGGCAAGTGTGAGAAGGACCTGATCAAGGCGGGTGCTGGATCCTTGCATGAGGTTTGCGGCAACAGCAAGTGGTTGAAGGTCGCGCTTCACCCTGTAGAAGAAATAAGGTTCAAACGACGTTGTCAATATTAAACGTGGGATATACGCACTTCTCTAGACTCTCCCAAAAGACTGGATTCTTGACGTACTCAATTATCTTTGTTGCATGCTCGCGTGCATTTCTTGTCTTCCCTGCCACACTGATCAGTGTTTCCTTGTGAAGTGCAATACACGCCTCGAGGAACCCTCTTAGAGCGAGAAGTCGTTGAACAGCAAGGTAATGGGAGGTCCATCGGGTGAGTACTGGGAGAAAGAGAACGAGTGATTTCCCAGTTGCTAGAAGTTGCTGAGATCGAAGAAGACCTAGGGCATACGAATGATTGTTGAACCATTTGATGACTTCTGTTGCAGCGTCCACCCATTCCATCCACGGAAGCTTAAGTTTGAAGTAGTCGCCAACAACAAGGTTTAGCTATCATGCAAAATCAAACCTGGTGAACGACAGCTCGGCTCGGGTATGTGTGACTACCACTAACCTGATGGGCCCAACAGTCAAGGACAATCAGCCAAGGGTACCTTTGCAAGAGCTTCCGACGCATGCTGGCAGAATCACCGCCGGCATCAGAACACCATGCAATTACCATCATGCGACAGACTTCCAGGGCGTAGGCAATGTTTGCAATGACGATGCCGAGCAGGGTGTCAGCATTTTTCCGCTCCTCTGTCACATTGTCGGTATTGAGAAGGTACGGCTGATAAGATTCAGAAATTAGATGTATCATGGAACCGCCAGTGATGGAACACATACCTGGCCCTTTACGGAAACTAGTGTCGCTACAAGGCTATTTTTCGAACGAGATTTCCATCCGTCGCATTGACCAGTCCCGAGTTTACCTGCGATCTTCTCATTCCTGTGGCGCTCGACATCTGCAACCCGTTCATCAAGTATAGGACCGGATATCACATATGCAGAAGGGGGGGTTGCGTGGGTGTACTTTGAGATGAAGTACTGCCAGGGTGCCATGTCGGAGACATTGAACGGAATGTTGCAAGCTGCAAATGTGTCGCACATGTCGCAGTTGAACTCGTGTTGCTGAGAACTGTTCGGTGCCCATCGCATGTGATTGGGGTTAAGAGTTTCCGAACTTTCAAGTGAGTCGAGTGAATGCGAGATCTTGAGCCGCTTGGCAGGAGGGGTAGCCAGAGAAGAGCTGTCAATGAAGGAGAGTGAGATAGGTTGACCGGTAATAGTGTCGGAGAACCGAGGAGCAGTATTCTCATTCCGAGTTTGCTTTGGATTTGAGGCTCGGTCCAATGAGACCTCTTGAGCCCAACGACGCACTTCAGAGATTGGCGGGAGCTTGCACTCCTTACTGAAAAGGTGTTTGAGCATGAAATCGACCTTCCCAGCCATTGGATCCATGATTGTATAGACTATGCGCAAGAAAGTATCATATTTTTTTATCAGGAACGAGCAATGTCACAGTCCAAAGAATTGGATTAATACTCACCCTCCTTGCGGATATCAGATTCATCTTGGATCGGAACACTCGGATTCATCAGGTTGCTGGCAACATTTCGCTGCTTAAGTTCAGTGACCTTCGACTCAAAGCAGTATTTGCACCAGGCGGCCTTATGCTGCCTATCCTTGCCGTATTTGATTGCGGTGACAGCGCCAGTGCTGGAGGGTTCCGTGAAGCGTTTGAGAAAATGTTCCCAAACCTGGTGTTCAGGTGGCGCCATACTGTGCGGTCTAGAAGGGCTCAACTGTCATGCACAGCAGAACAGCAAGTACGAGAATGTCGAGAAGGAGTGTCACAGTGAGTGGGAGGTTGGGGAATGGGGAAATCATTCTCGCAACTCTGATAGACTATAGTGATCATAAATCGCGATCTCGGATATATTGTAGGGAGGTGCGCGGACCACATCACTTTGAGACTGGTAGATATTTGGTGGTGACTGCCAATCTTGGCTCGACAGATAAGGCAAAGCCGTGCGGCCACTCGCTCACGTGGGCACAATATAACTCGGTTATAACCCGTTATAACCCGAGTTAAATGACCAGGGTTATAACGCCATTTGCCTTATCACTTAACTTTCGGAACACTGGCCGACACCCAGTACTTGTGCGCCTTTCCGTGAGCGAGCGCCATTAGGCGCCATTGAGATTTACGGCATCTGCCTTGTAATAATTTCAAACTTAGACTTTCTTTCTAGCACCTTAACGATCGTCTTGTAGCTGATACTCATCATGTCTTCAAAGGCATCGACCAGCTCCAAGAGCATCAAGTCGTCGATAGGTGCTCCGTCTCAGCGTACCCAACCTAGCAGGAAAGGAAAACGAGCCTGGAGGAAGAATGTGGATTTGGATCAAGTTGAAGAAAGTTTGGAACAGATGAGAACCGAGGAGAGGGTCATTGGGTGCGTCCGAAATTGCTTATCAACATTTTGCAGAGTCTTATCCGTTCGTCACTCAGAACAGTATTGCATAAAACTACGAACGACGAACTCTTCCAAGTCGATGTCAAAGGCGACGACCAAGGTACGTTCTCCCTCCTTCTAGATATTCCCTACTTCTAACTGTGAGATTGTCTTGCTAGTTCGAAAGCGTCTTCCAAAGTTTTCAACATCAAATCTCACTGCGACCAAGATTCTGCAGCAACGATCCGCTGTCCCCGCCGTCTTCTCTCGCCCTCAATCATCCACCTCGTCCCTCAAAAGGAAAAAGATTACCCATGAAGAAAAAGACAGACTATTGCGTATTGGGAAAAAGATGCGCAAAGGACCGTTCAATTCCGTTGTCGATCCCACCGAGTTTGGGGCTGGAAGTGCGTTACTGGAAGTCAGCGAGGCTGCGAAAACCAGTGGGAGCTATGATGTTTGGGCAGCGCCGAAAGTAGAGGCGGTAGAGGAAGTAGTGGGCAATGCGCCAGGGAAGACTCTCGAGGTGAAGGTATGAGACAGCTTTCTTTCCTCAGGTACAACTGAATGGAGCCCATTCGCAGGCCCCCAATACACCCCATCCGCGCACCAGCATAGCTCTATCAGCTGTGCCTGCTCCTCACGAAGGAACCTCCTATAACCCTCCCGCTGAGTCGCACGAGTCGCTGTTGCGCCAGGCATACGAGAAAGAAGCCCAACGTATCAAGGAAGCTGAGCAACAGAAAGAGCTGAAGGAGAAGATAATAGAGGCCCGCCGCCTGGCCAATGAAGACGATGGACAACTTGGTGCGCCGGGTATGAAGGTGGATCTCCCTACAGGCGACGCTGTTCCCGAGGAGAGCGACGAGGGTGAGGAGCGATTGGCGAAAAAGTTACCAGAGAGGAAGACCAAGAAAGAGAGATTGAAGGCTGCAAAGCGACGTGCAGAGGTAAGCCGTTATTATCACATTTGGGACTCGCATATAGATGACATCTGTAGAAACGAGCGTTGGCGGAAAAGCTAGCGCAAAAACGTCTTCTGACATCCGTTACCTCGGCCAAGTCATTACGCAAATCCCTTATAAGAACTACCGCTCAACGAGAGCGCGAGTTGCTAGAACGGCGCAGAAAGGCGGAGGAAGAGAAAATCAAGAATGGCTTGGCCGGACAAAAGCTCGGAAGGCATGTTGTCCCCGAAGGGAACATCGACGTGCAACTGGGTGAAGATCTGTCAGAGAGCTTCAGGGGTCTGAAGGTACTTGTAGTTCTTGCACTAGTCACTATGACTATGGTCGGCCTAACCGCACATGATTGCTAGCCCGAAGGAAACCTGTTCCGTGATCGTTTCCTCAACATGCAACAAAGAGCGTTGATAGAGCCTAGGGTGCCAGTGATGTGAGTGATCAGTTTCGACATACTACTTTCGTGCTCATTGTTGATCGGTGACCCTTTGAAGACCCAAGAAGGGGAAGGCGAAGATCAAGGAATACGAGAAACATCCTTACAAGAAGTTCGATCGCGAGCAACAGTAGATAACAGTTGTTGCCTCCACCCATATTGCCCTGTATTTTCGTGCCGGTATTCAGAGCGTGGTTCGAGCATATTTGCTTTCTTTCAACAGTTGCAGGATTTCGAGCTGGCTGATACCAGTGAGGTTGAGAATCAGTCTGACCGACACAATGCCCATACTTATAGATGAGTCTGGCGAATCTGGCCACATCGCCACGGGCAGAAGGCGGCGAACTTACGGTGAACATGCACCAGCGGTCATCTCGGCTCTGCTGT
This sequence comes from Cristinia sonorae, assembly GCA_021029105.1. Classification (NCBI taxonomy): domain Eukaryota; kingdom Fungi; phylum Basidiomycota; class Agaricomycetes; order Agaricales; family Stephanosporaceae; genus Cristinia; species Cristinia sonorae. Next base: position 121,840 of record JAEVFJ010000011.1, read on the forward strand.
TATCAACTTTCCATCTCTCCTGCTCTTTTCCCTTCATTTTATTCTTCAGTGTATCAAGTATGCCTGAGATCCCCCTCGAGTTGGTCGAACAGATACTTATCAGGGCGGATCTGCAGACTATTTCACGTTGTCGGCAGGTAAGCATTCTAGTCCAAAGACGAACGAGTTCCATGACGAACCAATGTTTGGACAGGTTAGCAAAGGCTTCGACCAGCTCATCCTGAGTTCGCAAGCGATCCAATACAAAGTGGAGCTAGATGCCAATGGCTACGCAGATGGTCCCCCAGGTGGATTACCTACGTCCGAACGTCTCCAAGCCCTTCAAAGTCTCACTACAGCTTGGGCAACAATGCAGCCAACGAACACGGTGCACTTCCCCATAAATATCCGCAGAGTACTGTCCACACCTTACGGGCTGTTCGGAGACCATTTTGTATGGTTCACCGACTTAGAGATTTGCGTTATGCAGATCCCCTCTGTGTATCGAGGAATACCTATGAAGAAGTGGACGATTGCACCGCGAGTCGTCGTTGAGAGGCTTCAAACATTCGTGATAGATCAGGATCAAGACTTGTTTGTGGCCGTGGAACTGCAGTGAGTGATTTCATACCCTTTCAGTCGAATCGATCGGTGCCTAATCAAGCGATCCCATAGTAACGACGAATGTACAATGAGCCTATGGTCCCTTACGACTGGTGACGCTTATACCAACGCAACTAAACAAACATTTTCCCTCGACGTTGGCGTCGGCCATGGTCATCCAACCTCTTGCGGCTTTGGCCCCATCGATATATACGACAGTTTTATCGGCGTGCTATTTTACAGCAACATACAGGGAGGGGAAGAGGCAGACGAGCTGGAAAGCTTATTTTTGTACAATTGGAAAACAGGAGAGCTAATAACGGTATGAGAACCTCGCCACTTCCCTTCTACGCACAAGGCTGACTTTATTCCGAATGTCTCAGCGGATCCATGGGCCGCGCATGCATTTCTCGTTCCTAACGGAGAAGCACCTCTTGCTAACATACGCTCACAACCTGACACCAGTGCCGGACAACCGAACCGCGGTGTTGTCTGTCATCGACCTAGAGACCTTGGTCGACGCAGGTGCTCGAGACTACGAAATCCCTGACTTGAAACCCGTATGCGAGCTCCACTCCCCCGAGTTTTACCATGCCGACGACATGTGCCCCTCTTTCGAATCGCGTCGGTCGAGGCGAAACGCGTACAGTCTCCGCGTGCCGTTCTACCGCGGAGAAGATCGCATATTGGCATGGGTGATGACGATGTCGTGGGCCCACACTGCCATACTCCTCCGCACGTCGACCATCATGGACTTCATACACTCGGTTGAGAAAGGCGATCTGGAAAAAGGTCACAAGTTTGCCTGGGAGGATTGGGCCACGAAATGTTGTGGTATTTTCTACGACCGAGACGAAGATTTCACACCGAAAGCTTGCGGGACTAACGTTGTCACCATCACTCCCGTGGATGTGGTCATACCCGACAATACCTCGAGCATTGCCCTCTTTGACTTTGCATCTGGCCGAGCAAAAAGACTTCGTTCGGACGACAGGAGGTCTGAGCCAGCTGGGTCACTGTGGCACCGCCACGATGCGTTCAAATATCAGGTGCACTATCGTGGTACTTTGGAAACCAGATGTCCTGCTCGCCGTCTCGGTATCCCTGAGAGGATTCTCCTGGCCGAACGTCCACAAGATGTGTTACTTGGCGATCATTGTATCATCATTGTCGATATGGATGAATCCGTGAGCTTCACGACCTCTTTTTTGATCAAAGCATTGGGGATTAACGCGTATATTCGATTGCAGCAACCATTCCGCATGGTCTCCTTTTAAGAAGTGGCAGTATGGTGTCCCGAAAGTTACTGAAAGACGATGCGTAGGGGCTTGATTGGTCACGAGTGACATGTGCTATTCCTGAAGCAAATAGTAATCACTTTGAATGGCGAATGGCGCGCCCGCCCACTTCAATACATACAGCCTTTGGGAGACTCATCCAAGCAGAGAGGAGCACCCATGAAGACCAGAAGACGCAAATAACGCCTCAGTGTCCATGAAGTATGCTAAAAATACAACACCGACCCTAATTATGTCTCATTCCCAAAGTACTCCTCCACCAGAGCCTTCTTCCTCAGCTCCAACAAAAATTGCTCCATCTCTTCTCGCGTAGGCAACTTCGGCGGTAGCAAATGCTCAGGAGTTAAGAAAGGAATGTATGCAGCCGTTGCCCGTGCGTTTGCTAGTATCGCGTCCTCGGGTGAGAGATCCCCATTTGCACCGTTTGGAACGGATGCTACGGTGCTATCTGTCTTGACACGTTTGTCGGAAGGGTCGTCTGAAGAAGGCATCTCAACGTCCTCTTCCGGAGCCTTTCGTTTTGAATCGGGATGCCGTGGAGAGCCGTTCGCATGTCCATTGGCTAGTGGGACGGATGCACCTCTGGGTATCGGTGGCGTTGGCTCATCGGTTGGGAGATTCAGCGCTTTGCGGACATGCGCATACGCGTCCTCCCACTCTACACATGTATTTTTCTGAGTTGGCAATTCGGTCTTCATTGGTTGGAGGAGACGTACCTTCCTCCTCAGCTTGCCTCTCAAACTCAAGCAATGTCTCGTCCTGTTCATCCAAATCTCCAAAGTAAGCTGGTCCTTGGTTCGTGAATTTCTTGTAAAACGCTTGGGCTTGATTCTCCTCGTCCTCCTCTTTCTTCTTGCTCTGGAATAACTCTCGAACTCCAGGCAGGTCCTTTGCACGACCAAAGTATCTGAACATAAACACATGAGGGACTGAGCAGACAGACAGAATATTTTGCGCGCACTTATATCCTTTCGTTCCTGGTACCTCCTTTCCATCGTCATCCACCATTGCCACATTCCGCCTGTAGTTCGCTCCTCCCAGCGCAACGATCTGGTTCTCCCAGTGTCTTTTTTCGCGCATGAGTTTGTTGATCTCGTCATTGAGATCTCGAACTTCGTAGTCGGTCAATCCAGCTGTTTGAAAGGTAATGAAATGTGTGAATAGACGGAGTTGAAAAGGGAACATACTGTCTTGGATCTTTGACACTTTTCTACTTATCTCCCTCAGTATCTCTCCCCGCCACCTTTCGCAGTCTCGCAGGCTCTTGCAGCTGCTGGCCATCTTAGGCCTGCGGTCACTGCGTGTCCCGAGGCCCAGCTCTGCCGCTTGCGCCTCGCGGAAGCGGTAGAGCATGGACTGTGCCTTCTCCTCATTACGAGCCTAGTAGAATAGCAAGATGAGAGGCCTATTATTTCATTCAAAATAATAGAAACGCGTACCATTTCTACAACGGGAGTTTGATGCTCGAGATGACCGTGTTTACGGTGGAGGTTGTCGTCAGAACTTTAGCCGCTGACTGGAAGAGTATCTGACCCTAACCCGACCATCGCTCGCCCACGTGGCGGCCGATCAACAATTGTGGCGGACATTGGGCGTCTGTGAACAAACTCCTTCCGCCAAGACCCTTTGGGTGACGACGGCTGGATAAGAGTAGAACCTGTTCGACCAGCTCTGTCAACTTTTGCGAGGAATATCCACGATTTACAGGATGTGCGGACTGCCCTGCACACTCGCACACACCGTCTCATCACGAGACATCGCTTCAGAGGCTTCTGTTCCCGCCCGGAATCCACTCACCATGCTGGATATCAAACAAACGCTCGTCATCCTTTCACCTTCCGATCAGTAATTTTCAATCCATCTGAAAAATCCGGTCATGTGTGCTCCTCATCGAGCTCTTATATCTTCTCGCTCCGGGGCAACACCCAGCCTTCCCTTTCCCTTCCCTGTAACGAACTGAACTTCAACCATGGGCCGTGTTTCGGGCGATAGTGATGAAAAGAAAGGGTGACTTTCCTGTGGTGCTTGCTTCTTGTCCAGGTTGCTGACTGGCGGAAAAGATACGAGGGAACTCGATCATCTTCACAGCAACACTTCTCCACAGAGCTTGCAGAAGCGGCGATAGTAGTAGAAGGAGAGGATAAGAACACATGGTTCGTTTGGTTGCTTGTTCTCTGCACGAGTATCTCGGGATTGCTCTTCGGTGAGTTTGCCTCCTCCTGCTGGTCTATCAATAGCTGAGCGCCCACTTTTCAAGGTTATGATACTGGAGTGATTTCCGGAGCGCTGGTTACCATCGGTGGAGACCTTGGTCCAACAGAACTCTCCTCAGGTCAGAAGGTACGTGTCTCCTTCAAGCTTCATCACTCGGAATGGTAGAGGACTAACCAATTGACTTTTCAGGAACTCATCACATCCGCTACTACGCTCGGTGCCCTTTTGGGTGGTTTAGTGGCCGGAATGCTTTCCGACTTCCTTGGTCGAAGATATGTTCTAGCGATCGCGGATGCCATATTCATCGGTGGCGCTATTGGTCAGGCTGTCTGTCATACCGTGTGGTCAATGGTCCGTCTGCTTTGAAACATAATGAAACTGGATCGCACGCTCATCGTGAATTTACCCCGTCAGATTGGCGGTCGTTTCCTCATTGGTTGGGGTGTAGGCATCGCAGCCTGCGTCGCGCCATTATACATCCAAGAGCTTTCGCCGACTCGTCTGCGGGGTCGTATGGTGGTTTTGAACGTTGTTGCTATCACTGGTGGTCAGGTCATTGCCTACGGTATTGACGCCGCCTTTGCAAATGTTGGTGGTGGCTGGCGATGGATGGTAGGTCTCGGTGCCGTCCCTGCTGGTTTACAGTTTGTCTTCTTGTTCTTCCTTCCCGAGTCTCGTAAGTTCTTGAACGCATTATACAAGATGTGCCCACTGAAGCTCTCATTCAGCGCGTATTCTCCTTCGCAGAGGCAATATCGAAGGTGCACGGGCTGTTATGGCCAAGGTGTATTCTAAGGCTACATCAGAACAAGTTGATCTGAAGGTAGTCATGACTCAAATTAAGAACTCCTCTGCGTTTCTGACTGTCTCTTAGGTCAAAGCATTGAATGCGGCGGTACAACATAGCGTCGAGATCGCCAACACAACCACGCTGTTCCAACGTATACATAGAATATTGGTTATTCCAGAGAACCGCCGTGCTCTCAGTACGCCAGCTCGTCCTCGTATTTTCATCTGTCAGCCCTCCTAACCCCTCAACTCACAGTCATTTCCTGCGGGCTGCAAGCACAACAGCAACTCTCAGGCTTTAACACTCTCATGTACTACAGCGCTACGTTATTCAAGTCGATTGGCTTTAACCAACCAACAGCTGTCGGTCTTATCGTCTCCGGCACGAACTTTATCTTCACCCTCTTCGCACTCAAGTACATTGACATTATCGGCCGGCGGAAGATCATGATATGGTCTACTCCCGGAATGGTGTTCGGACTTACTCTAGCCAGTATTGCTTTCCACTGTGAGTAACCCTAGTCTGCGTATGCGGAAGTGAACAAATGGCTGATAAACTGCTGCCTGGTCGTAGTCTTGACTCTGAAAACTGGCGGGGATCTCATTGACGGAACGAAATACCCCACGTCGTGGTCTGCCATCGTCCTGCTCTCGATGATCTTCTATGTCGCCTCATATGCCACCGGGCTGGGTAACGTCCCATGGCAACAAGGCGAACTCTTCAGCTTGGACGGTGCGTCGACCACCCTTGCTCTCCACGGAGCACTGATTGACATCTCACGCCTCACAGTCCGAGGTATCGGTACCTCTTTCGCCACCACAACCAACTGGGCGATGAACCTCCTTATCGGTTCAACCTACCTCTCCCTCATCGACCGAATCTCAGCCGCAGGCGCGTTCGGGTTCTATGCCGGACTGTGTCTCCTCGGCTGGCTCTTCGACGTGTTCTGTTTTCCCGAGACGGCCGGTTTGAGCTTGGAAGAAGCGCAGCTAATCTTCAAGGATGGATTCGGTGTGAGGGAGAGCGAGAGGCTGAGAAGAGCAAGGATGCAGTTGGTTAAGGAGACGTCGACAACACAGGAGGCTTGAACTTAACGTCCTAGAATTGCAGATTGACCGGTCGATCAATCCACTCAACAATAACTATGTTCGGCCCCCAATCGCATGGCCACTGGGCACACTCTGAGGCCCGCCGTGGATTACGGCTATCGACAGCCCCGAAGTTGGAAATCGGTGGTGAGCTGTGGCGCCGCGCTGCTGGTCTTTATTGACAGCCAACCGCCGGTCCCGATGAAAATTCAAGTTCAACTCAATGAGCTCCTGCCTCGTCATTTATGGACTCCGTGACCAAATAACAGAGTGATATCCTGGATCCATTGCGAAGCAGCGCAGTATTCAAGCGAGCATAGGTTTGAGGGAACTTGCAACAACACTGGTAGCGGTATTTCTCTGAGAGCAGTGAACACCGTAGTCTGAAATCAAGACCGTCAGCGCGCCGATAGCAGGGGATTGGTATGAGCCTATCTGGGCTCCCCCGCCAAACAGTGAACAAATCAGGGAAATAGCCTCATGATGGCATGACGCCACAATTCACATATTTCTCAAGATATTTATCCAAACGGTTCGGACAAGTCACCGCGATACTGCTATGCTCAAAAGCACCACTATTCTCCAAATAGTACGCCCCCGTCTGCTCTCAATCTCCTCTGCTTCTGTATATCCCACTCACATATTCAAAACATTTCCTCCTCTTCCGCTCACATGGCCGAGTCTCTCTCCTTCCTCGGGTCGTGATGCTGCGCCTACGCAATATTGGAGACTTGTCGGCACTTTTGAGAGGGTGTCTACGGCCCCATCCTGCACTCATTCTCCGGATTCTTGCCATTGCGTACTTGGCTCACACACTTTCCCCCTTTTTCCAGTAGGACCCAGAGCTACCTTTGACGTCAGATGAGGAAATAATTGCTACCCATCATCGTCATTCCGGTTTTGACTTTGCAACAGTTACAGACTCGTAGAGGCTGGAGACATGTTTCCTTTCATTTCCCCTGCTTAGTGGATATGAGGGAGGATGTGACATCCAACCACACTTGTACAGGTTGCCACAATAATCTAGTCAAAGCCCGATCCAATTGTCTAGAAGTTTTGCTGTGCCACACTTTGTGGGGAAATGTTACAGTCAACGGCTGGTGAGGGAAGAGTATGGCGTGACGTGCACCGCAAACTTACCAAGTTGTGATACTTCGATCATGCGCGCGATTTGGGACGGCCCACACGGTAACACAATTGATACTATCCACAGTACAAAGGCTGTATCTACATTTGGCTCACAGCTATCGCGCTGGGACAACTTTCGTTGCTGTCCAAAACTCGGCATGGTACACATAGCCGAGCATGCTTTGAGAGTTGTTGGTGTAGGTAGTATCAATCGTTCTCTCGTTCTGTTGAATATCGTAAGTGGCGATGTACATGCGTCCGAGGCCTGGGACTTACTGAAATCTCCAATCCAATTTTACGAGCGAGGACTTTGACTTCGTTTAGGCTCAGCTCAACCGATGGATCGTTGGTGCTGTTATTCTCCCAGTGCCACAAGAGGGGGCCTGCGGATAATCAGTGGACACGAAGAGCAGATAACGGACAAATCACGTACCTAAATTGATCCATACACCCCCAGGTGTTAGGATTCGGTGAATAATCCTCAGGTAGTTCACGATGTTCTTAGCCTAGTGTATCATTATAAGCTCCTCGTCAAGATGAGATACCACAAGGGAGAACACACCGTGTCGATGAAGAAGCAAGTCAAAATGGCGTCCCATTGACCAGCCTGAGGCTCGTCTTCATCTGGCTCACCACCGTAGATCTCCTCAAAATCACCGGCAACCAGAGAGAAATTGGCTGTAGGTGGAAGCGCAGAGGGCGAAACATCTGGTATTGTGACAGCTCTCAAAAGTCCTTCTTTATCGCGGATATTGGAGAAGGAGTGGACGTATGGGTAGAGTGTGTGCTGATTGACGGAACTCGTGCTGGAAGAGGGCAAATTGAGAAAGAGATCGGTGAGTAGGTACATCGGCCATACCGGTTCAATATAAAATATGACGAAAGTAGCATGTAATGCGAGAATTCATTACCCTGACACGAGAACCCTGTGAGGGCAGTGGGTGTAAGACAAAGGCATCATTGAGATAAAACACAAACCTAACGAAGCAACGTCCCAAGCTAACCTCCCCAAACCAGCACCGGGAACTAGGACGCGGAGTTTATGCCTTTCAACATTCGTCAGCTTCCACCGTCTCGCTCTGAGCACATATACTACGCACCGTTCCTCCAGCGGGATGTCAGAGAATTTTGCAAGCAAGGCTTGTTTTATGGGCTCATAGCACGCGTCACGTTCCACTTTACCCTCCGCACCCCAGTCACGCACGAACTGCTTGATTGTACTGCGCAGCTTCTCCATGTCGCCTTCCGTAGGTCGATACGCCCGACCTGGTTGACCGAGGATGCCGTGCCCTGAGTGTGAATGCGAGTGGTCACCATGCGAGTGACTGTGGTCATGGCTGTGACTATGACCATGATCATGACTACCATGTTCATGAGAGTGGGAATGACCTATTTGAAAGGTAAGAGCAGTGTGGCGCGTAAACTCGAGACCTGCACACGCACCAGAGGCCATTTGCTCCTCTTCCTCTTCATCACCGTTATACTCCTCCTCCTCTTCGTCATCTTCCATATCATGCCCAAAAATCGCGGGGTTATCCACAATCTTATTCAAGAACTCCGCATTGACCTGGATGGCCTTGTCGACCTCTGCCAGCTTATCCTTGTACCCTAAACTCTCGAGCACCTCTCGATCCCCACGAGGAAGCGTGAAGAGATCTTTTCGCCGTCGATTGTTCGCTGTAAGCTGGTGTAGAGCGGTTCGATGAACGGAGATGAAGGTGATTTTGATTTTGAGAGAGACGTTACCGCGTACGGTGCGTATTGCTGGAAGGTGGCCACGACGTTGGCAAACGCGACTTGCTCCGCGTGTACATCCTCGGGACTGATAGGCATGTCGAGGCGAACGTGAGATGTGATGGCAGAAAGAGAGACGGAGAGGGTGTGGTCTCAGACAATCTTCAAGATGACTGTTCGAGCAGCGTCGGTCCGGGCTACCGTACCGAACCGATCTCGAGTTCCCCGTCCCAGATCTTCGTTTATGTTTTTTGCTGAGTACTGCATTGCAGCGCTATAGCACGTCTCATATCATCAATGGGGATGCAAGAGGGGTATCAGCATGTACTAGTATATGAATTAAACCTGATTATATGGTGATGTTCAAGTTCCTGCCAGTGGCACTGACCTTTCATCACAGTCATTCTTTCACCAACTTGAAGCACTTAGCGTCATAACGACAGTGCGTAACGAGGTATGGGGACTGGCTGGCAGGGCCTAGTACTACTAATAACTATGCTGGGCGTAGTAGTGACATCGCTATCAAATTGGTCAGATCTCGACACAACATCGACTCGGACATCCCAGGCCTCCCGTTCTATGTTGATTTTCTACAACAGCCCACCAACCAATGTTAGTTTGTGAGATAATGATGTTACATTCTTGTGTGACTGTTGTGTCAAGGCCGTCGTCGTCCCAGGAACCGTCACGCGAGAAGAGATTGTGCATGCATGCAATAATATAATTGACAACCGTAAACCCAATGTGCGGCGCAAGAAAATTTGAAAACCGTGTATGACTTAACCATTGACGAGATATACCTGATGTGTGCTTGCTGCGAGCTCTACTCGCGGCTTAGAGGATGATACCAATGATGCCCAACAATCCACCAAGAAGACCACCAAGGCCGAGGATGCGAATGGAGATGACGAGGCGGAGGAAGACGAAGATGCCCAAGTTGACGGAGGGGATTCTGATAGGTTAAGGCATCAAGTCAACACTATATCGAATCATGCATGGAGGGAATTTTTACTTACCCAGCACCAATGAGGCTGCCAATGCCAGGAGAGAAAGGCTCCAAGGCAGAGATAAACGCTCCGATGAACACGTCAACACGTGCTGCGAGGATGAGGTCGATGATAGAGAATTTGCCGAGGATAGCAATGATGGACTATTGGTAGAAATGAGGAGTGAGATGGTTGACTCTCCAAACTGTATCGAGCGTCAGAATATTCACCACAATGATGTTGATGGACACGAGGACGGTGGCGTGCACATCGGCTTTGGCAAGCTTAGCCTTCTTGATGTTGGTGACGGCACCGTTGACCATGGTCTCGAGCTGGCTGACTGCGGTGTTGGCATCCACTATGAACGCAGCAGATTAGTGAGTTGCTCGCATATTCCATAGTGAAAGGACAAGACTTACTCCTGGACTGGCCGTTCAACATGTTGTTCAAGTCCGAGTTCAAGCCTTGGACGAGGCTGAGGACGTTGGTAGCGTCGGCAGTGTCTGCAGCTCTGGCCTCGACAGCAGCCTCGGCAGCAACGGGGCTGGCGACTGTGAGGGATGCAACAGCAAAGAAGCCGACGACGGGGAGGATAAACTTGCTGAACAACATTGTTGTGGCGAGAATTCGTAGTGGTTTTTGAGGTTTGGACTGAGTACTGGGACGCTTGCGAGTGTCTCGAGAGCGTTGGTTTCTTCAACCTCAAAAAGCAGATCCTTTTATACCATTGAACCTAGCTGGATCCACCACAGTCCTGCCTTGCGAGACCTGATGCGAGTTGGTCCAGAGTCATAAACTCACCCACTGCTCGCGACCGTCGATACGGATGCAATTGGCCGAGCAGGCCGAGTCTGTATGTCCAATACGAGGCCGTGTCTTCCAAATCCAGACAGACGCGAAATGAACAGGTTCTTCACCGCATTCAACCCGTTTTGAATGGCCTCTGTGTGACATTCTGGGTCTGCACAATATGCTACACGAAATCAGTCCTCGGTGGTTGCTTCCAAGGCTCATCGTACTCCCTCATTGGCAATACTGGCCGTTCATGCCGTCGTACTACATGAGTCGAGTTCCACGAGCACCGTGATTCCGACTGAAAAAGGGGAATCGACGCATCGCGGATGAGTCGTGCGGCACTGCCGCACTCCAACATATAACAGGATTCTGTGATATTGACTTCCATTATCTGTCTGTCTTTCTTCGATTTGACGAAAACACCTACACAAAACTTGGTTCAAAGTCCGAATTACGGAAGGAGACTGTTTGTGGGCTCGGAAGAGCTGCTTGATCACGGGTGGAATACTTGCAACGTGGGTAGCATGACTACGAGGTCAAGGCCCTGATTGATCATTTTACCTTTTCATCGTACTCCTGGCGAAAAACCGCGGTATAGGAACCTCGAGTTGTGGGAAAGAAGAAGACGTGGTGGTAAATGAGCGCTGAGGACAGATTCGCAAAAGATTGCTAAGATCGAGCTAAGATCGAGAGTCCGAAGATCGTCGCCTTGAGCTCGGATCGAGCTGCGAGTCACTGGTCACTGACCGCTACGAAACATGGATGCACGAGATGCCAGAGATGACGGCAACAGACGTACTCTGCTTGAGCAAATCATCGATCCTCTCCAAGTTCGTGGCCGCTAAAGCATGAATCTGAATGATCTTTCAGTCCTAAACCCTCAGGCTGCCAGGTTGTCGTGGCGCCGCGGACTGTGGGACTCAGGCTGATGTTTTGACAGACACCGGTCTTCGTATTTGTATTTGACATACTGCGGTCGCGACACGAGACCTCTCCCCGGTATCGAATATATCTCATCTTTGGTGCTTTACCTGACTGATCGTTTCTTGGCAACTTCTATCGCAGAACGATACGATGGTATAACAAGCGTGCAAGTCGGGAGCACTCAACCGCGACCTTCTCTGGCCGCTCAAATACGCACCAACCCACAAGGTGCCAATTGGGAGCAACTTCGGGTCTCGAAACGCTCCACAACACCATGCTCTCGTTGCGTATTATGACTTCTCTTTCTCGCCATGCGAAGAATTGGTAATGCGGGGTATTGTTGTAGGAGTTTACGAGGCGGTTGTTTTACTTCGGTATGTCTAATTTTTCATTCCAACTCCCTCATATGATGCCCAGAAGCGCGTGCGGCGCCGAGACCCTGTTAAAGGATCTATCCAGTTGACCTTGTGGAGGGGCTGATCTGCTTGAAGTTTGTAATGGCGGTCCCAGACTGAATCTACGGTCTGAAAGGCATCTGAATCTGATCAACGTGAACTTGAATCAGCTCTCAGTCAGCTCCCTCGAGTTCTTCGGCATGCGTTGGCGCGCCGAAAATGCTTGTCCTAGGCTGTAAAGGTTTTCCCAAGTGTCAAAGGCGTGAGGTTTTTCGTATAGAGCGTCGTCAAGAGACGTGAGACGGCACCGATACACAGTACAAATGCCATGTTTTGTGCCCTCCGAGACAACGTCTTCGCTTTTGAGCATAAAAGTTTTGCTCCGTGTGAAGGATTCCGCAATTCCAGTCTCTGAGAGAGGTCATTCGTGCTGCGTTGCTGCAAGATGTGTCCGGTGGGAGTTCCGAGGGATGATATGGAGAGAGAGGATGAAGACCTGGGGACAGTACCGCATTACCATCGTTCGTCGCGCCGAGCACCATATCTCCGGAACGCGCGACAGTCTCGGAAAACTTACTCGATGTTGCGGAGGCGGAGAGAAAGTCACAATCTCCTTGGAGTTTGTTGCGATGATGAGCGGTCAAGCCGGTCTTTGTTTTCGGAAATCTGAGAGAGTACGGGTGTGGCAAGTTGCGTCACTTTACCGTCAGATGTTGTGATACCCATTGGAGCTGTCAACGGCGGGTCACCGAACTTGCAAAATCATCCGCGACGTAGGTGACCGCACAGACTCCCTTCGACAAGGAATCACCACGAGCTTGTGAGTAAACAAGAACGTGGAACTTACTTACTTACGGCTAAAATTGACATGAAGCAACTCCATGGGCTTTTCCAGCACGCCTGGGCGACGTAGTTGATTGAAAAAGTCTACTATACTAGTAGTAGGGTGCAATAATATTTTGAAGTACTCTGGAGGCGAAAGATAATATCAACACCCGAGTGAAGAGAGTTCACGTAAGTAGGTGAACGTACTTTGGTGCAACTGTTTCGTCAGTCAGTCACGAAGTCTTTCGTTAATGAACACGACGGCGACGACGCAGAACAGGCTGAAACCTGCGGAGGGTACGCTTCAGATTACTCTCTTGATCGGTGACTGGTCTCCATTGTCATTTTGCCACAACATCACATGGTCCGGAGGCAGGCAAGAGACTGGTTGGCCAAGAGGGTAGGGGAGGAGGAAAGAGCTCGAGACGAGTTGGGTACAGCACAGAGGTTGTCCGAGTCGTAGACAAACGAGAACTGGGCCAAAGTAATTCTGAGAATGGTATCGACGGAGTGATAGTGAGAGGTTTTGATTCTCAAGATGAGTTCGAGCACGACTGCCCTGTGGGTTTGATTGAGCAAATTCTCGTTCTCTTGAGTGATATGAACATTGTGTGGTAGTTTTCCACGGGCGCTCATGGCTGTGGCGCCAGCGACTCGCTGACGTTGATCCATTGAACGTCGACGGACAGGCATGTAAAGATCATCAAAATACTCGAGAGATTGGTACAGATGTGACGCAAGCCTTTCCAGGTCACGGTTGAATAAAAAGAGGAGGGAGAGAGAGCACAATTACAGATCAGCAAGCTGGGTAAATAGTAAATCCATGTCCATCCACGAATACGAATCAACGTAGATCAACGATCTCTATCGGTATGTCTTTCAGTTGCACATGGCTGCTGTCACAGTCCTACGACGAAAAAAATGAGCCATTTGGTGAGTCAAGATGATCGTAAACGGGATAAAACATACTGTGTAAATTGGAACTGGAGGGTGCGGGTGAAAGGCTTCTTTTGCGTTACATTCGAGGATTGTTTGAAGACCTCCTGGGTCTGTCAATCGAAAAATGCCAAACCTGGTGGGGATTAGGTGAGCTATAGACGTGGATCAATGATTGTGAGGAATACTTGCATTGGCTTTGATTGAGGAGCACAAACAACCGCAAACGACTCTGGCAGCATACGCTGGAACCCAGAGTGTGTATGTAAATCCACTGATGACATGAAACCTGAAGGAGAATTAACAACAGGCGGTCATACCTCAGTAGAGAAATTTACTCACATGATTGGGTAGGATGTGTATGTATCTGTCATGATATGGTAAGTGACGAGAGCAGAGTCATAACGGTGAATGCACTTACCCATCCCAACGTGATGAGGTGCCGTTCCTCAGTGAACTGGAGAACAAGTTCTTCTTCGTCCATACTACAAGTGTCGCTCGTAGCGCGTTGTTTCGGGATCAAAAGCGTCGAGACGATATACTTGTTACCCTTGTCCTTCCCTAGCAACAGACCGCAAGTCTCCTTATTCTGCAATGTATTAACCCGCGCGATAGACACGAATTTCTGCAAGCATTCCCTCGGCAATCTCACAGTCTTGAGTTCTCGAACGTTTGGATCTCTTGACGTGCTAGGAACAATCCGTGGGGCCGAAGCAGAAGGCGGGGGCATAGAGATCGGCTCCTTCATTGGAATTGGGGGTGGGGGACGTGCACCCCCTGGTGATGGTCCACGCTGCCCGACGTGCTGTGATGAGTATTGGTAAGGATGGGGATCTGGTGCAGGCATGCCATGACGGTACTGTGACGCGGCTTGAACAGAAGAGGAGGGCTTCGGGAGAATGTTGGAGTAGAGATTTGATGCTGAAGGGCGAGCATCGAAGAGCAGAGAGGAATCAGGTCCTGGATTATTCAGAGAGAGGGAGGAGAACATCGACTGTAGGGATGGAACGTAGCCTTGGTCGCGTTGGTGGTGGGACATGATAGCTGGATAGTCGACTTTCAAATCCGGCGGGGCCGGAGATGTGGTTGTTATTGGCGGGTCATATCTCAATCTGCGCGCAAATTGATGTTAAGTTCATGAGGTACACAAGAAGCGCAAGACATACCCGTTGCCTAATCGTTTCGTCGGTGTCACAACGTCAGGTGCGGACTGCGTTTGCGTTGGTCTAGAACGAGGCCACGGCATCTCCTGTTTACTCTCGACGTCTGTTGAAGAATCGTAGTCATACTTCGTTGGGCTCTCTAACGACATGACGGATGGCACTTGGCGCGGATCGGTGTATTGTGCAGAATTTGGGACTCGAGGGTGCGGGGCCGCGACGGGCATAGATCTGACAGGAGGACTGGCCGGTCGACTCATGGAAGGTGGTGCGGGAGACACTCGATGTGCTATGTCTCGACGTACAGCACGCGCAGTGGCATCCGCCTCCGCTTGACGGCGGAGAATACCGTCCTGCTCGACTTGCCTCTTCTCCTCAACACGTCGTCTTGTTCGTTCCGCTTCGTAGTTACGAGCATCCTCGTCGCGCCGCAGCCGTTCGGCATGCAAAGCATACTGCTCCTCATCCACATCCCTCACGCGCTCAGCACGGGCCGTCTCTGAAGAACTCGCCAGATCTCTTCGCCTCCCATCATCACGCTGCTGCTCTGACCAGGATGCATCGTCCCGTACCCTTCGATCGTCGGCACGTCTTTTCTCATCGCGGCGTGAAGTGTCGTGTGCTTGTCGTGCTCTCTGCTCATCGGCCTTGCGCTGCGCAGTCTCCGCCTTGGCGATAGAGAGGAATGATGGTATGGATGGATCTGGTTCGCCGTAATATGCGACCCAGTCCTCGTATTCTTTGATCAACTTGGGCTTGAGCTCACTGAGGTATTCCAGGAGTTCCTGGCCATTCTGTTGATAGGAATCGATCAGCATTCCATGCGGCAAGAATGACATGTGAAACCAATGAATGACGTATTGATGAATGGGTCATAATGCATGGGTGTAAGCACTGACCATTGCTAGATTATGACGCTGCTCAGCGGTCAGGAGATTTGTGTACTCTCTGTGAGTAGGCAATTTATCCAGTACCAAAGTCGCGGCCCTCGCGTACTCCACGAATGCAGCCTCCCAGTTCTCCTGCTCATGAAACGACTTCCCAGCCTTGCGAGCCCTCTCCGCTGTACGCAGCCAATGCTTCAGTCCTTTCGCAGGATCCCAAAGGTCGATGCGGGCGGCCTCTGCAAGCTCAGCAATGGTTGCTGGACGACGATTCATGGTGATGGGGGATGGACCGGGTGAGTAGGAGTTGCTCATGATGGGTTCAAGCCGCCACAGTCAAGAAGGAGACGTGATAGAGCAAAGGTGAAGAACTGGCTAAACGCTGCCGTTTCAGGTCGAGTGAGACTGCGGCTGCGATGATCACGTTGCTTCAAATCAGCTGTGCAGATTCAGACTTGAAAGACTTGGTCAATATGGTTATGAATAGCAAACATAGTGGAATAGATACGCACGCGACAGAGTGATTTAACCCGGAGGCGTTGTTGTCAGAGAGCGGAAGTAAATCCGAGTGGTCGTACTGTCCACATATGGAATATTTTCCCGCCCATTTTGGTAATCTATGGGCGCTAGGGGATAATCACCCGAAGATGCCGAGCATAAAATCAATAAATATTGACGTCGTCTGCGATGAACGCCGGCCCAACGGACACTTCACCGTTCTCCATGTCGTTCGTCCTCCCATCTCGCTAATTTCTCTTCATATTCCTGCGCTGGTCACTCGCATTCTCTTGCACCGACTCCCTATCTGCTGATTTCGGCGCAAATGCACGAAATCACCCCAGGTCGCAGGCGCGGCCTCTTCTTTGTCGTGGCAGTATGCGTGGTCTTTATGCAGGCTGGCCTCTGGGCCGCCCGCAGGCAAGCACAGACCAATTTCCCCGACAACAATCTTGTCTCCTCAGGGAAGAAACTCATCTCGTTCATGGACCAGGATACGCGACCCAAGCTCAAGGAACACCCAATACCACAATTGATGGCTGAGGCAGAATCTAAATTCCGGAATCTGCTCGCGCGCCAGAGCAAGACATTGGAGCTGGCCGTCCAGGAATACAAGCGACGATATGACAGGGATCCACCACGAGGTTTTGACCACTGGTGGCAATTTGCCAGGGACAACGGCGTTTTGATCAAGGACGACTACGATGCTATAGCGGAGGATTTGGCGCCGTTTTGGAAGTTGCCTTCAGATGAAGTGAGGCGTAGGGCGGAAGTGGTGCGTACACCATTCACTGCCGTGCGATATGTGTATTGAATAGGACTATTAAAGGCAGGTTCACTGCCCTCCATTGACTTGATTCGGGTCAGGAGTGGAAACGCAACCGCTATCAATATGAGAACTGGGTTGCCAGAAGTGAGCGCTCGTGCAAGAGGTTTTCTGTCGATGTTAGAGAAGTTCCAGGATAAAGTGCGTCACTATCTTCCAACGTCACTTTGACCGCAATAATGGAATGCTTTCAGCTGCCTGACGTCGATTTCCCAATCAATTCGATGGCTGAAGGCCGAATCCTTGTACCCTGGGAACAGAATGTACAACCCAATACCACAGGTACTTCGTTTGCCAACGTTTCTTCCTGTCTATTTGTTGACCATCATCACAGATAGTTTATCCTCTCAGCTGAGCGGGGTGAACACACCGGACTGGCGAGGTGAAGGGAATGTTTGGGAGGCATACAGGCGAACATGCCCACCAGATTCGGCGGCACGCCGACTCTATACCTCCTTTCGCTCTTCGTCGACATCTCAACGGCCAATTAGTCCAACGGAGGATCGAAGTTATGACTTCTCCTTTCCCTCAGACGTGAACGGGAACTTCTCATTCTGTGACCACCCTTGGGCCCACTACAATCAAGGACATTTCTTCTCCGATTGGCGTACAATCTCGGTTCTTTTTCCCGTCTTCTCTCCAGCCAAAGCTTCTGGCTATTTCGATATTCGGATACCGAGTCATTACTACTATGCGCAAACTCGCCGTTATACTTATGGTTGGGACCCGGTGAACCTCGAATTGAAGGCAACCGATCACATGGAGACACCCTGGGAGTTCAAAAGCGACAAGGTGTTTTGGAGGGGTGCATCCACGGGCGGTGGCAGCTCCCCGCCTGGCTTTACTCCTGGCTATCAACGCCATCGGTGAGTTCTCACGTTCTCCTATTATATACACCCTCTCATGAATCACATTTAGCTTTGTCAGGATGGCCAGTGATGAGTCCAAGTCGAACCGTACTGTCGTCTTCGCCGACCCACCTGGTTCCAACAACTACGTCTATACCCAAGTCCCCACCGCATCACTGAACGAAGAAATGATGGATGTGGCGTTCGTTAAAGTTGTGGATTCCGCCAACTACCCCGGGGGGATTGGAGCTTTGATAAGGGACCACCGCTTTGACGACGGGGGTGTCAATCTTGGCGACCACTGGCGGCACAAATACTTAGTGGATATCGACGGCATGGGATATTCGGGACGTTTCTTCTCGTTCTTAGAGTCGGACAGTGCAGTCATGAAGGCTACAGTATACCGAGAGTTCTTTGAGGAGTGGATTCAACCTTGGTGAGTTCTGCTCCACGATCATCAGTGCTGCGCGCCATGAACTAATCACGCCGTTTACCAGGCTGCACTACATCCCACTGTCGATGTCCTACCGGGAGATATACAACATTCACTCGTTCTTCTCGGGGGCCACGAGATCCACGCTTCTTGCAGCGAACTCCACCGCACTGTCACTCTCTCCCGCGAGAAGACGACCGGTGGATGGAGACAGGCGCCTCCGACGGATTGCACGAGCGGGCAAGCAGTGGAAACGGACGCTGGGCAGAAGGGTGGACATGGAAGGTGAGTACTGGTTGGCAATAGTGGACTGATTTAGGCTAACGACCCTCTTCTATTTCCTGTGGCGCAGCGTACGTTTACAGGTTGGTGTTGGAGTATGTGAGAGTGTCGTCCGAAGATAGAGACAAATGGACTTTCGTGCTCTGACTTGCATTGCTGTCGCCTCATCCCCTGAGACTCATACATAGACTATCATATTGTTATAGCAGAATGCGCACACTGGATTACATCGCACTATTTATCATCGTAATACACTCGTACTGTCACTTTCCTTTCAACAACGAGATTGACGCACAAAGACATGAGCGCTTCATGTTTCTCAACTTGGCTTCCTGTCCTCATCTCGGTCGTTTTCGTCCATCGTGCCGATCCATTCAAACCCGTCCAAACGTCCTGCGGATCCAGGATCTTGCACGCTGAACTCATGACACACCTCGCTGTGTTCACAACAAGAACTCTTGAACCGAATACCCGTGTGGTAGGCTGGACAGGACATATACGGTTTCCTACACCTTTCTGTCAACAGGAACTAGGAGGGTGATGATTCTGGCGTTACGTTGGAGCATTGTGCTTAGTGCTTTTCAAAACCTGCGGGAACGTGAGCATACAATCCGATACCCTCCGTGGCCACGTTGTTTGCTCATGGCTGATGTTGGATATCACCTTCAGGGCTAGCGATATCACTCGGGGTATGGAGAAAGCGAGCTCAATCTGCCTGGCACCGCCTGTTAAATCTATTGTTTCGACGATCACGCTGGGCAGGAAGGGAACTAAAGCTGCATCTATATTGTCTTTGAGTGGCATGGGTCAGCTCCCAAGGAGGTATGTTGCAAGCTTGGGGCTATCGTCAACATGACCTGTAATCGGGTTTCAGTGCATCGTCAGCATCTTCAATCAAGGTAGCAAACCCAATTGGTCGCGGCATGCGATCTTCTGTCGCCATTCGCCCAGCTGTGTGCTGATGAATGGCGGTTTATTGGACATGGCGATGATGTTGACCTTTTAGAAAAACACGTTGCCTGTGCATGGCCGGTGGAACAAAGATATGCTTCTCACCACCGCGCCTAGCTGCGTCATAAGACCCCTGGGCCCGCTCATCCCTTCCCTTTTCGCATCCCTACTTCCACTCCCAGAACTTTCTTCGCGATCCCCATCGTCGCCCAATTCCATCCTGCTATCTCGACGCTGCACCCCATGCCACTCTCGACAGTTACTGTGCTGTCTTCAGCATCCACTGCGTCCTCATCACATTCAAGAATGTCGGACGGTCTCCCATTTCCCAGAAATATGTCGGGTGTGTCCGACTTTGAGGTCGAGCACACACTGAAGCTACATGGGTCCTCTCCAAAGACACAGCGGCGGCGGCGCACATCATCAGACTACAGCAGCGAAGCCGCCTACCGTACTCGGGTGGCCCGATTGCTGAACGCGAAGGCTCGTCCTTTCTCGGTCTGTGGCCGGATACCTGTGGATCCCGCGAACCTCACTCTCTTTTTCCGTTCAAAGGTAAGACATACCAGATCTCTCAATGATCAAATCGCACGATGGCTTAGCACTTGCTTCATACAGGGCGGTATCACACATTCGCTTGACTTCCCGATCGATGTCGACCAGGACTTGCCGCCGTCGCTTGAAGTCCTCATTGCCGCGTGCAGGCCGCAATCACCTTCTGGTCTAGAGGAGTTCTCGGGGAACGACGCATTGTTTTACCCTCACAACTTGCCCATTACCACGAGTCTCGAGATCGCGAACCACCCTATTCTGGATGCCGTTCGTAATACGTTATTCCCCACACTACCCACAGGACACTACCTCACCACGTTACGCGACAAGGTCCAGGTCTGGCTCAAAGGTGGAGGCATGAAGGCCCAGCCCCGGCCCAACGACGCCAGAGTGGCTACGATTGTGGTCACACTCCCTGTGCGCTTTCGGGGTGGAAGTTTGGTGGTGAAGAATGCTGACGGGATTGAGGAGAAGTTTTATGGAAGAGGTGGGAAGCCTGGGGACATGGAATGGACCGCATTTATGGCGGACTGCGACCATGAGATCGAGCCTGTTCAAAAGGGTTGTCGGATGTCCATCTCATATGGAGTCTATCTGAGAACCTTCGGCACTGCGGAGATCAACCCAGACCCACTGATCTCTCCCAGTGATAACTTCCTGGACATGGTATCCCCCGTCCTGAATATGTCTCGTGGTCGGAAGATCGCGTTTTCCTTGTCTGGTGACTATGGGGTCAATCCTGGAGAGGTCCTTGCGGACTCCTTGGTACCTGATGTGAGTACCTATTATGTGTCTCTATCTATCCCCTTCATGCCGACACCTGTTGCCATTGCAGCTCAAAGGAGGTGACTCAATTCTGTATCACGCGTTGAAGCTCTATAAACTAGCCCCCGAATTGCGCTGGACCGCAGGTGGCTACGTTTGGGCTCTTGACCAAGTCGTTGATCTGTCAATTGACACCGAGGAAGAGTCACCTACTAGTCGCGTCCCCTTCTCCGTGCTCAATGGCCCACGGGCTTCCGTTGTCGCCTCGCCTCTACGCACGAGCTTTAGTACATCGTCGGAATCGGGCGAGGATGACATTCGGACAAGGGTGAAGAGAAGTGGAGCTATCTCGCTCGCCGACGCTGACATCGTAGTGTTGTCAGACTCGTCATTAGGTGCCCCGATAACGAAGGAGCGAGTCTTCTTCGTCCAGAGCGGTGAGTTGGAGAAACTCGTCGTCAACATTCTTTTGGTTGTGTACGTGCCCTGAATCTTCTAGCTTTTGGTCTTGTGAGTTTTCTTCACTTCTTGGTTCCACTCTGCTCTCTGGATTGTGTTTGTGATTGCTGTTCGATGCATGTTTGGCAATGTACTTCTGGTCTGTATACTAGCCACAGTCCTCATCCTTATGTATCCCTCACGATGTACCCGTACCATAGTTTTATTCCCTTGCACGCCCTAGCGGTATTGCCAATGTCATAATGACAATTTTGTTTCACAATACTTTTCTTCCTCTATTATATCGTAAATGTACCGATCCGATAAGTGCCCTTTTTAGCGAGCCAATCAGATGAAATCCGTTATGTCCCTTCAAGCTCCGCCTGAACCCGTGAACCGTGGTCATCGTTCCCGTCGTCGTCTTGCTCGACGAGCTCACTCTCTTTCTCACCGCTGGCCGCGACATACTCGACTGCAAGCTCGCCCAAGAGCTTGCGAAAACTTATTTCACACATTTAGGTACTTGTCATGTTGCGCCTGGTCTCCACTGTGTCGAAACCTGTCGCAACAGGCCGGTTGGCTGTCGGTGAGTTAAACTCGTCACGTTGGGGTTTTACTTCTACTGAACCATTTGCTTGTCTATTTTCGGTCTGAAAGGCAGTCGCTCCTTCGCCTCGACCTCTCGAAAACAAGCAGACATCACTCTCACCGTAGACGGAAAGGAAGTCACCGTTCCCCAAGGTTCGCTTAGTGGGCTGTGCGAAATATGAGGAAAGACTGAGAAGATGTGCTATGTCAGGTTCTGCGTTGATTCAAGCTTGCGAGGCTGCGGGGGCAACTATTCCAAGGTACGTTTATACTGTTTTTCCAAATTTCATCAGTGCTAACGTCCCTGTAGGTTTTGCTATCATGACCGGTACGTGTGTATGTTTGCAATATTGTTGATTGTGGGCTCAAGTCGGTCTCTCTCAGTCTGGCTATTGCGGGTAACTGTCGGTGCGTTATAGTTGTCCCTGTTTGCTGGCTCGCCCTTACGCCCTTTCTAGTATGTGCTTGGTAGAAGTCGAGCGATCACCAAAACCTGTTGCATCATGGTACGCTCATCTCTGCTTTCTCGCGTTCCCCTCTGTAATGTCTTTGCAGTGCTATGCCTGCCATGCCTGGCTCGAAAGTTTGGACGAACACTCCCCTCGTCCACGAAGCTCGGTGAGGAACCCATTGACCTAACGCCGCCTTGTGTTCTGACAACGTCGACAGCGAGGGAGTTATGGAGTTCTTGCTCTCAAATCATCCACTGGATTGCCCCATCTGTGATCAGGGTGGTGAATGTGATCTTCAAGACCAGTCCATGCGTTACGGTACCGACCGTACTCGTTTCCACGAAATCACGGGCAAGCGAGCGGTGGAGGACAAGGACCTCGGGCCATTGGTCAAGACCTCCATGAATCGTTGCATTCAGTGCACGCGTTGCGTTCGTTTCGCGAACGAAGTAGCAGGTGTAGAGGAGTTGGGCACGACGGGACGTGGAAATGACATGCAAATTGGCATGTATGTTGAGAAGACGATGAACTCCGAACTCTCAGGAAACATCGTCGACTTGTGCCCCGTCGGTGCGCTCACCAGCAAACCATACGCATTCCACGCTCGGTCATGGGAGCTGAAGCATACCGACTCAATAGACGTCATGGATGCCGTTGGTTCAAATATTCGAGTGGACTCGCGAGGGACCACCGTTATGCGCGTACAACCCCGGCCCAACGACGACGTTAACGAGGAATGGATCAGCGACAAGACCCGTTATGCTCACGACGGATTGAAGTTCCAACGGTTGACGACCCCTTTGATCAAGCAAGGTGATCGTTTTGTTGCCGCAACATGGGAGGACGCTCTCAACACCATTGCCACCGGCCTAGCGAAGTCCGGCGCATCAGGAGATGAGATTCAGGCCGTTGCAGGCCATCTTGCTGATACGGAATCCCTTGTTGCTTTGAAAGATCTCGTCAACCGACTTGGGTCAGACAACCTTGCGCTGGATGGTGTCAATGGTCATGCTGCTCCTACCCATGCCGTGGATGTTCGTTCAAACTACCTCTTCAACTCAACCATTCCTGGCGTAGAGGAGGCTGATGCTATCCTCCTTGTCGGTACCAACCCACGACATGAAGCTTCCGTTCTCAACTCCCGGATACGCAAGAGCTGGCTGCACACCGGACTGGAGGTTGGATTTATTGGCGAACGGGTCGACACAACCTACGGCTATGACTACCTCGGCGATAGCGCAAAGGCTGTTGCGGACTTCGTCGCTGGCAAGGGCGCTTTCGCTGAGAAATTCAAGACCGCGAAGAAGCCCCTGATTATCGTTGGCAGCAGTTTGGTCGAGCATGCCGATGGTCCCGCGGTATACAACGCACTTGCAAAGTATGTTCAGCAGAACAAGGATAAGCTCCTCAATTCCGAGTGGCAGGGCCTCAGCATCTTGCAGCGCGTGAGTGGTGACAATCCATCCCCGGAATGATCCCATACTGACAAAAAGTGTTGAATAGGTTGCATCCCGTCCCGCTGCATACGATGTCGGCTTCGTTCCATCGAAGAAGGCCTCATCCGTCAAGCCCAAGTTTGTTTATCTGCTCAATGCTGATGAAGTGGACCCCAAATCCATCCCACAGAACGCCTTCGTCGTGTATCAGGGTCATCATGGTGACCTTGGTGCTCAGTTGGCCGATGTCTGCTTACCCGCCGCCGCATATACTGAGAAGTCCACAACATGGGTGAACACTGAGGGTCGTGCGCAGTTGGGTCGGGCTGCTGTCCCACCACCAGGTGCCTCCCGCGAAGACTGGAAAATCATTCGGTACGTCTCAACGCGTACTAGGTCGCAGGACCATGACTGATCATGTGGCGTGGCGTTTCACAGTGCCCTCTCTGAGGTTATCGGATCCCCTTTGCCATACGACGATGTCCTCTCACTCCGGGATCGTCTGTGGGAGATCTCACCAACTCTGGTTCGTTATGACACTCGGGAGCCCACCTCCGTTGAGGTCGCCCTCGCTGGTTTGAAGACCCTCATTGCCGGAACCGCCAACGCCAAGGTGACTGGCACGCCTTTCAAGAAGCCTATAGACAACTTCTACCAGACTGATCCCATCTCAAGAGCGTAAGTGAAGTATTTGTGCCCTGACCGTACCCGTGATTTCTTACGAAAATGACCTTGTCAATTCCAGGAGCGTCACGATGGCCCAATGTACGCGGGCTTTCGTGAAGGGTGAAAACTATGGATTCAGTGAACTTTCAAGCGCTTCTGAAGCTGCTTACGCGTAGTTCCGTGGTGTATCTAGGAAATGTCTAATTGCAATTCTATCTCTATTTGCTTTGTCGTCTTGTCTTCTGGGGTCGGCACTGTACAAGACAAACATCATGGAGTGCAACTTGAAGAAAGTAATATTGAACTCTACGATACTACAATGGCAATAAGTAAACGTACAGAAGATGGAGCAAATGAAGGTGGTTTTGTATGTGAAGAGCCAATCGTACGATCATTACTGTGTTCTGCTTTATATATGTGGACGTGGAAACACTTGGGAGAAACATAAGTCACAGAAAGTTACTTGCGTCGAACGAGTTTCGACTTGATCCACGTAAACAGATTGCCCTTGCGAATACGGAAAAGATATGTGAAAAGGAAGGTAGCAGCGACCTGAAAAAGAGCCAGCGCATGAGAAATCAGTTCCATGCCTAGCAGCGAAGCGAAACGAAGGACGTACGTTGAAGATGATAAATCCAAAGGTGATTCCAAAATTCCTCCAATCATGAGACTTGACGATGTTGAAGCTATTTTCAAGGAACGCGTCCGTGGTGCGGAATTGACAGTACTGGCAAGATGAGTTGGCGTCTGGATTCGCGACATATCCACCCGTGTTGTTGATGAAGGTCTGGAGGTAGGATTGACATGTTTGACCAGAGGGTGGCTCAATGGTGACGAGCTCTTTCTCCGAACAAGTGATATCATATCCGCCAATGGCTATTGTCATACCAAATGTCAATGAGGGCTGCAACGAGGAGAAGAAGGGGAGGGCAAACCTTGACCAAGGAGACCTTCGATAATGTAAGTGAAGGGCGAGAGTCGGTACATCCATTTCCACCATCCGAGCTGTCTGTATGGCTGGAGCACACCATCACTGAAAGGAAACGCAAATTATATCGAAATTGACACAACCACTGTAGGAAATATAAGGTGACTTACAAGGTGATCACGAAAGAGAAGAAGAATCCAAAGAGCAACCCCGCGATTTCCGCATTCGGTGACATGGCAGCGACGGACTGACCGATGGTGGTGTAGTAAATCGGGAACATGACGCCGAGCATCAAGTACGTGTAGCCTCCACGGCTTGAGGGGAAGCCGACGGTCCAGTACCAGCAAAGGAAGAACAAGGAAGAACCCAAGATATTCCAGGGAATATCGGCGATGATTTGTGAAGTGACCAATGCGCTCCAGCTGTACATCCGACTAGGCCGTTCACGAAGCTCGTACACGTTCCTCATGGCGATGAATGGCACCTGGAGTTGATTCGTAGACGGCACAGCGATGATCGTGGCCATGAAAATCGCAAACAGCTTGTTCTGGGAACCCTGGATACTATCCTTGGCTTTGAAGAACGTGAAACCGATTAGAAGTCCTGAAGAGATATTGAGTGCAACCTTCGCGATGAGATAGGTAGGGTCCCTCCAATGAGCCTGGCAATCACGCGCGAAGAGTGTGGCGACTTGGTAAGGCCATGACGTGGCGAACTCGCTTTGGTATGTGGCCTGCACGGGAGGTTGACTCCGGCCGTCTGCGTGGATCTTGTCAATCTCCTCCTGGAGCAGATGCGCCTCCTTGGAGTTTTTCCACACGTCGTGCCAGTCGTAGTCTGTCTGAGCTGTAGCACCAGCACCGGTGACGTCAAGGATGTACTCAGCGCTGAGGTCATGGTCAGTCACTCTATCAAAGAATATAGTCGGGGGTGCACATACGGATTCTCATCGGGATCACACCTACGTCCGCCGTTCCGTTGGAAGTAGTCAATGAGCGTTTCACAGTGATAGCCCAGGTCACCAAAGTACACGGTTTGACCACCTTTCCGGAGCAAAAGCAATCTATCGAAGACCTCAAAAAGTTCAGCAGAGGGTTGATGAATCCTGGGAGAAAATCAGCACCGTGGTCACTGATCATATGATATACAATGGACGTACGTGCAAAGAATTGCTTGGCCGTTGTCCGCTAGAGAGCGAAGGAATGACATGATAGCCCATGCGCTCTGCGAATCCAAACCCGATGTTGGTTCGTCCAAGAAGAGCAACAACCGAGGCTTTGCGGCCAACTCCACTCCGATGGTCGTACGCTTGCGATGTTCCACCCCGAGCGAACCAACGATGGCGTCGGCGTATGCTTCGAGACCACACATCTTCAAGCATTTCTCAACACTGAACAGGTAGACCTGATGAGTACCAACACAACAAATGAAAGGATTGATGCTTACTATGCTTCCTTCTCAGCCAGAGGGACGGAGGCAGGTTGACGGAGCTTGGCAGAGAACAAGAGTGCTTCACGGACTGTGCTAGTAGGCTCATGCGTGTCCATCTGTTGTACATAGCCACTACACGAATATATGCCGTGATCAGTGTCTATGGCTAGAGAGTGAACTAGAACTGTGCACTCACGTCTGCGCCTGGAAGTCGGCCGGAAGAGCATGTCCGTTGACAAACCGATCACCGGTCACAACACCAGTATCATTGCGTTGAGCCAACGTATTGAGCAACGTCGTCTGAAACATCCCAATATTATCAGATCAGCACTTTGTCAACCCAGACCGGAAATCACAGCCGAAGTGAAACGCACCTTTCCAGCACCAGATGAACCGACCAGGGCTGTAAGCTTCCCTGGAGCCACGTACCCCGAAACATCATCCAAGAGTTTCCTCGTCTCACCATGACCGAGCGGGATTGTATAATTCAGATGTTGCCATGAGAAGATATCCGTCATTGGAGGTGCTTCCGCTGCAGCGTCTCGAGCCTCCTCGATCTCAGTCTGAGATGATCCAGATCCCTGCGTACTGGAGGGCTTTTTTTCCTCGTCGGAGGACTTCACTTCCGCTTCGACGTCTTGGATGACGGGAGCGTTCGATCCACGCTTGAAGAGGATGGCAGACGATTCGCCGGAGGCGCCGGTGTTGTACTCGGTGAGGAACAGGTAGGTGAAGATGAAGCCTACACCGAAGGCGAGGATGATGCCATAGTTCTATGGGATGTATCTCAGATATGGTTTTATAAATTGCGACAGAAGTAAGGCGGCTTACCCGCCAAATATGACTGAAAGTATACCCAAAGGACAGCTGGAGATAACGCTCGCCACTGACAGTGGTCTGACCGGGCACAGAGCCAACTGTGGTACAGACTTGATTGGCCGCAGTGATGCCTTCATAACCCGGTCCGGTGGGAACGACTACAGCGCACTCTCCAGTCAGAGGGTGGAACTCGTTAACCATCAAAGATTCAAATCCATATCTCAGTGGCTGCAATGTTATGCGTAAGCAAAGTGGAGAACCATGAAAAGAGACAACACACGTTGATATACGTGATCCATCTCAAAGCACCGATCATGGACGGCTGTGGGATGGTGTAACCGGTGTAAAGAACCAATAGCAGGACTGATAGACCGGCAAACGTTTGAGCAGGAGCTGGCGAGCCAAACGCTGCAGCCAAAGTACGGAAGAACGCCTTCATAGTGAGTGTCATAGTGAAGACAATCAACAGGAAGTAGCTGTACGACCGAGTTGTAAGTAACATCCAACACATACGCTAAGAAGGATAGCTTACAAGAAGTTCCCGGCGTGCTCTTGCAGTCCGACAAGGAAGTATAGGACGATGGAAAAGATGATGATGATACCGGCAGTGATGGGAACGTCCACGAGTGTGAGGGCCAAAGAATCGACAAACGGATGATACATAGCTGCTCTGGACTGCCTGAGGACGATGGGCCGTTGGGCAAACAATGCAGGGATTTCCGCCATGGTTGAGATGGCCGCGAAGAGAATGGCACTGAAGGTACGCATACAGTCAACTTCTGATGCACTCTTGACGATGTGCCACTTACAAGAAGAGTACACCACCACGAGAGAAGAATGTCAACGTTGAGTCTGAGAGCCTGAAGAAAACCGTGCCGACGATGATGGCTTGCGCGACGAACGTCCTGAGGCGATATTAGTGCACTGTCTCGAGTAAGGATACAATGGCGTACATCATCTGAATGAGGGGAGCGATGAAGCCTCCCTTGAGGATTTGCACCCGCCTAATCATCAATGCCCTAACTTGCATTGGGATGGAAGTGATGTAAGGGCTCTTGCGGCGGGTATGCTGTGCGTGGGCCTGAGCAACACTCTGCCTGTAGCTCTGCCTCTTGTGGTCCTTGTCAACGTGTTCTTCACGATAGGACTCCATATCCGCCCGATTCTCCGCAGCAACCTCGGAGGCAAAGTAGTAGTCTGCGAACTCGCTGGCGGTGCGGGGAACTTTATTCTCGTATCCTTCGCGGACGATGCGACCATTGGGGTCGGTGACAGCGACGAGGAAATCGGCCGTAGTCTGACGATTAGCTGGTTCATATCCCATCTCAATGAAGTAATCGCGGGCACGGTTGGCTGGGCCGAAATAAACCATCCGTCCTTCATAGATAACGCATACTTTGTCGAAATGGCGATACAGCGACTCTCCGGCTTGATAGATGGACACGAGAGTAGACTGGTTGGTAATATCAGTGGCAATGCGTAGGGCTTGCACAAATTCCAAGGCTGTAGAAGCGTCCAGTCCACGGGTCGAGCTGAAAGTTCGGATGAGTACTTGCTGATTAGGAGTTGGCTCGTCACTTACTTATCCCAACACGTGAGGCGGCTAAGAGTAGCCAATGCCTCGCTGATGCTGACACGCTTCTTTTCACCGCCCGAGACACCGCGAATAGACGCGTCACCAACGAGGGTGTTCTTGACGTGCCGAAGACCGAAGACAGTCGACAATATGTCGACAATGCGTTGCATGTGGGCGTCCCTGGACTCTCCTTCGATACGCGTATGAGGCGTCCGCGTCTTTGCAGCGAACATCAGCGTCTGCTCGACTGTAAGCGTTGGAAAATGCACGTCGTCCTCAGGACAGTATTGCACATCACCACGGTACAGAGATTCGATATCGGAGGGGCTGAAGGAATCGTAATGGACGGTGCCCTCGATAGAGTGGTACTCGCTGCGTTGGTTGGCGAGAACACGCAACAATGTACTGCATCCCGCACCGGGGCGACCAAGAACCACTGAAAGATGAATGTGAGATCTGCGCTCAATAAGATTAGATCAAGGAAGTTATACTCACACAGCATTTCCCTGGGTCGTACGACGCCCTCAAAACCTGACAGGATGTCACGGAGAGCGGGATGTCTGAGTTGATTGATATTGCG
This sequence comes from Cristinia sonorae, assembly GCA_021029105.1. Lineage (NCBI taxonomy): Eukaryota > Fungi > Basidiomycota > Agaricomycetes > Agaricales > Stephanosporaceae > Cristinia > Cristinia sonorae. Next base: position 151,648 of record JAEVFJ010000011.1, read on the forward strand.
CATGATGTTCAAAGGGTTGAGGAATGACCCAAAAGTGGCTTGATGCGACGCTGTTGCTCCAAGGCCAATTACTCGCAAGTCCTTGAACATGACACCCAATTGGCGTCTCTGAATGTCAGCCTCGTCCATCCTGAGAGAAGGCGGTCAACCGGCGAAAGGGAGTCATCTGAAGACTTGCTTACTTCTCCATGATATTTCTCAGTGTCTTCTCCAAGTCAAAGCGGCCCTCCTGGAGTGTATGCTCCGAGCCGGACTCGCTGCCTGGATGATGGCTGCTTTGAGCCTCGGATGTGCGACTTATTTCCCGACGCAGCTCCTTGACACCTTCGGGATCGAAGAAGTCGACATTGACGGAGCGGGCCTCACTGGGACGACGCTTGAAGCGGTGGCGGTCATGGGTGGCGACATTTGGAGAGTACTGGACCCGTGGAGAAGACTGCGGAGACTGGGCATGTTGAATCTGGGGAGATGACTGTGGTGACTGAGAGTGCTGAATTATAGGAGATGGATACTGGGTATGAGACGGCCCGGGGAAGGATGCAGGCGGGGACCGAGGAACGTGACTGGCATCATCATCGACGGGACGAGAGTCGTCCAAACGGTCTTGTTGAGCGGGGTCAGCCATGGATGGAGGCGGGAGAGAAGATGGACAAAAGAGAGGACAGAATGAGCATTGTTATATAGCAAGTCTAGGATCGCGGCTGACCGGGGAGCGCTACTGGCCCAAGAAGGGAAGAGGGTGTCGCGGAGTTGCCGCGACACTCAGTCAGCAAGATACACAGAATAAACTCACTCGGATTGGGATCCCGGACGACCACTGAGCGACGGATGTCCCCCCTTGGCACGCGGAAGTAGTCCCCTATCCACTATCACACCCCGCTTCAGTCGGGATACACATCGTTGCGCCCACAGGTGAATACGAAGACACGCCAAGTATGTCTAAATGGTCCAGACGGGGAGCACAAGCCATAGCCCCTTTGAGCCATCGACCGAAGGAAATCACGACGAACGCAAAAGTAAGTGAGCCAGCAAAGCAAACAGAACGTGTATAGAAGCTGAAGTCATGCCCGCTGAGTCATGCGAAAACCTTGCTGCGCGTCGAGTATGACCATGAGGATGACCTGCCGGGCCAGTGGTGGAACTCGTCACCACAACGCAGATCGGCAACTCAACAACGCCAGCCTGGCAGCTTGAGGCGATGCGATGCAAGGGATCGGAGACCGACGTAACTCGGAGAATCGCCCAGATGGATTGCAGTACTCTCTTACACCACTCTGCCACGCACTTCTGCGGCCTCAGCCTGCTGGCGTCCATCCTGAAGATGAAATGAACGCTCACCTGCCATGGTACGTACACGGTACCCCTGCTCCGCGACTCTTTCTCATCTTCGTCCCTGTCAAATGAAAGACCCGCATGAGATGTCCTGGTGTACTCGACGAGATGGATGTCGCATTGAAGCACGACAAAATGAAGAGAGTCTGACTTGGACTCGAGGATTTCATCAGTTGGCGTCAAACCTCAGGCGCGCAAAACCGCGATACTGCCGCGATCGAAATCAATTGATGGAGGCAATCTCAGCTGCTGAATCTCGCGCTTCTGATAATGACAAAGGCGAATCATGTCAACGGTCGAGGAAGTTATCGACTGAAGTTTATAGCCAGGTTCTTGTGCTCCAAGGATCTCATGCTTCCAGCGCAATAACGTGTTCAACTTGTCAGGTGAGCGTGATACAGAATGGTGCAATGGACCTTCAAGTTCTAATAATACGTAGGAAGTATTCCTGCAAAACAACTGGCTCAGCTATCGGAACAGACCCTGGAAACAGAAACACACATACCCCAGGTCAAAAACGTTGGAACGTGATACTCTGCTCCCGTAGAACAGTCAAACCGTATTTGTGCTGCCATTGAGTACGTGACTCATGCTTCAGGTGGAATGGCAGAGCAGTACTTACTATGATACAGCCATCCCCAAAACGATTGTCTGATCTCATGCTTCTTCCCGAGCCACCCTCGGACAGGGCCAACTTGACACTCTGGCACAGCGTAAACAATGACTTCAGGTTGCACAGACGTGAACCCGGGCAGATATATATAACTGAGACCTTTTCGACCAAGAGAAAGGCCTGGGCCACTGGCGATGGCGCGTTTGGTATCAATCGACCCAATCAATAATTATTGCGAGCGGCCGTAATACCGCTGTATGGACGGCCAACATGAAGGCACAGTGAGCGCACAATCCGAAAGGTGGGCTGTACCACTGTACCGTGACATGCTGATCTGCGAAATGTCGAGTCGTTGAGCTACATTCCAATCGACCATATTGTCTCGTCGGCTCCATTAACGGCTAGTTCGAGCTTGTATCGCACTGGGACCTATAATATGCTGGCCTCGTTGAGTACTTGCAACACCGATCAGAGGTCACTAGGGTCAGCCCGCCCGGCATGTGCATCTGCTTGAAGAACCATTTTCCTCAGAAAATCCTGCATATCTGAGACTCTCTTGCAAACTGTCAACCTCTGCTGCTCAGTGACCTGTCATTGTAGATGAGCTCTTCCTCCTCCCAGCCCGCGTGTGGGTGTGATCGATAAGTAGTAATTATGGGACGACACACACACTCACGATGACATTTTACCCCACTGGCAGTCTCAGATCTAATCGGCATTTAGTAGAGGCGTTAATTTGCACAACACATAGGTATATATGAGTAGAGGGTATCGGCATTGATTCTTGAGGATGAGCTGTCTGTCATCGGCAGTGGCGGCAGCTCGAGGGTTGAGAACGTTTGAGAATCTCAGCTGGTGCCAGTGACAGATCAGAGATTAGATAAGGACCAAACCCCGCGCTCCCACGAAATTAGTATGCGGCGCCCACACAGCCAAGCATGTCCAACTTCAACTTGTCACACTCAGGCTAGTACTCGGACTTTCGGGGAACAACTTGAAGTGACTGTACTGTAATTGCCAAGTCAACATGACCTTCCTGCACATCGTTTTCTCCGGGTGAGCATCTCATGTCGATTATGCTTTGCGGCCGTATGATTGGAAATCGATGTTGGTTGCTAATGCTGCGCAGCTCATCCCAAACAGCTCCGGGTTTCCCAGATGCCACGTTCTAAAGGTGTGCAAACACGCAGGCTCTCGATATCTCACCCGAGGGGTGTGTGGCTTCTGTCTAGCTCCGTGGCTGCCGTTAACGTATTTCAACCGGAAGTTGGCTCATATCTGTTCCTTTTTCAAGCTTCGTGGCCGAGAAGCCACCCCTCCGAAGGTTTCCACGATACGATGGATGTGCTTTCATGATTCCTTGCTTGAAATGCGCCTATTTTTGCTCTTGTGGAGTGAGAAAACTGTAGCAAGAACACTTCACGCGACAAATACGACCAGTCAGGTGGATCTAAGGATATACCTTGGTTGAGCGGTGAGCATGTTCGCATCTGATACGTGGAAAGACGGTCACCGACATGAATGCATCCGCGTCTTCTTCAGTTCAGTGAGCGGCATACGTCACTGGGCTCGGTTTGACGGGTCCATTGACGGACCGAGAGAAGATGCGCTACGCACCAGTGTACGCTGCCAAATCGGTCAGAAAAGTACACCATGATCCTGTAACCAACTCTGCTCACCTTCACTGCCAGCTGCCAGCTGCAAGGATGGCGGGTCTGATCCGCACTATTGCAAGTCGGTTGCAATTGGGTAGCTTATGCGCCTCGTGCCAGTCTCATGATCGCTGTGCCGATCTTGCGCACAACAAAACATCCCCATCCATTGACCACCCGAATATAGAACGACCCATGTCTATTAGACTACAGTTGTCTCCCATGGATATGGTCTATGCTGGGTGAAGATATTATGGGCGAGGGTATTCTCTCCGACCAACTGACCATTCCGCTAGAAGCAAAGTTTCGCCTCAGTATCTCCTGTGAGTGCCTCATGACAATCGACACCACACGGTCGCTGGCGGTCTTATGATGAACGTCGTCGAAAGTCCTTATGAAATGGGACAAAGTTAGCTGCCAGGATGTTCTATAAAACAGACTCCACTGCCCAGAGGCCGTCCAGGATCTCACAGCAACGCCCAAAACTTGAACAAGAAATGGCAAGGCACTCGACTCACTTTTTGCTGGCTTTGGCTGTCTTTGCGGCCTCTGCTCTCTCCGCCCCAAACGCAAACGATTGCACCGGTACAATATCCTCCCTCGACGATGTCAGCGCCGCGGTGAAGTGCACCACAGTCAACATCAACTCCTTCACCGTCCCCGCTGGCAAGACCTTCAACCTCGCTTTGGCCTCTGGGACCACCGTAAATATGCGTGAGTACCATGTGTTTTTCTGGGACGAACGTTGACCTCATTTTCATAGTGGGAGATGTCACTTTTGGAACCAAGAATTGGGACGGTCCGCTATTCCAAGTCAGGTGAGTTGTAGACTACATTTGCGCTACACCGCATCATTACACGGGAGCTGAAGCTATTTATAGTGGCTCTAATATCGTCTGTGAGTGGCTATTTATGACCTTCGTATTCATCAAGCATGATCCCGACACGCGCTCTCATCAGTCAATGGAAACGGACATACATTCAATGGCAACGGACCGTTCTATTGGGTGGGTTCATATGTGCTATTGTGGCGAACACAGCTGAGTACTGTTGCAGGATGGTCAAGGCGGTAATGGCGGCGTCACCAAGCCAGCACCTATGATGAAGATCAAGATATCCGGTACATGGACCGTACGTTTCCTCCTTGTCTCCCTTTGTAGAAGACGCTGATCGTGATCGTGATTTATCTCTAGAACGTCAAAGTCTTGAACTCCCCCGCACGGGTCTACAGTGTATCCAACCCTGCGCCTTTAACAATGTCGAAGCTCACGATTGACAACTGTATGCTGTGAATGTTGCTTATCCCTCGCTATTTGTCACCTTACTCCTTCGTTGTGTAGCTCTGGGCGATCAGCCCAACGCCAACAGCGACGGAAAAGCAGCCGGGCACAACACTGACGGGTTCGACTGCAGCACAACCAACCTTGTCATCGAGGACAGGCAAGTAACTTTTGTGACCTTCAAAGAGAGGCACATCCTCTTATAATACTTACATTGTCTCTAGCACTATCATGAACCAGGACGACTGTTTGGCAATCAACAAAGGGAGCAACATTACCTTCCAGCGGAACACTTGCTCAGGAGGGCACGGAATCTCAGTTGTGAGTTTACATATTTATAATATATGACTTAAATTCCCCGGAAGTTCTCATCGGTCGTTCTCCTCAGGGCTCGATTTCCAGCGGCGTGACTGTCTCTAACATCCTAATCAAGGACAACACCATCAAGAACAAGTCTGTACCTTTGGCAGCTCATGAAAATGTCTGTGCTCACACATGACGCTATTGCAGTGATCAGGCTCTCAGGATCAAGACTGACGCGTCGGCGTCAGGTTCCACAGTGTCAGGCATCGCATACTCTGGAAATACCGCTACTGGCATCAAGAAGTTCGGTATTCTCATTGACCAGGTGTGTACTCCTGATTCGCTGATCTGCCACTGGCAGCTGACCGGTCTATTCAATACAGAGCTACCCTGATACTTTGGGGACGCCGGGAACTGGGGTCAAGCTTTCTGTGAGTCGCTAACAATAGACTGCCACATGAAGGACGTCGAGCTCACCAGGCACGATGTAGGGCGTGTCATTCACCGGATCTCAGAATTCCATTTCCGTCAACAGCGATGCGAAGAGGGTTGAAGTCAACTGTGGAAGCGGATCCTGCACAGGCTAGTGACATTACGCTTCACGCACGAACATGTACTGACTCTTCCGCAGGCTCTTGGGATTGGTCGGCGTTGAAGGTGTCGGGTGGCTCAGCTGGCAAAATCGTCAATTTTAGTGGTATTCAAAACTTCAGCCAGTGAAGGCGATACTGGAGTCCGTAAAGACAATGTATTCTGGGCGACAGGGCCGTATGTGGGGAGTGTTTAGTCCTAAATACGAGATTACTAAAGTGTACCATGTGTGTTAGTGAAACATGACGAGATGCGTAGTCCGAGAGTGATTGGAAGATAACATGATTCTACGATGGCGACGAAAGTCCAAGCTAAAGAATGAATATCCGGATAATGTAAAGAGAGGAGAAAGTCAACCAAATACCAAGCCAAGTGCCTATTGTCCATGAAATTTACCCAGAACGCGCCAACAATACACGGTCAATAGCAGCGTTGATTGATTTCTTGCGCGCAGACAAGTCAACCCCAAAGCCTTCCTCCAACTTCTGCCTGATCTCACGCTTCGTAACGGTCGTGAGATCTGCATCGCGCAGGATGGCGTGAACAGCTTGCTCTATGTCGGCATCCGTGGGTGCCCCAGGAGAATAGTCCTCTGGACTGCGACTGCCAGGGATTTGAACATCCAGATAGTTCGTTGCTGGTCGTGAAGGAGCAGGTTGGTACACCATGCCGGACATCGACTGTGGCGTATTGCGGCCAGACTGATATCCGGGAGGAGGATACATCGCTTGCGCAGGGGAATACGCGCGAGACATGGCAGGCTCGTAGTATGTCTCACGTCCGTAGAGCGACGCTGTCCGTGATTCGGCATAACCGTCGTTCTGGAACTTGGCGGGAGGCTCCCAAGAGCCAATGCTGTGGTTTGATTCCTTGTCCCAAAGTTCGTTTTCCTAGAACAGTCAAGGTCAGTCATGAAAGTGGATGATGATGGCAATAGAGCTACGTACATAGTCATTCCAAGACTTGAGGGGAATAGCTCTGGGATCGAACTTGCCCTCGTCCTAAAACAGTAGTACGTGAGTTTGATCGTCAGAAGCGAACCACAGTTCAGGTACTTACGTGAACAATCATCTTCTTTCCGGATTCTCCCAACACCACACGAGTTTGACCCCATGAGAAGTCGTCCATCTTCCAGAATGAATAGAGGGGGAGGAAGAAGGAGAAAGCGGGGATAGCGAGGATGTAGAAAACCATCCAACCAATCATATCCCATTTGCGACGCAGAATGAAGACGAGGGCCTGTAAACCGTACACCGCAGCAATCATGATGATAGAGATAGCGGGAATGGTTTTGTGCTCGCCAGCGACAAGGTAAATCAGGTAGACAATCTATAGAAGAGCAGCAAATTTGAGGAGAAATAATCAGGGGAAGGAAACGATAGACTTACATAGGCCACAGTGACGGGCTGGATCAAAGTTGAAACCAGGTCAATCATGACCACGAAGCGCATGGAGAAGCAGCAGAAGCCGCACAGCTGGTCCAAGAAGATCAGTTCACCCAAATTGTGGACAGTTGAGTTGATCCAACGACGACGCTGGGACAGCAACACCTTCCAGTCGTCCGGAGCCACAGTGTAGGCGTGCGCATCACGAACGAACTGAGTCTTGAAGTTCGAGAAATGCTTGAGCAATAGCGTGGTCAAGTAACGATCTTCACCAAGGTGGAGTAGATTCTTCATGTGAAGGGTGTCGACACGATTCTCCGAGTAATCCTGGATGAGCTGATTGGAGATCAAGAGTGGCTTGTGGGTGTCGGGGGTACGGAGACGGTAAAGAGTGAAACAACCAGGGAGACAGGTTACTGAGCCGAAGAGAGATTCGAAAGCCTTGGCCATGTGATGCGAAATGAAGTATTCGTAAACCTGTGATAACTTGCTTAAGGTGTACCCTGAAGATATGGTGATTGTAAGACATACCTGCATCATGGTGATGAGGGATTGTTTGGCGTTGGCTAGTTCCGTTTCACCACAGACACCAAGCAATTTCTTGTCGTGAATCATTCTAGGTATATTATTGTCAATGGTAGGACTTTGAGAGAGGGGTTGATAGTCACGTACGCAGAGATTAGACGATTCAGAGACAGAGGTGCGACAGTCGTATCAGCATCCACCATGAACAAGTATTCGTAGAATGTCGGGTTAACACCAATGACGTTCTTGATCTGGTGGTACATCTCGAGCTCCAAAGGATTCATCGGCGAGTTAAAGTGGACCTATGGCAACGATCAGCGATAGCAGTGATTCCTCAGAACTGCAATGCGTACCTTATTCAAGAAGTGCATGAGCAGCATCTGGGAGTCACGCTTACCGCGGTTACCAGGACGTGATTTCTCACCCGGTTTACCGCACTTCACGACAACGATGTACGGCACAACGTGGCCGGATGTCTCGTACAGACCTGAGAAGACTTTGCCCATGTTATGCTGCTTGGCACCTTCGCCGAGTGAAAGAAAACTGAGAGGCTCTGCGTCCACATTGGCATTGGCACCAAGAACATCGAGGACGATACGAGGCGTGGGCTGGTCGTTTCCGGAACCGACAACCATACCGTCACAAATGATGAACAACAACTTGCGCTTGTCATCGTATTTGGTTTGAGCCAATGAATCGATGGTTTTCTTGAGAGATGCATGACCTTCCGTGTAACAGGGGACCTGACAGATGACAAATTTGTCGTGATCTTCCGGTGCACGAGACGAACCGAAGTTGATGGACGCGATGAACTTGAAACCAATGACACTGACCATGACGATGGAAAGGGCGAGCAGAATGTATGTGGCGAAGAGGCACTGGGGTGAGTTTCGCGTATCGACTTTGCCAATCGTGAAGAGGTTACGCAAGCAAGTACGTTGTCTTGCGAGGGTGTCTGAATCGAGACGGAGCGAATCGAACTGTTTGGTGATGTCAGTACCGGAGTGGTACTGGAATAGGTCAATGATGTCCTGGTGCATGAAGTGAGGATCGATGTCGGGAGGTGCTTGTTGACCTTTCGGGTGACCGACGGCGGGGCCGTTGATGATATAGGAGGTCAGGTCATAGACAAGCCCACGATAGACGGCAACGGATCGCTGTTGGTTGGCCATGTTCTTCAACTGCTTCTTTGTGATGCCAAGGAAACCGACGCGAGAGTTCCACCGCATCTGCACCATGTTTTCAAAGTACCAATCCGGACGAGAGTCCGTGGTGAATGCGCGGAAGTCATGGTACTGAGCGTTCTCATCGGTCACGTTACTTGAGTCCAGAACGACATATGGGCTGACTTGACCATCGACACCATTGCAAAGGGCGCTGACCTGTTAGGAGCTAGTGAGTGAAAGCGGAGCGATTAACATTTTGAGGACAGCCTCACCTGAACCGGGAAGAGATTATCGGCAATTACACCACCATATTTCAGAATGGACCTCTGGTTAACAACAGGAACGATTCGCTGGTGGGTGGCCGCGATCTGACTGAGATCGAATACCTCGCCACGAATGGCAGTGTAGACGTTGTTCGGCGAATTCTGGAAGCTGTGGGATTGCAGCTCGGCAGTAGAGAAGACGTGTTCGGTAGGACAGATGAGGGGACCAATGATCGCAATGATGAAGATAGTGCAGCAACACATGAACCAGATGAGCATATTCAAAGCAAGCTTTTCCCTCCATGCTTGACGCACGTCCAAACGCTTCATGCCACCAACGTATCGGAGTAGGGGATTAGGCACCCACCAGGTGAGGATCCAGCAAATTGCGACCCAACGCCTGCGCGCAGATGACTCCTTCAGGATCTCCGTCGTCTCGCCCTCTTGAATCTCGCCAGCCAACGCCTCTTTATCCAAAGGACCTTTCTTGTCAGCATTTTGGAACATGTTCCGCGACGGAGCGTAGGACTCGGTGCCGAAGTTGGACATGGATTCATCATGATCGCGATTGCTAGTGAGCGCACTACGAGCGTCGAAGTCGTCGTTGCTGCGGAGGGATTTACGCTCGTCGTAGTCCTCATATGCATCACCGCGATGGAAAGGAGAGGCATTTGCAACCAAGGGAAGTGCGGCATTAGACTGCCCGAAGGGGTCGTTGTAGCCACCCTCGTATGGCGACTCTCCACCGGGTGTCTGGTACGGTGCGTATGGATCGAATGCACTATTGGGGCCGAGACCAGCAGCGGCTTCAGCATCCCTCTGCCTATTCCTTTTGAGTTCCTCTGTATCCTGTGACCGAAGGTCGTCCTCCAACCTGCGGAAGGCGGCTTGTGACAAGTACACCTAAACAACCAACTGTGAGGATATGATGGTAGGAGACGATGAAAATGGAACTCACCATGTTCATACCGAGAACTAGGTCGCGTTCCTGCAGTCCCAAAGCCGTTCGGGACTGCGCAATCTGCTCTCTGGCATCTCCTTCCACCACGCCCAAGTTGCTGAGGGGCTGCCTATATCTCTGGACGAACTCGTCAGGCGTCATGTTGACCTCAAAGGCGTTCACACATCGTCGCGCGATCTCTGACAGCCCGACGCTGCGAACCTGACCCTTCACGGAACGACCCTCCAACTGGTTCGGTAGTTGCGAGTCATTGGGGTTGATGCAGAAGACGTACCACGCCTGAGTGTCCTCCAGCGTCTCGAATAGGGTATCAAGTGCGGAACGGAACTCCCCAGCGATGCATGGGCTGCCACCAGAAGCAGGGGCATTATCGTCGTCATCCTTCTCCTCAATAAGCTCCCCTTCCTTGACGACGGGCATGCGTTTGATGGTGTTCTTCCGTCGAGTAGAAGGCGCACGCATCGGTTTCACCGGTTGTTGCGCGGAAACAATGGTCTCCTCGTCACGAGGGTGAGCCTGGGTGGCGATGGCCTTGCCTGTGAAGAGACTGCGCACGAAGGGATTGATAGAACCAGAACCATCGGCAGAGGGTGCCTCGTTGGTTCCGGTCCCACGCAGGAGGGAGACGAAGTCGGGGTTCAATGCGTCCAAGTTTCGCTCCAAGAAGTGCTCGGCGGAGTATGTGACAGGACCGCCGAAGTGATTCACGGTGAAGGTAGGGAAGCCGGAACGATCAATAGCGCCGACCTTGAAGGAGGAGTGGTTACCCCATCGCTTGCCGAACGCCTCAACCATGGAGTGGTCAGTCTTGCGAGGCATGCGACGAGCTTGGTCGTCCATGATGTGAATGAGACCTCCGGGTTTGTTCTGCAAGAGACGGATGCACTCGGAGTTATCGAAGTAAGGGACAGTGGGGACGAAGCGGGAGATGCCCTCGTTGGTATACTCCTGGGTGTGCTTCTCGAAGATCTCCCTCTGGATAAAGTTCTGCAATCGCTCGTTTGCGAAGTTGACACAGAACTGGTCAAGAGAGTTGGAACGGCTCGTCATGTTTTGGGGTCCTGGGAGGTCGAACACACCAATAAAGGTGGTGAAATCCTCCTTGCAGAGGCGTTGGTTGATGTGCTCGTTGAGCCATGCGAAGAGTAGGGAGTAGAGCGTCTTGGCGAGCTCATCACGGTTGTCGGCGGCACCATCCGGGTCGAGGAAGACGGTACAGAGCTCCTTCTTGACCAGCTTCGTCCTATACGACAATGTAGCCTCGAGTGCCGCAGGCTGAACACCAAGGAAGTCCGCCACAATCGCAAGAACGTCTGTATTCCGTACGACAGCAGCGTCTTCATTTCGATGGCGGTCAATAGTGAAGTCGAGATTCCCAAGGTGGAGTATGGCGGCAATCAGTTGGCAAGTCTGCGCAACGTGTCGTTTCGAAAAGCCGACGTTCTTGAGGGCCATCTTGAGTTGCTCAAAGCGGTTGGCGTCGTCCCCCTGGCCTTGTTGCGCGCGGACAGGAACTCCACGTTGACCGAGGTAGCGGTAGGTCTGCTTGTCATTGAGGTGCATATGCTGACGCTCCTCGGCAGTAGCACCAGCAACCAGGTAGTAGAAGATGTGGAAGTTCCTCTCTCCGGAAGGAGCGCCTGCGACTCTCGCGCGTTCAAGATAGTAGTCGAGGGTCTTAATACCGCATATACGACCACGGTCAGAGAATTGAAGCTCGGTGTACTTGCCAAAGCGAGACGCGTTGCTGTTAAACAAGGTCCTTGCGTTACCGAACGTCTCCAAGACAAACTCCGCCGCAGGAATTTGAGTAGACAACTTCGACCCCTTCTTCCCCGGATTACTAACGCTCAACTCTAATATCGTCTTGATTGCCAACCTGCGGTTCTCCGACTTTCCACTTCCCGTCTCACCGCTGATAAAAAAAATCTTAATAATACGTGCCACCAAACCGCTAGAACGGACTTACCTCATCAGGATGCACTGGTCTTGAGTTGTCCTGCGCATATGGTAGTACGCATTGTTGGCCAATTGGAAGATATGTGGTGGGAGCGGCGACTTGGTTGGAGTAGTGTCGCGGTACTCTGCAGCATACTTGTGGAGAACAGAGTCCGAGTTGCTTGGAACGTATTTGTGGGGATTGATGGCGACCAGTGCGGAGGTACCGACGTTGGTGTAGATGGTGTCGGCCATGAATCGTTCGCGAAGACATGATACTATGATGTCGTCGGAAATGGGGGAGAGTGTTGCCAGATCGTCGACGGCTTCAAGCCGGTGCATGCTCATCGTCGACTGCCGATTCATGATGGGCAGACAGAGGACGACGAGGCAACTCTAGGAAGACAAAAGGATGGGAGAAGGAAGAAAATGAGAGACTTGGATGAAGAGGCAGGGCGGCGAGGTCGTCGCCGTTGACGGGAGAGTGTGACAGGTTGGCGTTGTTACCGCGTGCGTTTCATATTGTTACCGAGTTTGTAATCACGTTTATTTTTGCTCTTACCTCCATCAAAGAACTGTTATCTGGGTTTTAAATTATTATTACTCCCATTAATAGCCCTGACTTGTTCTGGATCTTTCTGGTCTCCGACGCCACGATGGCTCTGCTCGTCATTCTTCCCACTGCGCTGATTTGTGAATATTTGTTTCATTCAATGGCTTGTTCCTCTACGAAATACATGTTGTGGGTAATTTTACAATGAGTGTGTGGTTGGTAATCGTGAAAAGGATGAAGGCGTGAAAGTCGGAACAAAGGGTGGCTACAGAAGGTCGAATGTAGTGTAGGTATCGCAGTCATGATGCTGTGCGTCGTCAAATAACGTGTGGGAGATGATGTGAAAGAGAGAATATCCAAAATTGAAAACCATAGAAAAGATATAAAATAAAATAGAGTCTATGTCAGTCCATCCATTCACCTCCACTAGCGAGGGTCGCAAAGACTCCTCGCCGAGAGATGAGTTCGTCGTACGTCCCCTGTTCGGCAACGACGCCGTCGTGAATGACCACAATCCTGTCACACATCCGCATCACGGGGAGCTTGTGCGTCACCATAAGCGTCGTCCGACCAACTTTGGCATGTTTGATCGTCTCCATCACGGCGGCCTGGTTCTCAGGATCAAGCGCAGACGTGCACTCGTCCAGAATGAGAATTCTCGATGGTCGCACGAGAGCTCGCGCGATCGACAGACGCTGTGCCTGTCCGCCAGAGATGAGAGACGCGTTCTCCCCGACCATCGTTTCGTAGCCCTTTGGAAGGGTGACGATGAAGTCGTGGACGTTGGCGGCTTTTGCGGCTGCCTCGATGTCCGCTTGAGTGAGCGAAGAGTTTCCGTAGGCAATGTTGGCGGCGATGGTAGCGTCGAAAAGGTTGGGGTGCTGGCTGACAACAGCGACGTGTTCCCGAAGATGATGGACATCGGTGCTGTTAAGCAGGTTCGGGCCAAGATAAATGGATCCGGACGACGGCTCGTACAGCCGCTGAAGGAGGGAGGCGACGGTGGACTTGCCAGAGCCGGAGGATCCGACCACTGCGACACATTCGCCGTCATGGAGTTCAAGGGATAGGTCTTTGAGGATTGGAACGTCCGGACGTTCAGGGTAGGAGAAGGAGACGTTATGGAAGGAGATGTTGCCAAGGATTGGAGGTTGAAGGGTACCGCGAGACTCTTCAGTATCAGAGGAGAGATTGAGAAGTTGAAGAAGGTCGCGCGTCGCCTGGACTGACTTGGTAATCCGAGAAGCTTTGGGTGCAAAAGTGGTTAATTCTAGTAGAATGCATTGAAGGATGAATAAACTCACTGAATGCAAGAAGTTGTGAGCCGAGAGAAACCGAGAAGACGACCAAGTTCAAGACTTGGATCATGCGGAGATATGTGTATGTGCCGTTGGCAATCAACACGGCACCGACGTAGAATAGGAGAGCTTCGGCGAGATAGATGAGAGCACTGGCGACACCATAAGTGCAGCCTTCAACAAAGGCGCCCCGCACCCCTGTTGACAGAGCCCGGTCAACGGACTTGTCGAACTTCTCCTGGAAGGCGGCCTCGAAGCCCATCGCTCGGATGGCCCGGACATTGGAAATGGCCTGAAACCATACATCAATACACAGGCGAGAATGGGGGTGTCACAGGGGACTTACGTCGTAATAACCGGTAGCAACTTCCTCCCGAGCACGCTTGTTGCGCATCGCGCATTTGGACACAAGTTTGGTTTGGACGGCCATCGTCGCTGCGAAGACAGGAGCAATAGCAACCCCAACAAGAGTAAGTTGCCATCCCAAAGCCAATGCCCATATCAGGCCAAGTCCGAGCATCGCGACGACGACGCAGAACTGAGCGACGACAGACGCGACGAGAGTCCTTGCATCGTCTCCATCCTTAATGAGCACTTGCATCAAACGCGAGGGGGAGTTCTCCGATTTGTCGAACCACTTCTTGTCCTGAGCAAGGATAAGCTTGATGCACTTCCTGCGCAGGGAAATGACCCATTTAACGGCGAGGATCTCCATGATGACGAATTTGGCACCGAAGAAGAACCCGTCAGTGGCAGCGACGGCGAGCACGATGCCTCCATACAGGTTGATGGTGGAGACATTGGTAGCACCAATGGAGACTTCGTAGAGGAGACGGGAGAGGAGGTAGGAGAAGATTGGGGTCATAGCACCGCTAATAAGACAGACCAAGAGGCCAATGAAGAGAAGTGGCTTGCAAGGCATGGTCCGGAAGGTATCGCGCATGAGGCCAAAGAAGGAATCATATGAAGCAGGAGGAGACGAAACGTCTTCGGCCGGGGCTTGGTCCACCTTCACTTCAGATAGCTCATTCAAGGTGTGTGCGTCCCAACGCATGCGAGGTCGCTTGATGCTTGAAACAGAGGAAACACCTTCGCCACGTGTCTTGGTACTCCAGTTTCCCGCCTTCTCCAGAGTAAATACAGACTGCTTATCCGCATCCAAATCGTCATCGTCATTGACAACGGTGGTAGAGAAGATCGAAGCAGCGGAGTGATTTGTCGGCGATGTGGGCGTGACGGGAAGACTGAAGCGGCGATTAGGGGAGGATGGCATGAGAGCTGGTGATGGAATCGAGACGTGCAGTGATCGCCTATGAGTTGGGGAGGTGGGCTCTTCGGTGGCGGTAAAAGCCTCCGCGGGAACGAACCGGCTGACACGATGTGGCTCGCGGGGAGCAGTAAGATTTAGAGTAGGTGCGGGCTTGGTGAGGTCGGCGATGACATCCAACATCCAGTTGCTGACAGTAATGGGGCGGTATACGCTGGGTTGGTGGAGAGCGGAGGGATCGATACCAATGGATTCGAATTCCTCGGTCTTCTCCTCATCCTGACGTTCCAAGATAGCCTCAACCTCGACGCAACCGTCGCTCTCGTCCCGTTGAGGGAAGCCACCGAGAGCACCTTGAACTGATGCCATGCGACGGAATTCGCCTGAAGAGTGCCGTTCAAGGTCGGAGCGGAAGCCCTGCTCCACGAGCTCACCATCCTTGAGAACGTAGACGAAGTCGCCGGAGCAAATCTGAGAAAGATCGTGGGTGATAACAACGGTGCTCTTGTTGTGGCGGTTGCGCTTAAGGGCCTCCAAAACGAGAACGCGGGACGTCGCGTCCAGCGCTGACGTGGCTTCATCTGTACCATAGAAAAAATAAGTTGACTGAAGGATGTTACGACATGAAGGACGTACCGAGAATCAAGACGGTTGGGTTGCGCAGGATGGCACGAGCAATTGCGAGTCTCTGCTTCTGGCCACCAGATAAATTCGCTCCGCCGCTACCGAGGGGTGTGTCGTATCCTTGAGGCAAGTCGCGCACGAAATCGTGGACCAGTGCTGTTCGGCAAACGTCTTCTACCTCCTGTCGGGTAACATCTTCGGGGCGGCGAGTGCTGTATGGACCAGCGAGACCCATGGCGACGTTCTCATGAACAGTCATATCGAACAGGATCGTGTTCTGGGATACAGCCGAAATGTGCTGCCTGGTCCAGTTCTCGTCGAGGTACGCGAGGTCTTGGTCATCCAGCGCAATTGTGCCAGAGTACGTGTCATACAATCGGAGGAGAAGATGCGCGATGGTGGACTTTCCTGAGCCAGATCCGCCAACGATGAAGGTAGTTTCCCCGGCTGGAAGGAATAGGCTAACATCATCGAGTGCCGGGGCAGAAGGACGTGAGGGATAGTAGAATGTGACACCAGTCAGTTCAATGCCGCCTTGACATCCCCTAGGAACAATCTTCCTGAGGTTTGTTGGGCGACGCGAGAGGTTCTTGAGGGCCACGGAATTGGTGCGTCCAACGGAAGGGGTAGAGTCAACAACACCCATGAGAGATGCCATTGCGAATTTGCCCTTGGCGAGGACAATGAACTGAGGGATGCACATCTGGAGGTTGCTAGAGGCGATCAAGCACGCCCAGAACACCGCAGTAACATCTCCCATGCTGATCTTCCCCGAACGGACAAGTTTGGATCCGAACCAGAAGGCCTGGACGAACATGGTCATCATGGCGAATTGCGACAAGCCGCCAGTGATTCCCCAGACGCGAATGCATTGGACAGCAGCGGTTTGCATCTTGTTCAGCATGCGTCCAATGCTCTCCTGCTCGTACGCTTCGGCATTGAACGCTTTGACGGTGGCAATGGCAGCCACTGCGCGATCGACCAAAGTGGCAACGGACGCGATATGCATACGCTCTCTCCCAAGAGCG
The DNA here is from genome assembly GCA_021029105.1 of Cristinia sonorae. Classification (NCBI taxonomy): domain Eukaryota; kingdom Fungi; phylum Basidiomycota; class Agaricomycetes; order Agaricales; family Stephanosporaceae; genus Cristinia; species Cristinia sonorae. The sequence continues at coordinate 168,427 of JAEVFJ010000011.1, forward strand.
GGGCCTGCGAGTGCTTGAGAGAGTGTCTGCAGTATCATCATGACTGGAACGGTGGAGAGGATGATCAAGGTCAGGGACCACGACCGCACAAGAGCCAAGACGAGACAGGTAAGGGTGGTTGTGAGATATTGAATGAGAAGACCGGATGCGAGGGAGGATGCCATGCGCACATCGTCGGTCTCTCTACAAGATTTCTGGTCAACGTTATCCTCAGTGTCGCAAAATGGAGGAACCATACCTAGCAAATTGAGCCATAAGGCCGCCAGCGCCTACTGGACCATCTCCCTCTGTACTCGTGACTGAGTCTTCTCCGCCCATCTTCGTGTCATACCAGACCATATCCTTCTTCGAGACAGCGTCATACACCTGCTTGCGAACAGCCATCAGATTGCGTTCGCCCGTCCATATCCATAGACTTGACATGACGCTACTGAGAGCAAGAGCGCCGACAGCGAGGGCAAGAAGTTCGACGGCGGTCATTCCGACGTCGTGAAGGAGCACATGTTTGGCAGACTCGTGGTCGGAGGCGACGGTGAACTCTGAATACGCGTCAAATGCCATTCCGACCACAAGGGTCATGAAAGGCGCGATGCCACCAGCGAGCAGAGACGTAAGGACGGCGGGAAGGACAAAGACGAGGAAGTCACGACGGGTCAGGAGGGAAAAGAGGAGACGAATGGAGGGTTGGGGTGGGGATGGTGGGGGGATGATAACCGAGGGAACACCTATTGAGTGGACCGAAGAGCGAGGAGAAATGGGGACTTTGCATTCTGAGGTTGGTGAGGTCGTAATGTCAGGAGTCGTTGGCGTTGTGCCGACTGTGAGGTCGGTTGGACGACGCATGGTCGTAAAAGGTGGGGGTTGGTGGAAGAAAGAGACGAAGGGATGCGCAACGGCGAGAATGGGGACTCATTGGTTTTGACGATTGTGCCACTCATCTTCACAATTGTTCTTTGCTGTGAATGTCCAGACAATAGCACTTTGACCGATCATTAGACGCCGACGCACAATAGCGTTTCCCACGTGGCGCTTAAAGACAATAGTGAGTGCGGCTAAATCGGGAGAGCCGAAGAGGCGCCTCAGGGCGGGCTGTTTGTCTCTATTTGTCTTCGAGGGCGAAGGCTACGGCGCTTGTTTGTTGCAGCATGAGAGTTGAACGTTGAACGTTGAACGTTGATGAATGTTGAATGTCGAGGCTTGAAGAACTCAAGAGTCAAGATCGCGATTTGTACCATAATCTCTACAAGTAACAAGGGGAAATCACGCTCTTGGCTACCATGTAGTCATAATTGAAATAGCAGAATGGGCTCGGATGGTATAATGGAAAAACATGAAAAACATACAAGTCACCTACGCAGGTATGTCGTGATGAAGATCTACACATGGGGATATAAAAGTGGAGGAGCGGGGAAATTTTCGGGAAGATAAGCATCGCCATCTTGACGGGCGGGGCAGTCCAATGCGATCGTATACCTGTCGATGTGGACGCTGCGTCTTCATTGGACCCTACTGGGGACGAATTGATGTCCACAGCCTGCGGCGGATGCGGTGACTGTGAAAGGAGAAGAGGAGGGGGTTGCTTCTCATTTAGGATGGTATCACCCACGGCCAGTGGGACTGGCTCTCCAAGGGTAGCGGCGGTAACATCTTCGGTCAACGATGGCGCAGAGTGCACTATAGTACTCACCATGGCTGACTCAAAACCGTCATGAAGGATATGAGTAGATGATGCCGAGACGACTCGAAGAGCCCTGTCTTTGATGGGTGTCATCGCAGACCGTCTCCTTTGCCGTCTGACCAAAATGATGGTCCCAAGAAGACCTCCCAAGATGGCTGATGTGAGTGGGCGCTGTGCACGTAACGAAGATGCGGCAGGATGCGAGTTTGTGGGGTCTGCTTGTACTCACCAATATCTATCTCTTATGATCGAAATTTAGAACTCGCTGTTTACAACCCTAGTCGGATCGTTATGATGCAGTGGATGAAGTCAACTAATTTTACTTTGCCAACTTGTCAAAGCCGGAGTTGGGTTAGCTCAAAAGTGTCAGATGTGAGCCTGTGTCGCTGAGATGACAATATACGTCAGTTCTGGAGCGGAAAGTATGGATTCCACATCCGGATTCCTGGCACGAACCGAAGAATAGGAGGATGGTGGGTTGAACAGAATGCTCATCCGTGTTTACGAGAAGTTGAGATACCTTTGAGCACAAAGACCAACCCGACCGACGTCGAGGATATAACCAATGGAATCCAGTGCAACCTGAATCAACCTGAAATCTTTGAAGAACGTGACAATAATCATACCCTTGATAAAGGGTTAGCGTCAAAGTAAACTATGATGAGCATCCGTATCCTGAACGGTAATACATACATGTCAGATGTATAAACACTGGGCAACGTGTTTCATTGCCATGGAGGTCCTCCTGTCAGTGCACATAGTATCCGCAAGTAAAAAGATTGCTGGGAATATCGAGAAGTTGTCAACGGCGTGTTCAGTAGTCGGTGTATCGGGCGATGTATACGGAGGAACTGCTTCGCATTGCAAAAGACACAAGGGTTCGTCATCTAAGTTATGTGATAGAAGGATTAGTGGGAGTGGCCCGCGACATGGGCAGCCTTGCTGTTCTGCCAAGCGTCGTACTTCTTCGCCCAGGTGTAAGTACCATAGCCTGCACCAAGGATGTGAGCAAAGGTTCTAACGCCGCGACAGCTCCAAGAGCGGAGAACAAGAGATACCGGGCTGTGGGGAAGAGGAATGTACATACCAACGGCGAACGGGACGATCCAGTAGCCAAAGTGAGCGGAAAGACGGGTGAAGCCGTTGAAGAGGTACGATCGGAAGAGGTTGTGGGTCGCCCGCTGACGGAAGGGAGAAACACCTGGAAGATGCAAAATGATGCTCAAAACCAGCCAAAACATGAGAGCTAGAGACAGAACACGCACTGTACTGAACAAGACCCTTCTGCTTCATGACCGCTTTGTCACCCCACCAGACATTCTACAATAGAGCTTCTGTCAGCTATCCAAACTCTCCATAGTCAACTCCAGTTCCCAGAGAAAAATGGCCATTCTCAGATCCCAAATTTCGCAAACTCACGTAGACCTTTGCTGTCGAGAAGAAATTCACGCGTCAGCAGATTTTTATGTCACCATGGTCGAAAGAAACGCACGTCCAGGCATATCACTGCGTGCAACAGCGGTTGGCCTCATCTTCGTTCGACGATAGAAGGGATGTGGTGTAGAAAGGGTGGTGTTTATCTGGAGAGAGGAAAATGCGGCCAACGTTGGTTGGATGGGGTCGGGTCAATAGGCGCTTGACTTCCGAAAGTCCCGGAGCTGCCCGGAGCTGGCCGTGAGGGGATCGGGCTTTGGATCACCTCCAACGTGGGATCGTCAAGCCTCACCCCCCTTTACTAGTAACTATAACTGCGAACTTAAGCAACCTCCTCTCCGGTGCCCTCTTGAGACACATTCCTTTGAGAGTCGGTATGCTTTTTATCTCAGACAACGCGCGAGATAGCCAAATTAACGAAACGAACCAGCCCCAGGACACAATGATCAGCCACGCTACACTTTACTCACTGGCCAACTCGCTCGGCATGCTCGCAATGTTTACCGTCGTGGCATACCATTTTGTGGCAGTGAATGCAAAGCACATTGAGAACGAGGCCGCGGGAGCGAAGTCATCGTAGAGTCAGCGGTTATGCGGAGAGGAAATCGTTGCGTCAACTGGAAGTGAGTACTATGACCATTCAACTTCGTGGTTAGATTCTGATGCAAGCTAGACAGACAACAATACTCTGTCTGTACGCGTAGATGAGTCTAGTAACGCTACCGGTGATAATCGAAACTACACCGTATCCTTCACGACTCAACCACTAAGCTTACTGTTACAACCTGCCGTACCGTCTACTCTCGGCGCGGCAGAAATCATTTTACTTCGGTGTCAAGCAAACGCGTTGTGCTAAGAACTTGAGACCCCTTCCGTGGCTATCACTGTAGTCCAGTCTGTAAGTAAGAGTCGCCTGGGCGCCTAACGGCAACACTTGATCCTGGGGAGGCCTTACAAGGTTTCCTTCCTCAACACACCCATTCTCTCCTGACCTGCTTCAATCTCTCTCATTCACGGACAATATATACCCCACCAACATTGTATCACTCGCATGCCAGCAATTACTAAACGTCTATTGTAATATCTTGCGGGATTTGGGAAACCTAGCTCTTTCGGCCGGTCATTGTCTCAAGTTACAACATCACCCTCAAACATCACTCTAAATTCCTCTCATGGGGAATGCTCAATCTCTGACGCGTACTAGTGGTGCACTGGACTCCTTTGTGGCTGAATTAGGACCGGACGTAGTCTATGAGCGAAGGTGCAGCACTTTCGCTCGCGGTGGTGGTATTGACACTCTCACTGATGTGCTCACGCGTATAGTCTGGGCTCTGCACGATTCTTGAAGACGGTGCGGTGTCGACATAAGAATGGATATCTAGTTGTGAAGATATTCATCAAACCCGATCCAGGAGTAAGCCTGCGGAGGTATGCGAAGAGATTGAAGAGTGCGTGTATCCTGGCTCTGGCTCAATGTGCTGGCTGACTCAGGTTCGGGCTCTAGTCGATCGGGAGGCATTGGCAGAGATTGCAAACGTGTATACCTACCAGTCGTTTGTTGAGACTGACAAGGCCGGATATGTGATCAGGCAATGGGTGGCGAGCAGTCTATATGACCGTATCAGGTGTGTCCTCAATCTACGGCTTCACACTTCACACCCGCTCAACTCATGTCAACTCCTATAGCACTCGACCATTCCTCTCTCCCATTGAGAAGAAATGGCTTGCCTTCCAGCTTCTCACAGCCCTCCGAGATGCACGCAACCGTAAAGTCTCCCATGGAGACCTCAAGACCTCCAACATCCTCATCACCTCCTGGAACTGGCTTTACCTTTCCGACTTTGCACCACACAAACCTACATTCTTACCTTTGGACGACCCAGCAGACTATTCTTTCTTCTTTGATACCAGCGGCAGGCGAACATGTTATATTGCCCCGGAGAGGTTCTATGCGGCAGATGACAAGCCGGAGACAGCGAGGAAGAGGGAGAAGGCGAAGGAGAGTGATGAAGGGTTAGGGGAGGGAAAGAGAGACGGGAAAGTAACGGAAGCGATGGATTGCTTCAGCGCAGGATGTGTTTTGGCGGAGTTATTCTTGGAGGGGGCACCATTGTTCAGTCTGAGCCAACTGTTCAAGTATCGGGAAGGAGAGTTCAGCGTGGACACACAGCTGGGGAGCATTGATGATGACGGCGTTCAGGTTAGTCCCACAAGTTCTTCTGCTTGCTCGCACTCAACTCGAACTCTTCCACTTTAAGTCACTGATAAGGCAAATGATCGCCATAGACCCAAACACCCGACCTACTTTCGACTCACTTCTCCACACGGCACGAGGAACAGTCTTCCCCGAGACGTTCTATTCTTTCCTACACAATTACGTTGCCTCTGTCAACGAACCTTCCTCCAGTTCCGCATTCCCCTTCTCCGGACCACTACAACATCAAAGCACAGCCCCTACCCCTACCTCAGCCGTCCCCCCGCCCAAGGCCACAACGGCAACGAATGCTGCGAATACAAGTACTGGAGACGTGATGAGCGAGCAGCTGCCAAGTGACTCAGACCACAGGCTGGAGAGAATTTGGAGCGACTACGAGAGTGTAGAGCCGTATTTGCTGCTGAACTTGGAAGAGGATACTTCCTTAGAACGGACGATCAAGGATCCTGTGAGTATCGAGTACACAACGTCGACGACAGGGATTATGGGGAATGCTTTTCAGGTGAGACCCGACTTCAATTATGTAGCGGCTTGTTTACACCACATCCAGGATGTTCTGCCTGTCGAGCTTGACATTCCGAACAGAGAGAGTAAGCTGCTGAAGGATATTGGTGAACGGCGTCGTGCTGCGCTGGAAGGTATGCGTGTCTTTGCATTGATCGTATCTCCAGTGCGCTCATCAAAGCTGAACAGACGGGCCTGCATTGATTCTCCTGGCGCTACTGACCGCGAACGTACGAACATGCAATCTCCCTTCTTCTAAACTTAGAGCGCTTGATGTCTTTCTTGCGCTCGCGCCGCATCTTACAGACGAAGCCAAATTAGATCGGATGGTGCCATACGTCGCGGAGTTGCTTCAAGATGATTCTCCTGCAGTCCGTAGTGCAGCTGTCAGAACGTTGATGCAAATTGTGAGTCCTATTCCACAAGTCTCGTCCACCAATCTCACTGATGATGCACGGTCATTGTAGCTCATATTGGTGACTGTAATCACCCCTTCAAATGCCTCCATTTTCCCGGAATACATCATACCTGCCCTTAGCCATCTCGTGCGCGACCCTGAAGTTTCGGTACGATGCATGTACGCACAATGTGTTGTTGCATTGGCCGACACCGCAGTGAGGTATTTGGAGATGGGCCAGGCGTTGAGAGCGCACGGCGTATATACCATGGGCACCGGTGTCGGGCTGGGTATCACTGGCGAAGTACAGGAGTACGATGATGCCCAATTTGAGGTACCATTTTAAATTTGTGACAAGATTTTCCAGGCTAACTGGTTCTGCAGGTGTCCTATGAAGCCTCGATGCAAGAGCTCCAAAGTGCAATACAAGAACAGCTCACCGCTCTCCTTGTCGACCCGGCACCTGTTGTCAAACGTGCAATTCTTCATAATATTTCTGCCTTGTGCATCTTTCTCGGGCGCCAGCGAACGAACGACGTCCTTCTAAGTCATATGATCACCTACCTTAATGACAGGGATTGGCTTCTTCGTTATGCGTTCTTCGACTGCATCGTGGACGTCGCCGCGTGCGCGGGTGGTCGGAGTCTTGAGGATTATATCTTACCGTTGATGATTCAGGCATTGTCGGGTGGGTGTCTCATTCTTCAATCTCAGCCCCTCTTTCACAACTGAGCTGTGACATTGTATAGATGTCGAAGAAACAGTCGTGGCGAAGGTTCTCTCGTCACTAACTAGCCTATGTGAACTCGGGCTTTTCCAGAAAATGCGAATATGGGAGCTTATGAGTGCAACACTGGGTTTCCTATATCATCCCAACATATGGATAAGGCAAGGTACGCCCCGTCTTTCCGTTTCCTTGACAGTCCCCTCATGCCATGAACCAGGTGCTGCCGCCTTTATTGTATCTGCTGCAAAGCAACTACCTCCAAGTGATGTTTGGTGCATCCTATATCCATCTTTGAAGCATTTCTTGCGCTCCGAGATACGCGATGTGGATGAACAGAGTTTATTGATTGCACTCAAGCCACCAGTAAGCATTCATGGCCTTCATCGTTGCGCTCCATCGGCTGACTAGGCACCACAATAGTTATCCCGCCAAGTCTTTGACGCAGCCGTGCAGTGGGCTATGAAAGCTGACAAAACGCATTTCTGGAAAACACATCGTGCGCCGAGGTCGGAATCACCCCGAGATAGCTTGGCTGCCGTAAGGTCTGCCGGGGTTGTCAGCGCGAGGTCAAGAACAGATGAGTGAGTACTGCTTGACTTATAAAATGTAACATCGGTTGAACATGCTTTTAGGGACGAGGCGAACATTAGCAAGTTGCAACAGCTTGGAATGACGTCTGGTGACGAGTCGAAGCTTACTTCCATGCGAGACTACATCCTCAAGCTCGCTAGGGGTTTGTCAAGGTGAGCAAATAATAGTAGGTGATCTGTTTTCCAGATATCTCACGTTACTCCAATAGCTCCTCCTCACACATCGTATCGGACGCTGACGAGAGCCTCCGTACTACTACATCAATTGAACTTCAGAAGCTCAATGTGGTACCTCAAACGATCTTCCTACGGGCACCCCTTGGCGATTCAGCTCCACGCTCCGCCCGCCTTCTCTCGATGCAGAGAGCACAAATGGAGCAGCTACGCTCTCCTGTACTCAGCACGCCCCGGTCAAACCGCACTCAAAGCATAGACCCAGGGGCGGGGGTGACTCCAGCTCCTTTCGAGGATCTTCGTCGCAGACTAGCCATGATTAACAACTCTGGGACGTCCCTTCCGATTTCCCCCAGCACCAGAGAAACTAGAAGTCCCATCCCTCCGGTCCCAGAGCTGATGTCTCAGCTCGCGTTACCAGAAGCGGCAGTGTCTGACGTACCGCATCCAATCGAACGTCCAAGCAGTCCCTCTGAATCCCTGTTCTCTGTGGCCAACTCGTCAACTTTCAAGGGTGCCACTCAATTCTTGCATGCTGGAGTAGATGGCCAGAAGGCTGCACCAGCTGTTGGCTCGTCAAAGGCAAACGCAACCGGTTTACTCGAGGCACATGCCAAGGCGAGGTCGGATGATGCTCCAGAGGGTTCTGGCAGGTCGTCGCCCGTCTCAGTAGCTGGTACGATCCGCGGGGCAGAGCGACCTCGTGTCGCCTCATTGGCTCCGATATCCACATACGGTAAGTCATGTCATGATACCGGGCCACTGTTGCTGAAGTATCACTCTCAGATGGAAATGAACCCGGAATCAGCAACTTGCTTGAGCACCTATATCTGGACAACAACCGCTCCCTTCAGAACGAGTTTGGACCACACGTTCATGAAGGTCCCGTCCGTCGCCGAAACGCAGGGAGACACAGCTATATATCAAGAGATGGCAATACTCGTCGGTTGGACGCAAACCTCATTGCACACCTCAGCTCCCACTCAGACGCTATCACCGGTCTAGCAATATCCCCCGATCATCTGTTCTTCGTCTCTGCTTCGGATGACAAAACATTGAAGATCTGGGACACTGCGAGACTCGAGCGGAATGTCACGAGCAAGCCACGGCATACATATGGTCAGCACCACGCAAAAGTCAAGGCGGTGTGCGCCATAGAGGGGACACATTGTTTTGCTAGTGCAGCCGACGATGGATCTATTCATGTCGTAAGGGTACACATGACGACTGGGCAAGGTACCAGTCTTCCAAAGTACGGGAAACTCCAGACCATCCGAGAACACCGATTGGAAAGGCCAGGAGAGTATGTTACCTGCATGGCCCATTATACGACAGGTGAATCTTTTATGAAAGTGGTGACATGTCGCTTTACTGATGATGATCATCGTGTAGACACTTCGTCGAATATTCTCTACGCAACCACGCATTCCATGATCATGATCTTGGAGCTGCGGACAATGCGAATATTACGCAGTATGGAGAACCCGCGCCATTTTGGACCTATCACTGCCCTTTGTCTGGATCGCAAACGTTCTTGGGTGGTATGTGGAACATCTACTGGTGTCCTGTCACTTTGGGATCTTCGGTTTGGCATCTTGATCAAGAGCTGGAAGGCCGGCGTTGCATCACAGGGGAAGTTCGTCAGGGTACACCAGTGCATCATCCATCCCACGAAAGGACGCGGACGTTGGATTATGGTGGCTGTGGAGACAACCGAAGCCAGTTCAGAGGTGAACGCGGATGGCCCCCCGAAGCTGACGTCTCTTATCGAAGTATGGGATATCGAGAAGACTGCATTGGTGGAGGTATTTGGGACGCGCAACGTTGCTGCGAATTCGGAGCCTGTGGAAGAGTTGCGGACAGTGACGGCTGATGATGCAGAGCCGAGTCCCGCGAACGCCATCGCGGCTTTAGTGCAAGCACGACAGGAAGGCGGGAATCCTCCTTACGAGTTTGCATCTTCCAGGCGCAGAATGAGTATGCAGGCTGGGCGAAGCTCAATGGACGGGACTCTCCCAACTCCAAAGCAGCCTCTGCCAGACATCCGTTCCTTTATCGTGGGAGTGGACTTGGGTGGCCACTCCACCATGCCTCGTTCCGCGATGGCAGAACAAACGGATGGCACATCGGCGAATCGGAGCTCGAGGGGTTACATGATTAGCGGGTCGGAAGATCAGAGGTTGAGATTATGGGATTTCGGCAAGGTGGAACGGTCGACTGTGCTGAGTGGTCCTGACGCGGATGGAGAGAAACCGGTATACAGGTGCGTCGCCTCCTCACCCTTCTGAGTCACCACTTATTCAACTTTTGCTCGTCAGCGTTGTGCGGGGCGCGACATCTGGCACCTCAACATACGTAGAAACATGGTCTGGTGCGAACCCGAACCACAGCAACCGTCCAGCCCAGCGACTTTCCCTCATCAACCAGAATCAACACAACCTCATGCGAGCACATCAAGACACTATCACCGCCCTTCTCTCAATAGAGTCGCCGTTCCGTGGTGGGATAGTAAGTGGAGACCGTGCAGGAGTATTGAAGGTTTGGCGAATAGAAGGCCCAGATGCATGATCAGTGGTGACCTCGAGTAGATGTAGTGTACAGTTTTTGGATTTATTATAACGTTCTTGGTAATGCTATCTGCAAGAGTCCCATCTGCTGCGACTGCGCGCGCATGCGGTTGCCAGTGCGAGGTCACCTTCGATAGGTTAGGTGTTGTCGCGGGCGAAAATGAGGAGGGGTGGCCTTGTGTTTTCAGGTCAAAGAGCTTTTGTGTGATGGACGCAGGCTGTCGCCGCCCTGTCGGTCATACCTGTTGTTTGCAAACGGTGCAAGTAAGTAGTAGGCTGCCGAAGATGACTTAAGAAATTGACAAAGGGGTGTACAAACCTCCCTTTCATCCTCCATTGCCACAAAGGTTCAGAAGGGATGGATGGAAGATGTAGGCCGCAAAGCAGTGTCGTCTCGATATATAGCCTTGCCATTTGCAAGCGGTACGTGATCTGTCTGGAGCAAGAAGCCCTGGGCCTGCAGTGGATGGGAGGATACGACTTGCATTTCCAACGACAAGTTGTAAGTGTGGAATGCGTGGTCTACAATTACCGACAGGTGTGCTTCATTATTCACTACGAGTAATAAGAGGTTATACTCACGACGCGTTATAACCAGCAGGCCACTGCACCACATCGATATCTTAGTACTTGTACCGCACCAACCTCAGCGATCGCAGTTGACCATGACATCTGTGCTCATTACTGTAAAATTCCCATCCAATTGGTCGCCCACAATCATCCCAGCTGTAGCAGCAGCGAGGTACCGCCGCCGCTGTTACCACCACCACCACCGCCTATCGAGAGGCTTTCCAAAGATCAATACCAGCCAACCGCGGACGTGTGCACCAACTTCCTCTTCGACCATTTTCCATGGAGAACACCCTATCTCGTGCAAGTCAACGCCACCTACCCAACAAAACTGGCACGCTGGATCTCTGCGTTCCTCACGACCATGCAACTGCCATTATACGTGATCACGGCTGCCTTGGGTCTGCTGAAGAGGCTCAACTGGTGCACAAGCCATGATCGGAAGTCGGGCGTGGTGGAGAAAGCGCTCGCGCACGAGTTGTTCGTCGTGGCGTGTGTCATTGCGCAGAAGACGATAATGGATCATCCGCGTCGATCTGCAAGGAATTGGGTTGGTGGAACTTATGGGCAGATGAACACAAGGCGGATAGTTTTGCTGGAGAAAGAGTTTCTGTGGTGTGTGGGCTGGGGCGTGCATTTCGGTTTTGAGGAGCTCCGAGGTGTTGGTATCGCGTATTTCGAGAGGTTGCGGTTGAGGGATGAAGGTTTCTTGTAGACATTGCGCATCGCATACAAGGAGGATGTGTTTAACTGCCTGGATACTGAAGGCTTCACCGTCAAGTTGAGGACAAAAAGGAGTGGACCAAGCACATCGGGCCTCTGAGGTGTACGTAAGACTAGTCAAGTAGCTTGGACCTTAAGAAACAGCATTCCTCAGTAAAGTACAATAAGTCAGGCGTTGTACTCGCACACATCTTCTGGAATCACCTACAGTACAAATTTTGCAGTGCTAAGGGCTTTGGCCCTGCTATGTTTTGATCGACCTTCACCATGGCCACCCTGCACTTTGGACATCGACTAGAGGGGGTCAGAGCAATGTTGAAATGGTGGCCAATGCTAGGCGAATATAGGGCTTTGGTGTGGTTCCAATTCATATAAAATGCGCACCGCAGCTCCTCGGCCACCCAGCAATACACTCGTCTCATTCTTTGTTCACTTCCCGTGATGTATCCGCAACAGCACGGTCATCGTCAAGTTCCAAACCACATACAATACGTTAACCAGGTAAGCATCTAGCTCTCAGACGAGTGGAGTTGATGTACTTACTTTGGGTGTAGTATCAATACCAACCGCCAGTGATACCAATGACGAGGGGCCCCCAAGCTCCTGCGCCACACCCGACGCGACTTGTGGCAAGTCGACCAGCCCATGTCGCGATAGAAGAGTACCTCCCTGCAGCAGTGGCCTGCGTCAAATTCCTGCGCGGATTATTTCCGGGGGCAGTCCCAGATGATATACAGATTCGGCGAGAGGTGGTTCGGCTCTACACCTGGGTCGCCGAACTCTTCTCGAGAACCCAAATCCGATTCTACGTGATTTCTGGGGCGTTGGACTTGATTATGAGACTGGAGGTCTGCGACTTCCCTGCCTTGCCGCCGCACGAGCTGCTCACAGTAGCGTGCATGCTTGCCCACAAGTATCTGGAGGACACCACGTACAGGATAGAGGCGTGGTCAACAGCAGGGCAAGACATGGTGCCCAAAGACCGGGTCGTGCAGCTGGAGAAGGCGATGCTAGAGTGCCTGGAGTGGGATGTCAACTTTGACTTCCGGAGCTTGCGGGAGATTGGAAGGAGGGTTTTTGGAAATCTCTGTGTTGGGAATGAGTGTTTCTTCTAGGATTGGACTGTTACGACTACGACTGTACGACTGTATGACACGAGTTAGTACGCGGTGGATATGTTTTTGATCTTGGATTGTTATCTACTGATAAGATCTGCGCTGTTTTGTCCTGAGCCATATGATCAGAAGGTGTGACTCGGCCATTGGGATCTTATTTCTATGCTGAGGTGCTATCGATTGAGTCCTCGCACTCTATCTCTCTCTTCCTCCCGCCATTCTCCCCGGCTACTCGCCCTTAGAGCACACTCAAAAGCCTTCGCCATCATGGCCGCACCCGCACCCGTCTCCTCCTCCTCGGAGCCCGCACAGCTCCCCGCTCTCACCGCGCCTCACGCGAACCAGCCCGATGCAAAGAAACCGAAGGAGAAGAAAGCAAAGAATGCTGCCACGTCAGCTTACCCCCTCGAGGTGAGCAGCTATTGTCCAGCTCATGACGGTATGTTCATCATACCCACTCTAGCTGCAACCACCGCCAGAGTTCTTCGATCACCGTATCAAGATATTCGACAAGCTGAAAGCAGAGTATGATGAATGGGTCAAAGGTGCGCCACAATCAGACCATCCGAAATCCACAATGCTTATAGGCATCACCAATAGTACAACCAAGAGAGGACATCGAAGTTACTCTTCCCGACGGCTCAAAACGCGCCGGAAAATCATGGGAAACCAGTCCGATGGACATTGCAAAGGAGATCTCAAAAGGTCTTGCCGACCGCATCGTCATTGCAAAGGTCGACGGAGGAGTCTGGGACCTTGAACGGCCTTTGGAGAAGTCATGTTCGCTTGAGCTTTTGGACTTCGAGCATCCCGAAGGTACGCTGTGCCGCAGAATCCCAATTTTCACTACTAACTCATATATATCAGGGAAGCGTGTTTTCTGGCACTCCTCCGCTCACGTTCTCGGCGAGGCCGCTGAACGTCACTACGGATGCCATCTTTGCATTGGTCCTCCTACGGAAGATGGCTTCTTCTATGAAATGGCGATCGAGGACAGGCCCGTCACCACGGCAGACTACCCATCCATTGAGAAACTCACAGACACTGTGATTAAGGAAAAGCAGAAATTCGAGCGTCTTGTTGTTTCTAAGGAGACACTGCTGGAGATGTTTGCTGTCAGTTTTTGTATTTCTGGCTACCAGTCTGCTTACTCATATATCCCAATTCAGTACAACAAGTACAAGAAGCATATCATTGAAACGAAGATCCCCGATGGTACATCCACAACAGTGTATCGCTGTGGCCCCATGGTGGATCTTTGCGTCGGTCCCCATATTCCGCACACAGGTAAAATCAAGTCCATGATGGTCACAAAGGTCCGTAAAGAAAATCGGCATTCATTGAGCGAAGCTAATACACGAACTTCAGAGCTCAGCCTCATACTTCCTCGGGGACCCCAAGAATGATTCACTTCAGCGTATTTACGGTATTTCTTTCCCTGATAAGAAGCAGATGGCCGAGTACAAGGTCTTCCTGGAGGAGGCAGCGAAGAGGGACCATCGCAAGATTGGAAGGGTGCGTGTGTAGTCTATGAGGCGTTGAGTCGGCTATTCACGACCTTACAGGAGCAAGAATTGTTCTTCTTCAACGACCTCAGCCCCGGAAGCTGTTTCTTCCTGCCGCATGGCACCAGGATCTACAATACCCTCGTGGAGTTGATGCGGGTGAGTACTTAAACCAATGTGAACTGCGTTGGGATTCACGGAGTTCTTCATAGTCTGAATACTTCAAACGTGGATACCAAGAAGGTACGTGTTTTCCGCCCTGGCCCCCGCGAAGTCTCGAAACTTGACCATATTTCCCTCCAGTCATCTCACCAAACATGTACCACAGCAAGCTCTGGGAAACCTCCGGTCATTGGCAGAACTACAGCGACGATATGTTCACCCTTGACATAGAGAAGGAGAAATGGGCTTTGAAGCCGATGAATTGCCCTGGTCACTGTCTTATCTTTGACTCCCGAGATCGCAGTTACAAGGAACTTCCTATTCGGATGGCCGAGTTCGGTATCATTCATCGTAACGAAGCTTCCGGTGCGTTGACTGGCTTGACACGTGTGCGGAGGTTCGTCCAGGACGACACACATATATTCTGTATGCCATCGCAGGTGCGCGTCGGACGTTCAACCGGCTGGATTATTTGCTGACGCTACTCCTGTCAGATTGAGGATGAGATTGGACTGTTGTTTGATTTCATGAAGCATATCTACGGCTTATTCGGGTTCGAATTCCATCTTGAGCTCTCCACTCGTCCGGATAATTACCTTGGTACTATCGAGACATGGAATGAGGCTGAGGCTGTATGTATTACCCATTCCCTTCCCGAATTGTGCATCTGCTCACGTAAGAGCCTGTTCACCTTTAGCAACTCAGCCGTGCATTGGATAAGGAGTACCCAGGCAAGTGGGAGCTGAACCCCGGCGATGGTGCATTCTATGGCCCAAAGATCGATATCACGATCCGCGACGCACTCAGGCGGTCCTTCCAATGCGCTACCATTCAACTTGACTTCCAACTCCCTGAACGGTTCAACCTCAAGTACCGTTCACCTGATGAGTCTGCGGACAAGCCCGCTTCAAGACCTGTTATCATCCATCGTGCGATCTTGGGAAGTCTGGAGAGATTCATTGCGATTATCACGGAGCACTTTGCGGGCAAGTGGCCATTCTGGTTGTCTCCTAGGCAGGTTTTGGTTCTCCCCGTCGCTGCGCCATACGTGAGTCTCCCTTGACGCCTTGTTGGGACGTCCATCTCTAATAGGTTCGGGGATCGCAGAAAGAGTACGCTGCGAAGATCGGCGCCACGTTGTCCGAGGCCGGGCTGTACGCTGATGTAGACAACGGCGATAACACTCTTCAGAAGAAAATCCGCAATGGAGAGATCGCACAGTACAACTTCATCCTTGGTAAGTTCTTTCTACACAGAAGCACCATCAACAAACTAATAACAACCTCCCTTTCTAGTCGTCGGCCAAGACGAACTCGACACGAAGTCTGTCAACGTCCGAAACCGCGACGATGTCGGAAGCAAGGCGCGCACACCTACACTTCCACTCGACGACGTGCTCAAGCAGTTGGTGGAGCTGAAGAAGTCAAGAAGTCTGAGCAACAAACTTGCATAAGAACAGGGCTGAGGGTACCACATTTTGTAGATGCTTTTCTTCCGGGGATGTTGAGCCTGTAGGTGAATGCATTTGTGTCGTTTATCTGATCCCGACGTTTCAAGGTGATCTTGGGGTTGGGTCGGAAGGTTTATCCTGCTGGTTTGAGAATATAGACTGCGACGAAAGGCCAAGATATCAATCCCACTGCTTGACTCGGACATTCTCGAACGGTGCAGCTGACTGATCTTGTCCCTCAATTATCCCATGTTATATTAGGTTTGTTACTGCGGGGTGCCGGGTTTCTCACCAACGAGAAATAACATAACTTATGATTGAGAACCCACCGTTCACTTCCACTCTCCCAATCTGCGCCGTGACCACTCTGTTCAACCGAACACCGACTTCGACCGCCATTGCTTAGTACTATGTCCACCATGCACATTGTAAACACCTCCTCATCGTTTCAAGGCCAAGCATGCAGCTAACGCTGAATTGACAGTTGCCCTCTGGAACACCAGGGATCACCTTCACTGTCGCCTCGCACGAGGCGAACCCTGTTCACATCGGTTCACGACTTCCAACATCGACGCCTTACGATTTACTAGACCGTACTTGGGCGAGCGGGAATAAGGAATTCAGCTGCAAGGAACTCCTTCAGTCGTCTTTTCCTGCTGAAAAGGAGGCGATGCAGCGCGTCAAACCTCAGACAAACGGATTCGTGCATACGGTGATTGACGCGTACAATGACCACCATCATCTGGTATTGCGACCCGATGATGTCTGGACTGCAATTCTGTCACAATTCAACTTTTAGTATGTTCATCCTTCCTGATCACGTTGTGAACAGCAAGCTGACAAAGTCTTGATTATAGCGTCAACGCGCATGCCGAAGAGTTGCGATCTGCATTCGTGCAGCATGAGGGGAAGAAGAAATTGGTCGTGAAAGCAATTGGGACCAGATATACCGTTGATTTTGGCTATCTTGCAACTGTCATGACCCAACTGATACACGCAAACGTGAGCGGAGACATCCAAGCGGTTGGCGATGGAGATACTACGTGATACTCACCTGCGCCGTTGTTGACAGGTCGTAGACAAAGACCTCAAGGATTGGATCTTACCAAACTTTAGCACGACGTCGGCCAACGACACAGTCGTCTGTGCCGTTCTGATGATGTCTACCCTCAAAGCGTACGTTCCCCGCCAACTTATCCCCCCGACTTTCTACTGACTTTTGTTGTGTAACAGTTACTTCTCATACGGTTTTGAGTTGTCATGCGGTATACCATCAGTGACCCTTGAAGGTACTCAGGCAGATTGGGACCTCTTACTCTCCCGCCTTGATAAGCTCGCCACATTTGGACCCGAGCCTTCCGCCTTCGCTCAATTACTCCGACCCGTTCTTTCCCGCTTCTCACAAGCCTTCACGAACGCCAGTACCGGCGCACCTCAAGATCTGGATTTTTGGGGTCGCGTTGCCCATTTCTCAAACATGGGCTCAGGTCCTACATACCTCTCCGGTTGGATCACCGCGTTCTGCGTGTGGAACGCAGAGGGACAATGGCGAGGTCCCCAACTCCCGCTTCCCGTACCGGACGATAGTATCCGACGCGAGAGCAGACAGGACTCTAAACCCATGAAGCTGGTCCTTGACGGAGTGCATTACCATTATATCGATTCTGCCAAGGTTCCAGCAGGATACTGCGAGGTGGACGTAGAACTGAATGACAACGGAGAGCTATTTGATTGCGCGATGGTGTCCGGACATCTGGCTACGAAGGTTGAGGGGGACAAGAAGGACACAGTGCGCCCATTGCCAGGGTGGTTCATGTTCGTGAAAGAGGGATGGCGTCCGTCAGAAGAGCAGAAGGCGGAATCACAAGCGCTCAAGGAAACTATGGCGAGATTTGGCATCAAGTGGTAAACGTAGCAAATACAGTAGTACATACTTGACAGGAGAATTATCTCAGGAATATCTCTAAGGGCTACTGGAATGGGCACTGCCGAGACTATACACTCTGTGACGAGCGACCAGGTTTGTCTCGTGAATCCTCAGGGCCTTAAGCTTGAGCGGCATTCCTCCTCAGGCTGTGCCTGGAATCCAGGTTTCTCCCACCCAACTCCCACCGGACTTGAAGCTGCCATTTGGGTCACAGGGAGTCATGGCTGCAACACCGGTACCATAAGATACAGTACTAGGCTCCAATTCCTGCCCTATCAATCTATGCGCTCTCAGAAGGTCGATACCATGAGCACCGTGCCCAAGCCAACAGTAAGCTCATTCGAGCTACGTTATGCTGCACTTACCTCTCATTGCTACTATTACAGTCATCACCTCCAACTTCGGGTCGGGACGGTCGCAGGCAAGGGATCACATTCACCGTTGCTAAACACAAGGCAGACTCTGTCGATTTGGAGAGCTATGGCCTACCTATAGCCAAACCTCGTGATATCCTTCATCGCACATGGGCGAGAGGCAATCGGGAGACTAGCTGCAAAGAGCTCCTCCAAACGTCATTTCCCTCCAAAAGAGAAATGATACAGCGTGTAAAACCGCAGTTGAACGGATTCGTACACACTGTGCTCGATGCGTATAGCAACCACCATCATTTGGTCCTGCGACCCGACGATGTCTGGATCGCTATTTTGTCGCAGTTCAACTTCTAGTGCGTGTTCACCGTCACTAGACCCTTGATGCAGCGAAGATGACCATGCTTTCGTTCTCTGTTGAAGTATCAATGCACATACCGAGGAACTACGTTCTTCGTTCGTGCAGCATGAGGGGAAGAAGAAACTGTTGGTCAGGGCAATTGGATCGAGATACACTGTCAATTTTGGCTCCCTTGCGGGGTTCATGACAGACAAGATCGACGAAAATGTAGGCATGAACTCATAGATATTTTTGCGGCACTGGTTAAGCGTTTATAGCTTGTCGACAAATCCTTGAAAGACTGGATCTTGCCCAAATTCAGCACGACATCAAATACGGATACGGTCGTGTGCGCGGTCCTGATGATGTCCACTCTCAAAGCGTGCGTTGTGAGGTCACAGTGGTGTATCATTCGGCTTCGTCCATGCTAATTCCATACCTTCAATAGCTACTTCTCGTATAGCATCCAGCTGTATTGCGGCATACCATCGGTCACTCTTGAAGGCACGAAATCAGATTGGGACCTGATCCTCTCCCGCCTCGACAAACTCGTGGACTATGGTTCCGAGCCCGCCGCATTCGCGAAGCTTCTTCATCCCATTCTCTCTCGATTTTCTCAAGCCTTTACAAACGGTGACAACGAAGTACCTCAGGACATTGAGTTCTGGACTCGTGTGGCACATTTGACCGGGGGTTCCGGCCCAATATGGCTCTCTGGTTGGATTACCGCGTTCTGCGTTTGGGACGCCGACGGGCGATGGCAAGGCCCGGAACTCCCTCT
Source organism: Cristinia sonorae (assembly GCA_021029105.1). Taxonomy (NCBI): domain Eukaryota; kingdom Fungi; phylum Basidiomycota; class Agaricomycetes; order Agaricales; family Stephanosporaceae; genus Cristinia; species Cristinia sonorae. Next base: position 187,654 of record JAEVFJ010000011.1, read on the forward strand.
CGTTCTCGTAGACGGTGGCGTCGCGCCTCCTCACCCAGAGAGACCAAGGTCATACGCAACAGGGCGGTTAGTCCTGGATGCTGTGGCGTATAACCGCATCGACTCCAAGAAAGTCCCATCAGGATATTGCGAGGTGGATGTGGAGCTGGACGATAATGGGACCTTGTTTGACTGTATGATGGTTGCCGGGAACTTGGCAACTAAGATAGGAGGCGAATTGATGGATACAGTGCGACCTTTTCCGGGATGGTTTATCTTTGTGAAGGAGAAGTGGTACCCGTCAGAAAAGGCAAAGGCAGACGCAGAAAGACTCAGGAACCTTTTATTGTAAGTCAAAGCCATACCAGGTACATAGCGGGAACGAAGAGGATGCCGTAGTGTGGAATTCATCATGTTGAAAGCGAGGGTGAAATCTTGCTCGCTCGTTGCTCGAGAAATGGGTCATGTTCAATGGCGTCTAACAGAAGAGGAGAAGGCGGAAGAGAAGAAATTACTGAGGTTGTCAAAAAGGCATGTCAAGTTGGGAAATGCAGCAGCTGGAAGCGCATCAGGGGTGGCAAACGGAGCAGTTTCTGAGCGAGGGGGTATACGAAGTGACGGGTTCTAATGTGGGATGCAATGCCAGTCATCACTTCCGAAGGAGGGAGTTAAAGGACTATCCAGTCAGGGTATAAGGGAGGGAACAAAGACACTCATTCCCGTCTACACTCGGAGGAAAGGGTTGTCGTGCGGTAACCTGGGTGACGGAGGGCTGGGTATCAAGGGAGAGACGAGATGGCTGCACCGTGAGACCTTTCCGGACGATGTAGATTCTTCATCGTCACCCACAGCCGTGGTGTCTGAGTATCCTGGGGACAACGGATGCACAGCATACATGCAATCATCAGATCCATCGCGCTCACCCTTGGGCAAATCAATCTTGAAGGATGTGGATGAACTGATCATGATCTGGATGTCGCTGTCTTCAGATGGACTCAAAGGGTCCTCCCGACGTCTACTCCTGCGCCATTTCCATAATGCGTAGAGGAGCATAAGCAGGGCAAGAGTGCCAAAAAGGCCTCCGAGGATGACTGATGTCAATGAGTGCTGAGAGTGTGATGTAGGTGCGGCGGTGGGCGAGCTTGTGGCATCTACAGCCGCGGCTGACACTGTACCTTTCGATGTCAGGTTTCCGGGTATTGATGGGCTGCTCTGCGGTATGACATCTGATCGGGATGAAGGTGTAGGAGTGCTAGGGGCGCTGGGCTGAGGTCCCTGCGTGGGTATTTCAGGGCGTGTCACAACGGACTCTGACCCGTCTGCAGAGGAAGAGAGGGTCTCTTGGGTGGAGGTTGCCGTAGTCGGTGGTGTTGATGGGGGGATGCTAGCGACAGAGGTGGATGTAGCGTTCGGTGGGGCGGGACCTGTGGCGCTATCTGCCGCCAGCGCGACGTGGTCAAAATCGAATGCTCCATTCCCTTGTTTAATGTGGATGGTGATCTGCAATCTCGATGCAGGAACGGGGATATTTGAGCCGGGTGAAGAGGAAAAACAACCATTCCCATCCGGAGAACTTAGCAGGGGGACTGCGGGTGCGTTGTCTATTGTGTACTCGATCTGGAGACTGTTTGCTTTCAAAGGCTCGGACTCGCATACGCCGATGCTTTTGATGACTGCTACGACCGATGTTCTGTAAAGCTTTTTACACACTCGCACTTTGTGAGGAGCCTCTTACCCACGTCAGAGCCAGGGTTCCAGCGGAGGATCCCAGATTTGAGTGTGCTGGGGACATTGTACGTGAATGTGTACGTCCCAGGGCTGGACCCAGTCTCGTGATTGTTCCAGCCACTTGAGTAGACAAGATGTGAGTCGGTGTTCTGAATGTCATAGCCCATTGCAGGAGGTTTGGGATGTAACGAGTAAACCGAAGAGGTATGGAGGGTATGGTAGCACGGTTATATGTGCTCGTGGAAAGGAGCGAAGCTGAGGCTTATGAATTGGCTTATGGGCTGTATCATGATCAACGGATGCCTGTGATCAGCTTCTGAAGAGTAAAAGATGTAAACACTCACCAGTAACCATCTTCCCTGATTGAGGCTCTGAACCTCAGAAACTTTCAGTGGACAATTTCAATATTCGACTCGAAGCACACCACCTCGAAGCGTGAGCTGTGATGACGGCAACTTGCACACCCATGGAATTCTGGTTCATCCGGGGCGCGAGGTGGCGTCACAGTGGGTGCTTGTAAACCTTTTCCGTTTGAACTTTAAACCTCCCTGTCAACCAGTGGTCCGGCCACAACTTGACATGAAGGGACAAAGACGATTATCATGCCTTTTGGTCCCTCAGATGGGGAAAGCCACTGCTTGTAACTTGAACAATTCGATGATATTGCCGTATCTACAGCAAAAAATGGAAAACTTTGAACTGTCGCTCTCCCAGTAAACACTCAACTTTCAACGCCATAGGGGCTCCCACAGGTCTTGTGCAGAGCTTTACCAACGGTGAGAGGGCGTAAAGGTAACATCATTATTGAAAGACGTGATAACGGTGTCTGCGGGTGAATAGCTCACGTACGTGGCGTGCAAAGCTTGAGGTTGACGCCCCTGGTATTCCACCAAATCGGCAAACAATGATCTTAGGCTGGCATGCCTAACGATTTTCTCTGTCGAAAAAAGCATTGTTAAAAGGCAAATCACGAGATGGGCACCCGATGGATTATGCCTTACAAGCTGGATAATCTGGTCCCGTTCCATGGGTGGTAACGAGTTGATTTGTTCAGGTGTCAACGCAAGAACCTGGGCCAGCATATCCTACAATCAGATGCAATCAGTGTCTAGCCTCTCTTGCCGCAACGGCTTCTCCAGAAAGAACATCGAACTCACTCTTTGTGCGGCGCCATACCCCGCAGTATTGGCCGGAGCTTGAGTAGTAGCCGCGGGTTGCGGCGGTTGCGGCGGAGGAACATTTTGTTGCTGTAGCACGGGTGGACCAGGGGGTGGTCGGCCATAGTACGGAGGTAACTGCGCTGGAGGTGGCATGTGGGGATTTGGAGGTGGGGGAGCGTATGATGTGCTCGCCGGTGGTGGATGGAATCGAGGGTCTGGTGGAGGATGATGAACAGGTTGCGGGTATGGTGGTTGAGATGATATGACGGACGCAACCGGCGGAGCGGATGTCGATGCTGTAGCGGCGAGCATACGCTGGTATAACATCACATCAGTTCGTGCCGGTGTGGTGAGATGTGTGCGGTGACAACTCACATTGAGGACGGTCGGGTCGACAATCTTGTTAAGAAGTAGCGCTTGGAACAGTGCGTAACCCAGCTGGGGATGCGCCACCAGAAGGGCCTTCGCCAGCTCAGGGTGGGTGATCACGAAAGCCTAACAAATGAATGTATAACCTCAGCCTTGTATTCTTATGCGCAACAGATATGTGATATGTCGATCGTAACATGGGGACAGACCTTCATTTGAGCCAAAACCTCCAGTATTTTGGGTGGATCTTCTCTCGCTAGCACGGTACTAATGGTGTCCAATGATGTCGAACCAGGTGGGACTGGAACACCACGCGGTACTTTTGCAAGGAATGCATTTGGATCACCCTTGGTGCTCGTATGTCGAGCCCCGCCACCTCCGCCACCACCACCACCTCTACCGCCGCCGAAGTCGCGCTCACGTTCACGCCATTGAGACCGTGTCTCACCCGCGTCGACCAGTTCACCTCGTATAGTAGTCTTGCCCTCCAGAAATGGGTCGGAATCAGCGAGATCAATGCGCAGTGGTCGTCCGCCAATCTCTTGTCCATTGAGGTTCCGTACTGCTGACTGGGCTGTGTCGTGATCTTGCATAGCGAATGCGAACAGACATGTCAGGTGATATCAAGGTGTGGGCAAAACGTTTGCGTCGATTTGCGATACAACAACCCATTGTGCAGTGCACACAACCAAGGCAACAAATCACAGGAGATATTCGGGTGTTTTGGAGCACGTGGTTCGGCGCACATGTTGTACGAATTGGGCGGACAATGGATTTTCGTGCAGGAGTCACGTTGCGATATTCGGAATGGTGAGAAATGGTTTGAGCACGGATGGCAGTTTGGAACGGAGCAATGGTTCAGTTTTGATGTAGATTTTGCGGTTTGAGGGGCACGGCAAAGGCACATAATTTGGAAAGTTGCAGGTTGTCAGATACACTCTCTCTACGCGGACTCGCAATGAAAACAGCTATACCCGCGAATTCACAGAAGCCATATCCTTTAGGCTTTCCAGTATCCCTGTCAAATACGAGTCTGAACCGACGACAGTCGCGTTCAGTGCAAGTGAGTGGTAGATGGCTTCTTTGAGCACATTACCTGAAACCGACAACTTGGCCAACAGTCTTGAAGGCCTCGATCAGTTGCTCCTGCGGACAGTCAGCCCAGGCTATACGGAGTACCATCGAGTCATTGCAAACTCGCCTCGCCCATGTTATATGGCACATTGCCAACTGCACGTTGCGGTGTCAGGGTATTTGCTGAGGTGGACAGAGTCATGCAACGCACCGAAAACGACTTTGCTCATCACGTCCAGGCTATCACGTCCCTATTCCTCGACCGCGGCGACTTGAAGTGACGTCCAAGTAGATGAGAGGGGTTGCGAGAAAGAATAGCAGTTGCAGTTCACTTTCCAATGCCCAAGCACACAGGTTGCAGCGCTGAACTCATCGGCGTCTTTTCCTTCTCACGTGAACATGTCCTTCTACCTCATCGCAGATCGTCGCTTTATTCATGATGCCGCTGCGGAATGTACTGGCAAACTAGATATCGTCTGGCTGTTCACAGCCTGTGTGGACACGTATGGGCTGACGTTTGCGCTGCTCGAGAAATGCGGTGCAACGTAGAAATATCACGTGTTAATTACTCGGATAAGTTCCAAGACAAGCCGGATATGCTCCATATCTGGTATTTTATGTATTATTTAAGGTTATCCCCCCGGCTTTAGCGGCTGCTCGGCAACACCGGCGTCGTCTTGTTACTGCGCACTGGCTGTTGTTGGTCATCCTCATCGCCTTCTGGACCACACAGGCTTGTGCTAGGGCATTCGTGTCCTCTCTCGGGCTCAGAATGATTCCTAAGGATGTATAGCACCGTATGCTACTTGCTCCGGACGATAATACATCACCCGGTTATGGTGGCTTGACTGACTCCAGCTCGAATTATGAGTCGAGTCATACTGCCTTGGTATGTTCCTCCGCAAAATACCCCTGATGACTCGCCACAGCCTTCCTGAGTATAAAATGGAAACGTCCGAATCTATTGTCCGCATAACTCAACTGACCCATCCGCTATATAAAGCCCTCTCATACATCCGCCAATCAACATTATCCCCACATACTCTATGGTTGCCCGCAAGATGTCATCCGCGCAAGCTGCTGTGGCGAAGTCCCCCAACCAATCTCGCGTTGACAGATTTCTTCATATGCAGCTGCTCAAACTCCAACTCCGGAGGCGCATCGACACTCCCCATGTTCTCATTCCAAGGTACGCATCTTTAAATGTTCTCTTCGACTGAATGCTAACGCTTGATGCATGTAGAATGGATCTCTTCCAAGATGATGCACTTCCAAGCACCTACGCTATCTTTGAGATTCCTGGTGTCAGCGAGCGGTCCATAAAAGTGGATGTTGAGGACGGCTTACTCACCATCGAAGGGATGCGCGGCCCACCCTTGCGTGCACGCCTCAACGACATCATACGCTCTCGCGTGGCGGTCGATGAGGATCGTTGTATTCCCGAGTTCACGCTTGCCGAGGAGAAGTATCGCGCCCGAGAGCTCAACTTTGGCATTTTTCGCCGGAAGGTGCAATTGCCTCCTGGTGTCAAGGTATGTATCGTTTTTGGTACCATACCATTCCCTACCATGAGGCTGATCATTCTTCTTTGCTAGGCCAGCGACGTCCGCCATGAACTCAGAGATGGAATGCTTCTGGTCACCTGGCCCACGGGCTGTACGCCAACTGCCATCTCCCCAGTCGTCAATCTTGCAAGTATGCAAGGTACGATCTGACTTCGAGTACAGGGACGCCACTTCAAATTCCGGTTGCTCTTCCGTGGCTCTTCACCACCATCATGTCGCTATCCTTCCCTCACACCCTTGTGCGTCCAGTTATGGGTTATGAGTCATTACTCTGGTGGCTTATGACCAGAAAAGAGAGTGGATTCACTCTCGGAACCGAGATTTCAAGTGTCACTATCTATGATCTGTGTCTCCACTCCCACAGTCCGTTTCCAATCACTTATGTTATTATCTATACCTGGATTTCGTGTCTCCCCTCGTCTTTTTCTTCATTGTATCTAGTAGTAGTTACACTGTTCTTACGATCACCACTCACTTTCAAGCCACATAATACATATACCACAGCCGGCCTTGTTCTGGATAATGGGATATCACTGTCACATTTCTTCATAATTCTTGTGAATACAAATACAGCAGGTTCCGCCGTGTGTGGATAGAGTTGTGGGTTCGCAGCCCAGTTTCGCACTGGTACGCTTTCAAACAAGTTGCTTCTCCTTCTCCCTCGCAGCTTTGTCTTCTTCGTAGGTCTTCTTGACCTGCGGCGGTGTTCAGTATGTCCACAGAACAGCCATTCGGAAGAAAAGCTACATACGCGTTCATAGTAGGCATCGTCCGTGAGTACACGTATCCCAACTGCAGCCAGGGTCTTCGCCACATTGAAGCATGCCCTGTGGGATTCGTCTGTACGTGCTGCTGCGGCGAACGCCCGTGTATGATTCCCGCCATTCACTTCAGTTGGGATAGCTGTGAACCATAGATAAGGATCGCAGCGATCGTCGGAGACTTTGGGGTGTCAGAGTCACATACCGAATCCAGGGTGAAGGGCAGGCATCGCTGTTTGTTATAAGACGGACACGGCGGAGACGGATTCGAATCGCGATACACGGCGGCGTGAGTCAACTGTTGACTGCATCGCCGTAGCTGGGCTTACCGTATGTGACATCGCCCTGGATCAGATTCGGTGGATGAATTCGAGGAGCGCCGTATTGTGATGAAACGAACCACTCACAAAGTCAGTCGAAGCGGAGGCGATACCATATGTGTAGTCAATTGGACCATACTTGCTCTTGAAGACACTTGCAAACTCCTCGCCTTGGGAAACAAGGACAGCAATCAGGAGATACTCGGAATGTTGTATTGTTGAGCTTTACCAAGACCCTCATTCTGTCTCAGATCGTAGCACCAACCGGCCTTCTGAATATCAACCTTGCATCCTGTTGCATGGCCCGCAGCTCTGATACATGTGTTAGACACGCGTACTGTAAACTCGACATCTGTTGTAACTCACTCAATGCATGCAACGACTCGGGGAACTGTTGCTTCTACTCCTGCCCAAGTCTCAGACCGAACGATGTATCTGTCAAAAAGTTCTCATCAAGTCATGGTGACAATGTCAAATATACCGACGATAACTTGGAATAATCGGGAATGACTAGTATCATACTCGGGTTAGCGTGAAACTCTCACCAAGCGCGATGGGCTGAACTGACCATTTACAGCCCAGTCTCCCCTACCAGTGATGATACCTTGAACACGGTTGTCTGGTTTCAATTGCTGTCGAAGAAGAGAAATATTATTGTAGGCCGCAACGGCAGCATCCATCGCGTTCTTTCCTTCCCACGGAGCTAGGGCAGCATGCGCTCTAAGAACAAGCGTCGTTCAATACAGTCCAGACATGCTGGACGTATTCGGTTTGACTTACGTGCGTCCATGATACTCGGCTTCAATCTGTCGAAGAGCCAGACTGGAGCTTAAGCTTCCCGACCATGGCGGGCCTGGGGCAGGGTGACACCTATCATCCAAGTTTCAGATCAAGACTGGTCGCAGAGGCTATGAAACACTTGCATTAAGCAGGCATGCATTTCCGCGTAAGCACCTCCTTCGAGCATATTGACCTTTCCATGTCCGCCCTCCTCCGCTGTGCTCGGTTTTCTTCAGAAAATGTTCAGTTGGCAACATAATTGATAAGCTCTGACCTGGCGTGCCAAGCAAGATCACCGTTCCGGGGATGTTCTTGTCTTGAAGGACTTGCTTGACGGCCAGGGCAACTGCGACGCCTGCTATGGCGATGAGGTTATGACCGCATGCGTGTCCAACAGCAGGCAGCGCATCCATCTCGGAGTTTATACCGATGGTACGCCCGCCGGCTCCGTGACTCCATCTGGCTTCCCAGCCAGTTTCTAGGATGTATTTTCTCTTGACGGCAAATCCATGGTTTTCCATGTATTTAGTCAGGACATCGTGAGCGTAACTGAAGGGCACTCAAGTCAGTCACCGGCAATGGTCATTCGGAGCATTAAGTGGGTAATGATTAGTACTCACAATTCTTCGAACTTCAGTTCCGGATGATCTGCGTGTCGTTAATAAGCCGGATGAAGGAAAGCAGAAGTACAAACTCACCGCTGATATCCAAACTCAGAGCTTTCAGACTCGATTCGAGATCGTCGATACGTGACTCGATGGTCTCAAACAAGTCCGGTCGGTAGATCTCTGCCCCAGAGCCCTTTGGCAGCCCGGCGTCCTGGCCCAATCGCCAAATGTCGGCAGGGTTTGATTTTACTGGCCTACACATTGCATATGCTCGCGAGATGGGTTCGAGACGGATGGATGACTAACAGAGCCAAGATGGTGGACACACAACGGTGACACAACCTGCACAAGGACTGGGATAAGATAAGGAGATTAGATCAGTGGAGACCTCAACCTCAGCGATCATTCAGCTTGTGGCATACTTCACTCATCAAACCACTAGACCAGAATGTCCTCCGATGCTCATCTTCGTGCTTTCTTCGATCGTCAACGCGCACTTCTACAAAGGGAACGAGAGGAAGAACTGGCACGATATGCTCTGATTCTTTCCAATAGCAGTCAGAAACTTCTCGAGCAGAAAGGACTGGCATTGGGGAACCTGAATGTTGCTAACGTCAGCGTTGGTCTAGGCGGGAGAACGTGCGTTTTTATTTGTAGTTTCTAGTTGTCAGGCTCTTATATCCATAAAAGCACAGGCTAGTGGAACTCGAGCGATCATCTGCGTATCACGCAAGTCCGATCTTCCCGCCGCATATGTTCCGGTCAGCATTTTCAGTATCGAACACCGAGGACATGTTTTGATAAGGGACACCATTAGACCTGGAGACATTGCGCGTATTGAAGAGAATTCTACCGCGTTGGTGAAGAAGAGGCCTTCAAAGAGTGGAGATGGTGCCAAAGAGAGTCGAGAGAACGAAGGTGTTGTCTACAAGGTGCGTCACTCGCTGTACTGTCCCAGTGAGAGTCTAATATTCGAACTCAACAGACCACAGATACTCGAATTGTCATAGCTCTCGACACATCGGACTCGGGTGGAGACGACACAGAGCTACCAGAACGGTGTCGGCTTGTGAAGATGGCCAACACAATCACACTGGACAGGTGCGTGACGCGTTAGTAGCGCGTGTGAGTAACCTCATCCGAAACTAGAATGGACGAAACCATAGACCAACTAGAAAGGGCGATGCTACCAATTCAGGATAGCACCGTGAGCCACCAACATTCTTTGCAATCCAGCACACTGATCCTTGTGAATAGGCCAGCACGAAATTCACGCCTACGGTAACGCCCCTCATGAGAGTATTGATGGGCCTTTCAGAAGTTTCGGACGCGACCCCCATCAAAGAGCTAACATTCTTCGACGACACTCTCAATTCGAGTCAGAAAGAAGCTGTTCGCTTCGCACTAGAGGCACCGGAAGTCGCGTGTATCCATGGGCCACCGGGTGCGTTTTGTGGGCTTCCGGAGACTTGAGCGTGCTCACTAATCATTCTATAGGTACTGGTAAAACACATACATTGATTGAGATTATTCGTCAGCTCACGGCAGTAACGCCTGCGAATCCAAAACCACTCCGACTCTTGATCTGTGGTGCATCCAATCTATCTGTGGACAATATTCTCGAGCGGTTACTGGCATTATCTGCATCGAGTAAAGGTGATAAGCTCAAGTTTACACGGATTGGTCATCCAGCGCGCGTTATGGCTACGGAAGGGGTCCTTGACGCTACTTTGGAAGCCAAATCCTACCGAAGTGACCAGGTGGGTTTTCGTTCTCACGATGGCCCGTTGTTGCAATAACGCTGGTATAGGCTGCTTTGGCTCGCGATGTAAAAAATGAACTAGATACCGCCCTCAATACCCTCTCTGGGAAGGGCAAAGGTATGAAAGGAAAGCGACCCAAAGGTTCTGAGCGGAAGAAGCTATGGGAAGAAGTTCGCGCTCTTCGCAAAGAGTGAATTTATACCACCCCACCTAATGAAGCAACTGGACTTATTTTCTTTCAAAGATATCGCCAGCGCGAAGGGAAGGTTGTCCAATCCGTACTTAGCGAATCCCAGGTGAGTCCATATCTCGTTTCGTTATTAATAGAATTACAGTTGTTTTCCAGATTGTTTTGGCGACGTGCCATTCTGCAGGTGGTCGTCAGCTGCGAAAACAATCTTTCGACGTTGCCATTATTGATGAAGCAACCCAAGCTTTTGAAGCGGTTAGCTGCATGCACTTATTCCTCCCTGTTAATCCGTTGACCATCAAGGATAGGTATGCTGGATACCAATATTGAAGGCAAAGAAATTGATTATAGCAGGCGATCCGAAGCAACTCCCACCGACGGTTTTATCGGCTCCAAAACGCGAAAAGAGGGCATCTCTATTGACCTTGAAAGTCCCACAGCCGGCTAAGGCAGAGACAATCACTGAGGACCTTGATGAGCCGCACATCTCTGGGTCTGATACGGATGATGCGGACATGCAGACGGCAGATCCTATATTTGAAGAGACTGTGGATGTGGATGATGAAGCACCAGTCAATGTTAAGAAGGATACAGCAGCCGCATCAGATGGAAAGAAAGCTACGGTCAGCAAATTGGTTCCTTTGCGCCCGCCACGCTCATTGGAGACAACATTGTTCGATCGGCTGTTGACGATGCATGGATCTCGAGTGAAACGCATGCTCACAGTACAATATCGGTGTGTTGCCGCATTTTATGTTCTACTTCAAACCTGTTGTTTAGCACTCCGCAGGATGCACAAACGTATCGTAACGTTTCCCTCGAGGAAGATGTATAACTCCAGATTACGGTCTCATGCGTCCGTCTCCAGTCGTCTCCTGCGAGATCTTCCGAACATTCCTGAAGATGCTGAAGACGACGAAGATGTTCTCAAAACACCTGTCGTGTTTTTTGATACCGCGGGATGCGAGTACTTCGAGCGGACTGAGGGAGACTCTGATGAAGGCAGCAAATGTAACGAAAATGAAGTTACTGTGGTAAAGAATTGGGTTGACAAGTTGGTGCGTGTGGTCGCTTTATCCATTCGACCGTTTGTTGTTGAGAAGAGTAAGCATCCAGATCACCGCTGGCGTTCTACCTGCGCAAATTGCTGTCATTACACCGTAAGCAATCCGCATTTCTGTAAATCTGCCGCAACTCTAATGCCATCATAGTTATCAAGCTCAAGTGACCCTCTTGACCTCACTTCTACGCCCCATTTACGGGTTGGAAATTGAGATAGGGACTGTAGACTCTATGCAAGGCAGAGAGAAAGATGCTGTCATCATCAGTCTTGTGAGGAGCAATGATAAGGTCCGTCGGAGCGTGTCTTCCCAGCAGTCCATATTAATGATTCTTGCCATTAGCGGAGTGTCGGCTTTTTGAAGGACAAGAGACGGTTGAACGGTGAGTCACCCCTATTATTGGTGGACGAAAACTCACTGTATGGATGATCCAGTCGCAATGACTCGTGCCAAACGACACCTTGTGAGTCGAATTCTACAACTAGTTTTCTAGTTTGGCGACTGATCTGCCTGTCAGTGCGTTATCGGAGATTCGTCTACGGTTCAGCATGGCAGTGGATACCTCAAGTCATGGATGACATGGCTTGAGAATAACGCAGATGTGAGATATGCAGGATTAGACTAGAACTGATTCAGTAAGTACATATAGGTTAGGTGTGGTCGCAGTCGCTGGTGATCATTAATATTGTGCTCAACTTGTCCCAGCAAGAAATGTGACAGTGGCCACGTCGTCCATTCTGAACCGTTCTAGTATACTATGCTTTGTTTGGAAACTTTGAGATCTATGTACTTTCCACTTTAAGCGTCATTCAGAGCGGAGTTCCGTCTTCCAGCGCGTGGTCTCGTGAATTAGCAGGTCTCTGGCCGCCCCTTCACCACAGTCATTGAGAAATCGGCATGGAAGACATTCTTCTCATCGGTTATGGAGGCGTTGGCGCAATGTGTACGTCGAAAGTGCTTGTGAACTCAGACTGATTTATCCACTGAGATCATTGGAAAAGATTCGTACATCCTAACGAAAGGAGGCCGAGCTCGCGTCACTGCCGTCGCAAGATCTAACTACCCAGCTGTCAAAAGTCAGGCAGTTCTCTTCTTATCCAAAAGCGGTCAGCTCTGATCATTTACATTTGACTTCGTAGAACATGGGGTAGACATCCAAAGTCCAAAGTACGGCGTTGTAAAGGGATTCCGGCCCCATCGGAGTACGTTGGCCCCCTTCGGAACTACATCTTATCATCTAATACATATGCGCAGTCTGCTCATCCGTTGCAGAGGCTGCAAATACAAATAACCCATACACCCATGTCATAATCACAACGAAATCTCTTCCGGAAGTCCTTCCAACGTCTGAGCTCGTCGCACCCTTGCTCTGCCCTCCTTACTCAACACTGTTCCCTCAGCCAACATATGTACTCGTTCAGAACGGTCTGGGCGTAGAACGTGATCTGTATCGCGGTCTCAAAGAGTTCAACTCGGACGTGGAGCCCAAAATGATAACCTGCTCGCTGTACCTAATGATGCGGCAAATAACCCCCAATGCAATAAAGCACAGTGACTTAGTAGGTCAATTCCTTTGCGTTAAGAGAATCAACTAACACCGAGGCGTATATATAGGATACTCTTTCCATTGGGATATATCGCCCAAAGCCGAATGTCACCACGAACACCTCACACGAGCAGGAAATCCTGACAGCATTCGCTTCCATCCTTCGTCCTGGCGGTACTGAGGTGATCATCGTCCCCGAGATCCAAAGAATTAAGTTCACCAAGAACGTGTGGAATTCGGTGATGGGTCCGATAACCGTACTTACAAGGATGGGGGCCAGTGCGATCTTTGTCTCTCCCGAATCTTCTGGGTCGCACCAGATAAAAGTGATTCCGGTAGAAGCCCCTCCGGAGGGTGCAACATCCGACGTACCAGCAGCTTTTCCAGCCATTCAGGAATATTCCATCCCACTTATCTATGACGCCTTCAAAGAGGTCGCTGCGGTTGGTGTTAAGGCATACCCGCCAGCTCCTGAGGATGGAGTTGAAGGTATTAGTCCCGATATCGCGGAAACTGTCATGCGAAAGGTCGTCAATCTTGCACTGAAGTCAGACAAGGACGAGAAGTTAAGCATCTTGGTCGATGCTGGACTTGGCAGACCGATGGAAGTGGAAGTGATTGTTGGAGAGATGGTGAGGATGGGACGGGCGATGGGAATATCGATGCCGGTGAGTGATTAATTGTTGTGGCGGGTCCGGGAACTCAAATGCTTTGGTAGAGATTGGAGACACTTTACGCTGTGATGTGTATTCTGCAGAGTCATCTTGTTTACCAGCACAAGCTGAAGGTGTCATCATAATGAGTATCGTGGGACGGATTCAATGGAAAGAACAAACGGGACAAGAGTTCGTCTGAAGTATAGCATAATATTCAATCATACCAAGCAGCAGTTCATCCTTCTGACTTTGCTCTGAGAACACCCTGGACGGTGCACGTCACCTCCTTGTTCGTATACACCTTCAATCCCACAATGATCTCGTTCACATCATCATAGGGGATCTTCACCTGACTCCACTTGCCGTCGGTGGTAGGAGTGTCCTGTACGGGTATCGCTCGCTCGGGGTTGACACCTACGGGAATAACCTCTGATGAAGCCAGCGAGCCAGACGTGTCACTGTTACCTGTAGCCTCAGATTCGGGCTCCCCTTCTGAAGGTTTGGGCGCTTCCTCGACCGCGACTTCCTCCACGACCTCCGCGATGAGGTTCTGGACAGTGACGGGAATATGGTCTTCAACGGATCTGCAACGAAGTGTTCAGTAAATCTGACCCTCATTGACTTCGGCGATACATACTTTAGAGTGATGTCTGGAAAGGCAAGATCGTGATTATGAATGTACGATTACAGTTTTGGACTGAATGTCACTTACTGCTTGCGATCAAACGACTCTTCGCGCGTTGGGTCAATATTCGGGAGAGGGACCTCAAGTCATACTCGCTGACGATGTCGTTCGAGTTGTCCTACAACGAGTAGCCAATAAATATCCATAAGAGAAACACCGTTGACTACTCACTGGTCTCTCCCGGGGTGATCTATCGAGCCTCACGTACACGGTGTAGTCACCGGCCGACAAAGTTGCTTCAAGATGCACGCTCCTCTGCCAAAATTTAGAGCGGGCAGAGTCCGCGATGGGTTCGGTGTTACCGTCTTTAACGAGGGTGAAGTCGAACGTCCATAGTACGGCTCCTTCCAGGTCGCGGAAGTAGCGTGAATTGAGGCGAGAGAGGACAATGACAGCAGTCGTGGGTGCAGAGAGGGAAAATTGGACTTGAGGACTCGGCGTCAGTAAGGTTTAATGGGAATGGATAGAGAAACTCACAGCACACGTCGCCATATGACCATGCCGACGGCAAAGGTGGGCATGTAACGGCAAGCCACTGCGAAGACATGACCCATTGATCGTCGAACAACCTACATCTATCGATGTCGGAGAAGCATTCGAGCCAATCGGAGTCTATTGTGAGCACGCAATCAGTGAAATGTTCTCGAAAGCTCAATTCAGAGTTGGTCCTACATTCCATGACGAACTGGCCATCATCTCCAAAGGAGTGTTCAAGGGCCGGTAGATGCTTCAACCACTCGTAGGTCCATTCCTTTGACCCATCGCTCCACCGGCCAGTCCACTCTCCTTCACCCCATGGATTTCTGATGACAACAAATCGTTTCCCGTTGACCTCTACAGCGCGCAAAACCGAGTACGCATGGTTCCCGAACAGACCTTGCACGTTCGCAGACACGGCACCAGTGCGCGCCGTGTTGATGCCATCGAAACTGCATCCGAACAGTCGATCCTTGTTGGCGAACGTAAGTTCTTCGTGCCAAAAGCGGTCGATATCAAGTATATCTTTAGTTTTGATAGTCGTAGAGACACCACTGGGAGGAGATAAGTAGAGTTAATGGAGTTCAGATGACAGTACGTACCCGGTGAGATCTTCAATTCCCTCACAGCATCGACCTCCTGAGATGTATCCGAAGTTTCCATAGAGCTTGGCATAAGCCTTCTCAATTAAAGGCACCCATGTTTCGCCCTTGGTGCCGGACTTCGCAAAGTAGAGGGATTCGCCTCCCTTTCTTGCTGATCTGTTGTATGTGTCTTTATTCTGGTGGTATAGTGCTTGCTCTTCCGGTCTCAGTTCCTCCCACTTGGGTATTGTCGTGTACAGCAAGCTAAAATTGTGCGGTTTGTCAGAATGAGCGTTATGATAACGTCCTCAAGAACGTACTCGTCAATGATCACCGTAACCCAAGTCTCATCCCTGAAGAAGATGAACCCGTAAACACCAACCTGTGCATCTCTCTGGACGGGAAGCATGTGCTTTAAATGAAATGCTCCTGACGACTTCCCTTGGGATAACTCACAGCAACACATATTTTCTCAATCAAACCCCGGGCTGTGGACGTTGTGGCAAGCGCTGATAGAAACCAGCAATCTCCGAGTGCTCCCTGTTTGATGTCGCTTGCATTGGCCGTGTCATGACTGAAGAATTGGGGGTTCTCGAATATCTGGGTTACACGATGAACGTCCGCTGGGTCGAACCGCTCATTGTCCGCAGGACGGATGCCAGCGAGACAGCGTCCTTTGTCGTTTTCGAGGTCGAATTCGATGTCCCTATTATCAATACGTCTGTCACTGGTGGGCCTGGGGAGATGCGCATGAGTAGAAACGTACCGGAACTTCCGATTCCTAGCTTTGCAATCCTTTGCTATCCGCGCAACCTGGGCTTTGCAGCTAACAATGGCTTCATCGAGATCTTTGGTAACCAGAAGACCGGGCATGGATTGCGGGAACTTGGACACGTTTACGGGGGGACTTGTGTCGCCCTTCGCCAGTCGGTTAAAGTGTCTTTTCTTCTGAGATTGTTCGTGGGCCATGGTACGTTGGTTGTTGTGAAACTCGAAGCTTTGTGTGGGTTACTAGCTCCCACCGTTCCTTATATACACTCTGTCATACCCGTCCCGTCGCGTTGTTGGCACTGGGGATCTGCGATTCCATGGGTATATGTGATGACAGGTGACAGCTTGTAGGCGTTCAGAGGTTTTCCAGAGGCGCTGCACACGAGCGCCGATTGCGAAGCATGGCCCACTGGCAGACGAGAATTTCCGAAGCAGCGGAAACTACTAGTAGTCACGGCAAGCCATCCTCCCCAGTCGAGGGGGGGTTCCATGTTGTAAATCGCAATCAGGTTTTTTGAAGAGAAGATGCCAGCGGGGGGATCTCAAGGTTGCCCGTTGCTGCGTTCCCAAGCCGAGATAAGTAGCCACTTGCTGCCTGAGGCCTGGTGTTCCTGTACGGTGTACCCTTCGACCATCATTCTCAACAATCCCTCGCAAACGCCAGGCACAAGCGTGGGTGGTGAACATACCTTTCGTATCCAAGCCCCTAGACATGATCATTGTAGTTTCTTGCTGTAGTTGTTCGCCATCCACGATGGTCAGCTTATGTCTCGCTGCCCTGACAACGCAAAGCAACGCAACGCAGCCACTTATGTCACGTGGAAATGCGCGCTAATATTGATTTCCACCAGATTCTGCGTTGCAACCAAATAGAGGCGCCACGCGCCGGACCGAGAACGAGGATAGAGGGCGAAAGTGTGAAGACGATTTGTCGAAAGTGCATTGATTTCGAGGGAAAGAGATGTTTATGTGGTACAGAGATAGCCAAACACACCGGGAGCGAAAGAGAACAATACAAATACAGTGAATAGAGAATGCGATGCTTATATAGCGCCACAGTAGCCAAACAGATCGCGAGCAAAAGTTACGAATACAGATGAAACACATGGCAGGTTTTCTGAGTTTTGTTGATTGAAGTTTGAACAATCTCAAAACATGCCATCGTCGTCTTGTGGTTGTGTGGTTGGAAGGCGGCCACGGTAGCAGGTGAGATCCTCTTCCGAGTCAGGACGAAGATTGCTTGGAGTTGGAAGAAGATAGTCCAGTCGATCCAAGGGGTGGCGCCGTACGTCTTATTCTTTGCCGTGTTAGGATTGGACCGACCAATGTGAAACCTTTGCAGCTTGAACTCGACGAGAACGATGTCGCATTTTCTCACCGATACTAGGAACCACAAGCCACCGCTAGCGCATTAGGCAGGAATGCAGGCGTCCACTGTTGTGCTCCTGCTAAGCGTCCACTATAGCACCCTCATCACGCCCCCTGTTCTCACTCGTCCCGTCCCTGTTCTCACCGTTCTCGCCTTCGAACTCGTATAGCGCGATAGGGAAGTCCAATGGTCGATGTCGGTATGCTGGAGGTCCGTACACGGAGGTGGCGGGACTGCTGGTTCCGGAAAAGTCCCAGCTGCGGAGTGTGCGGGGGTCGGTGGGGTCTTGGTGACTATGTGCAGGAGAACGGAATGTGGGGACTCTCGTGAACGCGGCGCGCGGCTTTGAGCGAGTTCAAGCGCTGTGGTGCCGAATGACCAGATGTCTGCAGACGTGTCGTACTGCTTGCGGTTGATGACCTCAGGAGCCATCCAACAGGGCGTCCGACGAAGGACTTGCGCCTGCCTATCGCGCCAGGCCGTCCGTTGGGCTTTTGAGTGGTGGTGTTGACATGTGTGCCGTGAATGACTATTAGTATACAATGGGGGGGTTATGTCTATGCAAGGCAAGAAAAAAAGCAAGAATAAATCAGGTATATCAGTGCAACCAAACCGTTAAGCAAGGATTGCCTATAAATGCACCCAGGGTGGTCACTCGCTCACCCACCACACCTGTGAGGCGTCAGATAATCGTATACATCTACAGTCAACTTTGGAAAACCGAGGTGATACCGACTGCACTCACCAAAGCATGCACAGTAAGAGGTGAATAAGCAGAAAGAGAGCACCTGGAAGACAGACCTCATGAGCGTCGCATCAATGCAAGCAATAAATACCCACATTGAATGTATGAAGACGTCGTACGCAGCATGCTTCCCTCACCGTTGCATCAGGGGAAGCGACAACAGGAGCTCTCCGAACCGATGTTAGGAGTCCTCATCTGAAGGACAAACCCGGGTGAAACAAAAGTCACGAGACCCAGTAGGGCAAGAATCCGCCGCCCAAAGCTCGGATCAACCCGGGTGGGACAAAAGTCACGGGACACTGCCAACATCAACCAGATACAAAACCGATAACTTCGTTCTCGGAACGAATAGGACCACGACGCAGCCTGCCTCTGCTAATCTCACCGCTATCACGTCCTTTCCATCATCCTTCAGCAATATGTTTTACGAAATACGCCCAACAATCACGACGGAGCACAATGGATGAACACTTTGTTCGGTCGTATGACGTCGTTGCCCTCCAGTGGGACTTAGCTTGGGTCGGCATCTCCTTCCTCTCATCCCACCATCCCACCGCACAATAGCAGCTCGCCACGCACGCCGACCACGCCTCATGTCGGCGCGCATACAACGTGTTCCTCGTGTTCTCGGTCACTCTGCGCGGTGGAGAGGCGATGCCTGCTCAGATAATATGCACGAACCCATCCGCCTCACTCGCTCTCTATCTTCCCTACCATTTCCATCCGCGTTCACACTGCGCCCCTCATATTTTGCTCCTAATCTTATACTCTCTCCTTCGCCTTCATATCTCTCGCACCCTCCTGTTATCATGCCTCGCACCGACAACACCGTGGTCAACACAACACGTCTCGCCCGGCCGACAACCCAATCCAACGCGCACCGTAACAGCACTTACTCGCTCTCACAGTCACGCAGGTCCAGCCTACACGGTGCTACAGCCACGGCTCTCCAAATATCCTGGTTGTTCAAGGCGAATATCCCTCGCAAGCGAGGCGCCATATCACATACACAGACCCACCAGAAACGCACTTTCTTCGGGATGGGAGAGGTCATTGGTGTTTTGGCCAACGTGAGTCCCATGGTTCGCTCGCGGTACTCAGCTAACTCACTGGACACGACGCATATCAGCCGGCGGAGACCTTGCGATCCCTGACGGAATCAAAACGATTGTTGGAGGAGACAAGGAGAGAGCTGGCAGAGGCTAAAGAACGGTCTCAATTGAACCCCACGCACACATTCTCTCCGCTTCCCGGTTTCTACGATCGTCCGGCTGAGCTCAAAGCACTTGAGCGAGCATTGGCTGGGGAGCCTACTTTCACCGTATTGTTCGGAGCTAGCAGTGTTGGCAAGGTGAGAATGCCTGATCTGCCACTGTGGGCACCTAGTCTAACTACGGTTTTTAGACTGCACTGTTGAGGCAGGTTCTCACCCGCAACAAGTACCACGTCCTGCACTTCGACTTGCGTATCGCGGGCTTCGCCGATTTGGCCAGCCTGTACATGAGTCTAAGGTATGTTCGTCCAATTCAATTGGAAGCGAATAGAATGTAATGGCTGTGTGAAATTCTAGTCAGCAGATGGAAGCATTCTTCATGAGTATCGCTCAGGACCCGGAGATGCCGGGTTATGAAGAATTCGAAAAGCAGGCTTGGGGCTTCAAGGTGAGGGTCGCGGTGTTCCAAATTCCACGACAAACGCTGATGGTTTGCAGCACGATCGATTGACCGTTGAACGTCGCCTTGCGTCGGGTGAGAGCTCGGGGTCACACTGTCTCAGCGAGATCAAGACAAGCGATGTGGCACGCCTTCTTGAGCTATTCCAAAGCTCGCTTCTGTATTATTGGAACTTCCAGCCACCGCTTTCATCTACCAGCAAGAGCAATGCGACTACTGGTGGTGATACCACCTCTGCACAATCCAAAGCTCGTCAGCCATCCCGTATGAAGCTCTTCTGGGGTCGTCGCAAGAAAGCTGAGAAGAAAGCGGCGCAAGCTGAGGAAAATGAGGGTGGGGAAGGGAAAGATCAGGAGAAAGTCCCGCCGGTCAAGAAGATGCCCGTATTCTTCATCGATGAGGCTCACAAACTTCCCGCGTTGATTCGCTCGACGGACGCGATGAAATGTCTCTTGGACGCTATGCTTGTTTTGACGAAACAGGACAGGCTCTGTCATGTTATACATGCTACCAGTGATCCGTTCTACCAGACATGGCTTAGGCAACTGAACGTCATGCAACACTGCAGGGTATGTTCTGTTATCGCTTGCGTTGGAAGGTTCTTCTCACACCCTCATAGATTTTGACCATTGGCGATTATCCAAAGCTGGATACTCGAAGATACTATCGTGACCACCTCCTCCCCAATGTACCCGAACGATTGCGGCCTGGTTTGGATTTTGAGAGATTGTATGAAGCGTTTGGCGGGAAACTCGCACACTGGCAAGATTACATACAAGATTATGGTGAGCATTACAACTTCAATATCCTTTTTATCTGTCTCCTCATCAGTGACTCGCTACAGTGAACTCCAATGGAAAGCTCGAAAGTAAGCGCAGTGCCAAGCTGCACCCAGTATCATGTCTGATCCAACCGCTCTTACAGTCAAACGATTCTCTCATTTCCTTCAAGCACACGCTCTTTTAAACCTCCATGTCATCCATTCTGCCCAAGCACCTCCACCTGAGGCTGAGCGAGCGGACGCCCCAAGGACTGAAGGACATACATCGGCTGCGAATGCGTCCACCCAGGCCCTCCATCAGCCCAGTATGTCTGGCGTCCCGGTAAACACATCTGGGAATGGTTTCCGGATCTACTCCCCGCTCGCCGTTACAGCAGATCCACACGCCTCACCAACGACATTCCAACCCACATCGTCTTCCTCCACACCAGAACCCTCCGCCACAGCCGCATTCACTGCGATCCAGCTGCTCAAAGTCATGAACAGACTCGCTCAACCTGGAACCCGTGCACTGTCTTACTTCATGCTTTGTCGTGAGATGGGGGTGCAGGCTGTTGACGGGATGGTCCGTGGCCGGATATTGGACCTTAGGTGGACGGATCCGATCTCACGTGAAGGGTGGGATCCAAGGATAGCCAGTATGCGTTTCCGAGAGAGCCATGTTCCCCCTCAACGCGGTGCCGGGAGCAGCGGTACAGCTGTGAACGAGGAGGAAGCCGAGGAGATCCCTATGCACCATCACCTACGCACACCGCAACGCGCCACGGGTCGGTTCGACCTCACAGAATCTATGCACGAGGAAGACATGGTTGCGTTGTCGGACGAAGAGATTATCAGGGAGACGCAGAGGCATTGGGAATTGCAGGGTGCGGAGGAAGAAGAGGAGATTGTTGGTCCGAAGTTGGTGCCGACGACCCCGATTATGAGGTTTGCGATGAGGGAGGTCGTGCAGGAGTATTATGATGACGAGGACGATAGGACTGTGTCGGAGTATGCTTCGCTTTCGGGTCCTGATGAGTACTAGGCGAGTTTGGGCTTCCTGGGTGGTTAAATAGGTATGATGAGATTTTCTCGGATGGCGATATGTTATTGTAGTGTACATGTTCTCTTCACTCGTTGAGTATGGGTCAGGATATATAAATTTCTCGTGGAAGTGGCCAAAGCTTGCCGGTAATTCCCGAGGTGGGTTTTGCATGCAGTTCCATCTCGAATTCAAGTTTGTGCCTGTAAGGCTGCCATACATACCGACGTCCCCCTGCAAAAGGAATCTCAGTTTACCATCTCCTAGCAATCACAATATTCGAGATTCTCGACGGCGGCACGCCTCGACGTTCTTCGAACACGCAGGGAGGCCGGGATGAACGAACGTTTCGTATCTTCTCGTTCTAGTTGTGCCCTTGGTAAATCAGGAATACGGCGAGTGGTACAATTCAGTGCGTCGATTTGGCTTCCTGTCCCCTCATTTGATCGGTTCTGCGTCTTTGTTACTGGATGTTCCACAGGTACATGGGGGGCTGGCTGCATTCTCTCGCACGTACATGCCCCCCAAGTGGGTTGTGTCTTTGTCGAAGATGCCCATTTCCATTTCGCTTCTCCGAACCTATGGCCTTTTAGAATACATCTGCTGGAATTTCGCGTCTTCCTACAAAACTAATGCACTTCCACGCAGATTCTTTTCCCTCTGACCACGGTCGCGGAATGCCAGTCTTGGTCGATACCTGTCACGGTCCAGGTTTTGCGTTTAATGTCAAGGACATCGAAGGGTCACTCGGAAACGGAGACCCATCTCTCTCTGCAGTATGGTACGCCTTTCTGATATACCTGACTATTTTTGCAATAACCTAAGGACTTCCAGAGGAGGCAAGACACACACCTTCGCCGCAGCCCCCCAAGCCCTATTCAAGTGAGGACTGGTGGATCAATGAAGTTCTTGGTGGCGAGTATCAGCTAGTCTCTCGCAATTCCACGACTGGAATATCAACGACGGGGGCGTTATGGGTTCCGTGTCGGGCAATGAGGACAGACGGTTTAGTATCCAACAGACCCGGATAGGCTCAGACGAGACTTTCGGACGTCAAGGCTTCCTGGAAATCAGCTCTTGGTCGCCTCACAAGGATCTTGAAAAGCACTGCGCACGGTCCTGGTTCTATCTGGGTCAAAGAAAGCATGAGCGAGTTCGACCACTATTGCGTGGCCATTGACTTTGCTGGGGAGCCACATATCACCGCCCTACTTCCCTTAGTCCGTCCGAGTCGTATGCTCTCACACATGACTTGCGATGGACGCATTCCCTCCAATTCCTCGAGCCCAACAGTTGAGCTCCCCAAGGCCAATCCAGGGTGCAATATTGTGTGTCTTGTACATGAACCGGCCTTTGAGAATGATACGTTCATCGCGGGGACTACGATGATCACTCCCAAGGCCTGATGAAGGGTTACAATAGTGACCTCTTGCTTATATTCCAGTCGGAAGGACCACGAGGCAATGCGTCTAGCAGATAATGGATGCCTTCCCGCAGCGTTTGATGCACTAGATAGAGATACAGAACGGACTTTAAAAAATTCTATAATGTAATCTGGAGATGTGCACCAACCGTAGGACGCATGATAAAATCTAAAATAATAGATCATTGCTTGAGTGGAGTTTAAACAGTATTTCCCCGCTCCGGCAGTGTCGAGGAAGGTTAGCCACACACCCACACATGTACGACGAAACATTTCAGCTCCATCAGCTACAATCCGAAGAAGAAGATCTCGATGACGAGGATCGTTTCCATCTATGGACCCTCGCCGCGACGACACTCGTTGTTGGTGAACAAGAAGCCCGGCGTGCCACAGCTGCCAAAAGAGCTCCACACCGTGCTTACCTTCGTCGTCCCCATCTACTCCCAGACCCACGCGAAGGCACGCCATGGCAACGGCTCTATGCAAGTCAATCCGATGACGCATTCATTGTGACTATGGGTCTGAATGTCGAGGCGTTCAATCTCATTCTTGCCGCCGGTTTTGAAGAGAAGTGGAACACACACGCGATCCCAAGAAATGATGTTCCCAGTACTGCAATTCCCAGGCCAGAGCGACGTTCACTCGACGCCGCCGGAGCTCTAGGGCTCGTTCTTCACTACCTGACCTCTACCATGCGGGAGATTTCACTCCAGCAAATATTTGCACTCATTCCCTCCACTGTCTCGCGCTATATTGATTTCGCACTCGAAATCTTGCATGAAACACTTCAGAAGATGCGCCAGTGCTTCATACTGTGGCCAAAGTCGAACACGGTCACAGACGATTTCCAGGACCTGGCAAACCTGGTGGCCCGTAAACACCATCTTCTCACTGGCGCATTCGGGACTATGGATGGCCTGAAACTTCCGTGCCAGACATCGGATGATGAGGAAATCGAGAACGCGACATTCAATGGATGGCTACACGAACATTTTGTCAATTCCGTCCTCGTCTTCTCCCCCCGAGGTACGTGACACTGTGAAATAACATACTTATGTAAATAGTGAGCTTTTTCTCTGCAGGTGTCATCATTGCCGCCAACTTGAATTGTCCTGGAAGTTGGCATGATTCCCGTGTCGCGCAGCCCATATACGAGAAACTTCGCACTCGCACACCTGACGGGTATTACCTTGTTGCTGACACTGCTTTCCCCCGTGGGACGCAGCAGGTGATGGAGCATATTCGGGCACCAATGAAACAGGGTCATGCCCTTTCTTCAGACCCAGATGTTCGTGCGCATGAGCTTGCATTCGATCGCCAGCTCTTGTCGTACCGTCAATCTGCGGAGTGGGGAATGCGGGCTATGCAAGGGAGTTTTGGTAGACTACGAGTGCCACTGGAGATTGCACATCATCATCGCCGGGCACGCCTGTTAGAGACGTGTGTGCGTCTCCATAACCTTCGCACAAACATCGTTGGGATCAATCAGATCCGCTCGGTGTATATGCCACTTTGGGAGGGAGCAGAAACGGAGGGTATCTGGGACGGATTCCGAGATATTTTGTTCTCTGAGCAGCGTAGACAAGATCGTGTATCTTCATTCCATGGTATGGTTCAGCATGAGTAAGGGTAATGTATTGAATACTTGTAGTGTAGTATGTACAAAGGCTCAGCTACAATAAGGAGTGTGGCGGTAAAGATTGACTAAGTATATACACTATGAAGCAGATGGTTGTAAAGTATAAGACACGAAGCAGATATATACAGGCCCATGCTTACTTATTGAATAAATATCAGCACCAGGCTGGAATGGTGAACGAAGGAAAGAATGTTGATTTAAAAGGGGGAAGGGGCCCAGTTGGACGGAGTTTTGGGGTTGGACTCAGAGGACGGGGACGACGGGCCAGCATGTGTCTCGTTCGAGTCCTCGGCGGGTTGATAGAAGGTTGGAACGGTAATGCTGAGATTAGAAGACCAACGCGAACTGCCTGAAGACTGCTGTGCTGCATTGACCGTGTGTTCGGAAGAGAGTCTGTTGCGTGACGAGCTTGGACCTGCGAGGACATATGACTCTGGTCCTCGGTACTGATCGGGGTCACGGTTTTGGAAAGGGGAATCAAGAGTCTCACGGTACTCAAGAGGAGGAGAGCCTGGGCGTTGCTGTGGAGCGTCCTCTGGGTAGCCCCAATAGCTTGATCTGCCACCTTCTGGATAGAAAATCTCGAAGCGACGCCGAGGCGTGGAGCGGGTGCGGTAGCGATGTGCAGAATGGGATCTTTGAGCTAGAACACGAGAGCGACGGCCACGGGAGGTAGAGCGTGAATGGTGACGGCGGTCCAGCAAGCGTGTGAACTGAAGTTGCTGCTCTGCCCGGTCAGCACGACGCTCCGAGTCATGATACCGACGTTCTGCGTCGGAGACCTGTTGGCGAAGCATCATGATCTCGGCGTGAAGATCACGGACTTGCTGGTTCAGCGCCATGATGTGGGTTGTCTGAAATGCGGTGGCAGCACGCTCGTTCGCTCGCTGGGCCTGCACAGCGGGATCCAGGTTGGCAGAAAGCTTGTTGAGAACCTCAAGACCAGCATTAGGCCCGTTTCGGGTGCGTCGGGGAGCGGGACCATCAGCAAGCGGTCGGATCGGGTCTTGCTTGACGATGCGAGCCTTCTGGGTCGAGGCTGACTTGGGTTTGGGTTTGTTGTTGTCGTCGCTGTCGTGGCCACTCTCGCTGCTGTCGGAGATGGAGATGTGGGAAAGATTGTCGACGATGTCCTCATCATCAAGATCCATGGTTCCAACCCTCTCCTGGATGGCGTTGTCGATGAGCCACGCCCTGGAGACATGAGGAGGAACTTCCGCATCCCCAGTAGGTCTTGGGGTCTTGACAAGCTAGTGCACAATAGTAATGAATCAGTAATGTATGTGATGCACGCAAAAATTGACAAACATACCTGCTTGAACTTTCCCTCCAAAGATTTATCCGTACGCAAAGGGTGGCGGTTTTTCTTGGCCCATACACGGTGCGAGCCACCAACCTGAGCCCATCCCTTCCCTCCAGGTGGGAGGAATTCCTCGAGGAGATCGAGAAGGAAATCGATCTCGGCTTCTGTATAGTTCGTAGTTCCTTTGGCACGTCCGCGCTTGCCCTTGGTGCGGGGAACATCCTCATCGTCGCTCTGCTGACGCTTACGCTTCTGAGAGCTAGATGTGCTGCTACTGTTGGAACCACCACCTTCAGCCCGACCCTTTCCCTTATCACCCTGCTTAGAACTCCCAGCACGACGCTTCCCGGCAACCTTCTCAGAAGGCTGGTGTCCACTCAGGTCGGCAACCTCGGTCACGGTCTGAGGTGGGAGAGGAATAAGCGAGGGTGGTATATTAGGAGGGGCAGGAAGCGGTGCAGGGCCGCCAGGTGGAGGATAGTAGTTCTAGGAATGACACTTTCATGAGTTTGATGCTTTCGCAAACATGCGAGGAACACAGATGTGCGCACCATGTAGGGGCCGTGATGACCATGTGTTGGAGGATACATAGGCTGAGCTTGATGGGGCGGGGCCATCTGGATGAGCATCAATAAGTCTGTCGCACATAAAGCAAGAAGGGCATCAGAAGGCTGCATACCATATTTTGTCCTGCAGGCTCGGCAGCAGGTGGACCTTGAACCAGGGGGAGCCACTGCCCATTTGGGGCGCGATAAAAGGTGAAACCCTCCGGGGTTTCCCAGAGGTCTTCTTCCGGGATGGTGTTTTTGTCACGATCTTCGTGGGGAGGCTGAGACATAGTAAAGACAGAGGTAATGATTGAGTGAAATTGGGAAGCTTGAGCGTCGATGTTGAGATGCTCTACTCACCAGTGTTGAGGGGTGTCTTTTATACCTTTCCATCCGGACATCAACTCGCCCATTGACAAGCTCCGCATGACAGATTTCGGTCGGATCGTTGGCCTGGGGTGGTCAACGGGTACGGGACTGAGTTCATTTGGCCGTTGAAGATTGAGACCAACGGGCTTGAATGGTTTGTCGTGGTTGCTGTAAAAGATGGGCAAGGGGCTGGGGAAGAGCGCAAGTCTGTTGGCACGAATTGGAGAGCTGCGACGTTCAACGAGAAGTGGGGAGGCGCTGAACGATCCGGATCTGGATTCGAGGCGGAGACTGAAATTCACTCTGAAAACGCAGATTTTCGTCTGGAAGGGGGGGGGGGGTACCCCCCTTCCAGATAGGCGATCTGAAAGCCCATGAAATTATTCCGACACAACGGTAAGTGAGATCGCCGCCATGCCGAACAGAGATTTTATACGAAATCTATTCTGAAAGCCTCTTCAGACCGCTGCGGGAAGGCATCCAATATCAGCACTTACGCGTTCTTGCAACGTCCAGATCTTGTCCTACAGTTGGTGTGAAAGATAACCATAAAGTACCATGAAGGCTGTGCAATGCGAGATTGGGACGGTGCCGTTGACCTTGGGCGTGACTCCTATGATGCCTTGAGGCGCGCACTGGCCACGCTGTATATAACCCCCTCGGGGTTCAATCAAAGCGTCCCCCCAACCCAAGCACAGGACGCTTCCTGCAAGCAAGTGTCCCTCCCAACCGACTTGTAGCAGGCAATACCTTCTTCTACGACTACAGCAGCAATCAATATGGATCGAGGACGCGGCGGTGGACGAGGTGGTGGTGGACGCGGAGGTGGCCGCGGCAGCCCTGTTCCCGGGGGAGAGGGCTTTCGCGGCCGCGGTGGTGGTCCTCCAAGAGGCGGCTATGACCGCGGAGGAGGCTATCGAGGCGGAGGAGACCGTGGAGGATTCAGAGGAGGCCGTGGAGGAGGCGGAGGACCTCCGAGAGCTCAAGGCGGGTAAGTCGGCCTCATTCGTTGCTCACTATCACATCCCGTCCTCATCCCGATCAAAGAGTGTTTGCTGCAGGACAGCCCGCCAACATCGATTCCCGTCTACAAGATGCTTCCCAAGACCAGATCGTCAACGCGTTGCGCGCCTTGAGGCTGTCGGAGACGGACTTGCCAACCAGGCCAGACTTTGGCACTGCCGGGAAGGCGATCAAGCTCAGAACGAACTTCTTCCCCGTCAAAGTTCCCAAAGGTCCTCTGTACGAATACGATGTCACGATAACCCCCGCTGGTAAGCTCATCAGTGTAATCGGAGACTAATCGATGCTAATGACTGCTCTTACAGTTGCAATCAAGCGCGTTAAGAGACGTATCTTCCAGTTGGCTGAGAACACTGCCGACTGGGCCAACGCTGGCATGACCGGAATTGTGGCACATGATCATGCTAGCAAGCTCATCGCTGCTCGTGCTTTGACTCAGCCCCTGGAGATCAAGGTGCCCTTCGTCGACGAGGACGAAGCAGACCAACGAAATGCGCCGCAGCAAGCCAAAGGTGACAAGAAGGGTGGCAAGAAGGGTAGCAGGAAGATCAGTGAATACGTCCTCACGATCAACTTTGTTCAAGAACTCGAGACTCAAAGTCTGCTCAAGTACGTCTTCCCTTTATTTCAACCTACGGTGACATGGGAAGATACAAAGCGTCTGAGGGATCGATACACGCGATTTACGATGCCCCGTGTCTTCAGCCCTCAGACATCGGTATCTTCTTCATGACTGGCTTCCCGCACTATCCATGCCTTCCACCGCGTGCTGTCTTGTCTTCGCAATTTCTACTTTCGTTGTTCTGTACTTACATTTTATTTTCTTCTCAAGCTACTTGAGTGGTCATCCCCAGTACCGTGGCTATGACATCATGCCAATCGTTTCTGCGTTGAACTTGATTCTTCAGGCCTATCCCAACCGTTCTACTGGACAGGGTGTCATGGTCGGCAGGAATAAGTTCTTTCATCCTTCGGCTGCTCAGCCCCCTTTCAATTTGGGTGGTGGTCTTGAGGCGTGGAGAGGCTTTTATTCTTCTGTCAGGCCTGCACATAAGCAACTTATGGTCAACGTCAATGTGTGCACCACTGCCTTCTATATCCCAGGGAACCTCGCAGAACGCATGCAAGAGTTTATGTCGTTCAGTTTCGGTGCTCGTGCCAGTGCTTTCGTGCGGGGCGTTCGTGTCAGGACCCTCCATCTTGGTTACAGGAAGACCATCAAGACAGCTGCCCACGTCTCCGCCAAGCAGCACTCCTTTGAGGCCGAGGGTATGGGAAAAGTGACAGTCGAACAATACTTCAAAAGGAGTATGTACACTGTTCACTGCATATCTCACAACCAATCGCTGATTGCACCCCTCCAGAGTACAACATCACCTTGCGTTACCCGGACCTGCCACTCGTCGATGTCGGCGGTCAGAAGTCTAATCTCCTTCCCGCTGAACTGTGCGAGATCATAGAGAAGCAGCCGTTCAAAGGCAAGCTTCTTGACGAGCACACCGCCGAGATGATCAAAGTGGCCTGCCAGCCTCCCAATGTGAATGCAGAGGCCATTGTCGGACGAGGCCTCAACGAACTTGGCTTCCAGCAGACCGCGGAACCTCTCAATGCATTCGGTGTTTCCGTCGGCAATCAAATGGCTGTTGTCCCGGGTCGCATCCTCCCTTCTCCCAACATTCGTTACGGCCAGGGCGCACCCCGTGTGGATGAACGGGCGAGTTGGAACTTGCGAGACGTCAAGTTCGCAGTTGGTGCTCAACTCAGTAACTGGGGTGTCCTACTCATCGACGATGGAGACCGCGCGCAGTTCCAGGGCCCTCAGGATTCCCAGTTGAAGCAGGTCATCGATGGATTCATGAGGATGTGCAGGACGTGCGGCATGCAAGTCGGTGCCAACCCTCCGCAGATTGTCATGGCCGCTGTGCCTCGAAAGGATCGGACGGATCCCATCCGAAAGAAAGCCATCGTTGCCATCCGCGCTGCTCTAATGACTATGAAGCCTAAACCTTCCATGATCCTCGTCATGTTGGCCAATGGTGACAAGCACATCTATTCTGGTCTCAAACACCTCTGCGATGTGTACCTCGACCTTACATCAGTCTGTGTACAAGTGCAAAAGATCAGGAAGGAGCAGGGTCAGATGCAATACTTTGCCAATGTTGCGCTGAAGGTCAACATGAAGATGGGTGGTGTGAATCATATGCTTGACGCCAGGAATCTCACATTCCTCAAGCAAGCCCCGACAATGCTGGTCGGCATGGATGTAAGGACCTGTACACGTATTCGCCTCTCTCTTCTGACGCCGCTTGCTCAACAGGTCACTCATCCCGGTTTCGGCACGGTGTCGGGAACACCGTCAATCGCTGCGGTGGTAGCAAGCACTGACGGTAACTTCGGTCAGTTCCCTGCAAGCATGAGAATTCAGGAGTCCAAGAAGGAGGCACGTCTTTTCATAATACTCTCCATCTTGTCGACAAACTGAGCCTCGCTTTGTAGATGATTACGGATCTCAAGGATATGATGGTCGAGAGACTGGAGGCGTTCAAGGCAAAGAGTGGTACCTTGCCTACCCGTATCATCGTGTACCGTGACGGTGTCTCCGAGGTGGGTGATAATTTCCTACCAGAGTGAGAAGGGGCACTGACACGTAAGATCAGGGTCAATTTCATATTGTCGTCAATGAAGAGATGCCTCAGATGAAAGAGGCCTTCAAGAAGTTCCATACGCCTCAGAAACCCTACACACCCAAGCTGACCATCGTCATCTGTGGTAAACGCCACCACACTCGGTTCTTCCCTACCGAAGCAGAGAACGCAGATCGCAACGGCAACCCTCGTCCTGGAACAGTTGTTGACCGCGGTGTCACTGCTGTCTATGAGTTCGATTTCTTCCTCCAAGGTCCGTCAATACCCAATATCTCATCCATACCACCATCCACATGCTCATGATCTACTTTTGGCTGCTGACAGCTCACGGAGGGCTTCAAGGCACCACCCGGCCCACCCATTACTACGTCGTGCACGACGAAGTTGGCTTCAAAGCCGACCAACTGCAGGGCCTCACCAACGACGTCAGCTACATGTTCGCCCGAGCGACCAAAGCTGTCAGTCTCGTCTCCCCCGCATACTACGCCGATCTCGCGTGCGAGCGTGGTCGGTGCTACTTGCACGCTTTGCTTCAGGGCATCTCTGATTCTGGTACGACTGCGACGAGTGGAGCTGGTGATGAGACAATCTTCAGGGAGGGAGAGAAGATGTGGAGGAACGGGGTGGCTGGGAGGTTGAAGGATACGATGTTCTATTTGTAAGGTTTTGCAATTTGGATCTCCTTTGAATGGGCGGACGGTATGGATGGATGGATGGATGGATGGATGGTATGGGAAAGACGCACCGGATGCGTCATGTAAGGAAGCCTGTATGTATATGTATGCAATATGTATCCATGCAATCACTCTTGGTTGGTGATTATACACGCGATCCAGGACAACATTGATAGAAGGAAAAAATTTCATTGTCACGAATGAGTTACAGGCATAGTAATGTGCGCAGTAGTGTCCAGAGATAGCTACAAATACAAC
Organism: Cristinia sonorae; assembly: GCA_021029105.1. Classification (NCBI taxonomy): domain Eukaryota; kingdom Fungi; phylum Basidiomycota; class Agaricomycetes; order Agaricales; family Stephanosporaceae; genus Cristinia; species Cristinia sonorae. The sequence continues at coordinate 219,202 of JAEVFJ010000011.1, forward strand.
GACAGATAGGGAGTACAGAGGGTCATCCAGAATCAATCCCAAGCGAAAAGTCCTACACCTCCGTCTCCACGTCCGGCTTCCTCGTCCTCATGGAGAACCTCTCCTTGACAGCATGCGCCCCGTCCTCCACATTATCCTTGATCCATGTCGCCGTCCTAGCAGGCTTGAACTGCTTCATGCCACGATGATCCCGATGCAAATCACTCTCGTGGTCCTTCCAGTCCTTGAACCTCTCCCTCAGTCCCCTCTTCCCCTCCCCATTCCCTTCCTCCTCGTCTTCACTGGACCGACTTTCTTTGCTCCCGAGTGAGATATTCTCGACCGCATCCGTGGACACCATGGTGTTCATCTGTGGTCGGTCCCCGTCGTTGTCGTCTTCGGCGCCATGCCCGTCTCCAGCCATGTCGTACACTGGGCCATCCGTCAACGTCTGGTCCTGAACCGATATCCTCTCCACCGTCTGCCCTTCCTTGCCTTCACTCGTCTTCTTGTCGGACTCCGCCGACGCTGAAGATACCACCGAGACCTGTGACCCATCTCTCGCGGCACCGTCCCTCGTAACTTGAATATCCCCAACATTCTCCCTCAACCCGCCCACCCTCTCCCTCGTAAACGCATCCCACGCCTCCTTCTGCTTTGTCCCGCCTCCATCCAACAACTTCCTGTGTTGCTCTGAAATCCCTGGAACGAACTTCATGTCCATCTCCACAGTGCCCACACGCCAGACTTTCTCCTTGTCCGAGTCCCAGCCTGCCAGATCACCATCCGGAGGAACGTAGTTGAGTTTCAGACGGGAGAAGTCCCCGTCCTTGGCCTGCCATAGAGGTATCTGAACGGGCCCTTCGACGTTGTCCACAATGTCGCGCAGCCAGAGCACAGCGAGAGCCTGGCGGCCCGATGACCATTTCAGCCCGCTACTGCCCTTGAACGAGAGCAGCAGCGCCGAGCCGTAACGTTGACGGACAGGCAGCATCGCTACGCATTGCGTCTCTACGTTGTCTTGATCTGTCTCCTGAGGCTCGTGCGTCCAGACAACAGACCCGTCCTCCCGCTTCTGCGCAGCTTTACGAGACAATTTCTCCGTTCCGTCCGATTTGGTTGTCTTCACTTTGAGCTCGCACTTGGCGAGATCAAGACTGTCACACCGAGAAGAATCTGTCTTCACAGAGACGTCGCGGATTTCGAGTGTGCCTGTGTCGAAGCCAAGAAGGTTGGGAGGGAGCTTGGCTTCTACGGGACGGAAGAGCAGAGAAATGCGAACACGACCGAATCCGATGCCTTCTTCAATGGAGTAGAATCTAGTGATTTGGGAAGCGTTGACAAGGAGGTCGGACAGCTGTATTAATGTCAGTGAACATTCAAATGATACTCATCCGGAGGGCGAAGACACTTACTTTGAGCATGACTACGCCCAGGATTGCATCATTCTCTCTCAGCCGAGAGTCTTTCACCGCGACTGTGACATGAGCCTTCCTCCAATCACGGACAAACCGTTCTGTCCCTGCATTGAACATTGGAGAACTGGTGATAGGCTTTACACGCGTTTTGTATACCAGCTCGTCGTTCAAAGATCTATAGTCGGGAGAGCAGGGGATTAGCATTGGGAGTGTTGGTGTGACGATGGCATAGGACACGCACATCTCGCAGTAAGAACTTGGCAAACCCTCTGCTTCCTCTTCTGGCTGACCCTGGTCGTCCTGGCCCTTCTCCCCTTCCCTTCCACGAGGCATCTTCCCGGATCCTGACCCCTTCATTGCAATACTCTTCACATCCCTTCCCTCCTTTCTCACCGCCAAATCCCTGATCTCGTGTATCTGCACGCTCAAGATCCCAGACGGCCACTCCGGATCAGGTGGAGTTACCAATACTGCTCTGTCCAGATCGTTCAATGCTACGGCCTGTTTGGCTTTGAACTCTGGTTTGTCCCGGAGGTCAGCTGGGACGCCTGGGTCGACGCCGTCAGTCATAAGGGTTTGGTTTGGTAGCAATTTGCCGTAGTATCCAACAGTGTATTCAACGGAACCTGGCCTCTCTTTCTTGCTGGGTCCAATGAGGGGAGAGATGCGACGGATTGGCTTGCCATGGTCGTGGATGAGGTCTGAGATGTCGATTTCCGCGACCCCGAGCATGTCATCCTGGAGAAGCCCGATGAGTTGCAAGAAATTAACGGTGGGTATACGGGAGATTATGCACTTACAACACTCATTCTGTCGGAATCCCAGAGCTGGAAGCTTAATTTCTCCCGCAGACGAATCGTATTTATGTCCACCATAATGACTGCTGTTTCTTCAAAAACAGGATTACGGTCCCCTTTCACGATGCGTGTGGAATATAAGGGTTTTCCCAACCGCGAGTAGGTCAGTGTGACATATGGGTCTGCTGCACGGGGATGGTCAGCAAGTGCTCTGGATATGCTCAAGGTGTAAAGGTTCACCTGACTTGCCATCCACATCCATACCCTTTACCCCAGTTGCGCGATGAATGTGGACGATGAGAACACCGATGGCTTCGGTATCTTGGGGGATCATGAGCAAGAGAAACTAAATACCGGAAGGAGTGTGACGAACCTTTCTTCATATCATCACCACTAATCAACTGCTGCAAGTCGACAGTCAAACTCTTTGGCGCGACGTATTCAGCCACAGCCGTGTCAATAGCACTCGAGATAAAACCAGATACGAAAGGAAGATTCATGACATTTGGAAGGAACTTCGCCAGTGGAATGACGGAAATGGTAATTCTTGGAAGGCCCATTAAACTGACCATCGTAGCCTTCACACTGTAGTTAAGGATATTAGCAACGAGACTATGAAAAAGAGCTGGAAATAGGTACTCACAATGGAGGGTCGGAAATGAGTTGCAGACGGGCACGTGCTGTTCCAACGGCCCCAGTAACTTCAACCCAAACAGCTGCGTCGGGGCGTCACTATGAGCCAAATTTATCACGATGAGGTTACGGAATCTAAACACGTACGAACTCGGGCCCCATACACGCCACGAATACCAACGAAAAACTCCACGAGTAGATGAACATTTCCTGCCTTGCTCGCCGCGGACGATCCGCTGGGTAAGCCACGGTAGGCGAAGCTGAGCTCCAAGTTGATGTGGTCTCCATCAAGAGCTTCTTTCTCATCGTTGCTGATGTCGGAACCGCTAGAGTCATCACCTTCCTGCGAGGCCCCCGAGCTAGCAGCCTTCTCAGCTTCGACTTGGGACTTGTTGCTCGCGCGCATCTCTGCATCGGGGAGGGAGCGAACTGCTGTGATACGAGCGGCATTATGGCCAAGACCGATGTCTGCAATGCGGACTGAGTGAATGAAGGAGGGTACTGAGGACTGCATAATATCTTCCAGCATATCAACGGCGGAGGTGAACCTACGAGCATTTCATCCCGTTAGAATGATGCGTTAGCCAAGTAGTGGTTGTACGCACAAGTCTGGGTTCATGATTGGCCAAACTCCCCTCAGCAGCGCGTTGGCCCATTCAGCACTCTCTTTGGTTCGCTCCTCTTCAGACACCTTCCCGTTTCCGTCGACGTCAGAGCCAGCTTTGAGTCCACGCATACGCTCAGAGTGCCAGACACGGTTCTCGAAGTCTGAGCGAGACACATTTCGTAGCCGAAACCCGAGAACGTAGGTCAGTATCGTTGGAGGTATAAGGGAGAGACAGGTCCCTTGAAGAGATGGGGTGTAGAATCGGGCAAGGAGAGGCGATATAATGTAGGCGGCTGCGATGATTAGCACGCTTTGGTAGGTCACCGCCATAACGTATGCCTTGTGCTCAGCCCAATCTGCAAAGAAGAAATCAACGAAGAACGTTGCCAGGTAAATGAGTGTATGTACCTGGAGGGGGGAAATCGGTGTCTAGCACGTTCTCTCCTTGATTCCTCGTGTCAGGCTCGTCGTCTGCATTCCGAATGTCGAGCTCCTCTCCAGTGGTGGGGTCGGTGACACGCATAACATGACCTTTTGCCAGTCTACTAGCGCGTTTCTCAGTCTGCTGTTGATCCTTCTGGTCGCTCTGGTCCTGGATCTGGCTGGCCTTTGCCTCTGTTGCACGTTCGGGGTTGACGAGGGAGGTGAGTTTTGTGGCTATGTGAGGTACTGGGTTCTTGCCCGAGTACGGCTCTGCGAATTTGTGGGCCATAATGTGGGGAATGTTGTCGTAGGAGAGAGCATTGTCGCTGTGAAAGTGTGAATATTATATGTTTCAGTAGTTGAGGAGCAAGTGGCACCCATAAGCGTGTTCTGGCGGATGTTGTCATAGCCTAGGGTTAGGTCTCGGCTCACTCGGCTCTGCGCAGGAGTTTGCACAGTGCACACAGACTCTCCACGTACTCCTTGGAATCACGACATAGTACTTGTCCTACGTTCATAATCACTGGCGGAAAGGGAAGGAGCGCTGATGAAATTATCTCCAGTCTTTCAGGTCACCTCATCGTGCTCACGATGTTCTCATACGCATGTAGAGACTCCTTTTTGTTTCTGCGTTACGGTGTATGAAATGACCACTGCACGGCTGTTCCGCCTGTGGGATTCGAAGGTGAGACCAAAACCACTCCGTTGATGGACTATGTCTTCTGACATGTTCGTGATATAGGGTCCAGAGGGAACCTCTCCTGCTCTGCTTGGGAGAACAGTCAAATGATCTTGATGAATCAGGATACTCGCTCCCATAGGAAGAGAATCTGAGATGCAGCGGGGACTCCTTACAGCATCGAACTGTTGATCATAACAGAACGGCGCTGATACCTGTCCTGAAGGCTTATATAACTTGCCGACGAAATTGTGGCGAAGTGTATCCCTGCCCACACCTCCTCCTTGCTACTGGTGAGCCGGGGTTTCAAACCAGAGAACCGCTAGCATTGAGGCAGCGTTTTCGTGCAGACATGAAACTTCTCTCCACCGAGTTCCAGCTCACTGGATCTCGAGAGCATGGCGGCCTCCGCCTCTCGTACAAACGATATCGTGACCCCTGCTCTAATCATTCTTCTCCAAATACAACTGGGATAGCCTTGCTCTTCATGCATGGAATCGGTCTACGTAAGCATGCTCTACTGACTGTGTTCATCCCAATGTTCGCGCCTGACCCACCTTCAAAGATAAGGAGACCTGGGAGCCTGTCATTGAGCGCATCTTTCAGCGTCAACATGAAGGTGGTAACAGGGTCAACATAGTGGAGGCTTGGGCTATGGATGGCCAAAATCATGGCTATGGTGCTAGGTTGAACGAGGTCGCTTTGCTGGGACGCACAAATGCACTGAGTAGGTTGGATTTCCTTCCTGCTTTACAACACTTCCCATAACGTAGTCTCGTCTCAGCCGCACATAACGTCGCAGACGGACTGCGACAGCTTGTTCAATCCGGCTTGATCACGGGGAAGGAAATCGTTGCGATTGGACATTCTGCTGGAACAACAATCACGTAAGGTTGCCTTTTCGACTTCCCTTAAAGTGCCCTGTACTGACTGAACTAATGCAGTGTCCTTTCTACTTGTGGATATGCACTTGATCAGCTCCCATACCGTGCAGTGTTACTCATCGAACCAGCGACGAGGACCCGTGCGGCGATGGATAAGCTAAAGTCGCAACCAAACGATCCAGTCCAGTTGATCACAGCCTTGGCAAAGACTAGGAAGGACACTTGGACGTCTCGTGAGGCGGCGTATGAATGGTTCTCAAGGCGCGTCCCGTGGAAGATGTGGGATTCAAGATCGCTGAAGCTTTTCGTAGTATGTGTCTCTCGTCATGTCACGATGCCCTTCAATTTCAGCTTAATCAATCTTTCTTCATGGTCAGGACAACGCGCTGCTTGATTTGCCTACCGCCACCTATCCCGATCATGCTGAGGGCGTCACACTTGCAGCAACGCGTCGTGAAGAAGTTAATGGATACAGAGACAACGAAAGCGGGATAGAAGGTTTACAGAGGTTATCGGAGCTTTGCTCTCAATCCAATTTACCTATCCATTGCATTTTTGGGAGTCGTCGTGATGTCGTGTGCGTTATATCTCCCATATCTCAATACACGTACTCACCGATAGATGAATACAGGTCGGAGGAGACGCGAGCAGGCATTCTGGATGCCAATGAAGGGCGAACGGTGTCTTCGGTCACAACCATAGAAGGAGCGGGACACTTCGTGAGTCACCAAAACGAGATTGAGATGGTACGCCCACTATTTACTGAAATGGCATCTTCATAGCTCCCGCAAGAGCTACCCAATACAACAGCAGACACGATATGGAGGATACTGGAGACAGAATTAACAAAGCCGGAAAGCAGATTGTAAGACGAGGATTCAGATCTGTTGAACTGCCCGCTCGTTCGCGCATGACATCATCTCAAGTATTGATCAACCACGGGTATCTGTTGCTTAAGCTATTACATCACACGTATACTACCAATTGCATCATGCTAAATTATGTATGGTGCACCCGCGCGAAGGATGCTTGTTCAGTGCCACAGACTGCATCATGTCTCCACAGTCCAAGGACAAAAATTGGGAAATGCACTGGGCGTATCCTAGTACAGGACATTGTCAATCGAAAGTAAACCACCATCCAACGAAACACTGGTGCCGATGCTAATGTAGTTGTAGGGATACACCATATCCATAGTCCTCAAGCCAAGAATCCGAAAACTTTGTCAATGATCTCATAGAATTCATCCAACGGGATATCCTCGTCGCCACGATCTCTCGGCCACTGCTTCTCGATTGCCGCCTTATCCGACAGCTTCAGCTTCGACTTGATCTTATTCACGTCTAGCTCGGACAGCCATCCCTTATACAGCATCACCACATCGGAGAGATCGCGAGTCTTCCCCCTTCTAGCACAGCAGATGATCTTGCTGATGAACAGGTGGGTCTTGGGGAAGAACGGGAGCAACTCCCCTTCAACCTTCAGATCAATAGGTCTCGCAGGAAGCTTGATATATGCCTGCTCATGTCCGCTGTTGAGTAAGAGAAAACAATGAAACCTGTTCAATTCGTTGAGTCTTTGAGAAACTGAGCGCACCTTATCAAAACGTCAATTCCAACAAAGAACGTACCATCCGCGTCGGTACCTTCATACAATGCCCTCAAGCCTGTGATGGGCTTCGTTGGATCAGGTGGGAAGACCTTGAACCCACCAGCCTCGAACAACTTGAGAACATCAGACGCGCTCATGAGCATGGGAAGGCTCAGCTCCACGTCGACGTCCTTGGTGTGACGCTTGAAGCCGAAGAGCTGAATTTCGTAGCCACCAAGGAAGCTGTGTGATATCTTTTTCTTCAAGAGCACGGAGTGAACTGCTTTTGCCGCCATCGCCAGTCGGGCTGGTGGAATACCTGGCTCAGCCATCTGCGTCAAGCTTGTCAATGGTGGGACGGTATGAAGTTGCCTTGGGGCTCACCTCGGTTAGGAAGAGTATGAGGGAGACTCGACCGAAGTGAGTTTTTTGAGGGCAGGGGGGCAAGCATCTTAAGTACGGCAGTTCAGACGACCAAACCCAGGCTGCCCATTGCCCATCGATGAACGATCATCCCCTGGTGAGAAATTTCAATTGTGATCCCCAATTGTCCTCAAAACCTGCACAAGTGACGGTGCAGCACAAATCAGCCACAGGGCCACTTGTCAAGGTGTTGTGTCGCCAACAAAGCAGGAAACGGCGCTAAGCGTGACAAGAAACGGTGGCGGAGTTTGATTTGAATACTTAGTACTTATGTTGGAAAGCACCCTCCTGAGCCAAACCGCACCCAGGATTGGCTACAGGATATCCTCCACCTCCCGTGATGGTCTACATAGCACCTCTAGTACACGGCGTTGCAGTCTTACGCTCGCTATACCGACGAATTCGTGGTCGACATCGTTCAGAGGTCGTAGTCCTGGATCCTGAAACACAGATTGACATGCACGGTCTTCCTGGGGACGCGCCCGTGGATTTGGTGAGATTTAGTCGAACCCTGTCAGAAATCCTAGCGAAGCACGGTATAACCTGGTGCGTTGTTGGCGAATTGGCCACGTCATACTACGGTGCACCTGTGGTGATCTGCGTACGTGTTTAGCTCTATCGTGTGATGCCTACCGTCACGTTCATCACGCATGCATTCAGACGTACGAATTTTGTGTACCGGAGAGTGATTTGCCTCGGGTGGCTGATCTCCTGACTCGGGAATACGCTGACTGGTGTGTCCCATTCAGACCAGCGGTTCGTCTGCCACATCTTCGCCCCCACCCACGGTTCAAATTGATTGGTTTCAATCATTTCTTCCATATCGTGCCGGACACATTGTATTGTCTCGATCCTTTGGATGCCTCCAGGATTCTAACCACTGGTGACTCTTATGGCAACTATCGGGTTCCAGATTTGCCATATTTAATCAATGGCATGCTGCATCGGAGCGAACTCTCGCAAGGTGTTAGCTCCCTGGACCCGCCGGAAGGTGCCATTCCTACGCCTTTCTTCAATTGGGTACACTTGGAACAACTGGTTCACGGGATGGATTTAGACGAAGAGTGGTGTAATACCTACATCAACCCGCAACGTACCAAGCTGCCCGGACTCCTCAAATTGGTGGAACACAGATCCCCTTCACCTTACGACCACCCCAAATATCAGGGTCGGATCACCGATTACATTGCGACAGAGGAGCAAAGGCAGGAACGACTTAACCTACTCGGAAGGTATCCTCTTAGTACGCCTCCCCCATGATTGTAAGGATGAACATCTTCTCTCATCAGGATGCAGACATTTACTTACAACGGAATAGTATAGGGTGAGGTTTTTATTGTACTCGTATGTCTACGAAGAGCCTCGCACGAATGGTGGGTCAGCTGAGGATTATTTCATAATCCTGGTTATTGACAACTCTTCACAACCCAGGACAGTAGACGAGTTTAGGACGACCTCAGCTATACTCAGTTGTATTTAATGCCAAAGGGTCTGTGCAGGACGTCCGATGCTTGTGATAAATAAAGAGTGGATTTTATGTCTCAGCTACCTACATATTCATCAGGTCGACTCCAGTCTCACTGCACCGTTGTGTTTATGCAGTCTCTCGGCTCCACGGACAGGCGAGAGATTAGATTATCGTGACTTGTGATCTAAACGCCTTGTCCAGCAACCTCGCCTGACACCAAGATGCCATCCGTTTATCCCAACCACAGTATTCTCTCTCACCCATACCCATACCTATCTCTTTACACCGTTCCTCGGTTTCGGAGTGCGATCTAGAATTCATGTCATGAACGCTCCAGAACCCCGAGATGCTGAAGCAGGTACTCCCACCAATGTCCCAGGAACGGACGCACAGCAACAGCCGCAGAGGCAACGAGGTTCAATAACCTCCTTCCTCTTCTTCAGCTTCATCCTCTTCATGCTCACCAACAATCGCGGAGACGAGATCGTAGTTGTCAATCAATATAAGGAGGCTTTGGACTCCATGGTATTTCAGCTGGGCAATTACTCGGCATGGCTTAATGGAACGAGTGCCAACTTCAGTGTCGGTGAGCTTATATTTTGCGTGTCCGATTTGGAGTTAGTAATCATTCGCCATTGTTAAGTACAGGCTGATAGTGATACCACCACTCTACCCCTCATTGAGTCCATCATGCCTTTTGGGGTTCGCCTTGACCCCTTCCAGTCGTCCTACTATTCAAACTTGACCGGTTTTTGGAAAGGAGACCTGCAATTCTATAACCTTACATCGCTCCCGAAAGGTGCCGCCAATACCTCCAAACCCGGATGGAAAACTCTTGCGGACCAATTCATGGCAAATGCAAATATGACCAATGTCACTGAGGTTGCCGAAAGGATGGGGTCTTGGAACTGGACAGCATCCAATAAGTTCACGATGAGCATAAGGGATAAGGCAATTTTGCCTCTTGGTACTTTTGCCAATATATCTCAGGACATAGCCATAATCCATGTACGCAGCCGCTTCGCTCGCGTGTATCATCCACCTGACGGCCTTTGTAGGGGAAGATTGATCTTATTGAACCTGGTACCGAAGAGGAGCTTAGACTAGAATTCGATGGCGTTCATTTTCTGTCCAATGGATCAATATACACCTTGGCAGAACCCACAGGGTATGTTGCTATCTCCGCTTTACTGTCTGGCCAAGTAGTTAACCTCATACCTTCGCAGTCGCTTCACAGACCTTCGTGAAGTATCCTTCCTAGTTCCGGAACATCGATTGAACGAGACTGGTCACGTCATTGAGGCTGAGCTTGCCGCAAGACTTGTCAAGCTTCAAGAAAAGTTCAGCATAGGTGGGATGGAGTCCCCGGAACAGCAAGGTCCGCCTCGCTATAACGACGTGAACCATACTTTAGCTCATAGGGGTGGCGATTCTAGACGATGGCCCTATCTCTCGCTGCTCGTTCAAATTCTTCGGCCAGACAGATCCGACGAACGTTCCTGAGTACCTCATGCAAGAACTGGAAACGGAAATACAGAAGCCTACCGGTATAGCCACTGCGAAGGCACCACCGCTGACTATTCAAGGGGTCCTCGTGAGCCGGAACTGTGGAATTCTGTATGAGTTGAAGGAAGCGACTGGAGTCAAGTACGTTTATCACTCTAGAAAGTCTAACTATCCCTCTAATTCCTCCTGCAGATCACAAGGCCTGTACAGGAAGATAACGACATGTGAATTATCCTCATTCACGGTTCTCTCAACGTGCTGAGATTGATACGCTTCTTGTAGATGCTGGAACGGCCACCTTGGTGAATCTGATCCTTTTATTTTTGCTCTCAAGGCAGATTACTAGGAGTCGATCCGCGGCGGGTCTTGCAAGGGTATCACGCTACCCTTTCTTTTTACAAAGTCTCATTGATGCAGTGGCGTTCGTTGGCGTAAGTGTAACACATCCAGACGCGAGTCTATTGCTGACTTCTTGCAGCATATTACGATGGCTATAATTGCAGACGGTAGACCCTCGATCTCCGTCGTTGCGCCAGCCGGCATATCTTGTATTCTTTTCATTTACGAAGCGGTGAGATGACAATAATGTCTGTCTTATTCGTTAGATCTAATGCATTCATACCAGCAATTTGCGGTTCTTATTGGTCAAATCCAAGCACCAGAGGATGCGGAGACACTGCGTCCACAGCCTGCTCCACTTCCACCTCTGCCGCAGTCATCCCAAGCACAACCAGGAACTACCCAAGACGACTCAGCAGAACGTTCGAATGACGGACAATCTACACCTGTGTCACAGCCGGCACCAGCAGCGGCAGTACCAAGACCACCAGAACCGCCTCGTACTTTTTTCCGATTCTTCATTCATCACATCCGGACAGATCCTGGAGCTCGTTTATGTGCGTTTGGTGTCACAGCCTGTATTTCTTCTTAACTGATGAAGTTTGTATTCCCAGGGACAATCATGTCGTTTTGTCTTATTGTTGTGTTCCGTGTTGTCGTCATGCTTTCGTTACCATTATTGTTCATTGGATCGTTGTATGGTTTCATGTGGCTACCACAACTCTACCGGTCGGCCAAACGGGGTCGGTCAAGCGGGTTGCACGCCGAGTATACCATCGGTGTGACCCTGTGCAGGTTATTCTTCATCCTATGTCAGTCCAATCGCTCTTTGCAGTCTTTGGGCCATATTTACAAGTTATTTGCAGATTTCTTGGTTTGTCCGAAGAATATTCTTGATGTCGAACCGCGCAGTAAGTATATGCCTCGATCAAAATACCAGTTTACCATCTGACAAGGGATCAGCCTGGATCTGGAGTGTGGCCCTGCTCATGGGCATTCAAGTTGGCATTATCATCCTCCAAGAACACGTCGGGCCTGCGTTCTTCCTCCCAAAGCGGGTATGTAGTGGTCTATATACTAGATCACCGTCACAATTCTCACATGCACACTGTAACGCTGCAGATGACAACTCAGTCACACATGTACGATTATCACCCTCCAATTCCACTGCCGGATCCGGAGGCACCGGAACAATCTCTTGGAGACTGTTCTATCTGCATGGATGCCATCCTTGTCGACCCGTCACTTCGACAAAGAGGGGGCGACGAGAAGGAGCAGCTATTGGGGCTGGGGGGGTGGGGCCAAGCAGCGGGCATGAAGAAGAGCTACAGTCTGGCCCCGTGCCACCATCTCTTTGTATGTTACATCGTGATTGCCGTTGATACTGGTGACACTGACCACCTCATATTCAGCATACAGCATGCTTGGAGAGAGTGAGTTTCTTATGTGCAGTCTAAATGGTATACTTACGTCTCTTTTCTCGCTATCTTTTTAGTGGCTTGCTATCAAGGTATGAGTTCGTCTGTGCATCAGATGGCACTCATCGTCTCACTGACGTTATTGACAGAATATCTGTCCACAATGCCGACGACCACTCCCTCCTCTGTAACTCTCATTGGCTCACTGACATGGTCGTGAACGGCGCTGTGAATTACCATGCGTCTACTGCTACTGTAGGAATCTCATTAATTGTGTCTGGTATGACAGAACCCAATAGCTGGTGAAACGTGATGAGTACAGGTGCTGATTTCTGTATTCTTGAGGATTTTCAACCGATGTCCCCGGAAAGGAAGCGTGAGAATTCTGCGTGAGACTGGGCCGGGGCCTGGTGTGTGGGCGCGAATCATCGTAGTGTGAATTTGTGAGGGAAGAAACGACCATGAACCCTTTCTTCCTCCATTCCTTCATCCTTTCTCTCTCGAGGTCTTGTAAGATAATGTTCGCCTCATCTACAGTCTGACGATACGATGTCAGACGCAGCTGCTCAGATCGCTCGGTACGCCACCATTCTCGATCTCCCTCACATTGATCTCACCACCAAAACCCTCATCTATAGCGAGGCGAAGAGCCTCCAAGTTGGGTTGAAGGAGTTATTGAAGACACATGATGTGCTTGATAAAGAGATAGAAATTCAAAGGAAAAAGTGCGTCTGCAGTTGTTCATCTAGGCTGAGACCCCCCTGCTAAGATTGCCACAGTCTACGCCGCCAATACCTCCGCCTGCTATTTGTGCATCCCTACGCCAAGGAGTCCAGAGATGCGGAGACACACCTGTGGATGCAAACTTCGTATTCACTGATCTCCATCTACAAGCAGCGAATAGCATCCCTCGACCGAGCCATCCAGAATCCCCCTCGCCAACCACCCCAGAACGCCCAACCGCAGCGGGTCGTGGAGTATAGGAAACTGCTGCAAAGATTTCGCCAGTTTCTGTCAGAGGAAGAGAGGTTCTGGACGCAGCTCATCGTTCGCTTCCGCCGTAACTTTGCCGTGGACGCTGCGCAACCAATTCTCACTTCCCTCGGGATCTTACCGGAAGAAGAGACACCACCACCACCACCCGCTGCAGGCTCGGATGGTGCCACAGCTACTCGGAGGAACCAATTCCAATTCCCACCCGAAAGTGATAGCCCAGAGCTCACACCACCTGCGACCACTGCATCACAGCGCGAGAGCAGACTGGCTATATTGAGCAAGGCATTAGTATGTCTTGGTGACATCGCACGATATAAAGAGCAGTACAACGAGGCAGGTGGGAGACCTCGTGCAGGGTACGAGGATGGACCTCCTGCTGTCCCGGCTGGGAAAAACAGCCGTGGCAGGAGAGGAGGCGCCCCTCCGCCGACCTCACCGATGAACCTTCCGCGGATGCGAGATTACGGTCGCGCGCGGGCATGTTACGAACAGGCTCGATCGCTGGTTCCTCATGATGGCAACCCATCGCATCAGTTGGCCATTCTTTCCAGCTACGAGAAGGATACATTCTGCTCCTTAGCCCATTACTACCGGGCGTTGTGTGTTCGTCAACCTTATGACACTGCTTCGGAGAATATGGGAACAGTCCTTAACCGAGCATTAGAGCAGTGGAAGAGTCGTCGCGCGAAGCGGGAAGAGGAGGCTCAAGTTGATCCCGCGTCAGTACCACCACGACTTCGAGTGGAGGCCATCAAGGAGAAGGTCATCGTTCTTCATGCACAATGGCGCATGGGGCAGCCAGAGTACGTCGTGTGCCTCACTCATTGTCACGCTTCTGGCTAAACCTAGCATTCCGTTTATAGTGACGAAGGTATCGCAGGGAAGATCATCCAGGCATTCGAAACCCTAGTATCCGAGCGTATCCTTCCCATCGATACGATATCCAAGATACTCGTTCTGTCACAAGGCGCTCTTTGGAAGCACCGAATGGTCCGCCAACCCGCTAACGGTGAGAAGAAAGCTCGGTCGCCATCCACGGAATCTCGTATTGCCTCCCATCTACTTGATTTACACCGTGTCTTACTCCGGATCGGATGTCGTGAGCTGTCAGAGTCACCGCCGGAGGACTCCAACCAAAGCGACCTCGCGCAGCGCATTACAGCTGTCTACAGACGGACCATTCCTGCTTTGCGCATGGCCGGAAAGTGGATTCGTGCCAATACCCGATATCTCTCTCAAGCTGCAGGCATCATGCCCGAAGCTGCGCGCTCGAGAGGTCGCGGCCGTGATGGAAAGCAGAGCAAGGACAAGTCCACCGCCCCCTCCGTCACCATCCACGGTCTTGAAACCTTTTGGCACGACTACATTTTATTCGCTAACACTCTCATCACTACATTTCCTCCTGACCGCTTGCCCGCGATGACGACCCCCCTAGAGGAAGACGTGGAGATGGTCGGTTTCCTTCCCCTCAGAAAGTACATGATCAGTGACGGAAAGCCCATTTCTGCGGAGAAGCGTGTGAGACCCAGTACTCATGGTCAGCCCCCCGTGGAGGATGCGACGCTGGGCCTACATCCCAACGAAGAGCAGCTCATGCGACTGGCAGATATGGTTGTTGACCTCAACGCAGTGGCGGAAGATGAGGTATGTGCACAGCGAGGACTGCAGGTCAATTGAGCGCACGGTCTGACGATTACTCCAGAACACTCCAGTTGTTCTTCACCAAGGTATCTTCCAGTACAAGAAACCCGTGCCCGTGCCTCAACCTGAGGCAAAGCAGAGTGGTAGGAAGCCTACGACCAGCACCAACTCGAAGAGTATCCCACAGGCTGAGGCTGTCGGTGCCAACTCCGACACAGATGACGACAACATGACGCTGGCCACACGTACTGATGACGACCTTCTTGACGACGCTGTCCAGCATGCTTTGGATGCTCTAGAGGCCGAGGACGACGATGAGGATTACGAAGAGATCGTTTGGAATCTGACGTGAGTACAGTATTGGTGTTGCTACCCAATATCTCCCATTTTGACTCTTTGAATACAGGCCGATGCGTTCCCCCTTGCAAGGCCCCACAGCAAAAGGGCTTCGAACACCTCCCCGTCTCAGTCCTACAAGTCCCAAGTCTCCTATTTCTCCTCCGTATAGCCCTCACAAGGAAAGACTACCTGCGCCTCAACTATTCGAGCAGAAGGCCGTTCAACCCCCTTCAATACCCGCTGCTCTTCCTATATCGACTGGTATCACTGCTGCGGATCTATTGAGCAGCATGAGGGGATCTGTGCGACCTCCCACTTCTCAACCACCCGCATATCACCACGTTCGCATGGCTTCTGCCCCTACCGCACCACTTTCCTTTGGACCCAATGGACCAGTTCATTCAATATGGTCCGATATCAATGACCATCCTCGTCAGTATTCCGCAGGCGCCACATTGTCTAGCTCGACGATTGGCGGTACGCTTTATCACAGTTCAACCTCTCAGCCGCTTCCGCAAAATAACCCCATAGGTTTCCCTCAAGCGTCTTGGTCGAATGCTTCCAGTCAAACGACAGCTAGTACTTTCCATCCATCCCCTGGTGCTGCTCCGTTTACCCCACAGCCCTCAACGGGTCATTTCCCATCCATTCCCGCGCATAACCTCACTGGCGGGCACTCAAGAGTGCCCTCCGAGTCTGCGTTTTTGCCGAGGAACCCACAGTATCATTCACAGCCAGCCGGTCACCGATACGATTCCTTACGATCGTCCTTGCCTATCAGTGACCAGGTGAACGTCCCGACTAGGGGCCTCAATCACATTCCACCGCCAGTGTACTCCGACACTATTTATTCTGCATCTCCTGGCGCGTCGTATTCACAGCGAGAGACCCGTGATCAGTATGGGCATTCTCTCCAGTCAAGAGGGTTCAACGTTGACAGAACGTACACGGCACCTTTTATATCCTCTTCCTCGATCTGGGGTCATCCTGGATAGTTAAATTGGGTATCTGCTTCAGGTTGCTTTTCCTCGACTAGTTGAACAGGTTCGACCGTATCGCCCCTCTTTGCTACGACTGGCCACACACTGCGTTCATCATTCCTGCCGACAGCTCACTGTCTTCGTCCACACGAGCGTCAAGTCAAGTCGATGCCCCGCGCATAGTATGGATCATGGCACAAAGCATGGTCTGCTGTTTGAGCAGCCAACTTGGCCTATGACTAACTTATGTGCAATGTTGCCGAGGTATCACGAATAGACTCTGTCTGTATCCCACAGCACGTTCCAGTGTTCACGTTGCTTGCTTCAGGTCTGATTTCCGGGTCGATCTTCTTTCTCTTTACCCCATTATATATTCACCTTTCCTTGCACGATGTATGTTTGAGCGTGTCACGGCACTTCGTTTCCCTCGCCCCCTACTTTCTGTTTGTTACGTTCTGGATTTGCGACCTCAGTGGCGCATCGCGCGCTCGTTGTAGAGGGCTGGATGGCATTGTCTGAAATGTGTATAAACAGAAGGCCTGACATGATATTTGTTTGGACGTGGTAAACACTGACGATGGACGTTGACGGTGGATGTCGCGATAGTCTCACCAATCTCAAGGTCAGAATTGAGGCACTCTCTCTGCCCCGCTCTGGCGTTACTAGTCATCTACTCTGTGAGGGACACGTTAACGTGAAATTTGGTTACATACTCTATGGCGACGAAAATTTACTGTATAGTCATCGTCGGGCAGACGATTTTTCACTTCCGCAACCACACAAAGACTTGAAAGAGCTGCCCTGAGGGAGGCGCTTGTCATTGTGGGCGCCACGGTTACTCTGTTTGGAGACCCCAACGGCCATCATGAAGCGCAACTATTCCAATCAGCTCAGGTATTTATCCTCTATCGACAAGAAATACCGTTAGGTGAGACTCATGGCAATGGTGATGAGTATTTTGGCTGAGACTGACGAGAGACATGTCAAACTTCTTCAAGTTCCGCTCGCCGTCAAGTCCAGCTAGACTCAACCATGGGTGCTATCTTGGACCTGCCGAACGAGATATTGGAGAAAATCCTGCTCCAAACGGACCTGACGACTATTTCTCAATGTCGCTATGTGTGTGATTGATTACCTACTCACAAACCGTGGTTTACTAACAGATCTCCAAGGTTTCCAAGGCATTCAACGAGGTCATCTCGGGGTCGATCTCAATACTGTACAAGCTCGAATTGGCCGTTGACGGATTTCAGGACGGCAACATCGATGGCATGAATGTGGCTGAACGACTTGAAGCTCTCCGATCGCGACGATCCGCGTGGGCGGCGATGCAACCTGCCTTCAAGCGAAAAATCACAATGGGGCGACACGCACTTGTCGACATCACTCGAGGCCATTTCGCGTGGCTAGACGACGAGAAAGCACTACATGTGCTACAGATACCCTCTGTGTTCAGAGGTATTCCTGAGAAGGAATGGGTCGTACAAGGTGCGGTTGGGGGCATTTTGGCTAATGCTCGAAGTCGCGCGTCGATGGATCCAGACGAGGATATTCTGCTGATAGCTGAACATCGGTGATTCCGATTGCCTGTCTCCAATACGTCAAGCCTATATTGATTTTTCTGCTGGTTACAGAAGAGATCTTAATCGTTGGGTACTATCTATCCGCTCACTCACCACCGGAGAGCATCGCCCCGAGGCCGAGGAAGCTGATTTACCGTCGTTCATTGCGGACTGGGGCGCTGAGCTCAAACCGACTGTCTATCGGGACTATGTTGGGCTGGAGTATGTCGAGGACAAGGACTACAACGACGAATTTTACAGATACATTTACAACTGGAAAACGGGTGAAGTTCTTCTGGTAAGCCGTCCTGCTGACTCCGCGCTAAATCAAGCTCATTCTGTTCATCTTGTAGTCACTGTACGGAGATGCTGTCGACTTCACGTTCGTATCGGAAGAGTATCTACTGGTATTGCTCGCCAACCCCAAGTCTGGGTATGCATACCCAGAAGCCGCGATATCCGTCATCCATTTACCGACCTTCGCTCCCACTGCACACTCGCGCAGGGTGATGACCGACCTCTCGCAGTTGCAGAAAATAGCAACCGTTCAGCTCGTCCTTCCAGACTGCGAACACCATGATCTTGCGTATGCCCAGTACAGAGGATGCAAGATAACGGCAGCCCCCACCCGTCCATGGCAGAGACTCCGCGCCACATTTCATCCTGCCGTCCCTGGGGATCAGAATATTGTCATTCATACGGGCTGCTATGGAGAGGAGGGCTGTGCGTTGATTTTGCCGTGGTCAGCTATCCGGCAGGGTATCGAGAAAGGCCGGGAAGAGCAAAGATCGCTATTGAAATGGCCCGAATGGGGACCGAGGGGCGTCGCTCCCTTTCGACGTATAAGTACGCTCGATAAGCTATTCACTTTGCCGTGGTCGAAAGGACTGGCGGTCGCTGGCTCGAGTCAGATCAATCTCGGGCCGCTGCTGTCGATGGAATACCGAGTTAGGGTGGCTCTGTCTGACCATGGTCCTGGCAAGAAGTACGGCATCAGAGGGTTCGGCGATGACTGTATCATAGCAGTAAGTAACACCTTGCCATTCAGGCGATACGGTACTCAGTGGCCGGAATACAGTTTGACTCCAACACGGAAACAGAGTATTACATCCTGGCGTTTTGACTCGGACGTGGGCAATGTATGTGTGGTATCTCGGATGGAATGCATAATTATTGGTTGCGAGCGGTCAGATACTTCGCTGAGTCAGCAAAGGGTATGTGGCGCTTGGATGTACTTATGACCACCACCATGGCCAACATCTCCAGCCTCCCTCCCGAGCTCATCGCCGCCATCCTCGGTCCTGCCCTCTCCGTCCATCCTAACCCAAGTCGCATCCTCCGCGTCTCATCCCTCTTTCACACCATTGGTTACCCCATCCTCTATTCCCACCTCTACTTCCGTCACATCCCGCAAATTATCAGGTTCGCATACCGCTCGGCGCCACCTGCATGTCCACCCAGGACAATCACGGTCAACTTCTCGGGGACTTCGTCTGCGAGACTTGCCCCAGTCACAAACCGCGAGAATGCTCAAGCTCTGGGCACGATGCTTGGATTTGAATCGATGTTTAGGTTCTTGGCGGTGGTGTTCGAGTTGTGTGGGGCGCAGTCAGCAGAAGGGAGTGGGAGGGCTGCACAGGTTGAGTTGGAGGCACTGGAGTTGAGAGTGAACACCCATGCGCGCGACTTGAATATGAGATATGTGTATGAGGCGTTGAGTCTAGCGAAGTGAGTGACTTCACCGTTGAACGTGACAATCGGTCTGTTGAGATGGTTGCCGCTGGGATAGCCCGAAGAGATTCATGTGGGGAGGAACCGATGATTTAAAGCATCATTTCTCTATTGCAGTGAGTATCTCGAATAGGCAAGCCACTATTTTGAATGGGGAATAGAGACGAGGCCGTGCTGCAGATCGTGCCTACAGCAACATCGCACCTCCTTCAAGCGGCAGCGACGTGGACCCAGGTCCAGGAAATAACCCTCGCCAACGTCGCGTTCCCAGGACTCGACACAGAACAACCACTTCTGCCCTTGATTCCTAGCTTACGCCGCCTGACCCTGGATCGCGCGATTATGGTTTCTCCAGAGCATGTGGCTGGGATGGCATGTCTCTACACAGGAGAGAGCAACCTTGAGGAGATCTTGCTTGTTGACGTGTATTCGGATAGTATTTGGGGACCGAGGGTGAGACGGACGGACGTGGAGAAAGCTGCGGCTGGGATGGAGGACGTTGTGTCGAGAATTGTGCGGTGTGAGGGGAAGACGGAGAGGATTGTGGGCGGAGACAGGGCAGACTGAGGGCGGCGGCAAACGCCGGTCGGGCAGTCTCTCTCTTTCTCCTCCAACATCCTCCATCTTCACCGAACAATGTCTTCAAATAAACTCGCAGCAGACCGTATACAAAAGCAGCTGCTTGAGCTCGCTGCCCAGCCGGGAAATGGTAGGACATCACGGCATCGTCTTCCGTCTGATGTCACCAGCTCAGTTCACCCATTCCAACCCACCAGATGTCTGCGCGGATTGCAAGGCAAGGACCCCTAGATGGGCTTCCTATAACTTGGGTATCTTCATCTGGTGCGTACTTCTGTCTTGATACCCACAGGGGTGTTCTGACTGCGTTCAAAGCGTCTCGTGTGCAAGCATACACCGCAAGATGGGAACTCACATCAGCAAAGTGTGAGTGCCATCTACTGCTCGTCGTCTACCAACGCAACGCAACGTTAACGCCACACTCGCTCAGCAAGAGCTTAACGTTGGATACATGGACACGGGAGCAATTCGAAGTCGGCATCTATCCTTCTACAGGTATATGGCAATCCCTGTTGACTTTCGTTTTTTGTTTTCTTCTACAAGACCATGAAACAGATCGGTAACCTCAACTCGAACTTCGTCTTCAACCCCAACGAGAGGCGCCACCCCCCGCCGATCAACGCTATTGACCAAGAACGGGACAGTGAGCTAGAGAAGTTCATTCGATGTACGTCGCCTCTACATCAAGTGCCAGTCATTGTGCTGAATCCCTGGATAGCCAAGTATGAATTCAAGTCATTCGTGGACCGCTCGGCTTTGGTCGCGTCAAAGTTAGGACCGTCACGCTCGCTGTCCAAGATGACACCATCGAACTCGGATGTCAAGCTTCCTGCATCCTCAACGGCTACCAGCTCTGCTACCCAGGCCAAGCCTTTGCCACCACGACAGACCCCTCCTGTTCTTTCCCAATCTCAACCACCGGTTCCTCCGAAAGAACCTGCATCCACACCGGCAACAGACTATGTTCGACCTCCTCCCCGCACGGTGTCACAGCCTTCGCACCTGCAGTCACAACAGCCTACTCAACCGCAGGCGTCGCTGCCGATCAGCAACACCACGCTCAACGATCTCGCTGGCCTTCAAAACCCCACTAGCAATGCATCTCTTCCACTGCAATACGCTCAGACGCAGTATTCGACGCCGGTGTCCTCCGTACCCATGACGATACCCAACAACACCAGCATGTCCTCCTTCCTGACAACGAATTCAAATCCGTACGGGAACCTCTCCGCGAGCCCGGTATCTCCGTACCCCTCCTCGTTCGGTCAGCAGACCACTGGGATATCTCCGGGGAGGAGTATGAGCTTAGGAACGGGCCTCAGCGCCCAGATGGGCGGTATGCAGATGAATCAGGGAGGGTTGTCGCCATATCAGCAGACCCAGTTCCTTCCCCAGTCGAGTCCGAGTCCGAGTCCCAACCCGTATCAGATGAACCCCCAGGCGACTGGTTTACCAAGCTCGTACGGACAACAGCAACCCACGCAGTATATGGCTCAACAGCAACAACAGTACATGATGCAGGCTCAGCAACAGCAACAACCCCAGCAACTCTTCCAACAACCCATGCAAACGTATTCCCCACAACCTCAGTTCCAACCTCAGCAAGCCCAGCAGGCGCAATCCTTGCAGATCCCCAACATGGGGAACCCGTACATGACCATGACGACGACACCATCTCCACAAGGAACTCCCAGTCCTTACATGACAGCAACGAACAACACCAACAACACCTTCACGTCGACGCCATCGCCGTATGCGATGACTCAGGCTCTTCCGCAGGCATCGCCCTACGCCACAACGCAGCAGTTGCCGCAGCAAGGGCAAGGACAGGGAGGGAATCAGTTCACGAGTTGGATCTCGCAAGGGCCTGCGGGTCAGCAACAACAACAGCCGCAGATGCAGATGGGGTATCAGATGGGGTATCAGCAGCAGCCTCAGCAGGGTGGGTATATGGGTCAGCAGCAGTGGGGTCAGATGTAGGGGTGATGTCGGCTGTGTTTTGCTTCGGTGATGGTGACCGCTGTTTGTAGTGGAGAGCAGAGTTTGAGGAGACAGGGATGAGGAAGGTATACATCTGCCGTCAGACTTTCTTTCTTGTTGTATTATATCTGACCTGTCTTTGGATTGTTGTGTATACCTTGCGAAATCACTGTCTTCCCGCTTTGCTGTTCTTTTCTGAACCTTCTTGCCTTTTGCTTTGTGATGTTCTTGTTCGTAGTACTCTAGGATTTAGTTCGATAATGGATTAAGGGGATGGTGTTTTTGCGTAATGTCATGAGATCGTGGTGGTGTCTAGTGCTACCTACAGGTGGTCGTAAAAGTCGTAGTGGTGATCGTGACTGCAAGCGTATAGTGAGGTGATGGTAAACATGTGTGGCTAAGAATCCAATGTGATATACGAATCCTAAATGATAATCCAAGAAAGCAGAAAGAGAGTGGTAAGAAACTGTCCCAAATTACGAACGGAATGTCCGAGAGAACGGAGGAAGGCTATCGCGCACAAGGGCCCGATCCCGACCCCGAAACACAGCTAATACCCACAGCGACCTCGGACATCTCCTTGAGCCTGGGGTTGCTGTTTGGCCTTAGCCCGAACAGACCGAGGGAGAAACGCAGTTGTGGTCTGAACGGTTCCCGAGCCTGGATCCTTCGAAACATTTCCGATCTGAGCTCGTACCCCCTTCGCAGCCGCGTTGGAGTTGTCGGAGAGGGGTTGTAAAGGTGCGGGGGTCGGTGGCTTCGACTTCGGTGGGTCCTGAGTCGTTCGAGTCTTGGTGAGTTCAAGCTTGGAGGCGTGGGGTTTCCTCTTCTCTGGAGGCTCGGTCGAAACTTCGGGCCCTGCGTTCTCCTTTCCTGCTTGTACATCGCCGAGACCGGCGGTGCGTGTCAGTGGTTTGACATCAGCGTCCTCTCCGAAAGGCTTCCACTTGTTACCACCCGAGTTCTGCTCGGGTTTCGTCGAGGCGGTACCACGGTGAATCTCGTTCCGAGATGGCTTAGGCTGGAGTTCTTGTGTACCCTTGGTGGACGAAAGAGCAAGGGAAGCCAGCTCTTCAGCGAGCTTGTCAGCAGGGTCGCTAGTTCTAGTAACATTGTCCGGGTTGCTGGCGACAACGGTAGAGGGCATGATAATCTGAATCCGGGCCTTTGTCCTGTGAGCCATGGTATCAGCCTTCTTCGATTGACTATCCGCAGAGGATGGCGGGAGTGTGTTCTGGTCCTGTTTGTCAAACACAGCTGACAAGGAAGATGCAGGTTGGCCTTTCTTGGTGGTACTCGTCTTGATGTGCAAGGTATTCGACATCAAGGAAGAGAGCGCAGCGACAGCTGGATCCTCCTCGCTCTTGTTGACAGCGAAAACTAAGTGGGGGAGTAACCGGGTGCCGCTGATGTTGCGGGAAATATCAGCATCCCACGCATAGAATCCTCAGATGTATAGACGATGAAGAAGGCAAGAGAAACGTACCATTGTTCTAGGAGAACGTCGTGCGCTTTGAGCACAATGGGTTTGAGCCATCCTTCTCCCCACGTCATGGTTGCCTCTGGATCTTGGTGGTAGCTCCATCCGACCATGGCCTTGAACATCACAGCAAGGTGGGCTGGCGTGGGGGGTTTCCAGGCAACAGAGATGAAGTGTGAAGCGTCGCTGTGATCAGTCTCAGATGAAGAGGTAGACCGGGTATCATCTACCTCAACGAGAGCGTAGAGATCACCCAACTTGAGAACCGTACACAGGTATGCCATGATAGGGTCGCTAATCACCAGCTGTGTTATGAGCTAACAAAAGTATACTCAGCTTCGTAGAGACAAAAAAGTAGCATGGAATTGCCTACAGTCAAGAATCGGGGAGCCTTCGCTCGAGCAGCAAGATACTCAGGCCACTGCCGGATGACGATCTGGCAAATCCACATCTCTATGAGGTGAACAGCAACGACAACCTTCTCGCCATCGGGTTCTTGCAGTCTGTCCGTCCCAACATCGAACCTAAATTTCGTACCCTTGGGAAGTCGGTCAAGGGCTATCCTCGCGCCAGTCTTGAGAGATTCGCGTTTAAACTCGACGTAGTCAAGAAGTCTTCCCTGCGACACCGGATCGACAAAGTCCAACCTGTGCTTCGGGTTCCGCACATTGTAACCGCCTTCCAGTTGCTCTGGAGACACAGAGAACCAATAGTCGGTCGTAGCGGCTTTGACGATAGGGAAGAACAGCTTGTCTAGCCATTGCTGAAGTCTCGGCCAGCCGTGATGAACGTATACAGCGCCGACGTAGGATTCGAAGAGGTCTGCAAGACACTTTGGGGGGTGTCTTGCTTCGAGCGGGTTCCAGTCTTCGATGGCCTGCAGATCGGAAGGGGGTACCAAGGCGTGTGTGTGAAGACGGAGAGTGTACGCAATACGGCCAAGAGTGTTGTTGGTGCAAACGGTCTGACGCACAGCCTGCAAGAGAAAAGTCAGCGATGTAAGGTGTGGTAGGGTAATAACGAGCTGGGGTGTGACTCACCGAGTGATGCGCTGTGTTCAGCTTCATCTTGTCCACCAACGATGCTGCAAAGAGGTTTACCAGTCGGTCGCCAACAAATTCGAGAAGGTCGTTGTTGTTGGCGGTATGGATTATGCAATTTCGAGCCTGTTTGAGGAGGGCCTCCGGAAGTGGTGGTAGATCCTTGACTGAGACCCGACTGTGTGGTTTGTTCAAATAGTCTCGGACATGGTTGGGACTCGGACTCCGTCGGACATTGGTATACTGCACTGTGACGACGCCCGAGGTTGCCATTTGTATTCCCTTGCGCGGTGCGAGCGTAATCTGCAAGAAAATACAAGCGTTAGGGGCTGAACATGGGAGTTTGGGAAGGGACTGTATTTCTCCTCACGTAAATACAGCAGACCATTCGAATCTGAGATCACCATGAGGCTGACCACGGATAATGCCGGGACGCGTTAAGACGCGTCGGTCACGTGAGCGCGTCGTGGAAGGCCACAATGTGGTGAAAAGTATGTAGATAATCACACACTGGGGATGATATTTGTTG
This sequence comes from Cristinia sonorae, assembly GCA_021029105.1. Classification (NCBI taxonomy): domain Eukaryota; kingdom Fungi; phylum Basidiomycota; class Agaricomycetes; order Agaricales; family Stephanosporaceae; genus Cristinia; species Cristinia sonorae. The sequence continues at coordinate 244,223 of JAEVFJ010000011.1, forward strand.
AAAATGACCATTCGTTAGTCGTAGGTATTGAAGCCCCATCATGGGACTCCTGCCGCTTTCCTTCCAGTTCAAAGATCAAGCATCCTCCAACACCCCCCTCCCACCCTCCTGACCCTCCTCACACCACCTCCTGACTTTGACCTTCCCTCCAACTCTCACCACCCACTCTTCCTCTCTCCGTCCTTCCCGTTCCCAGATAACCTCACCTTCCGCCGATACAGGCACGGCATACGTCCCAAACAACGCGCTTTTCTTCGTTTTGCTGTCGGTGTTGCCGTAGGGAAGGATTGCGCTGTTGAGGGAGATGTCGCGTGTGCCTGTGAGGGGGTCTACGTTTGGGAGCTACGGAGGTGTTAGTGTTAGCTTGAAAGGGATGGGATGGGAGGGACATACCGTACAACGCGGTGTATCGGCAACAGACACCAATACCACCGTGCTTTCGTCTTGGTTGAGTGATGCAGGTGAACGAATCTCGACTTCCCCCCAAAGATCTTCTGCATACGGCACACCCGCACCTTCAAACACCAAGTTCGGCCGAAACCGTTCTATCTGGACTTTGCGATTCGCCCAGGTCGGGTCGAGAGGACCAGAGACGCCTTTGACTTTCCCGTTCACCTGGGCGGAGAGGTTCACGGCGCGAGTGAGCGAGTCCAGACTTTCCTGTGTGGCAAAATGGACCGGGTATGTGTCCTACGGGTCTGTCAGCACAATATTCAGGTCCGTGACTGCGTAGAACGTTGGAACATACGCAGTAAGTCATCGTAGCTTTAAGGTCTGGGAACATCTCAGACCGCGGACACGATCTGTCCTGCGGTCCTTTCATCACCAACAACACATCCTTCTTGAGGAACTTTGACAGGATAGCAGACGGCGACCGTGAGTCGCCAGAAATGGACTGGCAGATGTATCCGTCCATGTGAGCTTTGAACCACAACGGCATCACGTCTTCTAGGCTAATCGGGGGGTTGTCAGAGTTAGTGGCGTGTGAGTGAGAGGATACGTACTAGTCCCAAGATTCGAGCATGTCGGGTGGTGGGTTGAGGGGAACAGAGAATGTGTGGGTTACGCCATCGTTTTCGCCGGAGGGAACTTGGACGATGAGGAGACCTCCGAAGGGAGAGTTGGGGTCTTCTTGGATTTGTGGTATGATATGCGTTAGCTGCCGGAACCATGAAAATGGGTGAACACATGAAGTATTGGAATGGATTGTGATATATACCTGTGGGTATGCGCGTAGGCTAATGACATTGTGGTCTTGTGCAGTCACGATAGACCATTTCCTATCGTACTGTCAGAGCTCGGTGTGAGCGTCGCGGGAGCGGAGTGGGATGATCGATCGAGAGGATAACTCACTTGGAACCCCACTGGGCTGAGACGCGCCTGCTGTACTGAGGTTCCTCGACAACTCTGAACGTGAAGAGGGCGGCGGCTTAGTCGAGGAGCTGAGGGAAGGATAAGAAGATGTACGGACTTTGATTGGGAAAACCCAGATCTGACTGACGACTATGTTGTCTTCGTTTACATCCTTTCTATTTACTGGCTTCGTTGGTTTTCCCAGTACGGGCACGCTAACGTTGACGGTGCGGGCATTCTGCACGCATCGGGGTGAGTATGAATCGGACGGGTGAGAGATGAAAATGTACAGAGAGTTTTGCGCGGACAACGTAGAGTGCTGGGACAAGCAGCAAAGCCAGCAGCAGGTACTGGTTGTCCATGGGGATGACCTGGAGCTGTGTTAGCTAGCGACATGGCTTTATATGAGCGATGCAATTTTGGGAGAGGATGATGTATTTGGGAGAATGTTTTCCGATATGTTGGGCTTGATCCCCACGGAGTCACGGATGTCGGCGAGACGGAGGGTGTTGGGGAGGAGACTGCGGAGGAAGAGTATGGTTCAATGGTCTAGTGGTTATGACTTCTGCTTTACAGCTGTGAACGCAGACGGTCGCCGGTTCGACCCCGGCTTGAATCAGCTTTTTGCGTCTGTGAGGAGAATTGATCCCGGTGCCTGATTGGGATGAGCCGGAGAGAGAAAGTTCCCATCCGCTGGTGAGGAGTTTCAGCTCCCCTTATAACCTCCTCTCATCTCCCCGTCCCCGTCCCCGCTCCAGTCCGTCCTTTTATTAGCGACGACGACGACAGCAGCGACGACCTCCTCCGCCCTCCCGCAGCCATGGCAAACCCAACGCCCTCCATCATCCTGTCGCCCCCCGATCCCGTCCCCTCCGTCATCTTCAACGAGTTCGATACCATCGTCTCATGTTCCTCGGGCACCATCTCATGGGACACACAAGGGTACCCCACCGACATGTCCCTCTTCGTGACCAACGAAATCGACGGGTTCCCCCCACCGACTACCTTCTACAACATCACACTCGCAACCCATGTCAATCCCCTCGTCGAGATGTACAAGTGGAACCCAGTCACTGTCCCGATAGGCCAATATGTCATCTGGGGCTGCTACAACGGCGAAGTCTCAATCTCTCCTACCTTCTTCGTATCGAGCGGTCCAGACAATTCATGTCTCGCAGGCAACACTCCTATCCCGTCCCCTAACCCCACCTCAGAATCGGTCACCACTACACCTCCCAGCAACAACACAGACACGCCCATCCCCATCGGTGCGATTGCTTCAGACTCGCACAGCCATGTCGGCGCGATTGCTGGCGGTACCATCGGCGGTATTGCCCTCCTCTTACTCATCCTCCTCGGTGTCTATGCCTTCCTGCGCTACCGTCGCCGCGTCAATCGAACCCGCAGTGCATCACAATCAGGAGCTATCGGAGGAGGAGGAGGCGGGGCTGGGAAATGGAACGGCCTGTCATCCCGGGAATCCAACATCCAGTCATCACTGCCCCAGTACGCAGTCGGTGACAGGAAGGTAGTGCCGACTGGAATCAGGAGCGTCAACCAGGTACAGGGCCCAGTCTCGCCTGTTGCATCGGACGAGGATGTGTCGACTCTGGCGGACGAGGAGAAGCTGGAGGGAGGCGAATATGTGAACAGTGTGGCGCCGCTGCCATACACCGGTCAACCCCACCACCACCATCGTCGTTCGTCCACAGGCTCAGTCCTCTCCTCCCCACCTCGCTCACCCACCCAACACCGCATCCCTCCGCCAAAGTTGGATGCGAACGGTGCGTATGCGTACTCCCGCAGACAGTCGTTGGATACTCGCGTTCTCTCAAGCACGCCATCCAGCGGGTCTCACACTCCTGTCTCACCTACCAACATGCCGGAAATGATAGCGATGGACATCAAGCGAACATCTTCTGGACATCGTCGTGTAGCAACCACGCGGAAGCCCGTCCCTACCTACACGTCTTCCGAAGTCGACGTCACGTCTGCTTCATCTGAGTTCGGGGTCGCCCCTCTTACCACAACGGATATCGACAGGTCTAGGAGCGTTGGGAGCGAGAGCGCGACGACGCTGAACTCGCACGGCGGAGGCGCGGCGTGGAAATCCAGGGAAGATCTGGTGGGCTTGAGTCACAAGGCAAGCTTTGGAGAGGGCCGACAGGTGCATTACCTTATTCCGGATATGCCGCCTCCTCAGAAGGATTAGAGAGGGGGGAGTAGATTTGTTTTGGCGGTTCCGTGATCATGGTTAGTGCATTCCTTGGACGGATGGCATCGTTGCAGATGGAGCTGATCAAGGTTCACAGATCGAAGCCGCCTTCGCCTTCGCCATCTCCTGATCGTTCCCCCCTCCACCCTTTCACTTCACCACATCCGTACACCCATCATCTGCGTATTTATCCTTCCTTCGCTCGGACCCTTACTTACTCATACTTCTAACCCACTGCTAACACCATCTACCATTCACATCATCCGCCACCCCCCTCGTCCACCATCTCACGCAAAAACCTGTGCTTTCGGATGTATACAACGCCCCTTCGACGTTTTTCTTCCTGTCTTTGATGTGTTTTAATGCCCCTTCATCTCGCCCTCCTATCCTTCACGACGCTTGCTTGTTTTTTTTTCACTTCACTGTTGTATTGCGTATGATCTCTTACAGGATCTTCTTGGTTTTCTACCTTCGCAGTTCTTGGTTTGCTGAGGAACTCAAATCTACATATGACGTCCCGTCGTTCCTTTCATTTCCGCATGCGCCGTAGCGGAAAGGCTGCAATCCACCATTCCGACCTGAGACCTTCGGGACCGATCACATCTCATCTCTGTGGCCCACTTGCCGCGATATTGAATGACGTCGAGCGTTGGGGTCTAAATTGCTCGCTATCTCAACGAGGCTCTCGCGAGGCCACCATCGTCATCGTTAATCATTACGTTCCTTCCTGAATTGGAACGATTCCTGCTAACTTCTGCATCTAATGCAGCAGCGTTCTGTCGGTGACCTCTGCCCACCGCGATACCAATAATAAGCCCGTGGGTGTCTTTTCACCGGTTTCGCAGTCTTGGACGCTCTTCCTTCCAGGCCTAGAGCTTCCAGCGCGAATGCGAAAGTGCAACATGAAACCACGAAGGACGGTAACTGAAGCCTGGCCGAGGTTGCATATGAAACGAAACATGGGGGCGTCATTACCAAATGAATGGGATATTATGATACAGACATACATAAGCAGGGGTGTCAATGATGTGTGAGGTGTGTGTATGCAAGCAAGAGTTGAAACGATGCAGCAGCAGAGCGGAGAGATGAGAAATGAGAAATGAGAAATTGAGTCGAAAAACCCGGTGTTGCTGTGAGGGCTATGAGAACCCGTCGATCTCCCTTCCACGGCGTCGTAGAGGCAACGATAGCCAACTCCGTTTCGGTCGTTTCTTGTTGTGCACCGACAAGCCTACTTTGCGGATCTTCGCCAGTCTAGACAAAAGGAATCCCCGAAGGTGTTCCAGTTAGTTGGTTAGTTATTGTGTACGTGGTGTGCCAGGTGGAGAGGGAGGGACGTTTACCGATGTAAGCCAGACCAGGAGAACCCTGCGGCGATCAACATGGAGAGGGCTCCCATGATGTAGAACATGTATTCTGTGTCCTCCAAGTTACTCCGGAGCTTTGTGTAGCATGCATTTGAGTAAACCTGTTGTTTTTACAAAGCATGGAAAGATTGACTACGCACATTCATGCCGAATACTCCAGCGACGAGGGTGCCGATACCAATACCCATGGTTAATATGGATATCTGAGGGTGTTTTCATTCAATGGGTAATTGGAGTATTGTATGATCAGAGACGCACCTTGAGGTCCAGTGTAAGTAAAGCATTACGATTAGAGTCTAATATCAGCTCCACGATCTCTTGTGTGGATTGTACGTTTGACTGGACACATCACGTCAGTTCCGGAACACGACAAGGTCGCTCACCATAAACATACCTGTATGTTCTCAGCCTCGTTGACAATTTCCTCAACCTGTTTGGAGAAGGACTCCAGAAGGACCTCGAGCTCTTCGTGGTCCTGCAACTGGCGATCAATCCCGTTCTTTTTGTCCGTAAGGTACATGGCTATCAGGTCTTCGTCTGCAGACAAATCAGAGTATTAGTCGTGACATGCTCGAGAACATATACAAATGAACCGACGACGTGCCTTGTTCGAGCACTTCCTCGAGTGCCTCCTGAACCTAAAGTCACAAAATGTCGAGGTAAGAAGCCGTGGTTTAACCGGTGTTCAAACACACCGACCCACCAGTTTAGCTCTATTTTGGAAACTCGCTAGTCGGCGAGAATAATGCAACAGTCGTTTGAAACGGTCATGGTCAATGTCGTCCTCCAACTCTGCCAACAGCCCGCCAACAAGGTTCCGGATGAATACCATCTCGGCTTCAAGCGCACTCAGAACAGACAGCAGGATAGAGTCAAGCGCGCTATTCATCATCCCGGCCAACGACCAATTAGTCACCAGATGGCAGATCTGTGAGGAAGAAGGGTCTCACCGGAACTCGTATGGTTGACCGGAGTTCTTCACTTTGAGATTGTGCTGTTATCAAGAAGATTGAGTCTATTTTCAGCTCGATAGAAAACCCTCGGTGTGCACACGCATACCTCAAGGTGGTATAGAAAGACGGAATGCAGTCTAGAGTCTGCTGACCCGTACGTGTCGAAGAGGACGACTGCATCTGCTTTGACCAGTGCGCGAATGTGTAGGACGTTCACCTGGAAGGAAGGGTTCACCGGTAAGAAGGCGCTTTCACGTGAGCAAGCCAGGGAGAGAACAAACTCACAAGGATAGCCTCTTTGCGCACCAGAATGGTGGGCACGAGATTGGGGATCCTGGAATCTATCTTCCGGAGGTCACGAGGCTGGTCCCACGCAAAACACGAGTGTAATCAGGCGACTGCGTGCGTAAGGGGTCTGTGGCGAGTAACGTACGTTAAGTCGGTGCTCCGTGCACAGATCAGAACGCTTGAACTGTCCAGATATCGTTGCAACATCGCCTAGAACCCAAGAACATCGTGATAAGAGCCTGTGCGTTGGTGTAGCATACTGAAAGACTCGCCATCCTGGTCAAGCACGGTACCTGTAGTTCGCAGGCTTTGGGTCAGCATGGCCGAACCCCAGGGGTTCTACCAACCAAGAGAGGACTCACAGCGTAGCATTAAATCCGTCGGCTGCCGCCCCTTCATCACCCTATCCAAGATAGCCACCTTCGCCGCTTCCTCCTGTCCATCTGAAGGTCCATTGAAATGTTCCTGGTATTGTGCGGGGGCTTTCTGCGACCAGAAATGACGTCTTTGTGTGATGTTCGCATGGGGGAGAGAACTGGCTACGTGGTATCGGGGAGAACTGGCGGTGTTGGACTGTGAGTGGCTACGCGTGGATATCGACGTTGCGCATCGGAATGGCGAGTTGTGGCTGTAAGGCTTGAGTCCAAATAATTTGGCCGAGAGGGTACGTAGTCCCATTACATGGTTGAAGCTCGTGCTGCAACGCGTTGTATGCATTCACTAAGCCAGTAACCAGGTTCTGCGAACAGAAATGCATTGTAGAGGTTGTTTGGGATGGCGAAAGACGAGGACGTACCCTTGGGTGTGCCAGTGGTATTTGGCAAACAGTGACGGAATTTGCCGCCAGTGTTCATACCCGCTCAACGTCGGTGGCGCCGCGCTCTTTCTCCTTCTACACTCAGGTCACTGAATACCATACATCCAACAAATACTGTGCCCTCCAGACAATCCTCGCAATCACCTAATCCAACGTGTGTTCTATTCACATTGAATTGCAGGTACGCAGATAATACCTTGAGAACCAATCCACGAGCCCGAATGCATGGGTGATTAGGAGGTATGTGTACAACTGTAAGTGATTTTGCTGTAGCCTGTACGCATTCACGAGTCAATAACTTATCCTCCTCATTAGGTTTACCAAGGTACTCAACCGGGATACCCGACTACAACTGTCTCCACCTTGGGGAATGTCTCCAGCCTGAGCCCAAGATGGTCGTTCATCATCCCAATCTCTGACGGTTTGATCTGTTTCTGTGGTTGGCTGTTCACGGCAAAAAGTCCAACATTGCCAGAAACATAGGATGTTTCACTGCTTCATGCCCCCGGGCCTTGTCTAACTTACTATCTGACTGAAATGGTCACCTTTCGCTACTGAAGGTTGGGGTAGCGGCTCAACACTGCAGAGCATAATGGCCACATGTCCTAGGGAATCACTCTGCGTATCCAAGACGTTGACCGCTTTCCAGTCTATTGCCCTCCCTCCCTTTCTTCTATCAAGAGTGTCCACCCCCATTCTCTTGACCCAGCTCACTGTGTGCTGATGGTTATGCGTGCCATGCATGCAAAAGCCCGCCCAGTCGCTGTCGACAGCAGGTACGAAAAATCACCGCCACATCTCCTTGAGAAAACCGTCATAACGTCTTATTGAACAGCGTTTTAGCATGCCAATACTGATGGTATGGGCCTGGTACTTAGTACGATAGCTCCGCCGTGGTTTACTGTCCCCTAGAATTTTCCGCCAGAGCTTTCAGCCTAACTTATTTCAATGATACCCATCATATTGTTGAGTGGGGCATTGACAGTCGAGGGTACACACATACACTCCGGATGGTGGCTGTTCCTCCACTCATTGTATGAGTGACAGGCATCGCTTGCGATTGTAGGCGAGTGTAGACGTATATCTAAACACCATATAATAGAAGCGTTTGGATATTCTCCTCGCTCCGCAGTGAGTAGCAGATACTGGGCATGGAGGGCATGATACCGAATTACGATGAGGTTCCCGTCAATGTGCTTTACTTCCATCGGTAGGGATAACTTGCGACCAAAGACGCGAACATACTCCGATACAGGGTATACACAGCGGTTTCTAATTCTGATCTTCAACGAGTGACTTGACCGCTTTCAAGTCAGCCTCAACCATCTCCTTCACGAGGGAGTCAAAGTCCACACGACGCTTCCAGCCGAGAATACGTTCGGCCTTTGCGGGGTTACCGAGGAGCAAGCTTAGAGGACACACATGAGAAACAATTCATCACTCGCGGTTGAAAATGGAATGAGACGTACTCGACTTCGGCAGGTCGGAAATAGCGAGTGTCGACTTTGACGACGACTTTGCCAGTCTTAGTGTCAACGCCCTCCTCCTCAACGCCTTCACCTCGCCATCTGCCAGGAGGAAAGGATAATGGACACGGTGAGTGACGTTCTGTCAGAGGAAAAGTCGATAAGCGTGACGTACTGGATGTTCATGCCCAAAATAGCGAAAGCTTTCTCCACGAACTCTCGGACGGGGTGCGTCTCTCCCGTGGCGAGGACGAAGTCCTCCGGCGCAGGCTGCTGAAGCATGCGCCACATACCCTCAACATAGTCACGAGCTACACGTATGCGTCTCAATCACCATCTGATGGACGGATAAGAGCGCATGGTATTGCTCACCGTGTCCCCAATCACGCTTGGCGTCCAAGTTACCGAGGTACAGACATGACTGCTTGCCTGCGTGAATCTCCGCAGCCGCCCTCGAAATCTTCCTCGTCACGAAGGTCCTTCCTCTCCTCGGGCTCTCGTGGTTGAACAAGATCCCGTTGCAGGCGTACACGCCGTAAGCCTCCCTGTAGTTCACAGTGATCCAATACGAGTACAATTTCGCAACGCCGTATGGAGATCGGGGATAGAAAGGCGTGGTCTCGCTTTGGGGAGTCTCGACGACCTTGCCGTAGAGTTCGGAGGTGGAGGCTTGGTAGAATCGGACGTGCTTTTCGAGACCGCAGGTACGGATGGCGTCGAGGAGACGGAGAGTACCTAGACCGTCGACATCGCCGGTGTACTCTGCCATCTCAAAGGAGACCTTGACGTGGGACTGGGCACCGAGGTTGTAGATCTCGGTGGGCTGGACCTGGGCGATGATGTAGACGAGGTTGGTGCTGTCAGAAAGATCACCATGATGCAGCTTCAGCTTGTTCGGGCCTAGAGAGGACGAGGACGGTGAGATAGATGGTCACGCGATCGGTGAAGAGATGAGGGGCGTACGCTCATGCTGATCAACGTAAAGATGGTGAAGACGGCTGGTGTTGAAGCTGGACGAACGACGGATGATACCGTGGACCTCGTAGCCCTTCTCGAGAAGAAGCTCGGTGCTGAGCTCGGGATCAGTAAGAGCTGGTAGCGAGTGCCCACGGTACGTACAGGTATGAACCGTCCTGTCCAGTAATACCTATTGAGAACGATGAGATGTCAATTCAACGAAGAGCTGGATGTTGATGAGACGGACCAGAGATTAGAGCGACTTTGCGCTTGTTATATTCCTCCGGGGAAGGAAGGCTGAGTTTGATGAGAGGGGAAAAGGGCTGGGGAACGTCGTCGATTTTCTCGGAGGACATGATGGTCAGGAGGAGAGATTGGAGATGGGTTTATTTTCCAGTCAAACATATACTCATCGTACCTGCCAGGCCTCCAATCGGCCACGGCCACTCTCTTCCGCGCGCGCCCAGCAGCTGCCGCTCAATTCCGTTTATTTCATTTGATTCTCTTCACTTTTCATCCACCCATCCATATGCATGATCAGTCGAGCGATCAGTAGTTCTGTTCTGTGCTTCAGTCAGAAATCGTGTTGTTCAGGAGTCTACGGCGGACTAGCGCCCATGCAGGAATGCATGTCTCAAAACAGGCAGTGATGTCACTCCTTCCTCCCGACCACCACCATTCACGAATAATTCACGACTCTTCACGCCCACAAATACCCCCGACGAGCAAGAAAATCGAAGGAGCCAAGGTGTAGAAAGTCACAGTGTGGTATCCCAAACAAACAGTGGGGTTGAAGCTGATCTATTGACCGGTGACTTATCCTCCCTTTAGATCATCCGACTCTTAGACACCGATACTATGGCTGACGCGAACTCAAACCGCCACGAGAAACTGCACACATACTTCGAAAGAAGTGCAGCTGCCGTTACCCAAAGCTTCGATAGGTCTGTCTATATGCGCCTCCACCACGAATGTACCGCGCGTGGGGTGGTACATTCTTGGCGCTACGTTGCTCATACGCTTGGTACATAGGCTGGACAGGAATTTTATTCAGCCTGGTATTACGCTGGTAGCCGTGTCCTTCGTCGAGCGACCAATCCGTACCGTAAGTGCCAAAACGCGTCAGCAACAGGAATTGAATAATGACAACCGCACACAGGCTTTCCTCAGCACTTTCGCAGCTCTAAGTCTTTTGCCTGTACTTTCCTTCGTGTGCGTCTCTCTCTCTCGGTGTTGTGGTTCAAAACGACCGATGAGTTCTATGTCCATTTAGCGGCTTCTCCATCTTCGCCGTTGGAGCATGCACCTTCTTTGCGCTCGCGGCGGCGCTCGTCGTTTCTAGCGCAGCCATAGCTTTCGTCGGTGAGGTTCCAGCACCTTCCTACGTTCCTTCCATCCATTGCTCACGGCATATATGCAGGGTTTTGGCTCGGCGTCACGCTCACCATCCTACTCTTCGTCTCCCTCTTCCTCACCAGCGCCGTAATAAGCACCTACCTATTCTTCCGCTACGTAACGCTCGTCCGCACAGATGGTCCTCGTGACGGATCTGTGCAATGGGCTCGAGAAGTCAGACGACGCGTACGCGGGGCAAGGCAGGAGGCGACCCACGAAGGGAAACCTCACTCCGAAGAAGTGGATTCTGCGAAACAGGACCCTGCCGCCGACGACCAAGCGAAAGTGGAAATGCAAGATGACCTGAAATCAGAAGGGTCTGTGGTAGACGACGCGACTGTCTTTATCGGCGAGGACTCCCCCGATCGTAGGGACAGTTACAAAGAGATGGACGGGAGGGACTCTCCGGTCTTTGTGAAGAGAGAAATGGAACCTGGAGTGACCACTGTAGAGGTTACTCCACCGAATGGCCAGGTCGTGGACGCCTTCTAGGGCGACAACTCTGGTCTTTCGGCTTATCGCCTTGCACCTTCTCTCTGGGATTCGGACTTGTCACACTTGGTAGGAATTAGCAGTTATAATAATACGATCATGCACTTCAGACTCTGCGGGACGAAGCAAAAACTTCTATCCGAGGGTCGATTACGACAGCGATGGTCCCGATATGACTATTGTCATTGTTGGTACTTTAAAAGGTGTGCACTGGATATCTACTTCCTCGCGTTCTCGTAGTTGTCCAAGAACCACTTCACCGTCTCCTCCAACGCTACACGGTTGCGAATGAGCTGTCAGTATGCAGCTACAAAGTTACAAGATATGGGCTGCTCACCTTTCTCGAACGGCGTGAACTCAAACTCCCCAATCAAGGACAACAGCTTCTTGTTCGACGCCGGTTTGCGGAACTGACCGTCCGCGCGCGACGTGTCGAAGTCGTACTCGCCGGTGAAGTTCATAGCTTTCACGATCGCGTCAGTGACTTGCTTGATGCTCACTTCCTCGTCCTCGCCGACGGACAGGATCACCGGCTCGACGTCGTCGTATTCGCGGAGTTGCCAGATGAAGAGCTTGGCGAGGTCTCGGGAGTAGATGAATTGACGGAGGGGTTTGCCCGTGCCGCCAATGATGAAGGGCGTGCCGTTCTCTGCGCGGATTTGTCAGCGCAGTCAAACGAGAAGTCGGAATGAAGATGTACGTTGGGCGAGGTAGCATTTGTGAATGAGAGCGGGTATGACATGGGCTCTTTCTAGTTCGCTGGAAGGAAGAGTTATGTGAGATGGAAGGGTGTGGACGATTGTAGTTGGACGTACAAGTTATCATGAGGTCCAAAGATATTCGTTGGGATCGCAGACGTGAAGTTGCTTCCATACTGATCCTTGTAGGCACTACACACCACGTAACGGCCCACTCAGCACTTGTTCGTACCAATCGACGCGATCTGGACGTACTGGTTCGCAACATCAACCATCCTCTTCGCATGGGCATATCCAAAGTTACTCTCATGCGGCAGACCGAGATGGATCTTGGTCTCGTCCAGGGGATATTCGACCTTGTCGGGGTATACACAGGTGGAAAGGCAGGAGATGACTTTCTTGACACCGAATAGATGAGAGGTGTAAAGGACGTTGTCATTGATCAAAGTGTTGTCCCGGTAGAATGTCAACTAGGGGGCGAGGGCATGATTAGACTGGAAGGTGGTAGCGGGCGATGAAACGTACTTTGTACTTCATGTTTGCGAACAGGCCACCGACTACAATCATAGTCGGTCATTAAAGCCCGACGGATGACCTCAAACTAGGAAGAACACACCGAGAGCAGCAAGATGGATGACATGAGTCGGCTTGTACTTCTCAAATAGTTTCTTCGTCTGCTCTGGATCTCTTCACCACCTATCAGCTCGTTGAAAACATGCAAGATCGTCTTGGACTCACTCACTTCAAATCTCCCTCACTGGACGAAGCAAACACCCACTTCTCTCCGGGTTTCTTGCCAAACTTGGACCCTTCCGGCTCTGTCTCGATGACATGCTGGATGGCCTTGCCTACAAGGCCCGTGCCTCCTGTTACAAGAATGACAGACATCGGTGCTGCGTTGAGAGATGGGATGAAAGAGGAGGAGAGATTTGCGAAGTTGCCGAGAATATCACCGGATGATAAGATCTGATCTCAAACTCGTTAAGTTGGAAGTTCGCCGACTCCTGGCCGCCAGCCAACCGCCAGCACAGACGATGGCACCGTTGACAGCGTTAGCATCCGCGTCAAATAGCAAGAAAACGCTCAAGAGACCCCTCTTGAAGTTGTACGAGAGCGAGAAAGTGCTCTCGTCAGTTTTGCCAGCTTCCACCGGCAGCGACATTTACCAATCCGGAGTGTCCTAATTTGCACGAAGCACAGAGCACCGCAGCCAGGTTCGTCACAGGTCGTATCAGGAAACTTGGGAAGGCGTCGGGCTCACTGCGGCTGTCTCCCCACTTGCTCAAACCCGCATACTACAGGACCCGCAGCATGTCTTCCATCAAGGACTTGGTTCAAGCCCAAGTTACCGAACACCCAGTTCTTGCGACTGTACTCCTGGCCTCGGCGTTGCTTGCCACGGAGTACGCGTCTTCTCGATCTGACTCGCGTTCTCCACCGTGGGTGCCGTACTGGTTTCCCTGGGTGGGCTCTGCTGTCAGCTTGGGGAGGGATCCGGACGCGTTTTTCAAGAATGCGGAAGCCAAGTTCGGTCCAGTGTTCAGAGTCAAGGCAGCAGGGAAGAATATGACCTATGTGACGTCTCCTGCAGTGCGTGTTTTGTTTTGTTACTTGTGTGTCCTACCTGACCATTTGCATCTTTAGCTCATCTCTGCTATCTATCGTGACACGAGGGTGAGTACGTGTGTAGTTTTGATTCATTGATGTCAAGTTAACTAGAATAACAGACTTTCGAGTTCATTACAATTCGTAAGACCATCAGCGAAGAAGTGTTCTCGACCCCCAAGCATGTCGCCATGTCGTCCGAACTTTCCGAGATATATTTTCCCGCTCACCATCGCATTCTTGCACCAACAAACATAGGGCCAATCCTTCATCGCTATGCCGGGCATATCTCTCAACAGCTTTCCACGAAGATATCTGAAACGGAAGGAGCGTCCACACCACTCATTGACCTAGTCATTATGCCCGCATACGTAGCGGCTGCAAAAGCATTCTTTGGAGAACGGTTCCCGGCAACTCGTTCATACCCTCCCTTCTTCAAATTCAACGACGCGTTTCATCTGTTGGTGGCCAACCTACCACGGTTCATTACTGCTGGTCCAAGGGAGGCTTGGTCTCAGGGAGTAATTCAACTTTTCGAGAGCTACATTCGCGATGTGCGTGAGGCCGGGGAGTATACCGAGTTGATCAATGCTACCTTGAGTATAGGTGATAGTTTGGGTTGGGTAAGAGCAGCACAGTTTACCGTTCTCGTTGTTTGAACTCACACTCAACTCTGGTGCTTTGACTGCAGACGGACCATGCTCTTGCAACGATGCTCGGATCCGACCTTTGGGCCATGGAAGCTAACGCCATCTGGGCAGTATATTGGTTCATTGTGCTCTTACTCCAGCATCCTGAAGACCTGAGACGTGTCAACGCAGAGATAGACTCAGCGCGCGACAAATGGACCTCAGCCCACTCAAACTCGCCTTTTAACGCTTCATCGCTCCCTCAATTCATTGCAGATTCTGCGGACCAGTTTCCGTTGATCACCTCCGGGATATTAGAAACCTTGCGACTCCGCACGTCGAGCTTCTCAATTCGTCGGGTGACCACACCAACCGAGTTTGGAGGCTACAAGTTTGACGTTGACGACCAGTTGATTTGCAACACGAGGATAATCCATATGGATGAGGAGATTCATGAGAGGCCCTATGACTTCGTTCTGGACCGGTATGTGGATGGCGGGAAGAAGTACACGAAAAATGGGAGCCCTGTTCCCAATCATACCTTGCCTTTCGGTGGCGGCGTGTCAATATGTGAAGGGAGGTCAGTAGGCCAATCAGTCTCTGCGCATGGCGAGTGATGTATCTGACCCAAAAAACATATCACCAGGCATTTTGCACAGGCTGAAATCAAGACGTTTATCGTCACTCTCTTGTCTCTCGCAACGATTGAAGTGGACACCAGGAATGAACGTTGGCCGACACCAGCGATGGAGAGGGTCGGTGTTGGTCTTATCAGCCCCAAAGGAGACGTGAATGTCATTGTACGTAGGCGAAATTAGGGAGGCTGACAATCTACTGTGGTCTGCGCACTATCCAGCCGGATAGAATCTGAGGGATTACTGTCGCAAGGGGCTGAAACGGGACATCGACACGTGGACATCAACTCTACCATGGAGCTTTGCTCGTACTCCCGATAATTGTTCGTTTACTTTCTCTTCCAAGGTTTTCAACCTCCCTGTTGCGAGTTCATACGAATCGCACGGGACAAGGACATCCGACGCATCCCCCCCCAAAAAAAAACCGCAGTAGTTTCGCTTCAGGGGGCTCACGCCTGAAATCATCGTGAAGCCTGGGGATACGGCGGTGAGGACTGTACCCGATTATTTTGATGGAGTGAAAGAGCATCGGATGGGCAAAGGTGTACCATTGATGGGAGACCGTAATGTAGCTCTGGCGGAAGAGTTGGAGCCATGGGTATTGCTATAGTTTGGAAGGGTTAGCAAGGATCTTCCTCGTTTCTTTGGATACTTGCGTTGTGACTGGAAGCGGACTGAAGTTGAGAGTATTGGAACTTGCACTGGGATCTCGCTGTGATCTGTAGGTAGGTAAAAGGTACGGTGGCACTCTCGCAAACTATCCGATACCTTTCGCGAACAGGGCAAATTGGGATCCGTGCGGTGAGTAAGGTGTGAGGCTGGAAGCCGCATCCAAAGGAAGCCTGCGCCAGACTGAGGCTCGTCTGCAAGTCACGCCCCGTCTGGGATTATTTCGCTCTTTGCACTCCATGCTATGCATTTCCTATTGAACTTCTTCCGGTCAGATTATCCACCGAGATATCCACCGTCCCTCGCAAGCTTCGTCTCCCGATTACTACCAGTGAATCACCTCGCCTTTGACATGATCAATCCCGACATCAAGTCAAAACTATTGCCATCCGGTTGTAAATCGATGTACTCCTGCGTCCCTCCATAGCCTGTGCCCCTCTCGGGGATGGTTCTAAGCAGCCCATGTTCTTCGGTGATCCCCACGACGCGGACAGACCGATGAGGAGTGACGCTTGTCACTGTCACGAGTTGATCTCTGACCGACGCACGTTCAAGTCAGAGATGACAGGGGAAGGACTGGGAGATAGGACGACGCACGAGTGTAGCCAACGATCGAGGTAGAGATCCATAAACGGTTTGAAGGAGCCTCTTTCGGAGACGAAGGTGTTCCACATAGGTTCAAATGTAGCCATGATAGTTGCTGCGGTGCGTTCCACGGTCAATGCTCGCGGTGGCGAACCAAGCTGTGCAAGAGAAGCGATAGGTGGAACGTTTAATACGTTCAGGCCGCAACCTGTATGCCAAAAGGTCAACTTTTGATACTCGTGTCAGTGAAAAGCACAACACCGACCAATCACTATGGTCGTCACTCCGCCTTGGAAACTGCTATGTACTAAAATCCCTCCAATCTTGCGTTTCTCGCCGGCATCTGTGACCACGTACAGATCGTTTGGCCACTTGATCCTGACCCTCTCTCCAAACGGACCCAATACATCCGGATCCCTGCAAGCCTCCGCGACAGCAAGCGCGTACAGGTACTGGATGAACACGAGTCTCTGCGCGGGAACCTCCTTAAGGGGGACACGGAGGAGAACAGAATGCTGCAAGCAGCCCGTTGG
This sequence comes from Cristinia sonorae, assembly GCA_021029105.1. NCBI lineage: Eukaryota > Fungi > Basidiomycota > Agaricomycetes > Agaricales > Stephanosporaceae > Cristinia > Cristinia sonorae. The sequence goes on from JAEVFJ010000011.1 coordinate 260,880, forward strand.
GGAGACCCAATTGTTCCCTCCTCTCCCTCGACCCGCGATCTGGTGCGTCGCAATGGAAAGGAGTGGGTGTGGGAGGGCGGAGAGGAAACGGTGGTTTCTGTTCAGGGCTCATTATCAATAGGATGGGATAAGTTATCAAGAGTATCCACTCAACTTGTCGAGCATGGTTTGCGTGCTGGTGACAACCTCCCCATAGAGTAACGCCTCCCCTATACCCCAAGACTCTGTATTCACGATTGGCGCACTGGCTTTAGATCGAGCCGTAGCGAGATCTGAGTAGAATTGGGAGATGTTGAAGAGCGGGGTGTCCTCCGGATTGGGCAGTTGCCCTGAGGGGTACATGATGATATGTTTGACGGCTGCATCTTCATCTGCATCTTCCCTCCCGGATGACCTCGCCTTCTGTACGACCGACTTTCCCTCAGCGACCGTATGGAAAGCAAACGTATCATGTTCGTCCTTCAGCTTTGCTCCAAACTGGGATAAAAGCGGACCTTGGATCTTGTCCGCCACGAAGGGAGAAGCAGGTGAACACGTAAGGAATTGTGGGAGAAGATGGAGTGTTGTCGACGATTCGGCTCCTCCAGGAAGTTTCAATCCCAGTTGTTGAAGTGTTTCGTTCAGAAACGTCCGTCGTGTCCGCTCCGTGTCCGAATCCTCACCCACACCCTGACTCACGGAGAGTGCTCCGATGTCCAACGCCCATAATCCAACGCAACCTTCCCCAATCCGAGATGCGATGGCAGCAGGTCTTTCCTCATCTTTCTCTCCATATAGCACCAATGTCCGAACGTTCCCGGTACCATCTGGAACTTCGAGCTCAGTTGGTGCAGAATCAGTTGAAAGTACAGCGGTACTATCACTCTGGGTAGACCTCAGCAGGATGGTTGTCATGTTAACCACCTTACCGGCGGGTAACAATGGGCTCTCGAGGGTGCACGAAAGGCTAGTACCTGTCGTCCTATCTTGAAACCGAAATGAAGACTCGCGGAGATCCAATGAAGCAAGCCCAGAGCCAGTGATCCTAGAACTGGCTCGTAGTCCGAGAAACAACCCTCCCCGTTCCACGTAGTCCTTTATCCCTGTGCGTACAGGTAGGGGTAGTGAAAGCTGATCACGACAGGCAGGAAAGACGAGGAGAGCACACGTATCTGACCATGGGCTCGATGTGAGAGATTGTAGGGTGACGGGCTGAACGGCGTAATGAGGAACCAACGATGCTTTGAGGTAAGAGGTTGCGCGCGCAAATGAAGTGTTCAATACTTCTGGGCCGGAGTATACAAGTACATTCATCTTGGATGAGAGAGTGAGAGATCAAGTGTATCATCCGAACTCCTGAAGATCAACACCAGATTGGATCGGGACCCGATTGGCTGCCTCTGTCTCAGTGTCTGAGTCTGAATCTCTCTGAGACACTCAGTACCCATCTCTCCATCTAAGACTCCTTTGAAGCCCTCCCATCATGGAACGAACGGTCAAGATACTATACCATTCGGCTTGCAGCCCTAATGTACATACAAGAATAAAAGCCAGCATAGCATTAACTTGAATGACCCTCAAGAAGCACCCCAAGCCATCGCCAACAAGCATCCCAGTCGTCCTGTATTCAGGCTCAATAAATTAGGCATGTGCATGAAAGAAACCACCTCACCTGACTGACTCGTAGAACCTGACGGAGGTCAACCTCTACATCCTTCACTTTCTTCTTGGCCGCTTTCTGAGCTTCAGCGCAATCACATCGGGCACCTCGCCTCGACCTCCATCTCTCCGTCCGACCATGTAGTGGTACAAGAGCCTCGACCTTGGCCTTCAGGATGAGCGTATCAATGATGCCCCGCAACAGTGCACAAGCAGTGAGCAACGATGGAGCGAACTTGTGGTAAGACAACTCTACGTTGCAAAGTCGGCATTGGTGGTTGGACAAACCATGATGACGGGGTTCGACGTACCAAATAGTGTATCGTAAAGAATCTCCCACATGGCCCTCTTCACGGCTTCAAGACTACCTTTGAAAGACAGGATCTCTCTCAATGACGGCAGTGCGTCCCACAGCTCCTGGACATACGCCCCCGGAGTGACACTACCGATGCAGAAACCGAAGCCCGAGAAGACTGCTCGCTGAGCGGCCTATGGACGTGATCAGCGAAGGGATCGAAGATCCACAGACTCGTAAGCCAACTTACCTCGAATTCGTCGTATTCAATTTCTTGACAGTGGAGGATGAGAAACTCTTCAGACAGAACAGGAAAAAATGGCCCTAAGACGTCCCGTTGAAACTAGATAAACATGGTTAAAAGGGTAATGTGTACAATTGCGTGATGGATAACTGCTACCTTCACAGAGAGTGCGATACACGCCAAGGCGATATCCCAGATAGAACCAAATCGCTCGTCCGCAGCTGTAACCTTCGCCCCCTCGGTAACATTATGATAGCGGGATCGAGGAGACGATGGAGAAGTTGAGCTAATCCGGATGAGGTATCGGTTGAATAGCTGAGCAGCGTGCCATCTGGTATCTGGTGACGTTGTCAACTGGTCTCGTAGGTGCTTGCCAACACTTGGCTTTGAGCGAAACTCTGGTGGGACGACCTGATGCATGTACAGTGAGTAAGGAGGACGACCTAAAAAGAGACTGATACGCTAGCACTCACGTCTAGAATCCACTCCATGACTTCCTGACGAAAATCTTCATCGATGCAGATCCGAGGCTGTTGTGGCCAGACAAACACGTCTGTCTCGGAAACAAGACCACCTGATTCGATACTGCTCTTACGAGACACGATCGCCTGACAAACTTGTCTCTCATCCTCGTCCATTTCCTCATCGGACTCAGAAATGGATTCGTCTGCATGAGCTGGTGCGACACTTTGTAAAACGAAGTCGGAAGCCAGGAAGCCATCCGCTGTCCTTTCTTCAAGTTCTCGTCCCAGCATGGCGACAAGACGAGCCTCCGCAACTTCCTCTTGGTTCATCGGCGCCCTGGGGATTTGGTCATATGGAGGCGGTGCTAAGATTGGAACTGGGGAAGACGGAGAACTCGGGATGTCAAGCCGTACTTTAAATTTGGCTCGAAATTTAGCGCGTTCACTGGGGACGATAGGTGTGGCTGGCTGAGTTGGAGGGCAGTTATCGGCTATCTGAGAACCTTCATCGTCAGGGGATTGAGCTTCCCGGATGGACGACAAACGGGGAGTGAGCAGGGAGATGTCCAAATCCATGTCTGATTTTGTTTCGGTCTGAATTAAGATGTCAGCGGATGTTATTGCACGAATAAACGCAGACGTACTTCCGCTTCGGACCTCAGAGATGCTGCTTTGCGAAAGCTGGCGCGTTTACTTGCAAATTTACCCGAACTTGGAGGCTTAGCAGAGGAGTCTTGAGTTGCAGTTGCCTTGGCAAGGTCGGAGGGGACACCATGGCGATCAACTCTCCGTTTCTTGATGTTACCGTTGTCAGCTTGTTCGAGGGATGGCCGTTTGGTCCCAGAAACCTGACTATATGCGCTTGAATCTTCTTCAGTCGGTACTTTCTGCGGACTTCCTGCAAATATGTCGCCTACTTCTGCTCCTGGCGTTCCAGAACGACGTCCTTCTGCATTTGGGAGAGGCAACCGGAGACGGGGAGGTTCTTCTCTTGGTCCAGGAAGGCGGATGTGGCGGAGAGCTTTCTTAGGTGCAGACGGGGTGGCAGCCCCCTTGTCGACATCGGGAGTACAGATAGGTTGACCGCACGGTGAAGCATCAGAGGCATCCAGCACCTGAGAAGTATCGCAGATTGACAAGATAGGCGCGTTTTCCCCGTCAGCACCAGGCGGGGTAGCAGTCTCGGAGCGAGTTGTGGGTGTGACAGAGTCCTGAGACATGGTTTTGGAAGAGCTTTGAAAGTGCGATGGTGCGGGGAGCCCAGCAGTCCGGGAAATCAGGTCTTTAGAGTAGGGAGAGATGTCCTGGTTGGGAGAAAGCGCTTGTATGCGGGCCTGTAGGTCCAGTACTCGCATCAACTTGGCATCGAGCTGTTTTGTAAATTCCAGCTGGGCGACGGCAGATTCAGAAAGCTCCAGTTCTGGATCCATATAGTCTTCAATCCAGCTTTCCCCACTAGAGCTACGCGTATCCTCGCCTTCGTGGTTGAAAGAGTACTCAGCTAGGTCATGACGAAAGGGACGAGAGAGAAAGTCCGCGGGGATCTCGGCCTCCTTCGTTTGCGCCATAGTGATCTGAACCAACTTGGAGACATCACAAGGAGAGATACCAGAAGTATCATTAGGAGACTCTAGAGAGGTTTGAATGCGGTGATCTTCTTCATGTACGTCCTGGGGTGAAGGGGTGGCAGCACCAGGCGAAGAAGCTAGCGGTGAGCTAGAGATCACCACTTCCGCCACGTCATCGTCTGACTGGCTACTATCAAGACTCCATGGGTTGAAAATTTCTGGCGATGGCGCGTCGGACGATGGAAAAGGTGTTGGTGAACGTCGGTCGGAAAGTGGAGACGCTGACGCCTCCGACTCAGGCTCGAGCTGCCATTGATACGTATATAACGTTGATATGTCACTACAATTTCAGACAAAGAATAAAAGAGCTTACAGTGAGGGAGGATGTCCAATTGATTGAGCGCGCCATTTGCTTTTTGTTGTGCTTACTGTACAAGTTGCAGTGCCGGGCAGGCTGAAGGAAATGCGAGGAAGTACTGGCACTGGCAGTGGCAGCAGGGGAGTGGCGAAGCGTCACGGCGTTACGAAGGTTGACTGTGACGGTGTCACATGGTTTTGACCACAACTCAAACTTTGTAACAGCTGCTCAATTGTCACTTGTCGATGATCAATTCGAGTAGATTAAGATGGGGAGACAAGATAGAACGCTATATTTTCTATTAATAAACAGCAAAATTACGGATTGCGCGATCAACTATATAGTGTTGCAACTACAGGGAAATACAGTAGTGCCATTGTTGTTAACGTTCGCAGGCACAGGGAAATCAAGGACGACCAATCCGGTAATCAAATTCTCGTCGGTGGTAGCAGCACGGGTGTTGTTGGCAACGACCGCAGCAAACGCAATACCCTGAAGATCTCCGGGTACGTAGGCCGTGAATTTGCCCTCACTTTCCTCGACGGCGGTGAAACGGGGAATGATACCATTTAGGTAGGCGACATAGAGTTGAGTGTTGTTATACTCGGCAGGACGAGTAAAGTCGAGGGTGACATTTGTTCCAGCTGCGGGTACCGCCGGCTCGAATGCGAGAGTGGGGAGATTCTTAACCGGGAGTTGTGGGTTGCTCTCAGGGCAGCGGCCAATGAATTGGGCTACAACGAGATTAGTTAACTGGATGAGGAATTTAGGGAGTGACGTACAGGCCAACGACCAAACACCGTTGAACCCAAGCGCAGTTTCGAATGGGCCGCTCCAAGCAGAGCCCTTCAGGACAGCAGAAGCAACCCAGGCAGATTGGCTAGCCTCTACAGACAGGATGTTAGCAGCAACCTCCAGCGTATTCTTGTCCGAGATGAAAGCGGCGGCGCCAGTGTATGCGGCTTGACCAACGACTTCCAGGTTCAACGAGGTTGCGGCGAACTCCTCGGGAGAAGTGAAGGTACTGGAAAGGAGGTGTGATAAGCGGGTCACATGTGCGTGCAGGGAAAGACTCACAAGTTGTATTCGCAAGGCTGGACGGCTTCAGATCCGAGGGCACCACGCAGGAACTCAACGTGGGTATTCTCGTGCTCACGAATCTGCTCAAAACGACCGCGGACCCAGTCGGGGTAGCCAGCATCACGGAAGGCAGCTGCGTCAAAGCGTTGCAGTCCTTCGCTATAGAAGGCATCCTCGAGAAGCTCGAGAGTCAAGGCGAACTGAAGAACCTGAGTATCTAGGGGCTCGTCAGTAAGAGCGTCACAATATGTATGTTTTCAAATACCGTTTATGGAGTTGGCTGGAGCAGCAGTTTCGTTGCTCTGACGCTTCTGGATGCTGGGGGCAGCGAACACGAGGGAGGCACCAGAAACGGCGCTCAGAATAGTAGAGAACAACATAGTGAAAGATAGATCGCGGCTAGAGAATGTTGTTGGGCGAGTTGAGGGTAGTTCGTCGCCGTAACAGCAGAGGATCCTTTTATACGACTTTGAGAACATGCCAGTGGGCGGAAGTGGTGGATAGTAGAACCCGACTAGCGACGAGGGCCACATCCGCTACTTCTCGCCAACGGAACGTCTCCCTTGAGAGAAGACCAGTGACGTCCATCATTCCCCGGCCTTTTGTTTGAGAGCATCCGCTATGGTGGGCGTGGTCGTAAACTGGTGCCAGTGGTGAACAAGTTAGAACCTCGAATACCTTGGGCGGGTGTTTCCGGTCGGCAGAGGGCGCCGGCATTTAGCAATGTGGGCGTCCATTTTAGGCGACGTCATCAAATTTGCTTCCGTGACTTTGGGACTGCGGGGGCGGCTCGCACTCTTTCCAGAGCAACACCTCATCCAAGACGAGGGCAAGGATAGTTACCAGCACTTTGGACTAGTTCATACAGTCTCAATTGGTGCACTTGTGGACAGTTCTTTGTGCCTTTTTTCGTGCTGTAAAGGACTCCTGAGATATGTGATCGTCGTCCAGTCGTGTTGCATCGTCCTTTTCGTCGTGGGACCACAAATGCTCACGGGATCACCTGTGATTGTCATCGTGGACAACCCGGTGGTAGAACGAAGCAGAGTGAGTGCTCTAAATGATTCTTCCGTCCGTGTTTGTCTCACACACTCTTTGAGACAGGATGTGTCATACTCTGGGGAGTAGGCAGTTTAAGACCCGAGCTCTCATCCCCGGCTGGCTATGACTATCGTGTTGCTGTTGAAGCAGTCAGCCTGTTCCCTGACCGCTTTGAACATGACAAACCTGCTGCTCGCTCCTGCGTCGCTCGCCGCACTTTTCACATATGATGCATCAGTGGTAGCGGTATTTGGCGCCGTTGTCGCCACCGTCCTTATCGCAATCCACCTCAGGTCCTTGAAGTGGAAGCGCATGCCTCCCGGGCCCAAACCTGTCCCCTTCATTGGGAACACTCATCAGGTTCCGTCCGTCAAACCCTGGTGGACATTTGAGAAATGGAACAAGGAATATGGTGCGAGATGTATTTTTACCGTATTAGTGCGGAAGCAACCACTTACCAGTTTTCAGGTCCGGTCATCTCATTCTGGCTTGGAGGAACACCTGTAATTGGTAGGTCGTATCTTTCGGACAAATCGGCGTTGTCATGATCCAAAGTAGTGTTGGGCACTGCGCAGGCGGCTTGGGATTTACTGGACAAGCGGTCGGATATCTACTCGAGCAGACCGCGATTCGTTGTGGCGTACGTATAGCTGGCGCCGTGCATACTATCGCGGCTGACGTGACTGATACACGGGTTTCAGAGGTGAAATTCTTTCTAACAACATGCGTGGATTGATGCTGCCCTATGGAGAGGCATGGCGCAGATGGAGAAAGGCGAGTTTAAACCTTCGTCCCACTGATCTTAGATCTAATCAGTATGGCGCGATAGGTTCTACACAGTGGATTCCATTCTCGAAGAGCCGAGGCCTATACGCCAATACAATCTTTAGAAGGCAAGATCACTCTCGTAGATATGCTGTCTAAACCGCAAGAATGGGAGCGAAACTTCAGAAGGTATTCTTCTAAGCCCGCCTTTAATATTGTTGACGCTTATGGGTACGCCGTGCGGTACCATCAGATATGCTGCCAGTGTCGTTACCTCCGTGACTTACGGGCGCCGTATAAATTCTATTGACGAATGGATAGTCAAAGAGAATATTGCTGCTATGGACTGTGCGTATCGCCAGCATACTATCAGGTGTGATTCGCGTTCTAACAGTGGGATCTAAGACCTCATGAGGTGCGTTCCTTGCTTAAACATAACACATATGTTTGCTGTGTATGGGGCTAAATGATTATTTAGTGTGAAGTGAGTGACATTCTCCAGCTCAGATCTTCCTTCATGGTATCTGACACTCCATAGTATTCCGGGAAAATACCTCGTCGAGAGCTGGCCATGGCTTCTCAAACTCCCTCGTGCCTTGCAATGGTTCCGCCGAGAACCCGAGGAATACCAGCAGCGTGATATCAAGCTCTATACCAGCCTTCTCGACGATGTCAAAACGCGAATGAACAACGGCACGGCTCCGGACTGTTTGACATCGCAGACGCTTCTTGACCAGGGATTTGTACCCGGCGATGACAACGGGTCTGCGCACATCGGGAGAACCCTTTCGGAGTTGGATATTGCGTATGCCGTCTCATCGCCCTTTGGAGCTGGTATAGATACGGTGATCACTGTATGTTTGCTTGCTCCCGACCATCCGCTCATTGTGTATATCTTAGACTGCCGGAACCTTGTCAAGCTTTGTTTGTGCGTGGATATACCTGTTCAGACGACATGTCGCTCAATCTTTTTTTCAGTGGCGATGCTCCATTTCCCGGAGGTTCAAGCTAAAGCCCAACGTGAGCTCGACACTGTGATAGGACCCTCTCGCATGCCCGAGTACGAAGACAAGGGCGAACTACCATATATTCGCGCCATCGTCGATGAAACCTTGCGGTGGAGACCCGTGGCCGTCCTCGGTGGCAGTCCACACGCAGTGACGGCTGATGATGAGTACAAGGGAATGTAAATATCGCGGGCTGCTATTAACCAAACTGCCTTGTCAAACTGATACTGATTTTCTCATGCAGGTTTATACCTAAAGGATCGACGGTGTTCGCTAACATGGCGTAAGCTTGCTTTCAACATGCAATCTAGCACAGCGCAAGCTGATTCCTCATGCCCCTATAGTGGCATCATGCGAGATCCCAATATGTTTCCATCTCCGGATGATTTCATTCCAGAACGCTTCCTCATATCCTCACCTCTCTTCAACCCACGTTTTGCTCCCTTCGATCTCCCTTTCGGATTTGGAAGACGCGTCTGCCCAGGTTCACATCTTGCCCGCAACTCCCTCTTCATTAGCATTGCTCGCCTTCTGTGGGCATTTCACATCAAGCCTGCAACCGACAAGGAGGGTAAAGAGGTCCTCCCGGACCCTTGGAACTACACGAACGGGTTCAACTCGTTTCCTGTGAGCTTCCAGTGCAAGTTTGAACCGCGGAGTCGGGAGGTGGTGGGTGTCATAAAACGAGAGGGAGCTGCAGCCCTGGACGAGCTGAACAGTCGGTGGACCTAAATAATCAGAGTTCATTTGGTCTTCCCTAGGCAGACCGAAGCTTTGTGACCAAGAGACACCAGTCGGGGAACAATTATCAAGAATCGAGCACGATGTAACAATTTTTCACTTGACTCCCCATTTTTCCGTTTTCCGAAGACAGTTGTCAATTTTCAAGCAATCCAGTTACATATGTAAAGAGTCTGATGCATCCAGTGAAATTCTTCCATCCATGGCCAAAAAAGAAAAGAGAAAGGGAGAGAAACGACCAAAAAAGAAGAGCAAAACAGCGATATGTAACGTGGGCTAAAAGATCACTAAACGAACGCAGAACGAACGCGAGAAGTATTTTGGGAGGAGGAGGAGGGGTCCCTACTAGGAACGCCGGAAGCCCTACACCGTATACAGGTGGCAGGCATAAAGTTGTGCCCTCCTCCTTTCATAGTCATGTCGGGTTTCTGGACGTGTCAAAGACGTGCCAAAAGCTCTGCAGAATACAATGATCAGTTGCGGGTGCCGATTGCATGCTTCTATTATACGCACCGAAGGCCGCTCCCAAAAGAAAGGCAAAGCCACTTATCCGTGGCCAATTGGGTTGGTCTGGCCGGGACCAACGGGATTGGTGTTCCAACCGGGGTTGGGTGAGGTGCCAGTGCCGGGAACGACAGGGCCGACCCCGGTTCCGGGGGGAGGTCTGTCCAAAACGACGACGACACCGTCAGCAGCCTGAGGGAGGGGTGCGGCGCTGACGAGAGCGGGGAGAATGGCGAGTGCGGTGGCGAAAATGCGAAGGAACGTGGATACCATGATGGTGAGTAGTGGTAGTTGAGTGGTAGTGGTCTAGTAACTTAGTAGTAAGGCTGTTTAGCTCTTTGGTTGCTTGCTGGACGTCAGTCATCATTGCTGAACGCTTTATATACCATACGAATGTACTCGCGCCACGTGAACCCAGAAGAAAACCAAGCCTCGCTTCGACATTTGTTCGGCGAATCCTCCTCTTTCCAATGACTTCAGGTGGGCAATATTCCTCGCCAAAAAGCCTACCACGGAAGCCCAAGCAGACAAACGGCAAAAAAGCGTTGACGATCCGGTCAATCAACGCTAATCCCCGGTCAATAATTTGACTCGTTCCTAGTACTTCATACTGATTTGTGACTGGTACCAACCCGGCTAGTGAAATCTAATATATAGGCCTGATACCCAGGGGTTTGTGTAGGGGCTGTCAGGTCATACCCCTGGACGGTTCCATAACCGTTATGAGCGTCGAGCAGGGTTTGACAACAAGGATAGATACTGGGAAAGGTAACAGCCAACCTGGAGTTCGGGAAAAATTATTTACACCGATAGTTATCCTCAGAGGATGTACATGAAGTACTGGCCTTGATATGATTGCTAGTTGGGTGCAGATGATCTCCCAACCTTGAGCGTGAAACCGTCTGCTGCCACACTGGTTGACGAACTGGGCTGCGATTGTCGCCAACCTCTGCTCCACGGTCATAGTAGATGGGTTGAGATGCCGGACGGACGACCCGGGGTCCCGCGCGGCCCGAAATGCACCAATTGACCCTAATCTCCCCAACGAGTATGTCACGGTCTCGACTTCTCTTGCCCGAGACTGGGATGAGTTAAAAGCCCGCGTTACTCTCTGCAAGAAATACGCACCGTCTAGCTGCTATCGACTTCATTCATCCACTACAAACGCATTCGAACTGTATGACCCTTCCAAGTCTAGAAACGCAACATTCTCTCAGATGCAATGGTGCTATTCTTGAATGTATTTCACCTGTTGTGCCCCTCGATGCGTCACCAGGAAAGTCTGCGGTAATCTGGTGCCTGAAGTCATATACATCAACTGCGCGAACAGTCGAGATGCTCAGATGGACCATGGTTCAACCAGTCACCAGTTGCATGAACACGTCAACTCGAGAGGTTGATCACTGGTGGGTATCAAAAAAACTTGGAGGTCATCTATACAGCCCTGAGACATCGTGATGAACAACAAAGTTGGGCCTTTCTTCTATATCAAGTGGGAAAGTGAGTCAGTCGAGAACGAATTGCATATTGAGAGGAAGAAGTACACACTGGTTCTGGCCACTTCAAGTTGTCGGAATGAACGAACGGTTATCACACGGCCAAACGTTTCGATGACCTGAGGATAAAACAAGTGAATTTTAATCCGTCCCTCAGATCAGGTCACCGTGCACGTGATCTGTCCTAAGGTTGTCGTTGCGCCAGGTGATCCACAGGGCAATAGAATGTACTGGCCGTGTATACTACAGTGTTTCCCCGGTCCTTGTCCCGGCACCGGTCCCTGTCCCATCAGCGAAAGATCCTTATTCCCAGCATACTGCTACCATGGTACCGTCACTCTTTTTATATATATGCTTACAGTATGTAAAGGGCTACCTTTCTCTACATTCCGATGTGGCGATATGTTGCGAACAGATTCAGATGAAGCCAGAGAGTAGCCGGAAGTCAGGGTTTTTTGAACTAGAAGTTTACTGCGAGAGCAAACTATGAGTCAAGGGTCTCTCAATGTTGATTTTTATGTGATAAATATATAGCTAGGCATTCCTACAATGTACATGTATGCTTGATCACTGGTATTGTCGGTGTGGGATGTAACTGCACACAGTCGAAGTGAGGGCGGTACGAAAGCGTGACATTGGTGAGATGAACAAAATCTGATCTATTGGGCGCTCAGTGATTGCCTCCATTTGGGACGACCGTTGTATTGGGTCAATTTCGCTGTCACCGTCAAAAAACCAGTCCCACCCCCCAATGCCAGGCCGCGCAAAATCCGAAGCTGTCAAGGCACAAATAGAGTTGGAGAAGAAGGAGTCGCAGATCTTGAAGGCGGCTGTTGCGTATCTGGCAGACCAGGAAGAGGGCGGAAAGAAGCGGGGGGCGCGACATTTTGCAGATGAGTTCGGTGTCTCAAGCTCGTACAAAAGTGTGCTGCGACGGGCACAAGGAGGACTCTCCATGTCTGAGTACAATGCTACTAAACAAAAATTGACTCCCATACAGGAGGATATTTTGGTTCAGTATCTCACCGAGTGTGCTGATCGGGGATTGCCTTTCACTCACGAGCAACTATACGAAGAGGCCAGCCACCTCTACCACTCACTCAACGGCGACGATGCACCACCCCTGGGCCAAAACTGGGTCGACCGCTTTCTCACCCGACATCACACGCTCCTTCAAACCCACTGGAGTAAGCCACTAGATATGCAGCGGGCACAGGCTCTAAACCCCAACAATGTCCGACACTGGTACGAGGAGTTGGTGCAGAAGCACATCGTAGACAAAGGGGTTGTGCCAGAGTTAATCTATGGTATGGACGAGTCAGGTTTCCCTCCCGCTCACCAAGGGAAAGAGCGTGTCATCGGAAGTCGGGGGACCAAAACACAACACAAGCAGGGTGGGGCTGACCGCGAAAATGTCACAGCCATCATCACAATATGTGCGGATGGTACTACTCTCCGGCCGACGATCATCTTCAAGGGGAAGAACTTCCTGACGAAGTGGGGAGAAAACAATGGGTCGGGTGCATCGTCAGTCATTTGTCTTTTATAGTTCAAACAAGCTGCTAACAATACTACAGTTTTTCGCACTCACCAAAGGGGTGGACAGATCGTGAGATCGCGCTCGAATGGTTAGAGGACTTCGATGAACTGACCAGAGAGAAGGCTAATGGCCGAACACGAGTTCTCCTTCTCGATGGGCATAGCTCGCACTACTCGATCGAGTTCCTGGAGTATGCGAGCGCAAACAACATCGAGATCTTGGCATATCCTCCTCATTGCACCCATGCGTTGCAAGGACTTGACGTAGTCTGCTTCGCAAAGATGAAGGAGGTCTGGAAGACTATTATCAGCGCCTTCGAGAGGAAGGAGAAGAGGGCAGTCAAGAAGGATGACTTCGCACACCTATTTGGTTGCGCATTCATAGAGACATTCATGGGTCCCGACAGCAAGGCCTTTATCCAATCTGCATTCCGGGCCACTGGCATTCACCCCTTCAATCCTACTGTCATCACCTCCCAACAGATGAAGCCCAGCACCGTAACCTCAATCAGAGGTCACGGCATTATTCCCCTCGAGCAACCGAGTCCGGTTCGGGCTGTGGCGGCGGTTCTTCGTTTCGCTCGCTTCGATGGCTGTGAAGATGCGTCCCAGGCGATTGCAGGACCTTCTTCATCTTCGCGACAATCGCAAACCAATGCCAGTGACCCAGGGACAAGCTCAGACGAGCACTCAACAGATTCTGAAGACGATATCCCTCAGACACCATGTCCACACCGCAAACGAAAATGGAACATTACCGACGCACCACCTGTCGACCCGAGTTTATACACACCCAGTAAGCGTGTGCGGATCCTCTCTGCCACCCTTGCAAGCACGTCATCAGGAAGCTTCCTCGTCTCCAGCAAACCGGTTACTTCCTCTCAACGGATTGCCCCTCCTGTATTCGAACATCCGCCTCCCTCTCCTTCACCTGATTGGACACTGCTTCAAAAGCGTCAGCAACTGTCGTCTATGTCTCGGGAAGAGTTAGAGAGATATGCTGAAGGACTCACCGTCTCACTTGCATCTGCCAAAAGCCAAATTCAAGCACGCGATGGGGTTATTGAATTTGCGCATGCACAACTGGTCATTCAGGACCTGTACGCCAATCGGCTCAACGAGAGCTTGCAACGGCGGGAAACCAAGAAGAAGCAGAGGAGTGAGGTGTTGTTTCCAGAGGGGAATGGCCGTGTTCTTACGGATACGCAGTTCAGGGAAGAGAGGAAGAAGCAGGAGGAGAGGAAGAAGCGCCAGGCAGAGGCATTGTCGCAGAGGAAGGCTGGAAGGGTGGCGAGCCGGCTCGAGAAGAAAGAACTGGAGAGGAGATGGGAGAAGATAAAGGCCAACCACGTCAAGGCTGTGGCAGTTTGGGAGGGGATTTGTAAGCAGATGCGCGTTGAGGGGACTCGGGTTGCTGATCTCCCGCCAAAACCGAAGCGCGAAAAGAAACCGAAGCCTGCAAAGAAGGGGCGGTCAGAGAAACCGAGGGGGGAGGGGATGACACTGGCAGCGAGGATGACGACAGCGGAGGGGATGATGGAGAAGGTGGGGAAGACGAGGGAGAGGGAGGTGAGGCTGATGATGAGGAGTTGGAACCAGAGGAGAACGAAGAGGAGGATGGGGATTATCTTGAATGATTATGGTGCCGGTCGCTCAAAATGTTTGTGTCGGGATGTGCGAGCTTGAACTGAGTGCTGCATGGTGTTGCTCGTCGAGCTGAGTCTGGTTGAGTCGAGTTGAAGTGTGAGTGTGGAACGCGAACGCCATGTGTTTGATCATTGATCGAACGTGACATCACAATCATCTGTGACCTGATCTGAGGCAATTCGGCGTCACTGTCCGAATTGGGGCGGGTCAAGGACCAGGTTTTGTGACCAATCCAACACCTTCGCAAAATAACATCGCACCTTCCCCAACGTGTCCGATGCTCTCTTACAGTATTGTAAAAGGCGGGTAACACTGTCTTCAAGCACATGTACATATCCGATTGACCAAAAACAACGGGAACCACATATAAATTGAGTGAACTAAAGAGTCGGGACAAGGACCGGGGAAACACTGTATCAGTTGAGCGGTGTTGCAACTTTTTCAATGTTCAGCATACCTATCACGAACGGGGGGTTCTTGTACCACAAATTCTATACCAATCGATGCAGAAGCTTCTATTCAGTAATTCTATAGCAAAGTTATAGATATAGTATTGGGGAGAGGATGGTCGGAGGGATGCCGGTAGAGAGTGTACAATCGCAGCAGAGTTGCAAAAGGCGTCACAAATCAGTCACGAATCCGAACGAATGGTCCTTCCTTGTTGGGAGCGGCAGCCCCTCGGCCACGTCAAAATTTGTCAGCGGATGACAGCGGCTTGGGGCGTCTCGACGACGGCCTGGACGGCATGGACATGGACGAGGGATGGTCGAAAGTTGCAACTTGCAACTTGCAACCTCAGGACCTTGAGCGCTCAAGCCATTGTCACGCCCGTTGCTGAAAATCCGCATCCTTTCCTTTCATATCTGTTCCTACCTCAATCGGTCTCCACATTTGTATGTGAATAGTATTTTTAGACAAAGTCCAGTACTTCGATTAGCTTACTGCGAGCAGGTCGAGCGAGGATCTGCATTGGCGCCGGAAATCAACTCTTGTAAAACACCTCCCCGCACGTCTCACTCTCTTACATCCCTGCTGTAGACATAAAAAATTATGTAGAATACTTAGTTAAGGTCTTGTTCATGTTATACTAGCCCCCCTTGGGTCATCATCCCATGGGACAGTGCCCAGAGGTAGTGTTGCAACAGATGTATATTTTCCAACACCGCTCAACTGATAGTACTATACCGCAATGCCATCATAACCAACGTTTGCCAGCACGGCCGCCGGCGGAGCATTTCGCTAAACATTGAAATATTGATCAGGGGCTTGGACAAGCTGGGACACATCTGTGGACCTGCGAAAGATTGCAGTCTAAATGGTAGAGTCGTTTGATGAGGGTATATGTACAATGTATGTCAAGAAAAGTGGTTCCATCCAACCTCTATAAGATACCAGCCACGTGCCGCGTCCTCGTTCCTAATAATCTCCTACTAGACCGAGTCTGCCAACCAACTTGAAGTAGGTGCCTCAGGCTAATCTTCATCGTCGTGATCGCCATGATTCCCGAAGAGGGCCATAAGGTCGTCCATACCAAGGCGCATATTCTTCAACTTGTCACCCGAGAGAGCAGCGGTAGCGAGTGCTCGTTTCTTCTCTTGCAACTGCGGACAGATGCGTCATTCAATGTGAAGTCGCAGGCAAGATTTCAACGTGTGGCTACTCACTTCAAGAATACGCTCTTCAACGGTATTGGGGACCGAAAGCTTATAGATGTTGACATTCTTTGTTTGTCCTAGACGATGGGCACGGTCGAAAGCTTGGTCCTCTAGAGCAGGGTTCCACCACATGTCGACAAGAATGACATTGTTGCAGCAGGTCAAATTGAGGCCTGGATAAGCTGAATAAACCTACGCGCTGCGTTGAAGTAGATGAAAATTCTTACCAGTGCTGCCAGCTTTGAACGAAATCAAGATGACCTTGATACTATCCCTATTCTTGATTTTATCCAGGGATTCTTCACGTTTGACTTTGTTCATGGAGCCGTCATCTACAATCGACGTGTGAGCCCAAGAGCAATTGGATAGGAGGGTGGCAACCTCACATCGAACATAGCGTATCCCACGATCTTTCAAGAATGGCTCCAAAAGATCCAGCATTGATGTGAACTGGGAGAAGATGATAGTCTTCTCCTCGCCGTCCGAACGCTCCTCTATCTCGTCCAGGAGCGACATGACTTTGCGGGTCTTCGCAGAATCAGGAGGAAGATTGGAGTCTGGACGAGTTGACTTGCGTCGGGACTTTCTCATGAGATCATCACAGCCCTTGCAGTTCTCGCCTTCGCCTTTGTTGCTGGAACTCAACCTAGAAAAGCACCAACATGACTGTAAGAGAAGTGGATAAATGGAGATTACGAAGCGACACGTACTCGACTTGACAAAGCTGGCAATGCTTCACTGCGCCGCTGAGACCGAGGCCACCGAACATATCCGCAAGGTCATCATCGTCAGCAAGATCGTCGCTGCTACCTTTGGTGGCTGCCTTTGGGTCCACGGCCTCTTTGTCCTTCTTATAGTCGTGCACAACCAGAGACGGATGGTTGCATGCTAAAAGAATCACAAGCTCAGCAACCTGCATATGAACATGCCCAAAGATACTCGCCTTGACGCATCCTCAAAAGCAGCACCAAAATTGACGTGTACGCCTTGGCGGCTTCGCCGCCTTGCTGCAGCTTCTCCATGCTCTTCCGCATCCGCTCTTCAACTGTATCGTAGAAGGCTTGCTCCTCAGGATCAAATTGACAGTGGACATGGTTGACCACACGATCCGGAAGGTCCAGCAAAGGTTTTCCGTTCAGGACCGTGGTTTTGGTACGTCGAAGCATGGCTGCTTTCAGAACAACCTATGTTGAGGGTGATTCATTATGAGACCAGCTGAAGAATGGTCACGGAAGCTTACCTGCAATCGCTTCATAGCTCGGATGGGCTTATTAGCTTTCACCGGGGCGGCAATTTGTACCTTGAATGTCGGCCAATCGTTGAGTGGCTTCAGTCGCAGGAATTTAATTAGAGAGTACAGCTCTTCGACATTGTTTTGCCTGTGACATGACGGTGAATATGGGAGCTTATAGATGGGGGTCGCTTGCTTACATCGGTGTACCAGTCAAGCACCAACGATACTTGGCCTCCAGGGCACAACAGGCAATGGCAGCCTTGGTAGTGCGATTCTTGATGTTGTGCGCCTCGTCTGAAGCACAGTGAGTCCTAACCCGTTCATCCACCAGATATATTGGCATACCTAACACGATGCGCCACCACTTCACACGAAACAAGGCATCCTTCTTCTTTGTGGTCTTCTTCAAGGTCTTACCAATAACGGAGTCGTCGGAATCGTCGTCAGAGTCATCAAGGGTGGTCTGCTTCTTCTTTGACTTGCTTTCGTCCTTCGCATTTGGTGCAAACGCGCCATGTTCCGAAGTCACGATGGAATAAGAAGTAACCACGACGTGTGCGTTTCCCAATACGGTGGGATCTAGAGAATGTTGGTCAAAGGCTGCGTCTTACCGTATGGAATTACGCGCACCTGTGGTTCGGCTCGCGCCATGGTGTTCGACAACTCGAAGCCCAACAGTCATCTTCTTGATCTCAGCAACCCACTGGCCGACAACTGCAACAGGGCAAATGACCCTGTAGGATTCAATATAAGTTAAAGTATATGACATAGACGCGAGGGAAACGCACAAAGTAGCTCTGGAATGGCCACTGGTCTTCATATCCGCCTTGGACGGCAGACCCTCAACAATCCGCACTAGTGTTTGAATGGTTTTGCCCAAGCTATCCCCTCCTTTCAGTTATCCACAACCACCATCTCGAAAAACAACCACTTACCCCATGTCATCAGCCAATATCCCTCCAAATTTCTTTCCCGACTCTCGCTCTGCCATCCATTTGCGTCCCTGGACCTGATGTGGGAGAAGGGTGATCTCGTCTCGGAACCCATCGACTTTAGTGTCCTCCTCGGTATACTCGTGATGTTCCTCTCCCTCGTTTACTTCCGCGACCAAATCTTGAAGAGCCTTCTGCGCTTCTGCGGGGGTAAGGATAGGATCTGCGTCCATGTCGTGACGCCGGAGGTCGAACCATTCTTCGTTCGAGGCAGCAGGACGTGGAAGAGGGTTCAAGTATGGGGGGATCTTGGCGGGAGCAAGAACAACTGTTGGTTTGGTGGCAGGCAGTGGCATGGGACGAGAAGGACCGGCATTGGGTCGGGTGTTGGTTTGCTGAGGGTTGAAGGGACTGTATCCACGTTCAGCTTTTATAGAGTCAAAACATGACGGAAACTAATTACTCACTTCTCGCCATCTTCATCTTCATCATCTGAGATGATGACGTGACGTGACCTCGCTTTAGCCAACGGGTTTGACACTACACGGGTAATCTCTACAGAACCATCTGTATCTGTCGATGCTATCGACTGGTGAGATCGTTCGGAATTCAACATCTCGTAGATACACCAAGAGGCCGAGAAAGCTCACGATAGCGGACGCCGGGGCGTTACCCTTCGAAACGGGTCTGCCTACGGCAACTGGGTACAGACCACCGTCCTCTGCCAGGGCTTTGCGGCTGTATCACAAACAATCAGCAAGTGAGATCGAATATTCGAGCCCATGAGTCTTTGACCCAGGCAAGCGGTCCCTTTATCACGCTCAGTCACGTTGAACGCGTGTTTCCGCCTCGAAGCCACCGACGCGTTCCCGCGGAACCAAAGTGATCGCCCCTAGTGAAAGTGCTTACAATCTTTCCATTTCAACGGATGATGAGTAAGATGCAAATGGTTCTGCACCGATGTATGTGCCAACGGCGAGCTGGAGGAGGGGGGGATGGTGGTTGGGTAAAGAGAGGTTGAAAGTCGAAGTTGAACATGAAACGCGTTAATTAGCACAAAGGCCACGTGCCTGGTAAATAGGCGCTCCTTCCAGCCTCTTGTTGAGGCCACGGCATAGAGCGTACATGAATAATAGTCGATTTATTACTGGACCTGTCTATCCAGCTGAGTATAGGGTGAAAGTCTACTAGGATGTGCTTTGGTAAGGAGTATCTCTAAATACGTCCGGATGTAATAGCGTGTAAACATGACGCGACGTGAGGGGTATAGATGAACAAAGTCATGGCGAGTTACGTGTCCTGGAGTGATGGCTTTGATTTACTCTGGTTTTCCGGCGCGACCGGCCTCGGCTTCCTCGAGGGGGACGCGTTCGTAATGGCTTTTGGAGGTGAATTTTGGCGCTGGGCGTTGCGACTCGTTGTGCTTGACCCACGTGTACGCTACCGAACCACCGAGAATGACAGCGATTGATGTCGCACGTCCACTGCATATCTGTGAGCTGACTGGATTGCCGAACAAGAGCAAGAGAAGAACGTACGTTGTAATGATGTCTTTGAAGATCCATTTGCCGAGTAACGATCCTGCGACGCCTCGTACAGCAGAGGAAACCATGTGGGTAATCGGAGAGGTGACTTTGATAGAGAGCAGGCTGGCGATGCTCATCAAGAACCCGATGCCGCCCTAAAAAGGAGAGTTCAGACACTGCATTTGAGAACAGTGAAAAGAGGGGCTTACTGTCACAATGGAGCCCAGGATGAATGCGGTGAACAGTGAAATGCCATGCGAAGGTGCGGGATTATCACCAAACAACAAGTCCACGATATCAGGTACTTCTCCAGCCAAGACCATGATGGGAATAAGAACGATTGAACTGAGCAGGTTCGTGTACCACGACAGGTGAAGCGCGCTGCCTTTGACGACATCCAAGCTCTTCTTGATGACGACTGAATGGACTGCAGTGATCAAAGAACTTGAAACACCAAATGCGATGCCTGTCAATGAGACGGGGATAGCGTCCAGGAATACTCCGATGAAGAAGCCGACAGTAACGATCGCGCAGGTCACGAGAACCAGGAAGGAGGGGCGAGCGTTGAGGAAGAAGAAAGATGCGACGACGGTGAATGGTAGCACCATTCCTCGGGCGACAGGGTAGAAAGACGCGTCGACATAGGACAGTGTATAGTTGCTGAAACTGTATCGAAACGGTTGTGTTTGCTGGGACGCTTGAAGTGCGAGATAGGGGATGGATGACATACCTAAGCCCCACAACATTCAAACCGACCATAGGTATCAAACCCTTGCACACCTGCAAGTCGATTTCCATAGGTAACTGCAGTAGCCCCATTGCGTGCGCCATTAGGAATAGAATGACCGCGACGACTAGCTGTGAGAAGAGGAAGAAGAGGGGGACAACGGTTTGATTAAGGACCCATTTGTTGCTGAAATCCGAGAATAGTCAGTGTGTGTCCTAGACGACCGACGAGTGGTAGCACGACGCACGCAATGACCATCTCAAGTCCATCATAATATGCCGTGAGTTTCGAGTAAGAGTAAAAGAGAAGCTTGGAGACATACAGCGAGTGCTGCCACGAGATAAAAAAGGACGGTCGCGGTCTGTATGCGGCATTTGAACGTGATCTCCGGGGGTTGGAACGGGAAGAAGGACGCACCACAAGACCCCTGGAAGGAGGCGGATTACCACCATTTGAAGGCGACATGTTCGATTCTCGTGACGCTGACAGACGGACGTTCGAGGGAGAGTTGCGAAACGGAGCCTTTTGATCGCTGCTGGCAAAATAGTCATTGGCGCCCGGCAATCAATAACCGTCTCGGAGACTCAGTACTCAGTACTCAGATCTCAGATCTCAGACCTCACGACCTCTGCTCGCAATGGATGCCATTCCGCAGAGGTCTGGACTCTGGAGAGCGATGTAGAATAGATTTCAGTAAGTATAAAACGCACTAACCGAGCTCAAGCCGGCGTGCCGTCCGGGCTTACCGTTGTATCGGTATTGAGAACAGCTCGTCCAGATGTTGAATCTGGAAGGGGGGTCGACCCCCCTCCAGACGAAAACACTCTGCAGAATAGATTTTAGACAGTCTGCCGCGTCTGCCGAGCCTCCTCATTGGCTCGCATATCTATTCCGTTACTTTTTGTACTCACCGTCTGTGTTTATCATGGTCAGTCTACGGTTGCGCAAACTTCCCAGCTTTGAGTGCATTTGAAAGTCAGACTCCGATTTTGTGTTTTATGCTCTCCAGATTCTCTACGGAATGGCATCCATTGAATATTACAATAACCTCGTTCAAACCTCGTTCCATTTGTTTCCAGTTGCTCAAGATGGCTTTTCAAATTCCCCACCGACACAGACAATCACATGACGGACCTGAATCATCGGTGCGATGGCCGAGCGGTCCAAGGCGTGTGACTCAAGCGACAGCTTGCCCTGCTCCAGGGTTTCTCATCTGGGTAACCAGGCGTGGGTTCAAATCCCACTCGCACCAACGTTTTTGCACAATCGTTCTTCGACTCGTCAAAGAAACAGACGATACACATTCTGGATCCACGGTAAATAAGTACATGCATCCTAGGCTCACACCAATCCCCTCTCGTACGTCCTATCGGCGCGCTGACGGTCTTGATTTGAGACTACATGCATCCTGCGAGGCAGTGCAAGCGGCGTAATTCCACCGGATTGTACCTATGCCTTACCCCTTATGACCTCCGCAGCTGGCAATGCGCAGTCGTCAGGCAATTGCAAATGAAAAAAGTTCCAACGGCTTACCATGTTCAGCCATCGCGTAAACAACACCTGACGGTCAACGTACTTCAGCATCCTCGAAATACACGCACAGAACAGTGCAACTTACTCATGGGATGCGCCGCAAATTGAATCGGGATGACGGATAAATCCACAACGCGAATGTTGCTTGTGCCATATACCTTGACATTCGCGTTTGATCAATACCGTGAGGGTTCTTGCTGTCAAGCAATCGGCGTACCGTGAGGTTCGTATCAACCACACCCCCAATCTCTCGTGGCATCATTGAGCAAGAGCATCCTGTGTCTGTATGGAGTAGTTCGCGTCAAAAAATCCATCTCGTTGAGAGATAAAAACTGCGACGCACGCCACGTAGAACCGAGGTAATTGCTGATCCACTCTGTTGTGGTGAGTTAGCACCAAAGAGGTACTAGTGAGGTACATTACACGGCTACCTTTAATTTGCTCGTCACTTTGAACATTCGGGCCAGGGTTAAGCTCGCGAGCGATGATATCCTTCAAAGGACTCGTCTCCGCAAGCTTGCGGGCAAAATGGAGTTGCTCCACGAGGATTTGAAGATCTAAAGATATGGACGTGTTCAGAGAGGGTTGCAGTTCGTAGATGAAACCAGACTCACCCGCTTCCATCTCGAAGTAGTGAGGATCAAAGTCCGGATCTTGAGAAGGATTGTTGGAAGTTGCGTGCTTTGAAGCAATCAGTCATCGGACACGCCGTAAATACTGCCCTAGACTCACAATAGTCCCCCTCGACAATGCATGGTTCACACAATTGAAGAAAGTGATATACTTCTTGCCAGGAACCGGGGGATCTGCTCACGTCTCAGCAAAAAGAACACAAGGCTTCCAAAGAAACAAGAACGCACTGGGGAACGACATCATTCCTTTCTGGAGGATCAACTCAGACGATGGGGACTTCCTATCGATGCGGGCGAGGTGAATCTTGTACTGCGCTTGTAATTCAGGAGAGTACGAGTCCCAGTTCTTCAGAATGTGTGCCTTTGCATTTTGGAAGACTTCCGGCGCCTTGGCCGAGACTGACTCTGGGCGAATGAAGGCAAAGCCGATGATTCCAGAGGTGTAGATACCTGTTCCTGTGACGCTGACGAAGAGAACGGAACAATTAGTTGATAGAGAAGAAGAAGCACGAAAGGGACCGCACTGTAATTTGAGGTGTTCTTCCGCCGTCTCGGGGTTGCGGAGAAGATCAAGCGTATCGTATGTGACATCATCTTTGAGTTCTACAATTCCCATAACTCCATGATGTTTCATTGAAATATGGGAGAAAGGACGTACCATAGCTTGTCGAGTGCCAAAAGTGTTCTTGCACATTCTCCCCGACGCCACGAAGGTCTATCTGCACAGGAACACCAATCCTCTCCAGAACCTCTTTCCTGCCAATCCCCGACAACTCAAGGATCTGTGGCGACTTAAGGGCACTGAAAGACGGATGTTAATAGGGAGGTATCTGAATAAACTGTAAGTATTGAGACTGACCCGGCACAGACGATAACCTCCTTGACTGCCGTCACGACGTGATCGCCTCCGTGCTGAAATGCGACACCGGTGGCTGTAACAACTCCCTCGATCACCTTCGTTACAATACGGGACACAAGTGCGCCTGTGAGGACTGTGAGATTAGGCCGGCCCCGGTTGGGCAAATAGAATGCCTGCGAGCGAGAGAAGGGTCTGAGCGTTTGTGAAGAGGTTCAGAGAATATAGCATACCGTTGAGGAGTAGGTGCGGGTGTGGGTGACCGGGTCATAGGTATTAGGTGTCAACCAAAATCCGTTGATCTTTAAGCAGACTGAGTATAAGAAGGGCGATAATTGCATGTAATGGAAAGCCTTACATCGCCTCCAAACTAAACATGCTGCGTGAGTGACACCATAGCAGCGGTGAAAAGTCACAAACCACTCACAGGATCTGCGGCTGTCGAAACACCGTTCTTCTTGAGGGCCTAGGAATGCTGTCAAATCAGTGCATCATAGTACGGGGTATGATACTCACCTCCGAGGTCAATATCTCAAGTTCTATTCCTGCTGGTGGATATGAGAGCTTGAGGGGACCATCAGTCCCAAGACTGCCTTCCGCCGCTCGTAAATTACCTCCAGGGGTGTTAGGATCTGTAGGTGGTACATATCTGGACACACGGTATTATGCACGATGGTTCATATGAGGGATAGAGCACGTACCCTTCGAACTTGCGAGCCAGACGATCGAAGTGCTTGAAATTCCATCCAGGATTTCCGAGGCGTTCAAAGTCTAGGCAAACGATTTAGGTCGGCATTGCATCTCAGTAAATGAAGCGTACCATTGATATCTTCTCCGTCGGGTCTCGTATAACACATGAAATTGATTGCAGATGAGCCTCCCAGGCCCTTGCCACTAGGGGGTGCCAAACGTCTGACGTCACTTGAGAGCTAAAGAACAGGCTGAAGAGTTGCCTACCGGTGCCAGATGCGATCTACTGCCGATGGCGCATGTACTTGTTTACTCTATTACTTGACATATTAACAGAGCATACAGAAACGCAGAAACGTTACTTACCACTCGGTGATCCCATGAATATAAGTCATTTCCAAAATGACTGCCATAAGAAGCAGGACGGACTACAATAGATGCTTATGAGTTTCCTTCGCTGTGAGATACCCAATTGATGATGGACATACGCAAGTTCGGATCGTCGATGTTCTCTTTTCCTGCTTCGAGAACGAGCACAGTGTTGCTAGGATCTTCGGTGAGTCGTGCTGCAAGAGTCAACCCCGCAGTCTATTGACAAGAGTGAGGGGTAGACACAAGATGCAATGCGAAACTTTGACTCACACCAGCTCCTGTGAACTGGTGTCAGTGCCCACGAAGGTGTATGCAACACAGGGAAGCTCACCGATGATAATATAGTCGAATGAGCCTTTGGCTAGGACGTCGTTGAGTGAAGCAACCATGGTCGTGGAAGCAATGCAGTCCTGAGTATCTAGGATGTATTTATATACAAGAAGCACGCATCGGGGTCACGCCGGGGTTACGAAGGCGATTGTCAGTGGAAGGTGCGGGATTATGGGCTCGTCTCGTGCAAGGTAAAACTTTTGCCAGATTAATCTGTGAAGTTGAGCAATCCAATTGTAAGCCATGGGAAGCAGGTGACGATAATAGGTTGGCGTACCGATTCGTGAACCAGCATCGATATGGTTCCGAGGTGACATTCCATTTCGGAGGTTCTGTCATCCCACAGCGAGCAGTATGCACATGGGATCCGCGAAGCGAAACCAAGGATTGCCACAAAGCATGAAATTACTTCCGAGTCGGAGTCGGGACCCTGCCATTCTGACGTTCTGAGCACAATCTTGTCCGTTCATCGAGGAGATGCTCGAGCTTGGCCTGAGCTCGTGCCCACAAGGCGTAGCGGCGCAACAGCATAAGCAGATTGTCAGCCGTAGCACGTCTCACAAAACCCATCGGCCTGAGTGAGTACAATGAGTTCATGACAGAGCACCGTAAGGCGCCAAATGACTCACGAACACGTGTCATCCTCATTAGGGGTTACTAT
Source organism: Cristinia sonorae (assembly GCA_021029105.1). NCBI lineage: Eukaryota > Fungi > Basidiomycota > Agaricomycetes > Agaricales > Stephanosporaceae > Cristinia > Cristinia sonorae. The sequence goes on from JAEVFJ010000011.1 coordinate 286,415, forward strand.
TAGCGCCAAAGCGCGACGCGTCCAGTCGCGTCTCTGCCGAGGACAACTTGGCTCAGAACTCCTTTCGCCACACCCACAACCGCCATTTCTGCAGCAAGCACCGCCTCACATTATGGACAGCGATTATGAGGATACAGGACCAAACCCGACCATGTCTGACGGAAATGCCTGTAAGTCACACTCCACCATTGACCACTCCAAAAATGCCGACTCGCAAGACAAGTTCCAGAAGATACATTCCGCATTCTGCTTGCCACAGACAACCATATCGGATACGGAGAGCGAGATCCAGTGCGAGGGCAGGATTCCATCAACACGTTCAAGGAGATCCTACAATTAGCAGTGAAGCATGATGTGCGTTATTCTTACTTCTATGAGCTGGCCCGACTGTTCAAACCTTTATTCTAGGTCGACTTCGTTCTTCTTGCTGGAGATCTCTTTCATGAGAATCGACCGTCTCGGGATACTCTTTACCAAGTGACAGCCCTGTTGCGTGAATACTGTTTGAATGATAAGCCTGTTCAAATTGAGCTCTTGAGCGACCCGAATGAAGGAAAAGCTGCTGAGTTCTCGTTCGCCATTTTGTTTTATTCAGATGCAAACGGTCAACTGAGACAATGTATCATCTTAGATTTCCTGCTGTGAATTATGAGGATCCCAATCTGAACGTCGGCATGCCTGTCTTCTCAATACATGGGAATCACGACGACCCCCAGGGCGCAGGTCCGGTATGTACCCCCTTTGACTTGACCTACTGATTTCATTCTCAAAGAAGTCTTCTCAGCAAGGCGCGCTATGTGCCCTAGACATGCTGTCCGTAAGCGGCCTCATCAATTACATGGGCAAAATCGACCTTCCGGTCAACGACGCTGACGCTCTGAATACCGGTATCGCTGTAAAACCTGTCTTGCTGCGGAAAGGAAATTCAAGACTGGCCTTATATGGTATTGGCAACGTCAAGGACCAGCGGCTGCATTTCGAGCTGAGAAGCAACAGAGTGAGGATGTTCATGCCAAAGGATAAGGAGGATTGGTTTAACATTCTGCTGTTACATCAAAACCGGTGAGTTACGATTATGTGCCCAATTGTTCGACTTACTGACTATATTGAAACAGTGTCCCTCATGGTCCGCACCAGTCTGTTCCGGAAGGAATGTTCGACGACAGCATCGACTTAGTTGTATGGGGCCACGAACATGACTGCAGGATTGAGCCTGAGATTGTCGCTGGAAAGCGGTATCGTATCACCCAACCAGGATCCTCTGTTGCTACATCATTGGGTGACGGCGAGTCAATAGAGAAGTGCGTATTTATTCTGTCGATCCTGATGTCCTCTGAATGTCTTTCCAGACATGTCGGGTTACTAGAAATCTGTGGCAAGGACTACAAGTTGACACCTATACCGTTGCGCACCGTGCGACCGTTCGTATTGGACGAGTGCTCTTTGGATGAAGCTGCTGAAGATGAAGGATTGGACCTCAGTGACAAGATGGAGATTTCAAAGTACTTGAAGAAGCGTGTCAGTATTCCTCATATCCTCTGCCTTCTTCCAACGGAAATCACTCACACATTCGTCATAGGTGGACGAACTCATCAACAAGGCGAACGCCCTATGGGACGAACGAAATGCCAGAGCAGTTGAAGAAGGAGAGCAAGAATACCCTCGTATGCTCCCACTTATTCGTCTCAAGGTCTGTTTGCTCTCTATTTGATCATCTCAAATATATTCAGCAAACCTTCCCCCTCAGGTCGATACCACCGGCGTCAGCGAGATGTCCAATCCCGTCCGTTTTGGCCAGGAATTCCAAGGACGGATCGCCAACCCGCGAGATGTTCTCGTCTTCCATCGCGCCAAACGTTCCACCCGCGGCGCTAACGGCAAGGTGGTCGTTGAGCAACCGGAACTGAGCATAGACGACCCGTCGTTGACTGTGGCGGAAAAGTTGTCGAAGGTGAGGGTGCAGACATTAGTGCAGGAATATCTGGCGGCACAGGAACTGCAGCTGCTAGGCGAGGTGGGCATGTCAGATGCTATTGAGGTGTTTGTGGACAAGGACGATATACATGCCATTCAGAAGTACGTCTTTTCTTTCGTGATTGCCATCTCTGAGACTGATGTCTCACAGCCATGTCGCTCTTTCACTGCGGAGCTTGATGAAAGGTGTTTCGGCGGATGAAACTTTCGAAGGGGAAGACGATCTCGAGGAAATTGTACGCTTTCATCCGTTTTTTTGCGCACGCTTGCGGTTTGCGTGACAAACTTCGTACCCACAGGTTGAGAAAGTCAGAGAAAGACATGAGCGGGAATATATCGAGAAGCAAAGGGGTAGCAAACCAACGAAGGTATATACACACCAAACAACACAACCACGTCGCTGATTCAAACGTCATTCCCTCTCTGAGCAGGCGAAAGGAAAGGCTCGCGCCGAGGCATCAGACAACGAATCCGTGGATTCGATGATGATGGACGTCGACGGCGGCGGTTCGGACTTTGAGGCCCTGGATTCCGACCCTCCTCCTGCGAAGAAGACAACGACAAGAAAAGCTGCTGCGCCGGCGAAGAAAGCTCCTGCGAAAGCGCCTGCTAAAGGGAGAGGGAAGAAAGCGGCGGTATGTGCTTTTCGAGACATCTTTTTTCGGAATTGTGAGATGAGTGTTGACCTGCGTTTGTGAGATTAGCCTCCGTCAGATGACGAAGAGGACGATGAGGAAGAAGAGGAAGAGGCACCCAAACCTACGAAGAGAACGAATCGTGCGGCGACGCTGAGGTCTGTCCTTCCGTACCATCCTTACCCTTTTGACCTGATCTTACCTCTTCTAGTCAAACGACAACTAAGAAAGCTCCAGCTAAAAAGGCACCGGCTGCGAAGCAGAGTACGCTCAGTTTTGCGCCGTCTGGAGGGAGGTCAACGGGCACAAGGGCAGCGGCGACGAGGGCGAAGAAGAAGACAGCAGATGTGGTGCGTTCTAAAGTTTGTTGCCTATGATGCTGGAAGATACTGACGAGTTTATTGGAAGATTGACCTGGATAGTGATTGAAATGGCCTCACTTGTATGATGGGCTCGACGGATATATTTCTTGTTACTCCGCGTTTCAGGGAGGCAGATGAAGGCAGCCTGCTTGAGGTCACTGCTGCGCTAGCAGGTCGAGCCTAGACCAGAGCCTGAGCAAATCTGAGCTTGACTCTGTAAGCGCGGGTCGGATGTCATGTAGTCCTCATAAGGTCACGGTTTTTCGGGACTAAGCATGCACGCTGCAGAAGATGTGGTAACTTGAGGTAGTTCTATCCATCTGACAATTAATGAAGGCAGAGTCACATCGGCATGAAGAGTGGACGTTGAACAACACATGAATACGCACTTAACGCTACCACGACAACACCAATACAACCTAATTCATATGGAAGACTCGGTGACGCGATATTTGATTGCGCAATTGCGCAAGTGGTATCGGGCTGAGACAGATGAATGGTAGTCAATAAGCTTGATAAATACAACACAGACAATTGGACGCACAAGGAGTTTGAGAACGGGTAGGAGTGCTGGGAAAATGCACCACAAGTCAGAGATTCCCTAAGAAAATATGATTGTTAGCGATATAGATATACGCGGGAGACATACCTCTGGGGACTGCATGGAAATTTCAAAAAGGTTTCGGGAACCCGCCTGAGTGCCAACACAGAATTGGCACCGAGACGAATTCCCGAAAGCAACAGCAGCGAACACACCGAAGTGGCGGCTTTTTTGTGTCCGCCGCTGCGGCTTCCAGGGACCCTCTCTTCTCCGTCCACAGGTTATGAGGACGGAGAAGGCTTACTGCTCACTCCCAGCCGCCATCTTGAAGGAGCTTGAAGGGCAACCGGGAGTGTGCGCGGAGTCCAGCGTCAGGTGCTTAGCCACCGGGTCCAAATACCCAGCAAAAAGTGGCGCTATCCCTGGTGACCAAGGCGCAATACCACTCCCAGCGTAAGGTGCCAGTGACCGAAGGATGTTAACGTGTCTCCCCTGGTTCACGCAGTCTAAGGCGCTAACAACCCAGCATTATTTACTTGGCGCCATACCAAGCGCGGCGGGAGTCTTGCCGCCGGGCGAGTCGGTTGAGGAGGTCGGTCGCCTGAAACGTACTCAATCTTACAATCTGAGTAAGGAGTTCTTCAACACTTGCGCCCGAGCCCCATCTCGCTGAGAGCATGAATATGGATGTGAGTTAAGTACGGAAGTCGAGGGAGAGGTAAGGACGCACCAATGGAGTCGGTGAGGATAGCAAACGCGGTCGCATCATTCACAGAAAGTAGCAGAAGAGGTTTTAGGTTTGAAGGTTCGGAGGAAGTAGGGGGGTTTACGGCTCAGAGGGAAGAGGTAGAGGTTTTGGGTGACTCCCACCGGTCGGATTAAGGTGCCTCCACCAAGGATTAGGGTGACTCCCACCGAGGGTCAGAGGAAATGGGGGTTGCGGGTCGGAGGGAAGGTAGAGTTTTTAAGTGGCTCCCACCCAGGATTATGGCTCCCAACACCAAGTGTTAAGGTGCCTTCCACCAAGATTTAACGTGTCATCCACATTTGGTTTAAGGTGCTCCCACCGAGTTTTCTAGGTGACTCCCACCGGTTTAGGTGCCTCCACCCGAGGAATCTTTAAGGTGGCCCCACCACCGAGGATTAGGGTGACTCCCACCGTGCGGGTCAGAGGAAGGGGGGGACGCCGGGTCAGAAGAGGGGGGGTGAGGAGATTTGCACTGTTAGACATGTGGGGCTTATATGGATTTTTGAGACGTGCTCGGTCATGAGGCGGACTCGGAGGGACTGAGTCTTCGGTACGGTTTCTTCGGACAGAATCCAAGCAAGTGCTGAATAGATTGCCCCAACGTCGTCAAAAAGGAACGCTTCGCTGGTCCAGACGCTGTTCTAGAGGCTGGTTTTGATGTGTTTCAGCTTTGATCGACAAACAAGTTCTTGCAAAATCCAGCATCAATCACCTTCACTTCGTTGCACTCGATAAATTAGCCCATGGTTAATTTATCTGGAGAACAGAGAAGGGAAAGGAAGGCTCAGCAATGTCAAAGCCGGCCGACACGAGGGACAAGACAAGACTCACGCATCACTGGTTTGGACGTTCCCGCGAACTCACTTGGCATAATCCCCCTTCCCTCTCCCTCCCTCCCAATTGATCACGGCCAACTCGGACGCGTTTTCTGCGGTCAAACTCCCCGCCAAACATGGTATACGCCATCCTGAGGGAGCAGAACGGTCTGAAGATGCTGTGAGCGAGGAGGAGGGAGAGCATGGTGTTGTGTCCTAAAATGGCAAGTGAAGTTGAACATGAACGCCACACGGACGCGCTGCACTTCGTCTTCTCCAGGCACCTTCTTTGCGCACACGAAAAGAACGACGAGGCATTAATTTTCGGAAGTTCGTGCGTGGGAACCACATGAGTGTGAGCCGCGGGGTTCTTGGAACTTGTGATTGAGCCTGGGGTTGTAAGAGAGCTGGGATCGGGCCACCCATCTCAACGCTCCCTTTGACAGATCCGACGCGACTTTTGCCCCCTAAAGCACTCATAGTCCATACCAGGCGTAGAACGACTGTGATAGTGCGCCGAAAACGCGCTATGGCGGGGAGGGGAGGGCGGGAAGTGACCTATGTCCAAATGCGGCACCGATCGAAATGAAGTTGAACTTCGCGCGGACTTCACTCGCGTCGTCGCTGCTGTGCCTTCGTCTTCTTCCCATTCTCTTCTCTTTAAGCTGCAATGAGCGTGATAAGAAGTCTCGGAAGGAGTACGTGGGAAAGGGACACATGGAGGCGACGGAGAAGCCGTGTCGGTCGGATGGTGACGAGGGAGGCGGAAAATCGGGTGCTCACTAGTCTAGCGACGCCACCTGCGAAGTTTTGCACCTGGAATCTACGTAGAGAGAGTGCTCTGGATATGTTACGCACCATAATCCTTTCAGTTGTCGCGGACTTTTGATAAAAGCCGCCAGTAGCTGCTCAAGCGTGCGGTTGAAATGACCGAAGAATTACTCAGAAGCCAGTAGGTTCTTCGGTTGGATGGAGGATGGGTTCTCTTCTTTGCATCATGAAGCAATCAAGAGCCTCCAGAGGCCCGAAGAACGAGATCAAGGGCAACTTGAACCTGTCTGGTCCCCGAAATGGACCCCGTCGCCGTGAGTTGGAGGTATTTGATCTGAATGAGTGGGATATGGAAGGTCCGTCTTATGTGGACACAGCGTGAGTCTGTGCAAGGTACTGGTCATAAATACGCATATGGTTGCAACGAGAGCTGGAATATCAATGTCAATAACCGTCAAATCAGCACTTCAGGTCAATTCAGTGGAGGCTTACATAGGGTCCACGTATCCCAGGTGACACAATCACCGTAGTCAAGTATACAAACAGGAGTGTCCGTTAATATCTCGTTCTGGATACCATCTGAGAGGCACAGCGAACGAATGTGGTGAATTTAAAGGAACCACGTGATTTAAAACCAAATTATGCTCATGTATTCTTACTATTACCTTCGAGTTGTCGGTTCAATGGTGTAGTTGGTTATCACGTTCGTCTCACAGCCGCTGGGTTGTTAGCAGTCCTTCGGGATCACGAGAGGTCTTCGGTTCGAGTCCGGATTGAACCACTTTTTGGACTATTTTTGGCCGTTACGGACAGCAATAAATGAAGGGCGCTACGGATGGATGCCAAGCGAGGATTAATCTTTGACTCTCTCCACATCCCATTCGCCAACGTGCGTTGCTCAACGTTGTCCAGTTCGTCCTACATCTTCTCGTTTCTTTCTCTTGTCCACCGCCCCGTTGCTCTTGACGCTGCTCACGTCGTCGCGGTCCCATCCTACACTCTTCTCTTCCAATGGCCACTGCAACTGACAAGGACCGCACCGACGCCGTCGAAGATGAGGTGACAGAGCAAGCAGTCTCTGTCCCAGATGTTGGCGACACTGGCGAGAGTGGCAAGCTCAAGATGATCGTCCAGCTCGTTAAGAAGTGTCTCGGGGTCAAGGACATTGCTTCAATGTGCGTTCCGTCTCCGCTGTCTGTCGCATTGACCCTGATATCCCGTCTCCGTCCGCAATAAGGCGTCTTTCGCTGCCGGCGTCATTGCTCGAACCCATCCCGAACCTGGAGTATTGGCATTATCTTGACAGGCCTGATCTTTTCGCTGCGTGAGTGCTGTATCGATATCGCGTCACTGTGACGAAGCTTAATGATTTGCCCTCAGTATCAATGATTCCGACGATCCCTTCGAACGTATGCTGGCAGTGCTTCGATTCACATTCTCCAAGGATCTCAAGTTCATTGTGCGTTTGCTCGTTCTCAATAAATTCGCTTTACCTGACACGATGCATTGCAGCGAGGCAAGATCTGCAAGCCGTACAACTCGGTCCTGGGCGAGCACTTCCGCTCTCACTGGGATGTGATACCCGTGAGCTACCCTTCAGACCCAACGCAGCCACCCGTACAGCACCTATACCTTTCGGAAGCCGCCGAGTTGTCCAGCATGTCAATCCTCTCTGCCACCTCCAACCGACTCCCCGCTTCCGAAACCGCTAGCTTCAGGAGCAGCAAGAGCACGCTAAGCGTCCTTAGCTCAGCATCCAAGGGCGCATCTTCATTCCCCAGCACTCCTGGCAAGAGCACGCCTGCGACCACCCCAGATCTGCCCGACTTGGATGCCCGATTGTCCAATCTCAACCTGGCCAATCCAAATGCATCGAACTCTGGCTCACTGCTTGAAGGTGGTGATGTACCTACTCTCGGTGACAGACCTCGTATCCGGATTGCCTACATCACCGAGCAAGTCTCGCACCATCCGCCAGTATCTGCGTTCACGGCTTATTGCCCCAGTCGCCACGTCGAGCTCTCCGGAGTGGACCAGATCTCCGCCAAAGTATCTGGCACGACTCTTCGCGTTGTGCCCGGCAGCTACAACAAAGGCTTCTTCCTGAAGATTAATGGTGGTCCTGGAAAAGGCGAGATGTACCAAGTCACTCATCCCACGGCATCTGTAAACGGCTTGCTTCGGGGAAGCTTCTACATCACTGTCTCGGACTCGGTCATCGTCACATGCACGGGAGCCAACGGCCAGCACCTCCGCGCCATCATCGAGTACAAGGAAGAGTCCTGGTTGGGACGCGCCCATTTCCTCTGCGAGGGTGTCATTCACACGTATACACCGGGAGAGACGGCACATGAGGAATGGACGAAGGTCAAACACGTCCCTAGGTCGAGGGTCCTTGCGGTCTTTGACGGGTCATGGAAGCAAGTCATTCGCTGGAAGAAGGTCGATGCACCTGACTCTGAATACGCTACTCTCATCGACGTTTCAACGCTCCACGTGATCCCGAAGGTCGTTAGGGATCTGGAGAAGCAATTGCCAACAGAGAGCAGAAAGCTGTGGGATGGTGTCACGTCGCGACTCCTGGCTAAGGAGTATTCCGAAGCGACAAAGCACAAGTTGGCCATCGAGCAGAAGCAGAGAGATGATGCGGCGTTGAGGAAAGCGAAGGGTCAGAAGTAAGTCCATACAACCTCTTCATCATGCGCTCGTACTGAGCAAACGCTATTCCAGATTTGTCCCAGTATATTTTGAAAGTGATATCGAGACCGGTATACCTACACTGACAGAAGCGGGTCGTAAGGCCTTAGAAGACGAGCTGAAGGAGGAGGGCGAATACCCATTAGAGGAGTCAGCCCCTGTGACTCCCGTCGCGTCCGAGCCATAGGCTTGTCTGCGACCCACCGTATCACTTATCTTCCATTCCAGCTATAACCGCGTTTACGATCTAACGACACCGGACAATATCGCTTTCTGAAAGAAGAAGCTTTCACGTACTCATTGTACTAGTTAATTATTTTGATTCCCCCCATGCACCTTTCGTTCCTTCCTTCTGTTCACCTCCCTGATTCTTTGTGCATGGTCTGTTACGCTTTGGAGATGACACATGTACGAAGTATATAGCTGCCTTTGACAATAATCGCATCGAATCTTAAGCAATATCTGAGTACTGAGTCGTCACTGTCAGGTTCAATCCTTGTGGGTGAATCATGCATACGCCCCGCGCGCCTATATCGTAGTAACTCTTCCAATCAACCTGACCAGCGAATTATCGCGATCCTCTCGCAACTGCAATACGACGCCCCAATAACTGAGGGCTTTGAGCTACTCCACGTAGCCGTGCTGCTGAAGGATTCCCACAATGAGGAAAGTGGGTACTTGAAGTATTGTATGGGTCAGTCCAAGATGACATCCTGCATCGACAAATACTCACCTGATCGTCGTTTTCAAGCTATACTACTATATTCAGTGGAATATATACGACTATTATGTCGATCGTCACATTCTATGTCGTTGGCCTGACTATCTAACACACGTGGACATCGGCTCATGTGGCTCTTGCCAGGAGTCGACGTCGCCAGCTTGGGGACTTTGTGTGACTCCAATATGCGTGTCTGAAGCGTGCTCGGGGCTATGCGTAAACGCATAGACTACCTAATTAAGTCCAGGCGAGATTAGTACGCTCTATCCAGGTGAGCACCTCATTTCCCGCCTCCCGCCCCCGCCCCCTTCAGCGTCGTCCGACCGACACGGCCCCCCATCGTCTCCATGTGTCCCTTTCCCACGCACTCCTTCCGAGACTTCTTATCACGCTCATTGCAGCTTAAAGAGAATAGAATGGGAAGAAGACGAAGGCACAGCAGCGACGACGCGTCGTGAAGTCCGCGCGAAGTTCAACTTCATTTCGATCGGTGCCGCATTCGGACATCGGTCACTTCCCGCCCTCCCCTCTCACCATGGCGCGTTTTCGAGGCACTACCACACTCTTTCTGCACTTGTTATGGACTAAGGGTACTTTTGGGGGGAAAAGTCGCGTCGCACAGGTAGAAGGAACGTACAGAAGAGCGTTGAGATGCGAGGCCCAGTTTCAACTCACTTCCAACCCCAGGCTCAAGCCCAAGTTGTAAGAACCCCGCGGCTCACATTCATGTGGTTCCCACGCATGAACTTCCGAAAATTAATGCCTCGTTGTTCTTTTCGCGTGCGCTGAGAAGGTGCCTGGAGAAGACGAAGTGCAGCGCGTCCGTGTGGCGTTCATGTTCAACTTCACTTGCCATTTTAGGACACAACACCATGCTCTCCCTCCTCACACACAGCATCTTCAAACCGTTCTGCTCCCTCAGGATGGCGTATACTATGTTTGGCGGGGGGTTTGACCGCAGAAAACGCGTCAGCCGAGGTTAATTGGGGGGGGGGGAGAGGAAGGGGGATTGTGTCAGTTGGATTTGGGGGATTGCAACCGTCGATGGATGCGTGAGTCTTGTTCTGTCCATCGTGTTGGCCGTCCTTGACATTGCTTAGCCTTCCTTTTTCTTTTCTGTTCTCCAGATAAATTAACCATGGGCCAATTTATCGAGTGCGACGAAGTGAAGGTGATTGATGCTGGATTTTGCAAGAACTTGTTTGTCGATCAAAGCTGAAACACATCCAAACCAGCCTCTAGAACAGCGTCTGGACCAGCGGACCTTCCCTTTTGACGACGTTCGGGCAACCTATTCAGCACTTGCTTGAATTCTGTTCGAAGAATCCGTACCGAAGACTCGGTCTCCTCGGGTCAGCCTCACGGCTGGAGAGGTTTCAAGAATGTATATAAGACCCCATGTCTGACAGCTCAAGTCTCCTCACCCCCCTCCTCTGAACCGCACTTCCCCCCCTTCCTCTGAACCTTCCCCCCTCCTCTTCTGACCCGCATTTCCCCCCCTTCCTCTGAACCGCATGGTGTGAGTCACCTTAATCCTCGGTGGTGGGGCCACCTTAAAGATTCCTCGGGTGGAGGCACCTAAACCGGTGGGAGTCACCTAGAAAACTCGGTGGGCGCACCTTAAACCAAATGTGGATGACACGTTAAATCTTGGTGGAAGGCACCTTAACACTTGGTGTTGGGAGCCATAATCCTGGGTGGGAGTCACTTAAAACCTCTACCTTTCCTCAGATCCGCAACCTCCCTACCTACAGAACCTCGGTGTTGAGTCACCTTAAAAACTTGGTGGGGGCACACACCTAAAACAGACCGGTGGTCAGCACCTTAAACTGGGCTCCGGCACCAGTCGTGATTCACGCATTGGGGATCCTCCACTACGGTGGGTGGCCCTCAATGTGAGGGTCGTATAGCGGCTGGCGCAGCAATCCTTCCGCCTATGGGTTGGAGCGGGTCCCCGGGAGCAGCGGTTGTGCATCACATATGCCATACCAAGGTGGATGTACACCCGCTGCTTGCGGAAATTCGTCTGAATACCAATTCTGTGTTGGTATTCAGGCGGGTCTCCGCAATCATAGTTCATGTTTTTTTTTAATCCTTTCTTCAAGTTGGAATAGGTACGCCATTTAATCTTCGTCCCTTGGAGAGCTACTGATCAATGCGCTTTTCTACTCGTAAGGTATCAACGATGACATGATCTCTATTGTCTGCGCATGCTAGGGTACGTGTCTCCTCAACTCCACCAAATCCCGTCGGACTGACTGTGCTGTACGCATCATCATACAGTTCTCAATCAAGGGGTGCATTTACTTACACTGACCTTCGGGTTTCGTAAACCAAAATGTACGTGCCATTTGACCGACAGGGCTTATCCTGCTCATTTTTCACCACAATGTTCTCAGGTTCGAATCACGAATCACTTCGATGTCGAAGAAGAGGGCATCAGGAAGCTCAATTTGTTACTCAGTTTTAGTCACGTTGGACGATGGGAGATTCTCTGGTTGGGGGTGAAGTAATAAGTATTCAATATTGATCACGGGAAGTTCTACGAAGAGTTGAACAATGAATGTGAGGAACAGATGTGTCTCGGAGGTCCATAGGTATCCAAATAAAAATATAGAGGGGGGAACACTTAGATCATACGCCCTTTCGAGGGGTAGTCTCGGTCGTAGTTGCAATACGACCATCCACATTGTAATTGATTGGGGACTTAGCCTTCACGTAGTCGGCCCAAACGACATCCATCGTGTCCAGGGTAGCGAAGTCCGTCCGTGCAGGCCAGAAGCTGTCACCACCGGTAGCGAGGTAGTCGAGAGTGCTGATTCTGTAGGTCTTTGCGAGGTCGATAGGCTCCCCCTTGATGGAAAGAGTGATGAGGCGGGAGCCGACAGCGTTGTTGGGATTATACGTGAAGCGGATGCTGCGGGAGACCTGGACGAAGCTGGTGACGGTCTGACCGTTCTTCAAGTTCTTCTTCGACACGATACCCTCGAAGATATCCCAAAGGTCTGCGCCGGTGAAGTCGAGTTCGGCGATACTGTTGCCGAAGGGGAAGCACTCGAGAGCTTGCTGCTGGGTGATGTTGCCAGCTTCGATCTCGGAGCGAATACCACCGGCGTTGATGATGGCGGCGACGGCAGTAGGGCGGTAGTCCTCCATGGAGTCGGCGCTGAAGTCACCAAGAGTGCACTCCTCAGACTGGCAAGTGCTTTGGACGAGCTTCTGCTCAGTACGGCCGAGGACTGTCTTGGTGAAGGGGTCAAAAGCCTTAGACCACTCCTTGATCTGGTTCTTGAGCTTGGGAGCCTCCGCAGTGGTGTTAAGAAGGTGGATGGGAGCGCCTTCGTATTTGACGATTCTGCCGCGGCGGTCGAACTCGACATCAATGTATCCAACGTACTCGCCCCAACGGTAAGAAGTGACGACGAAGACCTCCTCTCCTTCCTTGTTCTTGACGATGGTGGGGTATTTCCCCTTGGCGCCGGCATCATTACCGAGGAGAGTGTGGGAGTGGCCTCCGATGATGAGGGAAATATCCGTGGTGGCCTTAGCAAGGGCGATATCTTCGTCGTAGCCAATGTGAGTTAGCGCGACGATGCGGTCAATACCAGGGTGGGTACGCTTGATGTGCTTGACCGTTTTGACAGCAGCCTCAACAGGATCCTCGAAGGTTGTGAGGTTACTGGGGTTGGAGATGGACGCAGTGGTCTCGGTGGTGACGGCGATGACGGCAAGCTGATGCTTGTGGAAAATCTTGTAAGGAATGAGGGCACTGGCGAGCTTCTTGTTCTTGGAGTGGACGTTGCTCGAAATGATGGGGAAAGTCAAATTGTGGAGGAAGGCGGCAAGAAGATCATCTCCGTCATCGAATTCATGGTTTCCGAGGGTCATCGCATCGAATCCGAGTTGATTGAGAACATTTGAGATCTTCTCGCCTTTAAACAAGGTATAGAAGAGAGTACCCTATGTGGGGAATGAGCGAGGAAGGCTTGTACGAATGAGAGATAACTGACCTGGAATTCATCACCAGCATTCAAGAACAGCGAATTCTTCTTCGTGGGTCGGGTCTTATCAATGACAGTCTTCACCCTTGAGTAACCTCCAACGCATCCTGTGGTCAATTGAGACGCGAATCAGTGAGAGTGGTTCGCGAGATTGGGGAGGTGTGCCTACCCTTCGTAGGATCAGTGCACGACGAACCACTTGAGCGGAATTCGTCAAGGTGACTAGAGAAAATTTGGTGAGATAGAATAAACGGCAGAATCCTCGGAAAAAATACTTACGCGTGCACATCGTTGATATGATAGAAAGTCAAAGGGTAGGACCTGCGGATGCCCAAGAACCCTGGGCCAGTATTCCAGGCATTGCCACCATTGGCGTATCCAGAGTCGCGCTTCTCCAACTCGGCGTACCGTTTAGACACTAGACGGTCAACCTGGACTTCAGCCTCTGCAGAAACAAGAGAAGGAAGGAAGAGAGAGGCTGAGCCGAGAACAAGAGCCGCAGCAGAAGTGAACTTCATGGCGAGGCTCAAATCAGTGAGTGACGAAGAAGAAAGACGAGATGGTTCGACCTGCAGAAGTTGATCACTCCTCTTGTCAGTACTTATCATATATGCGCTCAACTGCCGAGCATCACGCGTGGCGCGAGCAACTTGCGAGCACCACTTGCGAGATAATTGATCGCCATCAGCAACGTTCTGCGCCTGGAAAAATAGAGATGGGCGGCGGGATCACTTGTGGCATGATGGAACAAACGGCATCCATTCGCATCCATTCGAACTCTGGCTTGGCAAGGGAGGTCAAAGAATCGATACAGTATTCGATCAATAAAGCTCTTCCCCCCTTGTATCAAGTCGGGTCCGCCGGGCTACCGGTGTAAAGATCCCGAACATGTATAGTTGTACGCCCCGTGGGCAGGAAGGAGGACTGAAAGTTTCTAGAAGCTGTCAGCCAGTCAACCAAGTATTTATGATACTATTGATAGGTCGAGGAGTTAACTTACTCAAGCACTGTGACACGTTTGTGCGACAAAACATGAACGTGCTTCGTTGCACCAGGTCCATTGCCTGTTGGCAAAATGTGTGGTCCCATCAACCTGCAGGTGGGGTTCGAGGCGCCGCAATCAAGGAATTGGCCACTTGTAGACTCTTGTAGGAACTGGTCGAATGCATCTGACGAAGGGTGGGTATCAGGGCATCTGTGACGGTCTGCATGACACGGGTTTCCCAGTCCCCATTAAGGCATCTACATGATACAACAACAATAAATATTTCCAGTCTTGAGCAATCCTTCAGAAGTACCATGATCAATCTTCTGCCGTCGTCACGGGCTTGGGAGGGGCCAGCCCGGCAGTCAGCGAATTGACCGCCAACTTTGCGTTCGCCTTCAGCTTAGGATCCTTGCCATCTTCACCAGTCCCAGCAAATCCATACCCCATCTTCTCCGCCAGTCTCTGCACAGTCTCATCCTCCCTGACGACTTCTCCATGAACCTTTTGCTTCTCCCACCATTCCGTTGCAGATGCCCTCAGAGATGGATCGCGCATGATGGCACCACGTGTGTATTTGAGCGATGTCAGACGCGTTAGGGTGGCCTGAAGGTGATTTTGCGCCTGTAAGAGCGTGACCGAAGGATCTACTACGGTGGGCGGGACCGGGCGTGTTATGTGGATGATAAGGGGAAGGACGAGGAAGAGAATTTGTCGGCATAACCACAAGTTGTCGTGAAGCTGAGGGCCATGCATCAGCATACCTTGAGACTGTTCAAACATTGAATGGCCGACGCACCATGAA
This sequence comes from Cristinia sonorae, assembly GCA_021029105.1. Classification (NCBI taxonomy): domain Eukaryota; kingdom Fungi; phylum Basidiomycota; class Agaricomycetes; order Agaricales; family Stephanosporaceae; genus Cristinia; species Cristinia sonorae. The sequence goes on from JAEVFJ010000011.1 coordinate 301,470, forward strand.
AACTCCCAGGCCATTCCTAGGTATCTTGATAGGTTGTACCGCAGTGGTATATCCTTCCATTACAGCCGCGCATACCAGCCCAGCGATTGCGTACGTCCTCCATCGCTCTCGGTGGCTACCAGTAATGGTGAGAAGACCAAGGAAGGCGGTTTCTCGAATGTATTCCAGTAGAGGGCCAGGGAGAGCGTAGAGCGCGAATTCATCATAGGACGTGCAGTATTCACAGTCCTGCATCGCAGACTGTCCAAATCTAGGAGCGTTTCTGTATCAATACAGGAAGCAAGACAAGGGAGAGGGGAGACCATGCCTAACGTATAGGGTTCTATAGTCGAACGATGACATTCGCGTGAGGAGACTCTCCAGAGGTTTTGGTAGAGTGGCGTCCAAGTCCAGCCCAGCCTTCTGGAGTAATACCGTCCGAATAGTGTCGGAAGGCAATGTCAACGGTATCTTGAGTCTTTGAAAGATATTTGGTGGCCAGTGTAACATGAGGGTATAGAGGATGTATGTAGTGTGTATGAGTACGAGGACGGTGAACGCAAGTCGGTTTGGCGATTCTGCTGGTGAAGGTTTCCGACGAAAGAATAAGTATAATGGAATATTAGCAGCTGCTGCAGAGAGCAAAAACGCGTCCGTAGATGCATTTATTAGAGGCATCTCGTTGCTGGAACGGTGTCGGTGAGGAGGGCCAGGGCGGGATGGTGCGGCCGTGGGTGTGGTCGTGGCCAAAGTGGTATGTAGGCGCTGGGCGGCCGCTCTTGCCACGAAACCATCATCACCTCAAACGCGTCAAACGGACCTTGGAGATGTGGGTTTCTGACGCAGAATGCATCCTACGACGATAGCGTATGTCCAGGACAATAGCACAGGGATCTGGTGCAGTTTACTTACGCGTCGTGCAGGATGGTGACCGACTTCTTCCACCCGAACGTGGGAGGTGTTGAGAGCCACGTCTTCATGCTCAGCGCCAACCTGATTCGTCGCGGTCATAAAGTATGTACATATCTGCTGTATCCTTGCTCATATGTCTGATAACTCATAGGTCATTGTGATTACCCATAGTCACCCACCCGACCGTGTAGGCATTCGCTGGATGTTGCCGTCCCTAAAGGTGTATTACGTGCCTTTCCCGACCATAGCTTCGTCCGCTACCCTGCCAAACTTCTTCACTTTTCTCCCTTATTTTCGTACGATTGCTCTGCGAGAAGGAGTGAAGCTCGTTCACGCTCACGCGAGCCTATCATCTCTTGCACATGAAGGCATCCTTCACGCTCACCACATGGGAATACGAACAGTCTTTACAGACCATAGCCTCTTTGCCTTCGACGACGCGGCCAGTATATTGACCAACAAGCTCTTAGTTGGTGCATTGCGCAACGTGGACGCCACAATCTGTGTTTCCAACACCGGGCGAGAGAATACAGTCCTTCGCGCAAAACTTCTACCTGAGTCGGTATATGTTATACCGAATGCATTTGTTTCGGATCAATTCAAACCTGCGCCAGAGAGTCCGCCATCCGAGACAGGTGAGTCCCTGTCTGCATGCCTATTGTCGCTCGAGGAACTCATCGACCGATAGTAACCATTGTTGCCTTGTCCCGACTGGCCTACAGAAAGGGCATTGATCTACTTGTCGCAACTGCGCCAAGGATATGCGCATTGTTTCCAAATGTCAAATTCGTCATTGGTGAGCTAAACTTCATTTGTAGTCTATCGTTGCATTACTCACTGCGAGTAGGTGGTGATGGCCCCAAGATGATTGATCTACTGCAAATGCGCGAAAAGCACCAATTACAGGACCGTATCGAGCTTCTGGGTGGTATTCGCTACAGCGACGTACGGGGGGTGCGTATCGTCTCACTGTTCTGAGAGTGAACTGCCTCACGAGTCTTTAGGTATTGATCAGAGGATCCATCTTCATGAATACATCCCTGACAGAATCCTTTGGCATTGCTACTCTTGAAGCCGCATGTGCTGGACTATATGTTGTCTCCACGCGTGTAGGTGGCTTACCGGAGATTCTACCAGAGGATATGATTTCTTTCGCAAATCCGGACGAAGACGGTATGTGTCAGTGTCAGCACAACGTTCCGTCTGCTCATTTCATTTATGTGCCTGTTAGATGTTGTGCGTGCAATGTCAGAGGCGATACGAATTGTCTCAGCCGGCGGGCACGACCCTCACCAAGCCCACGAACGTATCAAAGACCTGTATGGCTGGAATGAGATCGCGGAGCGAACAGAAATAGTCTATCAGGAGGTTTTTGACGCAGAACCTTACGATTTTTGGACTCGATTGTACAGGTACGCTTTCTGCCTTACTCCCGTAAGTGATGTTGACGCTTCACCGTAGGACTCTCGACCTGGGTCCATTCGTCGGGCTAATCTACGCGTGTATCCTCATCGTGGACTGCGTTTTCTTCATGTTCCTGGAATGGTGGTCACCAGCCTGTGATCTGGACAAGGTTGAGATGCATTGGGACCAGCAACGTTTCTCAGAGGTAAGTACGCCCAACCAGCTACGTACTTCGTTCTATGGATTAAACGCTACGTGACCCAGCTGGCGGCATTAGAGACTCGACCGGAAAATAGATAGAAATCCGGCCGTGCTCATTGTTAGGTGTCAGGTGATAGATTCGTGTGTATCGACAACAGCTTTGTCCGCAACATCACACAGGCTTAATATGCAGAGTGCAATCATCAAACCGATCCCCTTCCGAATCTTTGTGCCACCACTTGTGACTGAATCTTATCATCAGCTGGATTGTGTTCGTGGTCAATCTATCGAACAGAGGATGATGAGTTAAAACAGTGAGTGTCCACCTATAGTGCAGCCACGAATATATTGCTCAGCTATTTACAGTGCCTAGTAGTGTTTTCTTACGAGCTATCACGCTGTGGTCGGCAGATGGATTTTCTGCTCGTATCCGTCCAACTCCCATAAGCGCCGGAGGTTCTCGGGCGTTCACGGCTACCCCACCACTTCAGGTGTCGGTCAACAGAACACAGATTGACCCGGAGACCTCATTTCCCACGCGGCGCACCTTGTATATCTATGAGTCAATTGATGAGGGTGCTTTGTTTGCCTTCTAACCTCTCGTCCAACCCTTGACTCCCACTCCGAGATTATCCCCATCATGTCATCGGAAGACGAGAAAACCTGGAAGGCAGACGTCAATACGGATACTTCGGAAACTAATGAGACTTCGCGGTTTCGGAAATGGAACGAACGAGTCACGTACTTTTTGATGCGTTGGGGGGTTGAAACGAATGGGTCAGTGCCTCTATTACTGGCAATGCTTTGAAACCAACCCAGCTATCACTAGGATTGATCCCATTCCGGCGGAAAACCGAACTGACCCGAAACTTTTCCAAATTTTCTTCGTCTGGTTCTCTGCGAATATGAACGTTCTGGCGTAGGTTTCAAATACATGGCGTCACCTGCGTCGTATTGACCGAGTCTCTCAGGCTTGGCACTGGCGCTGCTGGACCCGCATTCTTCGGAATGGGCGTGAAGCAGTCTCTCATTATTCTGCTTATCGTGGACCTTTTGTATGTCCAATCGTATTCTGCCGATTCCCTATTTCTGAGTTGTCTGAGTTGTATAGGTCATGCACTGTTCCTGCGTACTTGTAAGTCCACATAAAGGGGAACCATCGGGGACAGGCCTGTGCTAAATTTACCAAAGTGCAGTATTTGGACCCAAGCTCGGGACAAGGTCAATGGTGACAGCGAGATTCTCTTGGGGGTGTGTCCACAGCGATTACTGAGTTTCAGACTGGTGAATTCTCATTTCTCCCCAGGTACTATGGCGCGATCATTCCAAGCGCTCTTACCGTATTCTCCATGCAAGGCTTCTTAGTCCTAAACTGTATTGTTGGAGGGCAAATTCTTGCAAGTGTATCGTCAGGACACCTCGATGACACACTCGGGATTGTTGTTATCAGCATCATCTCCTTTGCAGTGAGGTCAAACACCGTACTGAAATTTCACTCGCACCTGACGTGCGCTTTTTTATAGGTAACCTTCTGCGGATACAAGGTTATTCATTGGTGCGTCCTTTGTTACAGTGCATCTACTCGCCAGCGAACTGAAAGTGTTACAGGTACGAGAGCATCGCATGGATACCGAACGTGATTGCGTTCATAATTATGCTCGGTGTTGGAGGAAAACATCTCTCCAATGCACCACCGCCTGCGCCGCTCACGGCTGCGAGCATAGTCACATTCGGCACAACAACAGCTTCCAGTGTAATTAGCTGGTGCATGATGACACCTGACTATGGTGTCTACCATAACGCTCGCGCATCTAGGTATTCACTTCATCGTCTTCTTGGTTTCACTGCAGTTCCTGAACCGTCGCAAATCAGCACCCGCATATTCATATATACTTACCTCGGATTCTTCACCGCTAGTGTAAGTACTCGTATTTCAGCATGCGTCACCGGCCTACTTACCTTGATTGAACATCGTCTCCAGATCACAGCACACTATCTCGGGGCAGTCTTTGCTGCCTGTGCAGTAAATGTCCCTGCATGGGAAGCAGGATTTGACGGTGGAAACAACGTTGGTGGCTTGATTCGCGCTGTTCTTTACCAAACAGGGGGATTTGGGGATTTCCTTACGGTGCTTCTTGCGCTGTCAATACCAAGTGCATGTAAGGACCGCTGTACCCTTCGTTGTTAGAAGGTTTTGACTTTCTTGCAGGCGCGCCGACGATGTATACGTTTGGTACCAGTTTCATGACCGTTGGCTCGTTGTTTAGCAAGATACCCAGATATGTATACATGATTGTATCTGAGGCCATGTACGTCCTCGGAATGACTATCACCATTTGGATTGCTGATGACCCTTCCCTACAGACTTATCCCTGTGGCAATCATCGGGGCGAAACGTTTCTATGCGACCTTCGTCGATATTCTCAGTGAGAATGAACACACCGCCGAAGTTTCATTTGCGCTGACATTCTCTCTAAAGGTATCATTGGATATTGGAGTACTGTCTTCGCGGTCATTGTCGTTCTAGAACACGTCATCTTCCGCCGCATGCACTGGTCACAATACAATGTAGAGGACTGGAATAAGCCTAGCAAACTTCCAATCGGACTGGCAGCAGTAATGTCGTTTCTCTGTGCATGTGGCATCATCATCCCTTGTATGTCGCAAGTTTGGTATACTGGTCCAATTGCTCGTGCTGGTTCCGGGGATCTCGGTATATTGACTGGATCGGCCGTGGCACTGCTTACGTACCCTCCTTTCCGTGCGTTGGAGAAAAGGCTCACGGGAAGATAGATGTACGGGGGATATCGATAGAAGCACATGTACAAATACACATTGATACCATTTATTCCAGGATATCCAAAATACTGTCATCACAGCTTGTAAGTAGGGCGGAAGCTCAAAGCAGCCTGCTTCCGTGCAGTCAATTGGGGGAGTAACTGTCCGTACGCATGCGCGACCCACTGTAAAGCAAAGGTAAGTTATTGATATCGGTGAGGACATCCAATATTGCGGCGGAACGTCTGTACTCACGTCGCAAGCCAACGGTCTTGTATCTCGAGGATCAATAATTTCCTCCACCCAGAACTTATGTGCAGTCCGCATGGGACTACGAACGTCTTCAAACTGCTCTAGCAGAGACTTCATCAACTTGTCTCGAGCAGCTGGTGTCGGTGCTTGGTCTAGTTTGCGTTTGTACGCAGCTTCTATTCCTCCTTCTAATGGCAAACTGCCCCAGTCACCTGATGGCCTGCACGATAGGCCAGAGAAGTCAGTGGTGTGTTGCGGTGAACGGGTAAGTTAGCACGCACCAGGCTACTCGATTGTTGTTGTCGTCTTCGGGATTAGCGAAGGCGGCACCCGCAACACCAAATGCACGTCGGAGAATGACTGTGAAGATGGGTACCCTGGTAGAATACAAAGCCGACATGGCAGAAGCACCGTGTCGGATCGTGGCCGCTTTCTCCGCTGCTGACCCAATTGCAAAGCCAGGTTGATCAACCAAGTTCAAGATTGGTATGCTATTCGGTACGGTGGTCATTGAAATGTCGATAACATAGGGTTCAGGGAGAAGAACGTACTTGAAATGGTCACATAGATTTACAAACCTGGTTGTCTTCTGGCATGCGAGTGCATCTATAGCACCGCCGCCAACAGTGCAGTCGCTGGAAAGAACCCCAACCGGATGGCCGGAAAGCCTGGCCAATCCTGTGACAATGCTCTTTCCCCAAGTTTCGCCAATCTCAAAGAAGGAGGAACCGGTCCCATGAGTCGAAGAAGATGGATTTGACGAGAGGTCAACGATGAGTCTGATCAACTTGCGAATATCGTACGTCCGTGCGCGTCGCCTTGGGATAATTGATATAAGCTCTTCATCACGTCTAGTAACTGGATCATCAGATGACTCGGATGGTGGTAAATTGTAGACGTTGGGCGGTAAGAATGAGAGGAAGTCGCGAATTTGCTGGAAGGCCTCCGCCTCAGAGTTACATACGTTGTCCACTGTACCGTTCCGAGCATGGATTTCCCAGCCTCCGAGAGCTTCCTTAGAAAGGTTCTCGAATGTTGCTTGCTTAACGACGGGAGGACCAGCAGCAAAGAGCTTCGTAGAATCGTGAATATCTCTGCGTCTCATCATAACTTGTAAGATTGCACCGCACCTGGCTGAGATTCTTAACCATGACGCTGGAGAGGGGTTTCGAATCAGTCAGTGTTGCACGTCAATGAGCAGTCTGGATCCACCTGAAATGACTGGTGACAGCCTTTGCGGCAGCTAAACCCACGACAGGGCCAAGCAAAGCACTCGCTACAGGAATGGTCGCCATTGCATCCATGCTTTGACCCAGCCCAGCAAGAGAAGGAATGTATGTGGCACCTATTGCCAAGTCTACGGATAGCATGAGCAGTGAGCACGCTGAGAGACATGCCTCAAGTTTGGCGCATTAGCTACGCACAAGTGGCAACGCTTCCCCCTCCACTTGAGCCGTCAAGCAGGCGGACCTGTGGAACTGTCAGCTTACGAGTAGATCTCGAGTTATTTCACTGTGATATACCAATGGAACTCCTGCTTTCCGGGCTTGGATCTATCATGGTTCACTCAACTCACAACTGGCGTTCGATAGCTGGAAAATAGACATACCTCACCATAGGCAGCTTTGCCCATGATGCCACCGTCGGCATGGCCGCCCCGAACACTGAAATCATCAGCTGTCACGAAGACCTTCCTGCCCTTGAGCGTTCCCCATCCTATCAGGATGTTGCTAGTAAAGACATCAGTACTGGAGATTCAGGGGCTCGTGTAGAGAGGGGACCTACCCAGAAGTAAATCCCTTGAGCTCACCAGTCTTCTCATCCTCCACAGGTTTCCCGGTCACAGAACCAACCTCAACCCAAGAGCCTACGTCCAAAAGCGCGTCGAGACGTTCTCGTACCCAGAGTTTGCCGTTGTCTTTTTGTCGAACATAGCCAGGATTTGATGGGTCCGGTGTACGAATGAGTTTCTGCTGCTGCCTTAACCGAGAGATTGAGTGCTGGATGAACGATGAGTAAAGTGAAAGTGATTTGGGGGAAAGTAGTACTTGCCATCCATGAAACGCCGTCATCTCCATCCCTTCTTCCTGACGGCGACGAGGGTGCCATCCTCAAACACCTATCTTCTTGCTACACACAACAATGGGCTTGTTCGACAATGTGCGGTCTGCGCTGGAGCACAGCCTAAATATCACCTTCGTTGACACAAGGCCGATTCCCGAGAGCAATCACGGACGCCCCACAAACCCCCATAGTCCGAGACCGAGACATTCGTTCACACGTCCAAACCTCAAGCCACTTTGCATATAATAGTGGTTGAAGGGAAGAGAGTGGTGAAGATCAGCTTTGGAGACATGTCATCGTACAAGGTGTTAGTGGCAAATAGAGGCGAGAGTAAGTCCAAGCATATTATGCACCCTTGGCTCTGAATATAACACACAGGTCTACAGTCGCCATCCGTGTTCTTCGCGCTGCAGAAGAACTAGGATGGTCAACCGTCGCGATATATACTGGAAATGACATCTCTCATGCTACCTACGCTGACGAGGCTGTTGAATTGGACAACGTCTCCCGGTATATGGATGCACAGTACCTGGTTGACATCGCACGCAGGTACGCCATCTCCAGTATCGTCAATTCAAGTATCACCGTTTAAATGACGTCTACTGCTCTAGGCTACGATGTACCCACGTCCACCCGGCGTACGGCTTCCTCAGCGAGAACGCCGACTTTGCGACATTGCTCGCTCAGACCTCCGTTGACGGGTCGACCCCCATCATCTTTATCGGACCACCGACCGAGGCACTTCGTACTGCATCTGACAAAATGCTGGCGCGCAGCTTGGCTACTTCCCTACAGGTGCCAGTTGCATCGGGGACGCATGTTCAAACCGCAGATGACATCCGTTCCTTTGCACGATCTCAGATCGGTCATTCGCGCTCCGGATCTGGGTATCCTGTGATTATCAAGGCTCTCGACGGTGGAGGAGGTAGAGGTATCCGCATAGTTCGTCAAGAAGGCGAAGTTGAAGATGCTTACAAGAGGTATGATCTTATCAGTTGCACCCTCACCCAGGACTGAAAGTGCGGTTTGTAGATGTTTGGGTGAGAGCCCATCTCGACAGCTTTTCGTTGAAGTGGCCATGATAGGCCCTGGATGGAAACATGTCGAGGTGCAAATTGTCGGCGACGGTACAGGCAATGTTGCTCATCTTTGGGAACGAGAATGCAGCGTGCAAAGGAGGTTCGTCAACTATACTTAAATCGGTGTACTCGAGTTTGAAACTTGTCGGCAGGTTCCAAAAGATCATTGAGGTGGCACCGTCGTCCTTGCCTCGCGAGAGAGTCCAACCATTATTAGATGCGTCGCTGAGCATGGCTCGCCGCCTGCTGTATCGCGGGCTTGGGACATTTGAGTTTCTCGTTGACACTAAATCATCAGACTGGATATTCCTTGAAGTAAATCCCAGACTTCAGGTTGAGCACACCATCACAGGTATGTTGCATATCCGTTCCGCAGGTGGTAAATTACTCAGTCAAGTCGCAGAGGAAATTACTGGAGTGGATCTTGTCCGGACATCCCTTTGTTTGTCACTTCCCAATGCCTCCTTGAGGTCCATCGTCCCACATGCCTATCCCAGCCTTCCACTACCCAACTGTCACGCTATCCAGCTTCGTCTCACGGCGGAAGACCCAGAGAAGGGCTTTCAGCTATCCACGGGAACGATGGAGCCCTCCGATGTTGCCTGGCCTGGTGGGCATGGCGTACGAGTCGACACATGGCTTTCATCCCGCTCGCGGGGTGACGGTGATTTTGTGAATCTACCCTGGGAGATTGGTACGGATTTTGACTCACTCCTTGCGAAGATCATCGTGCATGCAGGATCATTCCACGACGCGTCCCAGAAGGCTATCAGGGCACTGCGCGAGGTCAGAGTGGGGAAGAATATCAAGACGAACCTGGCTTTGCTCGCTGGCGTTGTGGCTCACCCAGATTGGAGGCAGGGCACAATTGACACACTATGGTTAGAACGAAACTTAGATGATGTTCTAAAACTCGGACGTCAGGCGAGACTCAGGCCAGTGGCCGGACTTCGAACTCATAGTGGATTGATCAGTGACGTTGCCAGTTCAGCGTCGTCTGCCTCCATTCTCATTCAGCCTGGAACGACGTTCAACCTTTCGTTGTCACCACTCGAGGAGAGGTCTCCATCAGTTGCTCAGGAGAAACATATCCTCACAGTCTCATCAGTAGCCCACAACGCTTTCCCTGATGAACTATCGGGAACCCTCCAAACTTCGCTCTCCCCTTCACCGCTCGCCTTCCACCTCACCCGCTCAACCTCCGTCCTGAGCGGCGCTGCAGCGTCATTCGAGTCCCCTAACCCCCATGATCCAGGACATGTCGCTTGCCCCCTCACAGGCAAGATCGTGGAGTTGCATCCTGCGCTACTCAGTCAAAGTGACGGGAGGGTGAAGAGGGGGGAGACGATTGCGGTGGTCAGCGTGATGAAGATGGAGACCGTGATCACTTCACCTGTCAGCGGTCAAATGGAGAGGCTGGGCAGAGGTGTTGAGGAAGGTGTAATCATGGCGGAGGGCATGTTACTTTGCATCCTTAAGGTTGACGGTGAAGGACAGGCACGAAGTCATCTATAGGAGGTCCAAAGATCATGATCATGTATACCTCCGCACACTTAGTTGACATGTAGAAACAACACGGAATCCAAAATTTGTGTACAATACATCGTCGCAAATGTACCATTTAGCTACCCAAGCGTTGACCACCGCCCCATGCATGAGCAGTCGCCCTCGCTGCCTCAGAAGGCTCGGGCCTGACGGGTCTTGCCGCTGGTGTCTGGATCTGACTTCTAGCCAAAGGCACCCTACCCGGAACCACAGTGACACCTGAACCACTGGCAAAGCTACCACCCGACCCACCGGTGCCTCCACTGGCTTCCGAGTGCGAGATCAAGGCCTTCAACCACCTTGGCGCAGCACCATACCTCTCAGCAGCGCGAGTGTCCCACACACCCCACCACCACAAATGTCCCACGATAGCGCCGGTTATGCTGCACGCTGCGTAGCGATGACCACCGACGATGAGGTCGAAGGCAATGAGAAGGAAGGGGTAGTAGGTTATTGGGATAGTAACCAATCCGAAGATCGAAGTTTGGGTGCCTGGAGGGAGGAGGCGGGAAGAGAGATAGACGAGGCAGATGAGCAGGGGACGGGAAAGGACATGGGATTGCAGTGGAATATTCAGGGCCTGCGAATGTTTTCATGAGTGCGAATACTGGAGCAGTGTAGAAAGGAGCGTACGAAAATGGCCAGTGCTGCACAGAATAGTTGATATGCATAATCAGCCGAACGTCGCGTATAATACGACGATTCGATCCGCTCGGAGGTTTGGCTATTGTGAGTTTGGTAAGATACATTGGCGAGCACGCTGTAGATTAATGGGGCACTCACTAGAGCGTGATGAGATCGAATAAGTACTGCAACCCCGGAGCTACAGCAGGACGTCCTATTCAGCGGTTAGAACACCTCAAAAGCGACGTAAACTCACACCCAAGGCAGAAGGTGGTGGCAAGTCTCCAGAACTGTAAAGCAGAACAGCTCATGTTCAGAGAGTAACAGACCACACATCGTTAAAAACATAGTCCACGCACCTCATAGCCTTTGGTCACATACTCCTTGACGTAGTACCACTTGTACGGAGCCATCATGTGCACAAGCACTGGGCCAGTGACGACCAACGACGAAGCACACAGAAACCTCGTCACAGGAGGTATCTTCATAATTTCTTCCATGAACGACATTATGAGACGGTTGTGAACGCGATACGGAGGATGGGAATGGTGGTTGCGCAAGAAGCTGGGGTCAGGGCGCTTCAGATTTGGACACGTAGTGCCCCTGAATTCGGGTTAGGGTTTGCGCTGGAGGTCGCGAGAACTTGAAGCAACACTGAAGCAACTCATCATCATTGCAGACCTACAGTCCCGGTTTATACAACACACATCGTTATGCAGCAAAAACATCGAGGCATAATAGTCTGCGGAAGGTGATTGTAAGACTGTTCAAGGCTTCCCTTGCGAAGCAACTGCACTAGGACGAATCCTCATCCTGTTTAGCTATAGCTACCGTACGCGTCGCAAATACCGACGAATAACTTTGTAGAGTGCGTTTCCTATATCCTTGCTTATCGTCTTGTGAAAGCCCAACCATGAGCGATGATGACGCATCGTACGAAGAGTTGAAAAATAACCCACTGCTTTGATTCATCGCAATGCACAGCACTCGGGCCCGTCTGAGCATCTCAAGAAACCCCTTGCAGCTGTTCGCGGCATCCACTGGCGATATGCCTCGTGGAGGCAGCCATGGTGACCGACATGATACCCTGTCATACTGTCGTGGGGATCGTAGTAGATCGAGCACTCATCTAAGTCATGGAAGCCGACATAGGATATCTTGTCATCTATGGCTTGCCAGATTTGCGAGTCCACAGGCTTCGTCATAGCAGGAAGCAAAACCCGATTCAACCGGCAGAGAGACACCCGAACCCCATGCAGGATATGCGGGATCAGTTCGGAAGGTGGGTTTGGATGAAAGAGCATAGTTCGCTCTTTGACGGGTCTATCGGTGATATCTGCATATGTCATTTCTCGCTGGCTAAGGGTTGGAAAGCGATGCTGCATACCTTTCACCGTGAACATGTGAAATATCCGTTTATGCTCAGATCTTGATGCCAAAACAACATCCAACTGACCGCTAGGGCTTTGCGCGCAGAGAGATCGAAAGAGCACAGCAATTCTCGTCCATACGGCGAGCTCGCTCCCCCACGCCTTTCCCTCCATCTCCTCCTGCAATCGCAATCGAATGGATCGAATAGATCCACGACGAAGAAGCCAGTTGAGGGAGGCAACACTCAGCTCATGCCATGTTAACGACAAGTGAATTTCAGATAGATGTGATCCACCGATCACGAGAGGGCCGGTTTCCAAGGATGACATTATTGAAGGAAGGCCAACTCGTGGGCCGACATGAAAGAGCTGAGTCCGAGTGACAAGTCCAAGCTGCGTCACCTGAGAGAAACGCGAATACGTCGGATGGAGCAGGTATAATTGGTCGGTTTTAAGCTGACGATAAGCCTCATAGATATGCGGGTGCTTTTTTGTGAAATCGAATCCGACGAGAGTCAGATTCTTGAGGTATTCCATACGGGGGAGATGGAGAGGGGCAAGTGACACCCAGTGCTGATCACCACCTTTGGTGCAGTGGATCTCAAGGGTCTCAACACGATCGGCAAGTCCAGGTGTTTCTTTGAGGCGTTGCGTGACACAAGCGAGGCCTGACTCGGAGGTGAGCTCAAGGTGTCGGGAGAGATGGAAACGACTTCTGGGTGTCCAGGATCGACAGACTAAGCTGCACGAAGCGAGCTGTTTTCTCGCCGGTCGGTCGATATATTTGCTCCACATATCGTCTACGATCCAGTCTACGACAGTCTCCCAGACCTCTGTCGGAATTTGAGAATAACTCGAAGCAGTAGAACTAAGCTGGCCCAGGTTTGGCGCATCAATAGCCTTCAGCATTCTGGTCGATGTCGATAAGCCTATCTGAATATTCGAGTGTCAAAAGATTGAGCATTAGAAGGTAAGAGTATTGTGCTTACTGTCCGATTCGCCTGTTCTTGTTGGTATCGTGGAGGAGGTTGAGCTCTGGCATAATTTAGCGCCGACCGCGATCAAATGGTTCAACGCGCGATGACGTAGCTGACCAATGCTTGCTTCATCCCACCATGCGCTCTCTCGGCGTTTTATAAATCTAAAGTCAGGAATAAATCTCCTTGCTCACAAAAACAACAAGAAATACTTTCAAGGTCGACCTACGCTTTCCTGCCAGTGCAGAGCTCGTGTTCACCCTCGAGTTCGGATGGCCTCTGGAATGGCCCATACTCAATTTAACCAGAAAGGAGCTGTCCAGCCCACGAACCGTTTGGCTCACGCGAAGAGTCCATATCTTCTGCAACACGCACATAATCCGGTCAGTTCGCCAGATCCTCGTGGATAACCATCAAGTTGAACGTCCGATCTTTGGCCAGGTTGACTGGTACGAATGGGGTCCAGAAGCCTTCGCAAAGGCTAGAGAAGAGAACAAGGTCATTTTTCTCTCCGTAAGTATTAGCTCCGTACCGCTACTACCTGGAGCTAACTTACTTCGTTTCGTGAGGTTGGATATTCCGCGTGTCATTGTATGTGTAGGCCTCTCTTAGAGTGTCGTGCCAGTCACTCAATCGTGGTCAATATACAGGGTGTCATGTCCTAGCACATGAAAGTTTTGAGGATGATGAAACCGCACAGTTGATGAACTCTCATTTCATCAATGTCAAGGTAAAGATTTGGTTATCGTCTGCTCTCTTCGGAGAATTATCATACAAAAATGTCATCAGGTGGACAGAGAAGAGCGGCCCGATGTCGACAGGCTGTACATGACCTTCCTTCAGGCTACGTCTGGCGGAGGAGGATGGCCGATGTCGGTCTGTAAGAACTATTCATTGCCATCCAATGTGAACCGTCCTCATCGTTTACAGGGCTGACTCCTGATTTACATCCATTCTTGGCCGGGGTAGGCACTAATCCTCCTCGTGGGGTATTTCAGCATTTGACATCCTGATATAGACGTACTTTCCTCGGGACCGCTTCCGGAAGATACTGCTTAGCATCGCAGAAGCGTATGTCCTCCCCTCTTGAAAGGGACGTGCTGACTATAATGAATCGCATTAGTTGGGAGGATCGCCGTGAAGAGCTAGTCTCAATGGGAAAGAGTGTACTTGATCAATTGAGGGACGTGTCTACTGTGCGTTGTTCGCTTTTAGTAGTATCTCCCTCTCTGACATCCTTTTTAGATTGCACCCTCCAACACTTTCCAACTAAAGACTTCGACCAATAACATATACAATCGTCTCAACAAGATCTACGATAAACAATACGGTGGCTTTGGTGCAGCACCGAAGTTCCCGTCTCCGTCACAGACACTGCACTTCCTGGCTCGATACGCTGCTTTTGAGTCTGACAAAGTGAAGGCCGATCAAGCTCGCGACATGGCAGCAGAGACACTTGTCAAGATGTACCACGGTGGTATCCGCGACGTAGTTGGAGAAGGATTTTCCCGATATTCTGTTGACGAACGATGGCACGTTCCTCACTGTACGTGCATATTGTATGAGTCTCTGTCTGATTTTAGCTGACATTCCCATACCTGCTAGTTGAGAAGATGCTGTATGACAACGCTCAGCTTCTTTCATCCGCACTGGAGCTTGCTCAACTCCTGCCACCATCACCTACTCGTCAAACGCTCTACGAGGTGACATCTTCCATCATTACCTACGTTTCTCGGGACCTTCGCAATGCAGAGGGTGGGTTTTATAGTGCAGAAGACGCCGATTCATTGCCAAGCAAAAACAGCACCGTGAAGAAAGAAGGTGCATTTTACGCATGGACCTCAAAAGAGCTAGATGAGATTCTGGAGGCCGATGGAGAGCTATTCAAATGGCATTATGGTGTAAAAGAGGGTGGTAATTGCGATCCGAAGCACAATATTCAGGGGGAGCTCAAAGGACAGGTTAGTGGTTTTTGAGTGGGACTCTCTACATATCAGCGTTGAACTCGCGACATAGAACATCCTGTTTACCGCTCATACCATCGAGGAAACCTCCCAGAAGTTCGGGAAAGCGGTGGATGTCATCCAACAGACCCTCAGCTCATCTTTAGGAAAGCTGAAGGCATACAGGGACGAACACCGACCGCGGCCACATCTCGATGATAAGATCTTGACAAGCTGGAACGGGCTCATGGTGAGATAAAGTATTTGGCCGCAACTGATCAATACTAACTTTAAGCGACAATAGATATCTGGACTGTCGAAAGCGTCGGAGTGCGTGGAGCCACAATTTGAACATCCGTCTTCTGCTCTCCAGCTCGCCGAAGACGCTGCGGCGTTCCTTCGTTCTCAGCTATACAATGAGACGACCGGGGAGCTGAGAAGGAGTTATCGTGAGGGACCTGGTCCCACCGGACAAGCGGATGACTACGCGTTCTTGATCCAAGGTCTGTTACTGTGAAATCTCTCCACTCATACAGCGTGAGGCTGAAATACCTACAGGTTTACTCGATTTATACGAGGCCTGCGGGAAAGACGAGTATATCTCTTGGGCGATTCAATTGCAGGAGAAGCAAGACGAGCTCTTTTATGATGCTGAAGGCGGGGGTTACTACGCCTCTGCGCCGGACGAGCACATTCTCATTCGCATGAAGGACGCGCAAGTGAGTCGTAAGATCATACCCTCAATGTCCCGATAAGCTGATTCCTCGGTAGGACGGTGCAGAACCGAGCGCTGTGTCTATTACCCTCCATAACCTCAATCGTCTCTCGCATTTTGCGGAGGACAGGCACACGGAGTATAGGGCGAAGGCGGTGAGTATCATCAAGTCAAACTCGCAAGTGTTGGACAAAGCACCGTTTGCATTGGCAACGTTGATCAGCGCCGCAATGGTTGCGGATCGTGGCATGAAGCAGGTGCGTGTCCGAGTCACAGGGTTGCATTATTGAATGCGTTTCCCGGGCCAGCTCACGAGTTGTACTCCAGTTCATCGTGTCTGGACCTCCGAATTCCCCAGAGGTCCGGTCCTTCTTATCCACCATACGACAGAAGTTTCTTCCTAACCGTGTCCTGATACACCTCGACCCGAGCGATCCTCCTGCAAAATTAGCCAAGTTGAACGGCACGCTCAGGTCGTTGATTCGGGATACAGAAAATAACAGTAGCCGCGCGAGTGTCAGGATATGCGAGAACTTCACGTGTGGATTGCCTTTCTACGAACTCGAGGAGCTGAAGAAACACGTCACTGCACAATTGTAAGGTTGTAGCTATCGAGATCTGCATTGTGATATGTTTGTGCTGCGACTTGGATTGAATGAAACGTTAGAAAGGCGATGAACGATATATTCCGAGAAATGGATCGCTAGATCGTCTGTGTAACTTATGTAAAAGGTATTGTGTGGATGCGCCGCAACCAAGAACTGTACTGATCAAAGACAAGAAAGAAAACGCATAAGACAGAACACGCGATAACTTCGGAGAACTCAATCACAAATACATGCCAAGGCCAAATGTCCGAGTTGAGCACTCTGCTACTAGTCCGAGGGGGGATGTTTGAAAGTTGAGGGTTACCATGACATGCCTATAGGTGACTCAGCCCCTTGATGGAGTCAAGCCACCGTGTACCATAACCAAGGGGTTAACGCATACCAAGTTGGGCTTTAAACGATCTTCTCAGCCTTCTCGTCCAGACTGATCTTGCCGACAACAGTTGCTCCGCTGATACTGGCATTGTCGATGTGCAGCATGTCACGAGCGTAGAAACGGTCATAGTCGGTGGGGGACCTGTTGATGACCTCGGAATCCCAACCCCAACCTTGGACGAGGCGGATAACGATGAGCAGAGGGAAGAGCGCCTTGAAAAGGAACATTGGTTGAGATGTGACGTTGCACGTGTACTGAAAGGAGATAGGGAATACTCACTTCGAGTTGGACCATGAATGGAGTGAACAGCTTGGTGCTGGTTACGTTTGCGGAGGACAAGGAAAGATAGATGAGGGACATGATGCCCAAGAACGAAGCGGACTCAACGAGGATGGCGTCGACCCGAACGAACTTCCTGCGAACGTGGTCGGGGAAAGAGGTAGGGACTCTGCGGCTAAAACGAACGACAGCGACCGAAAGCAAGGCCGAGACGACAATGTTGAAGGACATGCCGAGTGTGACGAACGGTGTCTGGAGCTCGGAGGGGAAGGCATCCATCAAAGAGAGTTTGGCGGAGAAGGCGGAGCCCATAACTACACTTCTCTTAGAGCGCCACAAGTTTTGACTGTGGATTTAAACATACCAAAGGTAGCAAATGCCCAAACGAGCAAAGGGATGGTCACCAATCGCTTATTAAAGATAGCGTGGCACCGGTACACCTTGTAAGATGAGAATATAAGAAACCTGTCTGACGACAAGACTAGAGCACGTACGAGGAAACCTTGACTAAGAAGTTGGACAATCAACGACGCCACAGTAGCCATAACATAGGTGGGAGCATGGCGCTCTGCCTCCAAAAATGCCATTGGGGTATCATAACGGTTGCGCTGATCGAGCCACGCCTGCTGGTTGAAGCTGGCAAAGCCACACATGCTGACAGTGGCACTGGCGAAGAGAGTGCCGATGAACGGGAGCCATGTCAAGTTCGTCCTGTTCTTATGTTTCAGGACGTTCACGATGGCCTTCAAGAATACAGCCAGAAGCAAGCCTGCGTCGAGATTTCTGTGTGAGTTGATGACTGCATAAAACGCCGGACGACATACCCCAAGTAATAGCTCCAAGGTAGGCCCCTGCATTCATGCTTTGCCCCCTCCAGATCATTTTTGATAGCCCAACGCTAGTATAGGAAGTCGCTTGGGTTGGAACGGCACCAGGTACACCAGTGATCCCGGTTGCAGTCACGGTCCCATAAACATAGATAGAGGCTTCTCCAACGGCGGCGGGGCGTTCAGTGACCACGCTGATCAGTGTGGATGTTGGTGTATGAAAAGTCGCCATGCTGCGCGAGGAGGGATTTCAAGGGCAGAGGAGCGGTTAAGTATGAGGTTCTAACGGCTTCCTTTTGTGTACGAATAGATAGGGCTTGGACTGCCGTCAAGGTCTCCAAGAGGCTGTCTCACTCTGAGCCCAAGATAGCTGGGCATTCTTATCCAGTCTATCAGCATAGAAAGAACGGGCACAAGTGGCCGCCGTGCTTGAACATATGATCAGAGACCGCCATTGACCCTACCCAAGTTTGATGAATATATTTAGATAGAAAGACTACACGAGGAGAACACACACCATCCTGCATCATCATGATTCATGTTCTCCCAACGTTACGTGTCCCAGTCTGGGCGATTGTTTCCTGGGTGATGGTGCCGACGTCTTAAGAATACATGTCATGGAAGGTGGTCGGGGAGTCTCGAGGGGCTTCGGATATGCCGGGGTCTGGAGCACTGAGGGTAGTCACAACTATAATAGTTAATCATGAACGAACATGGATATGTAGTGTTGATGATTGTGATCAAAGATAGGAGATAACTCGCCGATGATGATATTGGCACTGGGTGCGTGAGATCATATGGTCTTCGGTTATACTTGAAATCAAGTCGCTGAGACGCGTAGGAAGAAGTTTCGAAGTCCGGGGATCTTCATGTCAGTAACGCTAAAGTCACCAGAGAGTAGGCCCATGAGGATGACTGAAGTCGCGGCCACCACTGCGTGAATTTGAGTCTGGCGCTGCTCAAACAAGAAAGCCAACGGCCCTCCGAGGTACTCAAGTTGATCGATCCAAGCTTGCTCATTGAAGTTGGCAAGTCACAGTAATGAAGAGCGCGCAGAAGGAACGAAGCAATGTGAAATTAGTCTTGTTCCTTTCGTGCGACCTTCAAAGTACCGCCGCAAGTGGGCCTGAAAAAAGCGGCTTCATCGTCAGTCCAAAGTGACACTGGGATGCAACGAAGCTCACCTCATATAGCAGCCAGTGAAAATCAATCCACTGGCATATTGTCTACGCTCCCAAAGTAACTCTGGCGTCGTCGTGGTACCGTCCATCCTCAACTTGAACGGAGAGGCTGGAGGACCCTCTGGAATGGCAATGAGCCACGGTGCAGAAATCGCTGTAATCCGAGCAGTCAATCGTGAAAGTCATGACATACAAGTGCACAGTAGGTATTTCATGAGAAATACATGGATGAGTACCAGAGCTCCCGGATGTCTTCACTTCAAGACTTGCCCTTCGTTCAAAGCCTTTGTCATTGTTGCTTTCCACCGTCCTGCGAAGTCAGGAGCCATGGTCATCGCGGTGCTGTCACTGATCATGAAAGGCACAAGGTTCGACACGTTCGTTTCCATGCACTGCATGAGTATAAATATGCACGCCATGCCCTTCGCGGAGGCGACTTCATCGATCTTCTTTATTTGTCCTCTCAACTCTGCAGAAATGTCGTCTAAGGAGCTGACAATGGCATCGACGGCGATAAACGCCGTTTCAGGGCGTGCATTTCCTTGGCGGGGGCGTAGACAGACGACGAAAAGGTTGCTGTGGGCACGAGAGATGTCTGTCTCCAGACCGAGGGCTTGGTAGGCTGCCGCGGCAAGGACAGGACGGTGTTTGCTCGTAAAATGTCTGAGGCGCTCAGGAATATCGGATATACGGTCGGGGATGATGTTGGAAGTATGTTGATTCATACGACATTTGATTTTGTGCTTAGGCCAGTCTCTCTTCTGGCATTCTTTGCTCTGAATGACGAGTGAGCGACGCCGAAGGGAGAGCGAAAAGTCACTCACACAATATTTATCAATTCCACAGCCCGAGCACTTGAATAAGGTAGTTCCATCTCCTTTCGACCTGAAGCATGTTTGGCATTGAATCAGATCTTGACGACCTGGGTAGCTGGCTGGGTCAACATCTGTGGCGTAGGGATATTTTGAGCCGTCTGGCATGGCAAATCAGAAGAGCCTCACAGACCTTTGATTGAGGTGTGCATAGTACTCGAATAAATGGTGGGTCTGACGGATGAGAAGAAGGAGAGGGAAAGGAAGATAAAGGGGCTTCGGCTGACATAGGCGCCCCGTGCGGATGTGCAGAAACGGGTGGGTACAGAGAGTAGTGCGACACTCTCAGGCAACGCAGACTCCTGCAGAATATTACCGCCTTCGCAAACTTGGTATGTAGTGCAGGACTATATATTTCTGAGTATCCCGCATATTGATGACAAACATGTCCGATTTATTGGAACCACTCGTGGAGGGCGAGGAAACAATATTTGAACAACAAGTACAACAGCCTGAGAGACACACGTGCAATACAAAAATGATGAAGTATGCAGATACTACAGAAAGCGAGAAAGGGTTGAGGATGACAGCCTGCTTCCGCCAGGTAGCATACAGAGAGATTCACGGAAAATACACGGTAAAGGAGAAGGAGAAGGATTGCAAGACAATGGTCCGAATGGTAAAATCCAAGTCAGATGAATAGAAGGATGTGTTGCGTCCGAGTCGCCGGAATGATGGCGTCACCACAGACAAATAAACTGTTTGTCGTGAGTTTAGGGATGTGGGACAGCCAGCCTAAAACAACTTGAGACCTCTTTCTTTGCTGAACATAGACCTGAGGTCGTCGACTAGATCTTCCGGCCTCTCGTAAGCGGCGAAATGGCCTCCTGCCTCGTGCTGAAAGTCGAAAACAACGTTGCCGATGGTGCGCGTCCAACTACATGATTTGTGAGTGTAGAGCCATTAGGCAATTGGGAGACCAACTTACAGTTTGGGTACTGGAATAATCTCCTTAGGGAAGTATGATATTCCCAACGGAACCGATGTATAAGGAGGGACGCCGCTTGGCTCCTTGTGAAACTCGGCGTAGATTCTCGACGAAGCAGCGGGTCCAGCGCGCGAGAACCAGTAGATGGATACCCAGGAAAGAACTAAAGAATGCAAGCGTTAAAGCTTGCATGGGGAGGAACAAAAGTACTCGTACCTTCGTCGTCGTCCCATTTGTAGTCATCCGTCCAAGCCACCAACTTGTCGTAGATCCAGGCGAGAAGAGAGACGGGCGAGTCGGCCAGCGAGTATCCATGAGTTTGCGGTCTTGTTTGTTGGATTCCCGAGTAGCCTTGGCCGTTCTTGACCCAGTCCATCATCCTATGAATACCGGCCCAATCTCTCTTTGAGAACGGCGTAACCATGAATCTCAAGAAAAGGAATGGGTTCTTGAGGGGCGATGGTGGTTGGCAGCTATCATACCGTCCAATGAGATACATACATGAACATCGCAGCACATTCTGAAATTTCCACGTACAAGGGAAAATTTGTATGCCAGGCTTTCACGTGTTCGGGATATTTGTATGCCATATTGCGCGCAGCCTATCACCGTAGTGCAGTAGTCAGTAAAATTTTGTGAATAAATTGTGAACCTTCACGGCACTTACTAGATGACCCCAGTCACCTCCCTGAGCGACTGTAGAGCCGTTACCGTCAGTCCAGAACTTACGATAAGTCTTCATATACACGCACCATATTCATTGTACCCAAGGGCGAGCATAAGCTTGTGCGAAACCTTGAAGTATTGTGACGTGAGTACCACGCTGATTTGGACATTGATTCGACTTACTTCTGCGAACTGTGCCACGGAGAAGCCCTTCTTCTTTGGTGCCTCTGAAAACCCGAATCCTGGTAGGCTCAAAGCAACAACGTGAAATGAAGGACTCTTCTCCGATGATGAAGTGAGGAGAGGGAGGATCTTAGAGACCTCCCAGAAGTGTCCTGGCCCTGGACGATGTCGTTCAGTTGGAATATACTACCAGGATAGAGGCATAACTTACAGCCATGGATGAAAATGAGAGGGATCGCGTCGGGTGCGCTGCTCTTCTGGTGAACATAATGAATGTTCAGCTTGCCGAACCCATCGACCTCGATATCACGAGTAAACTGGGGCAATTGGTTGATCTTAGCCTCGGTAGCCCTCCAGTCAAAACCGCTCCGCCAGCGAGCGACGAGCCTCTGGACGTCGGCGAGAGGGACACCGTAGTCCCAATTTGCGTCTTCAAGCTCGTCCGGTAGTCGCACAAGCTCTAGCTTTTTGCGTAGAATGTCGAGATCGGCATCGGGAATTGCGAGCGTGAAAGACTGTTCGGAGGACATGGTACGGACCGGCGTCGTTTTATGTCGAGGACGAAGGAGTTAAGGATCCAAAGAGCATATAACAAGCAGTCGATAAATGTAGGTCCTTAAATTGCTGAGATGGAATCAGTGGAATGATGACGATCGGAGAAACATCGCCAGTATGTTCCTGAAGAGGGCATTTCGCGTCAGCATCAATAGCACTTTTTTCGTCCTGAGTGCATGTACCGGGGACAAATACTAAATGCCAATGGTGTACGAGGTACCTTACAGTTTGCATGCATCGAGGGTCTAGTGAGTGGCGTCAATCTAGGGGCAACATGAAAAGCGCGCGCCTGTTGATTGGGGGAAACTAAATCTCGATCAGTGTTAATTGTAATCTCATAACAGGATCTTCGCTTCCCTCAATCCTTCGAGCCTAAGTGTATTTAGGAGAACAGGTTTGGCGTTCTTTCCCTGTCCTGTTTATCTGTAGTGGTGCAAAGTTCTGGACATTCGAGCCGACAATGCAGCCAGCAGCAAATGTGATCAGAATTGATAATATCGAGCCAAACTCAGCTCCACGAGTTTTGCTTCGATCACCGCAAGATCACCGAGGGGGGGAGGGCGACTGGAGGGCTCAACGAAAGAATCCAAAATACCTACTCCTGTATTAATGTATGACTGTTCCCGTTCAGTCCAGCCTATCAATTTGATATGATGGCCGTCATACGAGGATAGAATTCATTGGATAGGACCTGGTCCGGAATATTCCTTCCTTCCTTCCTTCCTTCCTTCGGTCCGAATACTGGACAAGGTGACTGCGCAGAATGAACAAGTGCTGCCTCGTGGTGTCTTGCACCCTCACTTTCAAAGTCTATCCACGACGCCCAATATTACTCGTGCTTTCCCCTTCAAATTTTTATGAGTACAACAAAGAATGCTACCTTCCTTCTAGCCCTATTGCAGCCTTATGTTCTCTGCCAGTGAGCCTGGCAGTGGCAGCGAACGTGGTTTAGAACTGCGTACACCTGGTGAGTATCGAGCTAAAGTCATGATATTTCCGTTTATTTAGCCTTTCATTTTGGAGTCTGTATGATGGCCGTCATCCGAGGAGAGAATCAGTCATTGGTTCGAATCCAGACAGCCACACTAGTAGTACTACTACAGCCCCTCTATTCAAGCTAAATGAGCGAGTACTGCCTCGTGCTGTCTTGTAACCTCGCACAACTTGATCCACGATCATTGATCCGCGACGCTCAATATTTCTTCACCGATATGTACTAACTTGCCTCCTAGCCTCATTGCAGCTTCACGTGTAGGACTCACCGTAGCTTACTTTCATTGAACGGTTCATATTTAGGGATATCAACCATTTCGGGGTGCAGAACGTCGCAAAAGAGATATACGATACTCTAATAGATGCCGGGGATAACTCTGTACGGTGTCTTCTTCGACCATTCAACCCACTGTTTCCCAAATTCGTCTCGCAAAACCTTGTCCTCTTTAGGCACCCTTATCACCACGAGTGACACCAATAAAAACACCACATACACCAACCACCATGCCCCAATCACTTTGCCCAGCCCAGTAGACCACATTGCAGCTTCCGTCCACCATGAACCCACACTAAACTGACCCATCAGGAGACCCGTGAAGTAGCATGTGCTTCCCAGATAAGAAGGGTGTCGGACGATGGAGTAGGGACCGTCCGTGATGAGTTTGTGCTCTTTACGGAGGGCGAGCTCGAATGTGAAGTGCCGTCCGAGATGACGGTAGCATGCTAGGCGGAGCAGGGAACCAAAGGTCCCTAGCAAGCACCCTGCAATAAAGAGGGGTGTGACGCGTAAACGATAGGCCAGCGACGTGACAGTTGAGGAGGGAAGAAGAATAGAAAGGAGTAACGGGGAGCGGACAGAGGGATACACAGTCGCGAGTGTCACGTAAAGCTCAGAAATGTTCAGAGCGTGCTGGATCAGCTAATAGTAATGCAAGATATCAGGGCTGAATTCGGATGGAAAACATAAGGATCGAGGGGAAATGCTCACCCAGAAGGTTGGCAGGTACCACGACATCACTGCACTGAGCGGCTCGCGTGACTTGTTGACGTCGTATCGCTTTCGTTCTTCATTATCTGGCGTGCGATTGGGCGGCATTGTAGCGATTTGCCCCATAACCGTGTTCACCAGGATGAAGGGTACCCGGTATAAAGAAGGAGGAAACGCGGACATGACGGCAGAGCAATCCTTGTGAGACCGTGACCAGCGTTGGGGATAGTAAAACGGCCTGTGAAAATCAGCCTGGGGAAACGTCTTTATATATGGCTCCAAACCTGGGTGTGAGGGCGGTGTGAGGACAGTCTCATAAATAGTCGGTGCGCACCCACGCCCGAACCTTCCATGATGTATGCCAGAAGCGGGAACCTGTCATATAAGGTACGCTCATCATGCCGCGTGGACAAGAGAGGTCAAGTTGTACTGCTTGCGTCGGTCAGATGCACACACATCAAAGATATCATAAACTGGACTTACTGCAGCAATACTGCAGCTCCCTAGACCAGTGGTCCATCAAAACATGCATGTATTCTTCTCCGGGCTGATGATTGCCATCATTTGTACTCGAGATAGTCGATGTCAACAGTTCCGACCGATGCATGGAAAGTTTCGATGACTCGGAAGGGGCATATAAGTAGCGGCTGTATGCATTAACATTGTGTACAAGGGACGTTGCATATCGTAATGATGGGAGGAGTTTATCAGTTTGGACGCAGCATGGTATCACAGACGCGTTTGCAGCGAAGGCCGAAAGGTATACGTTAGTCAGAAAGGATGAAAACGCACTGCCTTGTCGTATAATCGACAACTGACGAGGGATTGGCTTCAGCCCGAAGGCGATACCTGTCGACGTACAGGCCTGATTCAGAAGCGTGAAGCTTGAAATAAGTATGCATTGGGAATTTGTTTGGGAGTTTAGAATAGACCTTTTGGAGCAAGTTTGAAGTTCTCTGAGCGAACCTCACAGTGACTTCAAGCTCGAGGAAGGAAGAGCAAGAAAAGAGTATGACCGTTTCGGAGGACCAAGCGTCACTCCACGTGGCAGCAAGTCCATCAAAAGACGCCCAAGAATCATTCAAGTGAAGTTCAAGTTAGTGAACGCTGTTCAATGTTGCGATTTCTCTATAAAGCGTACAAGAACAGACTACGTTACTCACAGAAATGTCGAATCATGGCAACATTGGCAACATTGGCAAGCCCAAGATCGGTAAACTTGATGACGTACACAGATACACACGTGGAACAAGCCTAAGTTGCGGGTTCGCGTCTAAGTACCCGTGTGTTTCCTCTTCCTGAATACCCTCTCATTCAACGCGATTTCAGATGCAAAACTCCAATTATCACCTCTCTCAGCTTGAAGCACCCATTCCGCGTGCCCCCGGACGCGCCCACCCTGCCTCAGATCCCAAACAACAAGCTCGAAAGGAGTTGACACAGTGTCAGACCTGCTATGAATCTAAAGCAGACGGCGTGACACTATTCAAGTGTGCGGGGTGTAAGTTCGAACTCTATTGTGTGCGTATAGCCCCTTATATACATCGCAAATCTGTTGTTGCTGATGCATCGCATTTTAGAGCAAGGCGTGCCAGAAGAAAGCCTGGCCCACGCACAAAGTGAGATGCAGGATCAACCAGTCCGTGACATCCTCCGCTGGGGACGTGTCTCAAGCTCTCCACCTGTTCTCATCCAAACATCAACCCACGATCGGCCAAGCTGGTATGCGCGCATTGCAAGTCGCCACCGATATAACCCGTTGCCAGCGTGACGTCCTCGTCATCACTCTCCGCACTCGTCCAGGCAAGACACGCCCAGAGACCGCGTTCTTCGCCGTCAAGGCGGAAATTCGCAGTATATATTCGTTCGGGGAACAGAGCATGATGATGAAGCAACAGCTGGACCAATTGGACAAGCATAATAAAGAGATGGGTGCGGCTGCAACGCTGCTTGTGATTCTTTCGTGTATTGACGTCGGAGTATCCCTCGTCGCGCCGGTGAGTGCTTGGAAGAATGCACTGGAGCCTGAGTACGAAGACTGGGAGGAGGACTTAAAGAGATACATGAATGGGGGGATTCTGCGTTGACGAAGCTCTTGATTCCTGAATGCTGGATTGATCATGGCGTTGGATGCTGATGATACCTGTAATACTTACGAATCATTTTTATGCTTCTTATAATGTCCTCACAGCCTTGCGCAAAGAACACAATGTGATCATCGCACTTGAGAGTGGTGTGAAGATATTATACGACGCGCGTGACGTACCCTATCATGCACAAAAACCATTCACATTCTACAGCTACCATGGCCATCAGCGAGACGATAATTGAAGAACAATATTACGTGACGAACCTATCTGGTTCGGACCATTTCCAGCAAGATACTCCTCATCATATCCAAATCTCTCGAATCCTCGCTTTGAGCCCGACCGGAATAAACAAACGTCTGTTCGACTGCTGCGACCAGTCTGCCGCTTGACAGAAGTTGTGGCCATTCTTCATCACGAAGTGTCTCATCAGCAGACGTTTGTAAGGACGCATACGCCAGTACGAGTTCGTAACGGATGCGGAGGGTGTCCAGCGCGGTCTTCGTGTCACCAGCAACAGGCGTTCCAAGCAAATCCAGAAGATCCGCAGAGCGAAATGTTGGGTAGCGTTGAGCGGGTATCATTTCTCGCTCTGGTGCGTTCTGAGAACCTCCCGGCTGAGTGCTGGCTGTGCTGTGCTGCGTCTGTCGGAGGGGTCTTGCCTTGGTTTTCGGTTTGGGCTTGGGCTTAGGTTTGGCTACGGCACTCGATGTACTAACGAGCAGGTGTCTGCAAAACGCCAGCTTGAACTGAATGGCCAAAGAGGTCTGGGGCAACATCGTCATAAGAAAAATCAGCGCAGGCTTTGACATTGTCTGTAATCTGTTGAACGTTGCCGTAAGGAATGGTGAAAGATCGATAAAGTTGGTCGCCGTGAGATTGATGAGCTAGCGGTGAAAGGTTTCGGTAAGTGCCAAGGAACGACAGATACGAATGTACCAGTGTGAGAAGACGTATTCCCAGTTGCTGTCGCTGTGGGATTCCTTCTTCCAAGCAGAATACTACGATCTCTAGCGTCGGACCTGCATCCCAACGTTTGTCAACCGCTGACCGCGGTGGCGGGATTTGGCACAGCAAAAAGGTAGAGTAGCGATCTATAAATCATTGTTATTCCAAACCCCAGATATTGGAATGGTGGCAGCTTACGTTGATCATTGCGCTCGTTTTCACTCTCTTCCTTCTCAAGCGTGGAAATCAGCCATTTCAGTACAGGCCATGCGTGCGGAGCGACTGCTAACGGTTGCTCAAACTCCTCCTCACCCTCCTCACCCCCTCCCGTATGTGCACCGCCCGCACGAGTTCTTCGAATCTGGCTAGTCGTGCGAGACGATGATGGATCGAACTGCGGCCTGATGAATCCTTCCCGCAATATCTCCCAGCAATGCTTGCATTCCTGGATGCTCCTTGATTGTCGGGCGACCGCAGAGTCTTCGTCATCTTGACTATACGAAGGAGGTGCATGATCATGGGATTGCTCTGTCCAATGCAGAGGATGGCTTGGAAGCGCACGTAAGAGCGCATTCGACGTGTTTGTTGAAGTAAAGGCTTCCAAAAGACGCAGAGCCGCTTGCGACGCGGCTGGGGTAGGAATCAATATTGAACGCTGTTGCCTGGCACCAAGCTTGCTTGGTGAAGTCGGTAAATTGGTATCTGCGGTTGGATTATTGTCCGTTTCCTCCTCTGGTGGCGGGTACAGCGCCAAACAGAGCAGCTGACGAATATGAACCCTTTATCATTGATAACTCGGTCAACGTACCACGAGAACATCACAAAGATACATACGATGGTGGCTTTCTGTATGAGCTTCTGAGACTGTCGAGCACATAGATGCCGGTCTCATATTGTCCTTCTTCAAAGCACGTGTCAATAAGACCTCTTTGGCTCGCGGACATCTCCTGCTCCGCATTTCGAGAGGGACCTGCCGTTACAGATAACATGTCAGAGTAATGTAGCCCACGGGTTTAAATGTGGAGAGCCTTGTGCGCAGTGAAAGAGTTCGGGAGAGAGGGAAAGGGGCCGAAAGGGCGTTTGTTCCTCATCGCACGTGGATGGCACGTGGCGTCTCACAGAGACTGCCAACCTTGTTCAACGTTCAAGTTCAAGTTGTTGCTCGACCGTATACTTGTATTACCACAGAACATTTTACTATAGTAGGTGGTATTCATATCGATGCTTGTTTGACATCGTAGCCACGTAGGCTCACTCGCAGACGACTCGATTATTGGCAGAGGAACGAGCTCGAGGGTATTTGGACCAACTTGAACCTCTGCAAGTACCGGTGAATAGAATCAGTGAATACAGGACCGGGACTTGACCGGGACACTCTCGCTCAAGACCGAATCAGATCAATCCTTGGCTCATTGATCAAGCTTGATCTCCTTGTCAAAACCCGATCCTTCCCTCAGGATCATGGTCTCGGTCTGGTCTCAGTTGACGTGGCGAGCCTGGTGAGTGCACACCTATAGAGCATGCACAATTAGAATGTTGACTGGAAAATCGTGCGACTCACAGGGAGTGAGTCCCTCTGCATGAATAATTGCTGAGAGAACTGGGATCGGCACTCAGGTCCGCGGTCTCGCGATTGACTCTTCGACGGCGTAAGCAACACCGGTAAGTTGTAAGGGGCGGATGCAACTAATATACCGAATGTTGATTCGTTCATTACGGATTGGCTGCCCAATTTCTCCCTAATAGCGCGGTCCTTCTCCTCAGCTTCCACTTCTGCACCACTTCATCTCTTCGCCCCTTCCTGCGAAAGCACGTCTGAGGCCTGAGAATGGGAGAAAAACATCGGTATGAAACCGCTTCTTCTTCACAAAAGCAATGTTATTCATCTGTTCTCAACAGCACCGTTTCTCAATCAGAAATTCCTGAAGACGAATTTCACGTTTCTCTCGCAGCATGCGAACGATGCAGTGCCCCCGCTCCCGTCCCCCCTCTGTCCGTCGAGTTGTGGGAGCGAATCATGGTCATGGCCACAGATGAGTGCAGAGGATCCAGAGGTAATATTCGCTTTGGCCTCGTCAGTCGGCACTGGCGATACATCGCTCTGGGATACGCAAGAATTTGGACCTCTATCATCGCAGGACCTCAGACGTCCTTGGAGCTGTTGACGCTTCTCCTGAACAGATCTCGTTCCTCCCCCATTACCGTTGAGATTCGCGGTGATCCTCACGATACCAAACTCTTGCCATTGTGGAATAATCTCCATCGCATCACCCACCTCAAGCTGCTCAGTTATAACGGCTCTGTCCTGCATGACATTCCATGGTTCCGCCATTCCCCCGCGCCCCTCTTGCAATGCATCGACCTCATTGGCCACTCCTTCGGACCTACGATCTCGAACCGTTCATCAGGTTCTCCAGAGCCACCGCTTGATGTGGAGGGACTTCCTTCACTCAGACGCCTCAGAATTGACAACGACTTCATGGGACGTTGGCCACTCATGTTCGCCTCTTCTCGCATCACCCACCTCGAACTTGCAGGCACGGTGCATCTATTCCCACATTCAGAACCTTGGGTCTTCGAAGGTCTTCGGAAGATGACCTCGTTGGAGACGTTGAAGGTCAACGTTACTGGCAGTGGCAAGGTGCCTCATGCTGAATCGCACTGGGATGAAGCCCTTCACTTTCCGCATCTCAAGGATCTCTACTTCTCCGGAGCGGTGTCAGTGTTCACGTACTGGCTAGGATATGTCGAGCTTGAACCATCCGTGAATATTCACTTGGAATGTTGGTACGGAATAGGCGAGGAGTTCCCTATTGCTATCCACTTCCTTCTTCGGACTTCATGGGGACACGCTGCACTGTCTGCTACAGAACAATACAACTCCACACTCCTCATTTCTCCCACCGGAGAATCTATCCGTGACGAAGCATTCTGCCACTTCTATCTCTCATCCATCCAGGATGTCGCATCTCATCGTGTTGGGTCCCTCGGGCACCTTCACATACTGATACCCGAAGTGTCCTTTATCGACACCTCTGCTATCGATGATCTCTGGGACGCACTACCACTCAGTCAAGTCCGCAATCTGGATATGACCGACCTGCCCATAGCTGTATCTGGCAGCAGCGAGAATAAGCCGCTGCACGCACACACCTTTTTCAAAACTTGTGTACACCATATGCAAAGCATACGAGAGCTGTCTCTCATGAAGTGGTCAGGCCCGGCGTGTTTGCGGGGCTTCCTTGTGGGCGGATCACCTGGTATTCGAAAGCACTCTTGTCATACGGTGGCGTCGGCGAACTCAACCTCGCAACAACAGTCATTCCCTCTCCTTGCAAAGCTCACGCTTGACGATTTCCCCGTCACAACGGGCGACATATCTCATCACCGCTCACCCGAAATACCTCATACAATGATGCTCCTCCAAAAGACCCTCCAACAGCGCGCCAGACCCCTTGAAGAGCTCACGCTTGCTCACTGCGCCGGCGTTTCGGATGGAGACGTTGCTTGGTTTGCGTCTCTGGTTGGCCGGTGTACGGTCGTGAAGGGTACGCGAAGCAGGGAAGTTCAAACGTTTGCACGGAGGTGGACGAGCCCCAGATATGGAGGGGGATGCTTTTATATCTAGATGCTTGCTCGGACATCACGGTGGGATGTACGTGAAAACCCTGAGGTGGGGAAGAACAAAGTGATTGTAGCCATGTCGTATCAACAAAGAATGTAGTCATATTCTGAACAATGCCATGCATATTTGTCAAAGTAGTGCGAGTCTCAGAGCACAACAGCGAGGCGATGACAAGATAGATCAGATAGAAGTACACCTTGTAAAGAAATGCGAACAGCTAGGCGGCAGCAACCTGATCAAGATGTGGAAAGAGCTCCAGAACCAAGGACGGGGATGACAGTTAAAAGGGGGGACACAAAGAAGGATGAAGATATGAGGAGAATAATGGTTGCTTCCTTCAGTCTACACCGAGCTTCATGAGGATTGGCCGAGCGCAAACAATGCAACTGATGTTGCCTTTCACCAGGTCCTGTGTAATACAACTAGGATGAAATCAATAAATCAGTCGAAATGTAAGTATTGGGAACTTTAGGGTAGACTTGCCTTTGGCAGAAAATGTGTCCGCAGGCAATTGCGACAGGGGTCTGCGGTGATTCGTGACAAATGCGACACCCGAACCGATCTGTTGCCTTGAATATGAGGCCTGACTTGGGTGGGTTTGGCTCCGCAACGGGAGAGTCCTGCAATCCGAGTGGATCAACTTGGACGGTGAGGGTCACACTGTTATCGCCACCTTCATTGGAGAGTTCAAGAATAGAGGCGGATGGACTGAGACTTCTCGGAGGGGAGTCGATTAGAGAGTAAGGGCTTCCTAGAGTTTCGTCCTGAAACCTGACGTCCTGAACGTTCAACTCCCTGTCAACAGGAGAGCAAGATGTATCCGGAGGAGGTGATAAGCGGTCGTGGTGGGGGTGATTCGCAGCAATCACTATTATCTCTCCTGATGAGGTGGACTGTCCCGCGTTTTGGGACAGATGAGAGGGTGGTATGGAATCCTTCTCGATGGTTTGGGAGGAAATCACTGGATCTGACTGAATACCCACATTAATGTCAGCGATGCAAGTCTCTTCATGTCAATTCAGCCGACTGACCTGCAGAGGCCCCACAACAACAGCCTGAGGGCGATCATGATAAATTTCGACATGCCTCTTGTATTTACTGGGGACCATCACGAAAGCGCACATGTCACACTTGCGTTTGCTGATATGAATGTCATACATATGCTTTGAACGGTCGTCAGAATAGCCTTGCATAGGTCGCGAGGCGCACATACCAGTTTGAATATATTATCGTCGGTAAACTGCAAATGACATCTCGCTGCAGAGCAAAGAGGCTTTGTGTTACGCAAAATGAAATCAGCTGGTGAAAAACGCCGCCTTGAGGTGAGATGGCTTACCCAATCAGAAGGCAACAATCCCCGGTGCCTTTTCAGAATATGCTGATTGAGATCAGCCACTGTGTGCGCTAGCACGGGACATTCTGGACATCTGTATCTCTTTGGGTGTACTTCCATCATATGCTATGAACATGAAAGGGCATGAGGTCAAAACCTGTCCAGAGGGTGAATATCGTACCTGAGACAACTTGTCGTCGATAGAGAGCTGCATATAGCTCTTGTGGCTACACGGTTCTGCGCCATTTGAGACCAATGAAGCGTTGACGGTGAGGTCTCTGATCTGTTAACAACAGAGAAGCGCTGAATGAGAAGGTCGTGATTAACACTCAAAGTTACTACCTTCACTTGAGCTGCGGCGATGGCTTTGGTGCCCTCCGGGTGCTGTCTCCTGATATGCCTCGGCATCCTCGCGTCTCGCGTTACAACTGGACAGTAAGGGCACTTGACATATCCTGGATGGACTGTAGTTAGATGCTACGGATGTCATTAGCATCAGCATAGCAATCATGGAATAATCGTGAAGATCCATCTCTCACCCGTCCAAACTCCTCTTCGTTAACGAAGATATTGAGCAATGGGCACATTGGGCAAGAGCAGTGTCCTGTCTGGTTCATGTGATTCGAGAGGACCTTCTTTAGTGAGATGTTTTCAAGTGGTTCGGCACATGCGCAACAAGTCTGAGGACCCGCCATAGTTTGCGATAGCGACATTGGTGACTTGAATGGCTCGGGGGTGGAACAAAGGCTGCGACGGCCGTTGGAGGTACAGTAGATGGAGAGATTAGGTGAGGCAGCGGAGACAAGCTGCGACTCAGCCTGCGCAACCTCGCGGTCGTCACGCTCACGAGCGAAGCGCTACTGCGGGTGTGATGAATATTAGGTTCAAGTTATGAGCTTTTAGCAATTGCGCAGATCGTACCAAAATAGCATCGACTTACCAAGGTCAGATAATTTAAGGTCACGTTATAGTGCTGTTGAATCCTGCCAGTGGTTCTCCTCGCGTTAAGGTATATAAGAAGTACTCAGGCTGGAGAACCACTCCAGTGACGGCGTTCATCAACCCCGCTTGCCACTAATACAAAACTCATGAGATTCAATATTATCCATTGGAAATATTGCACTCACATCGCTGTTAGACTGGGGACCAGGCTGACAATCTGGCAGAGCTCAAACTTGAACATCAATGGGCATGCCAAAACCTTCCTCATCCCAGCCCATTCTGCGATAAGCTGAGAAGCCCGATCAGAAAGAGGGCGGGAACGCGGGGGCGGTCGAACAAGGTTGGCTAAGGAGCGTGCTCGTCAGTTTGACCAAATGATAAGTTAGAACTGACAGAAATACTAGCGGCACAGTGAGGGATCATCGTATTACAATGTTGCATTAAAACGCGACTTGGATGGTACACACACCCGTTCCCCGTCTGAAACAGCTACGCCAAGGTAAACTTTGACAGAAAGAACGAGCCATTGCGATATGAAGACCGCTGCTGGTTTCAAACAGAGTGAGCCAGGATGTTTCATAATGCCCACAAGACGACTCTGGGCATGTCAAAACTGATAAAAGAGCGATCTGAGACAGATTGGAATAATACAAGGAGGAATAGGAAGTATATTTGCCATTACAATGAAAACACAAAGTGTTGCAGACGATGCTACATCAAGCAGTCGTTAGTCCCGGTGGTGATGATACAAAATGTATGAAGGGCGCACCGAATAATTACAAAGGAGCTGCGGCGTCCTCGCAGGCAGGACACCAGGAAGAGCTCCAAGAAACGCATTGACAACGGCGGACTCAGCAGCGCCGTTGTGTTTGCTACGTATCTGATAGACGGGAATTAAAGGTGAGGACAAATGCTTGGGACCATAATAGTTCGGTTTCTGGGATAGCGATTAGACGTAGAGATTTGCAGGAAACTGCGGGTGAGGGGAGTCAGTGGTGGTTCGTCGTCACAGAAGAAAAAGATAACTCACGTGATTAAGCCGACGCACGAGAATGAGAGGATACGAACATTGAAGCGAGGAGAGCCATCGTCTTTGCTACTTCTTCGGGATCTGGTTGACCTAGGCGCGGGGGCGAGGAATTGGCAGCGGTGGTGGCGGCGTTGAGAGACATGCTGTTGATCCAGGAGTGGGTCGTCTCCTTACGTTCGGCACGGCGACGCCCACCAGTAGAGAACTGAGGAGAGGGAACACCAAGATAGTCAATGGAAGGGTCCTCAGAGACAGAGATGGGAGACTGAGGACAGGCGGCGTCGAAGTTCACATCCTCCGGAGGCGCAGATCGGGTCTCGCAGTCGTCGACAGTGATAGTAGGTACAATGTCGACGTCGAAGCCAAGTCCGAAGAGCTGAGAGGACCTCTTGACGAAGGCCAGGGGTGGAATACTGAGACGCTTGTCCGAGATGTCTGTGTTGTCGCTGGGCTCTGAGATAAAGTTGAACACCCCCAGTTCCTCAGCAGGAGTCGCCAGGAGGTTGTCAAGATCAAACCAAGATTCAGGGATAGAGGACTCGGAGCCGGAGGATCCAACGCTGCCGCAGAGTGAAGGTGTCTCGGAACGTGCATCGTCGAAGCGAACCTGGACCTGTGCCTCGACGTCCGCGATCTTGTGGACAAAAGTCTTTCCATAGACAGCCTGTGCTTCAATATCATTGTTCACCTTGGATCCACCGCCGAACATCATTGCCTAGGAATACGGAAGAGTCCCCACTGAGCAAACCAGTGCGAAGACGAAACAGAACAAAGAAAGAGACTCACCAGTCTCCCAAAGACCCCGTTGCTGCGCTGCTTGTCAGCCACCATCCCCGGGAGGACGAGTTTACGAAGGCGGGGGTTGCTGTTTGCCTTGGGAGACCAGAAGAGACTGACGACGAGGTAGACCACCGCGACGAGGACGAGGAAGGCGAATGCCCCGAGGGCAAGAAGCACGATGGTCCCGGGGTTTCCTTGACTGACGACAGCAGCTTGAGTGTTCTCAGAAGAACCGAAGGCGATGATACGAGAGACGACGGGGGCCATGATTGATATCGAGGAGGGGTTGAGAAGAGAGTTGCTTGTTGGAGGGCGAGGGCGAGTTGGCGAGCTTGGTGGTGAGATGGAGATAGTTGGAAGAAAAGCGCACAAGAGGCTGGATGGCATTTGTGGTGCTTGATATACACTGGGGGCTAGCAGGACTGGGACATTTTGTCGCTGACCATGACCCCGCGACCTTCTAGAGTATTTCGATTTGAACCGACCATCATGGGCGGCATTTTATGGTCACCCTTGCCTGTTTTCTGCATTCTTATTATAAGCAAGACTTGACCACCACTGTTAAGACACATAAGTTAAGCACCAGAGTTCAAAAGCACGACTATAAGCCTGAAGAAATGAATGTTGAAAACAAAAGTCGTACAGACTCACCAAAAATCTATTCAACGGCCATTCACACCATAACCAAACCCATCGCCCTCCAATCTTCCCTCTCCACATGCCCGGGTTAACCCCTCCTGTACTACCCAACCCAGTCCTCACAGTCACAGTCGTATCGTTCGAGAGAAGGCATCCGACCGCAGGGTTCAAAGGTAGGGATGGTGAGTGTTGCGAAGTGTGGAGGGACTGGCGCAGGACATGAGGGCGGCGGGTGCAGAAAGGTTAGCAGAACGGTTCTTAAACCGAGTTTGAGAGAAGATCACGTAGTAAGTAGGTAGGAAATGAACTGATAACAAGGGAGGACATACAGAGTCTACAGGACGTGAGTCAGACTGCGGACGTGTGCATTTCGTGTTCTAGGGGTGAGGAAGATTGTCAATAGTGAATGTGCAGATGTGGTATTTGAGCAGACACACGTTGTACAGTGGAAGGAGGGTTCGACTGAATCCCAATGTGCTTGATGGGATGTTGTCAGCAGGGAACATGACATGCAAAGTGACGATGTAGCTCTGAGCGTGCTTTGAGCAGACACGTCATTTTTCGCTTGGCTTCATAACGCAGAAGTGCAATATCGTCAGAGAACGCAGAATACTTGAGGAGAATGATCAAGAGGAGGAGTAAGTAATGTTCACATATCGGCGTCTGATTTGGAGGTATGCGTGCTGGTAATCATGATTACCTCAGCCTGAATGATGGCCAATCGTCACTTTTAAGTTTTCTGTTTTCACATTCACAACCTTGCCAACAGCTGAAAACAAGCGCACTGCCAACCACAATCCACTGGCAAACCTTGACGCCAAATACACCTGTGACCTCTGCTTAGACTCGGTGAAGCTGAGTATGAGCGGACTTTGCAAGATGCAGTAATCAAAGCCGCCCTGAGAGGTTCCGATGAACTTGGCGCATCAGGCCTCAGGCCTCAGGATTCAGGTGAGTGCATTCGAGTGCTCCAATTTATAGCTGCTCACCACAATACATGTTATCATTGGTACTGGTTAGAAAAGATGACCGCGTTGTTTTGTAGTCATCCCGTTACGCCACTTGATTGTTACACGAAGAGCCAGGTGGCAGAAGGCACTGACAAGTACTCGGGCTATCCGGCATTGTAACGGTGATAATAGCCCGGGATGTCTCTTTCCCCGGGGTTCTTCAGAATCCTTGCTGGCCGGGAAGTGTTCTCCAGTTTGTCGGCTCGGTAACATTTGTTCGCCCGACTTGATCCAGAGGTAGTTATGATAGGGCATAGATATCGCATGCCTCATACAGTAAGTTAGCTGTGCGGGCGGCAACGCCTCTCCTCGCTGCTCGGTGAGTTTCTGCTCATATGACCGCTTTTTTCGAACAAATTTACCGACAGTCACGGTTGTCTAGGGAGACGTCTGGGTGGTCCGGCTTCACTAGGTCTCCGAGATTGATCATTGCGAAACAAATCTAAAGTAGCTGGCTCCCCAATATGCATTTCCTTTCTCACGGCAATGAACTCGGACGCGTAAGCAAGGGCGAGGACTTGTTTCGTGAGGCGATGTCCCTGGTACTATAATCCGGTGAGTCTGTCGTACTGTACGAGCGTGATATAATTATTCTGCTTATCATCGCTGCGCTCTAGAAACTGTTCGGGAACCGTTCGACAACTTGGAATTGGCCCTGCTTTGAAAACGTTACATTTTGTCTAGAGCAGCGTCCAGCCTCAACCGAACTTGACCTCACCACACACCCAGGCGATACTTGACTCGTCATCAATGTCTAACAAGCCCCGGAACGAGCCGGTGGTGTTGTGCGCTGATCGCTCAAAGGACAGTTACCCAGCCCGAGCCAAGACTGGGTACGGAGCAGCTGGGCCAAGGTTGAAGGTTATCACCTCTTGCGTCAGTTTCAACGGTGTTTTTCCTGCGTCAAGATTGATACCATTGGACTAACAAAAATGTTGATCACCTTTGAAGCCAGCTAGGTTCCGCAATGTCTCCTTTCCAGGTTTAGAGAGGCCCATGTATCTTCATACAACCGTATCCTATAAACACTCTTCTCCCTCGACCCTCGACGTCTGCTCGGTATCCTCAGCCATGCGCATAACAATCTAGATGCGCGTTGCGATAGTCATGAGGCCTGAAACTTATTCATCGTCGGTCATGACACGGAAGACTCCTGGTCGTACCAAAGCCCAGCGCTGATTGGAAAAGTCCGGGTTGGTGAGCAACGACGCCCTTTGCACAAGATTGAACGCTGAGCGCTGATTCAACCAGTTTTGTATGGGTGAGTGGCGAGTCCACATCACGGTTTCTGCCCCTTGGGAGTCATGCGAACAGGCTTTGCTTGGTATCCTCGCCTGAACCTCAATTTTGAATTGGCTGTGTTCACGTCGAATGGTTGCTGACTTTGCCCTTGTGGGCAGAGAACCAGGTGCAACCACGCGAATGCGCTGACTCTGCTTACTTGCAACCACGTTCATCGCTGCGAGGTCTGTGGCCGATGGCGTGCTTCCCGGATACTCGTGAGGTATAAAAGGTTCAGGTGCTTCAGCTATGACTGACCAGGACGAGGCATCTACCTTCTCGTGCTTTCACCCTTCCAAAGAGTCAAGATGGTTCAGCTCAAGATCACCGCTCTCTTCAGTGTCTTCACTGCCTTGTCCTCCTTTGTCGCCGCTGTGCCTATGCCAGAGTCTGCCGCTGTGGTGAGAGAAGCACACCCCATCCTCCGTTTGTTGTCTGACGTGACCCCTTTACTCCACTCTCAGTCCGCCGTCGAAGCCGCGTCTTTCGACTACAAAGCAGCTGCCACCGCTCACACCGCGAAAGTCAAGAACGTCAACACCGACGGAGTCTACTTCGACTACACCCTCAGTCACCCGAATGGGTCTACGACCGCTATCTTGCGTCAGCAGTTGGTACGTACCAGTTCAGGCCACCCGTGACTGGGCGGGCGTTCAGATTCCAAGTGTCTGTATTCCCTGGTTCACTAATGCCTTTCTATGCCCACAGGTCACCCAGTCCCCGGGATACGATCCAGCTCCCGTGTGGAACTCGTACGCGAAGGTGGAATTTGACAGTAAAAACAAGATCGTCAATTACGAAGACCGTTGGTTCGATGCCTGTGCGTGATACCTCTCCCCCCATGACTTCCACCAACCTTTTTCATTGACTGTCTTATATTATGATATACCCCACCCACCGTCAGTCCCCGGCTCATGGATCGAACCCACCAACCCCAACGATGTCAACACGCCAGCCGCACGGTACGAAAAAGCCCTCGCGAAGCTCGAGAAGGACCTCAACGCGACGCGCGTGCCGATCTACAACCACGGGCTGCGGGTGTACGGGTACTGCGCCGTGGCGCTGCCCGAGTGGGACTTTTTCATCGTCGCAGGGTTCAACCTCAAGAGGAAGAGCGACGGCGCGATCATTTCTTACTACAGGCCGGAGTGGGGTCATGGACCTGCCGATGATGTTGTTCCCACTTTCCTTGGAGAGAGGTTCAACCAGTGGGTCGTGTAGATTCGGTCGTGGGGTTGTAGGCTTTTTTTTTCTTGTTGAACGGTGTGGTGATTTGTCGGTGATGTTTGTACGTGGGGTGATTGCGTTTGTAAAGTTTTGTGTTGTGGAGGTGCATGTGAATTTCAATGATGATGAATGTATTTCGTGGGTTATATAGCGAGAACATGACTGCAGTGTGGTAGCTCATAACTGTACAGACTACGCAACAGTCCCCTCCTTTATCAACACAAGGGAGACGAGATGCTGAAACCATCGTCAGTCCGTGAAAGCAATTGTATAGACCACGGACGCACCTAAATAATTCCAAGGAGCCGCGACGTCCTCGCAGGCAGGACACCAGGAAGAGCTCCAAGAAACGCATCAACAACGGCGGACTCAGCAGCGCCGTTGTGTTTGCTACGTATCTGATGGACGGGAATTAAAGGTGGGGATAAATGCTTGGGACCATATATTTCGGTTTCTGTGATAGCAATTAGACGTAGGAATTTGCAAGAAAACCTGCGGGGTGAGGGGTGTCAGTGGTGGCTCGTCGTTACCGAGGAAAGATAACTCACATAGTTAAGTTGACGCACGAGAATGAGGGGACGCGAACATTGAAGCGAGGAGAGCCATCGTCTTTGCTACTTCTTCGGGATCTGGTTGACCTGGGAGCGGGGGCGAGGAGTTGGCAGCGGTGGTGGCGGCATTGAGAGACATGCTGTTGATCCAGGAGTGGGTCGTCTCCTTACGTTCGGCACGGCGACGCCCACCAGTAGAGAACTGAGGAGAGGGAACACCAAGATAGTCAATGGAAGGGTCCTCAGAGACAGAGATGGGAGACTGAGGAGAGGCGGCGTCGAAGTTCACATCCTCCGGAGGCGCAGATCGGGTCTCGCAGTCGTCGACAGTGATAGTAGGCACGATGTCGACGTCGAAGCCAAGTCCGAAGAGCCGAGAGGACCTCTTGATGAAGGCCAGGGGTGGAATACTGAGACGCTTGTCTGAGATGTCTGCGTTGTCGCTGGGCTCTGAGACAAAGTTGAACACCCCCAGTTCCTCAGTAGGAGTCGCCAGGAGGTTGTCAAGATCAAACCAAGATTCAGGGATAGAGGACTCGGAGCCGGAGGACCCAACGCTGCCGCAGAGTGAAGGTGTCTCGGAATGTGCATCGTCGGAGCGAACCTGGACCTGTGCTTCGACGGCCGCGATCTTATGGACGAAAGTCTCTCCACAGACGACCTGTGCTTCAAGATCATTGTTCACCTTGGATCCACCGCCGAACATCATTGCCTAGGAATACGGAAAAGCCCCCCTTGAGCAAACCGGTTGCTAAGACGAAACAAAACATAGAAAGAGACTCACCAGTCTCCCAAAGACCCCGTTACTGCGCTGCTTGTCAGCCACCACTCCAGGAAGAACGAGCTTGCGAAGGCGGGGGTTGCTGTTTGCCTTGGGAGACCAGAAGAGACTGACGACGAGGTAGACCACCGCGACGAGGACGAGGAAGGCGAATGCCCCGAGGGCAAGAAGCACGACGGTCCCGGGGTTTCCTTGACTGACGACAGCAGCTTGAGTGTTCTCAGAAGAACCGAAGGCGATGATACGAGAGACGACGGGGGCCATTCTTGATGATCGAGAAGGGGTTGAAGAAGAGAGGGTTGCTTGTTGGAGGGCGAGAGTTGGCGAGCTTGGTGGTGAGATGGAGGTTGTTGGAAGAAAGCGCACGAAGAGGCTGGATAGCATCTGTAAAGCTAGATATACCATGGGGGCTGGCAAGACTGGGATGTCTTGATACCGACCATGCGACCTTCCAGAATATTTCGATTTGGACTGACCACCATTCGTCATGTTCGCTTCGTAGCTTTCCTTGTCTCCGTGATTTACGTTGGAGAAAAGGCTTCTACTGTGGTGTGTGATTAGGTCTAGAGAGGCAAGTGGAAGTAGTTGCAGCAAACAGCAAGATCATCCGGACACCGCTCCGGTTGCGCGTTTTCTCGAAGGGAAAGCGATTATGAGACAAATAAGTTATGCACAAAGAGTTCGAAAGCACGACTATAGACTTGAAGCGATGAGCTGTGTTGGGGGTGTTGAAGATACAACTCAAACCGACTCACCTAATTTCTATCCATACCAGCACAGTGAAAAACACCCATCACCCTCCAACCATCCCTCTCCACCCACCCGGATTCCCCCCTCCCGCACCCGCACCCGTACCCCCCAACCCAATCCTCGCCGCCACCGCCCTCAACTGCCTCACCCTCCCCCTCCTCATCCTCACCACCACCCCACCCACCGCCAACACCCCCACTCCCAAATTGAAAGCAATGAACTCGAAAAAATCGTATCGTTCCAAGGACGGGATCCGACCGCAGGGTTCGAAGGCGGGGATGGTGAGTGTTGAGGGGATGAGGGAGAAGTGTGGGGGTGGTGGCGAGGGAGGGGCGGGCAGGAGGTGTGGGTGGGTGGATTTGAAGGAGGGGTCGTTTGGTGGGGTTTCGGTGTTTGTGTTTGCGTCTGTGTTTGTGTTTGGAGGGGTGTCTGTGGTGTTGGGGGGAGAGGTGGTGCAGGACATGAGACGGCGCGTGCCAAAAGGTTGGCAGAAGGGTTCGTGGAGCTGGGGTGAGAGAAAACGTCGCGTTTGTAAGTATGCTGGAAATGAATGGATGGTAAGGGAGGACTTACGGAGTCTACGGGACATGGTTCGCATACTCCTGCTGGTACGCACACCAGTTCCTGCTCTTTGTCCTCCGCAGACGCGTGTGTTTCATGTTCTGGTGACGAGGAAGACTGTCGTCGATGGTGCACGTGTGGCTGTGGGACTTGGCCGGACACGCGTTGACAGAGTACGAGGAGGGTGGAGAGGAGGAGAATGGTCCGAATGAACCTCAATGTGCTATAGGAGATACTGTCAGGTTCGCATAAACATGACTTTCAGAAAAACGAGCTCACTGTGTAAACGTGCTGTATCTTCGTCTCTTCATCGTAGCTTACAATCCTTGCTCAAGTGGTCACCAGTGAAGGAGGATCGCAGACGCCCAATCACCCAAGGCGCTCCTCTCCTTCATCCATCCCTTTCATCTACCAACATAACCACAATGTCCCGACGCGCCGCCATCGTCGAAGAGTTCGACGACGACACCGACCTCCCTCTCCCCTCCAAGCCGCTTCCCAACACAGGCACGCGCGGCCCACTCCTCGAAGCCATCGACTCCGACTCTGATAAT
Organism: Cristinia sonorae; assembly: GCA_021029105.1. NCBI lineage: Eukaryota > Fungi > Basidiomycota > Agaricomycetes > Agaricales > Stephanosporaceae > Cristinia > Cristinia sonorae. The sequence goes on from JAEVFJ010000011.1 coordinate 343,868, forward strand.
GATGACGACGATGAGGGGGCGCCGGAGTTGTTGAGACCGCAGGGTCAGGCTGGGCCGGCGAGTCCTGCGTTCAAGGAGAGAGAAGGAAGGAACGTCGTCACGGATATCACGCCGTACAAGAAGTGAGTCTTTTTTTCTCTTCATGTGCACAGGGCGAAACACTTTCTTGTGTTCTTCCTCGTTCGTGAGCAGCTCTGCTTACTGGCCTATGTCAGATGGACGTGTGTGTACCCGATCTATATCGACGCGAAGCGGTCGTACGGGACGGGCGAACGTCGTATCGCGCGAGGCAAATCCGTGTGGTGGCCTCTGAGCAAAGATATCGCGGAGGCGACGAACCGTCTGGGCTTAGGCACGCTGCACGAGGCGAACAAGAGTCATCCGCGAGACTGGGAGAACCCTGGTCGTGTCAGGGTGCAATGGAGGAAAGACGGGAAGTTGGTCAACCCCGCGATCAAGACCAGTACGTTTGTCTACTTTATTATATATATTCTGTGTGTTTCACGATTCTTGGGTTGTGTGTGCGTATCATAAGAGAAACAGCTGTTGGAGATGATCTCGTTCCAGATCCAGCTGATCAAGCCGGACAACATCCCTAAACCGCCCTACACGACCACGCCGTCCACACAGACGACCCCTCCAGCGACCCAACCCTCGAAATCCTCCACCAAAGGCAAACAACCCGCATCGAAAACCGCCGGAAAGACGAGCACGTCTACGTCTTCAACGCACATCCAAAGCACGCAGCAAGGGCAGGGGAAGAGCGGACGGAGGCTGCCTGTTCCGCCAGAGCCGCTGCCTCCGCTGTCGAGCAGGGTGTCGCCGTACAGTCCTGCGCTGGTGAGCGGGGTGTTGATTGAGACGGTGAAGGCGGGGATGAGCGCGAGTGAGCCTGGAGGGGGTGTTCCTGGAGCTCCTGGAGCCGGAGCTGGAGGAGCGGGGATGGGTGGGAAGGGAAAGAGGAAGGTTGTACGGGTGAGAGGTTGAGAATAGTTTTTACGCTGTACTGTATGTTTTCGCAAAGAGCCGGCGGACATTGATGGGTGATCGATATCGCTTCTCTCTCTTCCTTTCCACCTCCAGTGGAGCATCTGCAAGCGACAAGGCGAAGAGGTGCGCCGTGTATGTAACAGCCGTGTATATATAGGTATGTTTTTCAACTCATTCCTTTCCTCGTTTCTATTGCTCCTACTCCAGAATTCGAACCTACACACAAATCCGGTGCGGGATAGCTTGGAATGTCGTTCTGGTGTGCGTTCGTGCGTGTACTTGTGCGATGTTCCAAGTCGTCGAGTCAGAGCAATAGTAGCGGGTGACATCATGGAGATGTCGCTTCTCAAGGTAAGCAGAGTCGCGCTCTCTCTCAACTGATGAACCTTGCTAGATCTCATTCGATGGTGCAGACACGCATTGGCCATCATTCACGCTGCTACGTACGTCCCTCGCCTGGAGCTTTCCTGACGTATCTCATGCTATCATCCGCAGACCATCCGAGGTTCTTTGCTCCGACATTTCACAGGCCGCTGGGTCGCTCGAAGATTGACCGGAGACCCGGAGCTTTTAGATCCTCATTGGGTCCAGACAGCCACCGAAAGTCTAAACCTTCTCTCGTGATTATCACTTGTGATGTCCTACTCAATTCGATCTTTGGTGGCTGAGGGATTGGGGTGGGGTTGACTGGATGAGAGCAAAGGCCGGAGCATCGCGGATATGTGGAGGACGACAAGGATGTTACGTCTGAATACCGTTGGTGTGCTTCTGGGCAGGCTGGAGGGTGGGATGCTCCTATCGCAGCCGTCCGACAACAGTCCTTGGTACGTGTATCTTTCTGCGTTGATACCTCGCTGAAACTGGACGCACTGGCAGGAGATCTGCGTCAGAGTTGGGTCATTGGTGTGGCAAATGACCTCGGGAGATACCGGGATGGGTTACGTATCGAGGGAGTTGCCTTTTACGGACGAGGGATGTAGATTTCGAGGCGGATTGGCCTGATTGAGCTGGACGGTCGACTTCAACTTCCAATGTCTCCCTTTCTCTCCTGCACTCTGTCCTCAACCACCACCACCACCACACACCCCTTCCCCCTCCCTCCCGTCCACGAGTCAGCCACACTCTACCGAGGCTCTCCCTGACTCCCCATACCCCTATCCTACCTACCCCTCCCGCGCACACGATACCAGCCATGAAGGTCGTCACAAAACCCATCGTCGCTGTACACCATACCACCCTCAATACCACCTTCCATGGCCTTACCCACCACTTGTCGACTCCAGAATCACCCATCTCACAGTTCTTGGGTGTAAAGTATGCAGACGTCCCAGCCAGGTTCAGGCAGTCCAGGCTGCACTCATCCTACCCCGCCGTAGTCGATGCCACACATCACGGGTCAGTCCTCTGCATCGCCCGAACACCTATGACGTACTAACTGACGCCCGCTGCGCCCGCCCAGACCGATATGTCCTCAGTCAAAGTACAGCAATCTCGAAGCTGAGATGTTCGGTCTCTCCTTGTCTGCAGGAGAATTCGCCGAACTCCTTCCAAAGACCCCTTTCGAACACGACGAGTTCGAATGTCTCAATCTCAATATCACAACCCCTGCTGGCGCTTCATCGCACTCAAACCTGCCAGTCATGTTGTGGATACACGGGTATGTCCCAGTTCTGCGTTCATGCCTGGTTCGTGCAAACGCCACTCCTTGTAGCGTCTTGTTCTTCTCCGGTCCCGGCGTCGTTGTCTCTTTTGCTGACATTCGTGTCTGGATTGTTGCGGTAGGGGTGGGAATCGTGGGTCTGGGTCAAGCTGGTTGTATGATGGAGGCTCTCTAGTTCGCAAGAGCATCGAGACCGGAAAACCTATTGTGTTGGTCACTATCAAGTACGTTTTCTCCTTCACACCGTTACCTTCCTGGCTCATTGGCACATGCGGTAGCTATCGCCTTGGCCTCCTCGGCTTCGCGTCGAGTCCTCAATTGAAGGAAGATAACAAGGCAGCTGGTGATGAGGGCGTGGGAAACTACGGTACGCTACTTCTCTGCTCATGGCTATACTTGTCACTGAATAGTCTCTTATCTAGGCCTTCGCGATCAACGCACTGCTATGGAGTGGGTCCACAACTATATTGCCGAGTTCGGCGGAGATCCCTCCAACGTGACCCTCTTCGGCGAATCTACCGGTGCCGCAGACATCCTCTGCCATCTCCACTCCAACTTCAATGAGCACATGCCCCTCTTCCGTCGGGTTATCATGCAGAGCCCGATGCTTGAGCTCGACATCCCAACCGTGCACTCCGCAGGGTGGCAGTTGTCAAGAACAATGGGGTCGTTGAACATTCACACGGTGGATGATCTTCGGACTGTGGAAGTGGAGAAGTTGATTGCGATGGGGCTGAACGTCCGCGCAGTTGACGACGGCTTCTTCTTCTCCCCAGGCTGGAAAGCAGCCATGTATCCCCCAGAAGCAAAGCCTGCGACGCATCACGTTGTCAACGGCCACCTTGATATTCCTGAACTCGAACTGTTGGCCCACCACCCGGATCACCGTCGCCACTACCATCATCGCACACCCCATTCACATTCGCGCTCTCGGTCCGCCTCTCCTCGTGCGACACCCACAGTCCGTGCCACCCAGCCAATCATGATTGGTGACTGCGGTGCAGAGTCCCTTCAGTGGACTCTTCCGGCCTCACTGTGGACCGGCGCAGGCCTCGTCCGCCGACTTCGTGCCATCTGCCAATCACTCCCGAAATCTACTGCTCTCCTTCGTGCATACGATATTACTTCTTATACCCCCGCCGACGAGCTGTGCGACCATGTTCTGGAACTGATCAACGATGCCCGGTTTGCATGGCCTACGGAGTGCATCGCTCGGTACGCGAAGCAGGAGCGCGGTGGGAAGGATGTATGGAGATACGTTTTCGACCAGGAGAGTCCCAGCCGCGGTGTTCCCCACAACGCAGTGGATCTCATGTACCTCTTCGACACCGTCCCGCTCCCCACGCTCGCTTCCGCCACACCCCCGGATTCATTCGCGGCCTCACCTATGGAGGTGTCCCCCGCAGGAAGCCTCACCCCGTCTACTCCAGATATGTGTTTCGGCTCCGGCTCGGAGTCGAGTGAGGATGAGGTGGATATCACTGCAGACGGGAGGGTCAGTCCTGACTACGGGTTCGGCGCGGAGGACGCGAGGGACGACGAGTGGGGACTTCCTATCGTGGATACGTACTCGTACAACCGCGTACGGGACGCGATCCAAACCCGTTGGATCACTTTCGCGTACGGCGAAGCACCGTGGAGTTCTCCTTCGACGCTCCCATCCGCCTCCGCGTCCTCTTCTTCCGCAACCGAAAAAGTGTACGTGTTCGGACCGGAGGGCGAGACGGGGGAACGGTCGATGTCTATTTTCGACGGACGGAGGAGGAGGAAAGTGTGGAAGGAGGCGTTGGAGCCGTTGGGGATGGGGGTCGTGCAGAAAGTTGCGGTGGAGTTGTGCAATGGGCCGCCGGAGAGCAACAGCGGGTTGGTGAAAGTGAAGGTGAAGGCGAATTTGGCGAAGATGGACGAGGTTTTGGCTTAGCGTTGGCGCTCGCGAGCCTCTATTCGTCTCTCTGTGGTCGGCGGCGCCGGGCCAAAACTTTCGAAAAACCCCTCCTAACTCAAAACACAGGCCTCAAGATATCCGCCCCCCGTCCCCATATGCTTCTTCGACGCACACAAAGTTACTCTATCTTCACGGTATAATCAGCACACACGACATACTCCTCTCCCCGCCCTCACGCGGTTTTTTTCTTTCTCTCTGTCTTTCGACTTGCTCTCATCTTCATGCATCGCTATCTATGTTCTTCACATGCGTATTTGCGTTTCCTCATCTCCCCCCCCCCCCCCCCCACACACACCTCAACAACCGCCCGCAATCCCTCCTCTCATCACACACTGCACCACCTCTCCTCTCCTCCCCATTCAAAAAACAAACAATTAATTGGTACACGGAACACTTCACCCCATTTTTCATTCATCGCATCATCATCGCATGTATTTCTTTTTCTTCTTTTCTTGTTCTTGTGTATCTCTCACACCTCACCCTCGCAAACCGGCATCCCCCGACATCATACTCACACCCCGCATGCCCCCCTCACCTCATCTTCATAGTCATCATCCTTCAATTTTCATCGTTATGTATGTAATGCTCGCACGTATTTTATGCCCCCCTCATCACATCATCTCCTCACCCCCTCACCCCTCACCACTGCTCCTTTCCGTTCTACTCACCCCTCACCTTCACCCTTCCCACCTTCCCCCCCCCGTTTGATATCTTTTGCTTTCGGTTCTCAGTTTTGGTATTTATTCTCGGGTTTGGAATTGGTTTTTGGTTTTTGGATCTCTGTTGTAGTGTAGTGTATGTATTTTGTGGTGGAGTGGTGGAGGATGGAAATGGGAATGGGAACGGAATGGAATGGAAAATAAAAACAGAGATTTTATATCATGGTTCCGAGTTGGATAGTTGTGTACTGAACGGCTTGTATGTTTTAAGGCTCGTGTGGTACTAGCACGGTAGACAAAACCCTCTGTGTGGGACCCAAATAGTGAACAAATATTCGTCCACCCATTGTTCCTGCACTGTGGTTGCAAGGTGGCCAAATACGCTTAACTGTGCATTCTGATTGGCTAAGAAACATTATTTGGCTCCCAAGTATTATTGTCGTTTATTTCCTGCAATTGCCAGAGCTGCGACGACCCCTTTCAAATGCACGGCAACACAGATCCGAGGCCCCAATACAAGATATCAGGTACCAAAAGAAGGGGAGAAAAAAAAACTAAACACGACACGTCCGGACGAACGAACGAGGGAGGAAAGACTGAAGTGAAGACCTGAGGGGAGAAATTGGACTTCCAAAGTTTATGATCCACGAAGCAGTCTGGGGATGAGAACGTTCAGGGTTTCGGTGCAGTACGGAAGAGCCCCGCTGGTGATCGCTTCGATCCATACTGGCAATGAGTCTTGGACGGTCGTGTTTTGACGATGGCGGAGGAGGTGGTCTATCTCCATGTCGCGGATCGATGGATATCTATAAGGGGAGGAAACAAAGAGAGGGCAGTAGATGTTATGTCAAGTGATGAACGTTAACAGCCGGGGGGGGGGGGGAGGGCGGGGTCCCAACTCGGACGTACCTCGAAGTGAACCTGGAGAACAACTCCGGTACGATGTTCTGTGGTTCCAGGTGGTTCTGGATCTCCCGCTTACACTGTTCTTTGAGAGGATCGATGCCGAGCTACACCAACCAACAACGACGCAACGAGGCATGAAGTAGAATCAGAACTACACACACCAAGCTCGCGCGGGATGTGACTCACCAAATCTGCAAGGATATACATGGACTTGGGAGAGCATGGGTATCCGAGGGGGTTGGTAGATCCTGTCCCGTGGGTTGGTGTCGGTGATTTGGAAGATGACTTGAGTGGTCGGAACGTGATGTCGTCGGTGCAAAGATAATAGATCAACGCTTGGAAGCTACATAATCCCCTTGGCTGATGAGTGGAGTGGCGTGAGGCCTTGTGGGTATACATACGTGGCGTGCGCAGCGTTGGGAATGTGAACGATACGTCCTGGTCTTTCGAATCTGATCTTTGGGCGGGGTGGAGCGGTACTGTGGGAGTGTTCCGCCGGAGTGCCAGGCAGTGTTTCGTCCGACTATGGGTTGGGAGTGATCAGGGTATCGTCTCGACATTGGGTCGTGTGGAGCGTACATACATTGAGTTCAATATTACCGCCAGATGAGTCAGGCAGCTCCTCATCTTCAAGGTCGCTATCAGAGTCGTAGCCGTAATCTTCACTGTACAATAAATGGCTCGCGAGATCATCCCCGTCGATGTTGACAATCTTGGACTCGTCAAAACCGCTTGAGAGTACTGTGGCAGGGTAATCACAGTAATCAGCGATTTTCCTACGTATCGGTCACTTCAGCAAGAAGAAGAAAAAAACACGTACGTCCTTCAAAGTATGGTGACGCCGCACGCAACAGCGAGCTACTGGCGTAGATTCCAACAGGTTTATCCACTCCGCCCCCAACACGCCGTCTAGAGAAGGCGTAGAACTTGGTATCCAAGAACGTCCCGCAGGCTAGGGAGAGCTTCAGCGCCACCTTGAGGCGGTGGGCGTGTTCGATCCCGGAAGGTATGGCGGGCATGAGGAAGGGTGCAGCCTGAGTCGGCGTGACTAGTATGCGGAAGGGCTTTTTGGTCTCCTCGCGCTCGGTCCTGCGCTCAAGGATTGCGGAACTCTTTTTCCCTTTTTTCTTGCTTAATGCTCTCGATGCCTGCGACGGTGAAGATTCTGGAAAGTCCGGGTCCATACTTGTGGTTTGAATAATCCGGCTGGTGTTCGAGAGTCCGAACGGATGGGTCAAGGTGAGATTCTTCCAAGCGAGGTTTTTATGCTGCTTTGGTACCCCTGCGGGAGTACTTGCAAAGGTCTAGATTCTGCCGCAGCGAGCATCGTTGAACACTGTCGTGACCACTAGAAGGAATAACATACCTATTTTCGTTGTGAAACCATATTTGATGCGGCGAAACCCTGACGCAGCCACGATTGCGTATATAGGTTTACATATACTGACACGGGAGTGTATTGGATGGCATCGTTCCAGAAAATAGTAGCCAGTTTGGGTAGATCGCAGCAGCCCGTGTCAGTGACTGTAGCAAAACGCATGCCTCGCGAATTTACAATCTTCGGCTTAAAGGGACAATATGTGACTCCAAAACGGCCGCGTCCTTGGTGACTTGGTATACTTGTAGAACGTCGGTGGCAGCGCAATGATGCAGGTAGATGCCAGTGGCTGTCTGAAAGACCACTGGCAACACTTCCGATTGTGAAAGCTCGAAAGAGCGCTGCAACGTGATGTTGTTTATTACTATTTGGTTGGAGCCAGAGTGTTCACGCTGGCCGCTCGAATGCTAACATAGAACCAGTGCATGACTTTTGGTGAGACCCACTCGTCCTACTGGCTGCGTTGTCGTCTCGTCTAATGAACTGTAATCGGCATGGAGTTGACTCAAGTCAACACCGCCACAGATACTACCCTCGTCTCCACCAGCCTCGCTGTCTTTCGAGCCTGCGATACATCAGTCAAGCATTATCCATCGATAGAATCTCATGCCTGCCACATATCCTGCAGGGGCCTTTTCGTCGAAGCTTGCCTCATGGTGTCCGCCTGACTTTCATTGAACAACGACATGCTCCTTGCCGCACCGAATTCAGAGGGATCTGTCAGGTATCGTGGAATCCTATTATCGTCGGCGTGTTCGCTCCTTTCGCGGAACGGTATTCCTGGTCAGCGAAAGTGGCAAGTGTGCGTGGTAATATTCGCATCGAAGCCAATTACGTAGGGATCCCTCGGATTGTTATGATCATCGGCTGTCTTAGATGTTCGAGTAGTGAGTCCGCTCGACTGATTATCGCAGGTGTCTAGACTGACCTTTGCCTCATGGCTGACCACAGTGCACCGGGCTGTTAAATAGAAAGGTAGCATGGCAAGGATCTAATGTACTCTCACGTATCTCTACAGTGCGGGAGAAGGTGATGTGCGTCCTCGAGGTGTTCGTGAGGTGTGATCATGTTAACATCCCAGGGTATATGTCTAGTCAGGTCCACTCACTGGCACTGAAGTCCAGTATTCCTCCCCCGCCACTCCTAAAGTCAAACTTCAGATGGCAGTAGCATGTTCCCTTTGCAATGGAAAGAAATTCATCAACCAGGCCGCTTATCAGCAGCATTGCGAAATGAGCCCCAAGCATCGTCAAACACCCGTTCAGACTCAACAGCAATCGCTGCAGACTTGCAACATATGTCCCGCCCGATTCACAACGCAGGGAACGTTGACTGAGGTATTTCCACCCCAATTCCCCCCACCCGTGACTCGTGACTCATTGAATTGGCAGCATTATCAGACACTGCACTTCAGGTGCGAGCTATGTCAAGTATACGTCGCATCCTTGCAGTCACATTGGGACGCCTCTACCAGTCATCCAAAGTGTCCTATCTGTCGCTCAGGCTTCCAAGATAAACGTAGCTGTGGACTGGTATGACCTGGGAACACTCTCAGCACCATTGTATCGCGTCTGATGACTTACGCAGCATCAAGAAGTAACGCATGGCGCAAAGTACTGCGGCCTATGCGAACGGGCATTTGCAAAAGAAGGGATCCTGGCCCATTGGAAGGATTCAAGAAACCATCCGACATGTGTAGTGTGTGGATTGGGGTTTGAAACTGCAGCAACTTACCAGACGGTGGGTTCCGCTCGATCGACCGTGGTTATTGTTGATCATCACACGTATCACAGCATTTCTCTAGCTCACATGCAAGCCTCTGGTGTGACACTTGTCGTCTTCCTTTCGCAAGCCAAACCCTGCTGGATGAGCATTATTATTTGAGTTACGGCCATCCTAAATGTCAAGTTTGCACGAAAGGCTTTAAGGAGACGAAGGAACTTGAGAGGGTAAGCCGGGAACAGTTTAACTGTGATATATGTTTATGGACGCTGATTGACTCCATTTCAGCATAATGCGCAATACCATCCACCACCGCCTCAACAACAACAGGCGGTAAGTACTTCTCAAGTGTACCTTGGTGCAACGCTCTAATACAGAAAACAGTCGACCCCCAGCATGAGCCACAGATGCGATCGTTGTAACCGTGACTTTAAGAAAGCCGAGTATATGCAAGCACACTTTCGCGATTCACCAGCACATCCGACATGTCCAATATGCTTCACCGGCTTCCTTGACGATACCTCTTATGATCAGGTGGACCTACTCCATTGCCGTGAAAATAACGACTACTGATTGTCAACATTACATAGCATCGAAGTGTTCACACCGCAGCACCCTCCGATTCGCAGCAAGTTACCCAAGCGGTTACATCGACCACTGTGGGCTCCACCTCCGATGCTGGGAGCTCACAAATCCTGGCCATTAGCGGTGCCGAGGCGTCACCGACTGTTAGAGCAGGCATGATCATCAGTCCGTCAACACCAACATTGGCAGCAAGTAACGAGGGCTCGGCACCCGTAGCTTCACCTCGTTCCGATGAGCTCAAACTGCAACAGGTGAAAATCTTATAGAATCACTGTGTTGTATAGCCAGGGCTGACTGAGAACATTCGACAGACAAGGGACCTTGAACCCATTCACCCCTCGCCACGTGCCAACTCCGAACCAACGCCAACAAGCCTCGTTGATCGCCAACAGAGGCCAACTCTATTCTTGGGTACGGTCGGTATCAGTCCTGTCTCTCCTGCCATCGCAGAAGAGGGTGGCAGTACCATAACGCAGGGTCCCGACCCATACTCAGCAGTGTCTGGCCAGTCGCTGACATACGCAAGGTCAGGTTCGCCCTTGACGATATACGTCTTCATCTCGCTCACCCCTCCCATGACATAGTCGTTCGCCAACTCCAGAGCTCGTTCGCTCCCCCACCTTGACGGAGTCTTCCATCACACCCTCTGAAGAGGAAGGTCTAACCCCGACAGACATCGTTGGAGATTCTTCCCCGGAGCAAAGCCCCCAATCTCGATCAGCATCAGTCCACTCTCTCCAAGAGATCACGCAGACGAACATTCCTACGAGCGCGTTGACAAGAAGTGCAAATTCCAGCCGTGCACCGTCACGACTCTCAACACCAGTCTCTCATTATGATATCGTTGTCTCTCCCGCCACCGACCGCGCTGCTCGCCACGCAGAAATAGAAGCGCACTCTCGGGCCGCATCGAGGCTCTCGATGGCATCCAATTATTCAATGATCCCGCAAGCTAGTCCTCAGCATGCCTTACCAGGTGGTGCCTCTGCTGTCTTGAACGGTCACACAAGCAACAGGCCGGACTCTCGCATGTCTAGGCCGAGAACGCCGTTGTCATACTACGCCGTCACGTCTTCTATTCAGGCGGATGCGCGTGTTAATGAACGTGGTCACTCCAGAAGCACGAGTAGACTCAGCAGAGCGGACTCGAGACCCGAGAGTCGTACTTCGCGAATCTCTGGCCATTCTCAGGCTCAGACTGCGCCGGTACTTCCTTCACCTCCATCCTCAGGCCCACCCTCTACTCGTCTTTCGAGAACTGTGACCACAGAAAGTCAGTATTTCTTTTAGGGAAGCATACAGACGTATTGATCACATCACATCACATCCTTTTCCAATGTAGCCGTGAGCGCAAGGGCAAGTACTAGAGTGGCTGATGGATCAGGCACGCCCACCCCGAAGGCCAATTTGTCGCAGCTCCCTGCTACGGGTGTTTCTGCACATGTAACTTCTGCGTCAGGCTCGGCCACGACGGTTACAGCAACAACACTGACATCATCTGCAAGAGATCTCGCATGGCACTGTCGTGTATGTCTGAAGGAACCAACGGAGCCCACCGCTACTATGTGTGGACATCTGTTCTGTCATGGGTACGTTCTTGCCACTTAAACTCTCTGCTACTCCCGTGTCATAATATAGTGCCTTTATATCCGCAGATGTATCATTCAAGAACTTTCGCGGAACTTTCAGTGTCCTGTATGTCGAAAGGTTATGCTTTTGCGTCTCCATGTGGACTCGCAATCCCTTTGAGTTTTGTATTCCCCGCGCGGCCCGGCCCCATGCAGCTCCCTTATACGATTATCCATTTCTGCTCTACCTGCTATGTCTTGTAATATTTTACATATGCCCAATGAACATCTTTTATGGCTCTGTAAACGTTACCGTGAAGGCAAATCAGAGCATGCTGTAGCTCCAAGACCAACATTACGACATGTCAGCTCTTTTCTTTCGCCGAATTCATCGTTAGGATTCACGTTTGGAGGGATTATCAACGTCGGTTCAGTCTCAAATTCGGTCGGGCCTGCAGCTGGCCATGGGAGTGAAGTTCACATTGATGGCTGGTCGCCATGTGGCGCCTTCGGAAATAGCCGGTCACGCCACTGCCAGAGGAACGACCGACATCACAAAAATCTCCCGGAAATTTGAGGTGGTTGTAACCGGTCAAAATCGCTTGAAACCCGTGTCTAAGCCAATGTAAGGATTAGGAAGTAAATAAGGCTTAGATGCGCATGTACTATCATGACGCGAAGTTACAAGCAGGCTGTAAGACGGTTCTGACAGGGTTACAACCGCTAGCAATTCCGCTGAGGGACCGGGGATACCATCGCTTTGCCATCGCTAATCGCGGCGGGAAACACTCTTGGCACTTCGACAACGCTCGTCGGTGCCATCGCTTGACCCGACTCGCCTGCTCCCCACTGATCAATACACATCTTGAGATGTTTTGGGACAACGAGGGCATCACATTCACGCTATGTAACTCGTAGGTACATGCGACAGGATACATTATAGTAAATCAAGAAAAAAAAAACTAGAATGTTCCCCACCCTTGACACTAGACCGTCAAACTGCGACCGACCGTAAGCCCTGTCCCAGACACCCGATAGAAAAATGACAAACTGCAAGGCCACAATGACTATGAGAGCGAAAGATTGAAAGAAGGTAAGAATACACATACCCGAGAAGCGTGTAAACCTCATCACAGTATTACATTGGTCATGCCCGCTGCCTGAAGCCGTCACTAGAGTCCCATTTGATGTGTGAGCAATGATAGATGTGGACACTTGAACCTTTCCCCTTACCTTGTAGAAGACCAATTGTCGTGGAGACGTAGGGCCGGCTCCTCGTAAACAAGAGAGTGCTCATCCCAATGTCGCGGAGGGAGTGCAAGAGGCCGAGGGGAACTCGAAGAAGCCTTCGCGGCCCTCTGACTCGAAACATAGCTTCGGTCAAAGGACCTCGAGAGCCGCCTCAAATAAACCTCAAGGTTCGGGAACGAGTGGACTGTCCAAGATAGCGATCAAGCGGAGGATGGACACGGACGAGGGGGAAGGTGCTGAAGGTGAGTGTGAGAGAGACGTGACTCCGTTTGAGTGAGGGGGGACTTATATGTATTTGCAGAGTGTTGCTGTGGTGCGATTGCCCTTGGAAAATTTCAGTGCACTGATGCGACGTCCAAAGCGAGCTCTGGGCAGTTGCTCGTCGTGCTTGGCAGGAGCTCTAAATCGTTCTGCGAGGTTGTAATCGTCTGCAGGTTGTAATCGCCACACAAGCGTTGTGAGCGTCTTGAAACCATTCGGAAGATTCCGAGAGTGGTAAGCCCATGTAATCGGTGGGCGGTTTTTGTGATGGAAATCTCGACCATCAACTTGAACTTGGACCGTTAGAGTATCTCGAGCTGCAACTGTTTTCCAACTTGATTGTGTGGCATATGCCGAGAAGTTGTAACGCAGACGGTTCGATGGTATTTGGAGAAGATTTTACCCCTCTTCGGTCAGTAATCCTGTCACTGCATGAATGTGACTGGTCCTGGCTGACACTGCGGAACTTAGCATAAGACATCATAATAGGACATATTTCACAAACACCGAAACAACTACACCATACCTTTCGCATTCTGAATGGCCCCCCGAAAATCCAATAGTGCTTACGCATGTGTAACGCCTGGCACAACTGAGGCAACCACACCGACTGTGGATGGCCTTTTGGCTTCCCGGTATTTGCATCAATCACTCTCGCTCTCGCTAGGGGGAGAAAAGCTGCAGCTCAAGCATAGTATTGAATTCTATTAGCCGAAGTCTCTCTATGGGATTTTCACGGGGAATATCATGGCGTTGGTATGATAGCAACATCACCAGCCATACAAGGTACGTTTCACCGAGCTCTCTTGACCAAGGTAAATCCATTGATAGACTAAAAGTACCGGTGTGGGAACAGGAGGTGCCATGACTTCGACTCGCCGTCCTAGCCCCTTTCGTGCGGGAAAAATGCCGTTCCACCTTACGGACACGAGGGGTACCAGCTGCTGAATATATAACATCGCCGAAAGGACTGTCAATAGCCTCAAGCCTCGTTCGTTACCTCTCCCCCAGTCAATCTCTTCCTAAAGGTCCAGATGGTGTATTGCACAGTCTGCAACAAGGATTTCGTCAACAAAACGGCGTACAGCCAGCATTGCAATGCAAGTCCGAAACATCAAGGCGCTGGCAAGCACTCGTGCAAGTTATGTGCTAGGAAGAACTTCAAGACGAAGGAGGCTCTATACCAGGTGACATTGACTCAAATCTCCGTACCTCTTTGTTGCTTCTGATCGACAAAATCCAGCATTGCGAGGCTTCACACTCCACGTGCAAAAGCTGTAATGTCTTTGTCGTCTATTTGCCGACCCATTGGACATACTCTCCCCGTCATCCGAACTGTTCCTTCTGCGGGCAAGGGTGCTCAGACGACGAGAGTATAAGGAAGGTAGGACTGGGCCATTTGATATGATGTATCGCGCTAAATAAGGCGTTTTAAAGCATCAACGAGAAACACATGCTGATAACTATTGTACTACCTGCGAGTGTTTGTTCACAGAGGCTACTAAGTCATCACATTGGAAGAACTCCGACCATCATCCAACATGTATCGTATGCGATACGGGATGCGAAGCACCGTCGTCCTACCAAACGGTGAGTTTACTGGCATATTGACAACCGTATTGTTCTCAATGACGCCAGCATTTCGCGGAAGTGCATACGGACCTCTGGTGCGCCTCGTGCAAGCTTCCTTTTCAAACACACGAGCTACTGGAGCAACATTGTACCTCTACTGCCTCACATCCGAAATGTGATACCTGCGGAAAGGGTTTTAGGGAGACACTTGACCTTGACGCCGTAAGCTACATCTTACCTATATGTGTGCGCTGATAGTCGGAGGCTCATAGGACGCCATGTCCAAACCAGCATAATGCACAGTACCACCCTCCACCTTCCCCGATAGCCCCAGCAGCACTTCAAGACACGGTTCAAGATGATTCGGGAAGCGCAGATACCTTGACTATTGAGCATCATGATATATCGTCTCAAATTCGGGAGTCCACTGAATCCGATATTCTTGTCAGCAACTCAACGTCCGAGTCGACGACAATCGAAAGCACGTCACCTCAGGTGGAGGATACAAATACGCTTAGCTTCTGCCAGGTAAGTCGTACGTGCAATGGTTTCACACATAGTATTCACTATGTATATCAGACCGATGACGTCATTGAACGACCATCACTTTCACCACGAGCAAACTCAGAGCCACCTCCAATGACCTCGGTTTTGGCTGAGATCGACTCACTGACTTCAAGTCCTATCGATGCAGGCAAAAAGGATGCTGCATTACAAGAACCTGGACCACTTTTTGCCGTCTTCAGACATCCCCCGATATGCCACAATGATGAAAGGTTCGGTCATTACGCCACAATAGTGTTGACCGACAATCCCGGCTGACGTTCTTTGCGAAAGCAAACAGCAGCTTCCGATTCCGGCGCTCGTTCACAGTCTGACCTCAGGTGAGGTATCTGTCACGCTTTGTGATGAAAAGGATAGTCGGATGCCAACGTACGACACTGGAGACTCCCCTTGGAATGATCGGAGCCAACACCTAACTCCAGCTCACTCTCCTCGAGAAACCGGCCAAATGAATGTACCTGCCATCGCACTACCAAAACCCGTGACAATCAGCAGTGCCTCCTCCAGATCGTCAGCGTCGGCAACCCGTTATGATACGGTCACGCAACCCGCCAATCCAAAAGTTGCAAATCACGCTGGAAGTGTTCCACAATCAAGATCTGTATCTAGGTTATCCGTGCGATCCACAACTTCGATGGTTTCACTGTCTGGTCCGAAGAGTAGCTTGTCTTTGTTTGGAGCGTCGGGTTTGAATGGTTTGAATGGTGCTGATCGCCATAGTGACAACAGGAAGGAGTCCCGCATGTCAAGTCCTACAACGCCAATATCTCGCTACGCCGCAAGCGCAGCGTCTTCGCCGAGTAGGTCAAAAAGGCAGAGCAGAGCGGGATCAAGGACGGAGAGTGTCTGTTCGCGGGTCTCACGACCTTCAAAGCCGGTAGAAGTGCTTCCTTCACCTCGGTCCTCGCGCCCTTTCTCCAAACGTTACTCAGACACTGCTATCACTGAGAGTAAGTTCATTTTATACGTCAGTAAAATTTGGAGACGCCACTTAAATAATCGTCCGTATTTCTTCCTCTCACGCAGATATGGTCATGAGAGCAAACATTCACTTCGTTGAGAAGATAGCTACGCCGAAAGCGAGCGCGGTAGACCTCTCTGCTACACGGGTATCTGCACACGCATCTTCTGCGCCAGGTCCAACCACGACGGACACGACAACGCGGAGGTCTTCTGCAAAGAACCTGACATGGCACTGTCGCGTATGCTTGAAGGAGCCTACCGAACCTACGGCTACGATGTGTGGGCATTTGTTCTGCCACGGGTACGTGTCTGTTTTCGTTCTCTATTCTTCCATGAATGGACAACTGACATTGACGTTTGGTGCGTATCGCAGGTGCATCATCCAAGAACTCTCCCGAAACTTCCAGTGCCCCGTGTGCAGGAAGATGATGCTTCTGCGTCTTCACGTGGATTCCCAGTCTCTCTAATGACTGAAAGGCAGATAGCGCATGCCTGACGGGGCGCAGTTTTCTCTTTCGTGGTACTGAGCTATTATTTGAGAGCATACCACGTCGAATAATGGCTTGGCACCTCTGAGTTCAGCATCGTCATCTTTCGTGCATATGCCTGTTCGTAGTAGCGGGGATCGGTGGGCTAGTGCACAACTTTCGTCTCTGGCTGTGCTTGATTGATATATATTTACAAATGGCACCATCACGTTCGAGAGGAGAAGAGGGGTGTTGCGAACAGAATCGTGCTTTCCCCAAACATGGCCCTTTTATACATGTCGTCAGTGAGATACTTAGTACGCCAATAAACGAGTGAACCACGTAACGTTGAAACACCTAAGTCACAGAGCACAGTATAGATGCAGTAGTCATTGAGAAACCTATGAATAATCGTACAAAGCGCAATTCGGTGCGCTCTGTATAGGGAAGCGCAAACGTCGACGGAAGGAAGGCCCTTTGACGATTGAGCTAACGCAGGAGTTTTCCTCCTTGGCAACTACTGTAAAAATTATACCACCCTAGATGATTGATCTGTACCTCGGTGCTCCTTGTTGTTACCTTGGCATATGTTCGTCGGGTCAGTGGTACGGTGCACAGATATCCTCTATTCCCATGTTCCAACCGCTGTGGCTATTCCACTTTCGAGATGTATTTCCACATGGCTCCATCACGTTATACTTTGTATCGGTGGCTTTCGAGATCGCAATGTATTACGCCAAAAAATGCGGTCGTGCGACGTGGAAGGACGTGGAGGGGAGGTTGAAGGCGGCAAGACACGGTTGAGTGGAACATCAATGCATTTGATTTCGCATCTTATCTGATATGCTCTCATGCCCATCAAGCTTCCAACCCCTCATGATCAATCTCACCTCTCCTGGTGATGATATTCTGGCTTCGCAAGTTGGTGCGGGTGCTATTCAGTGGGAAAAAGAACAGCCCGGACGGCTGGATGGAAGGAACGAGTGAGTCAGATGAGAGTTATCTGATAAGACAAGGCAGGAGTGGGATGACACCCTGTGAGCCTGAGACTGACTGGCAAGCTGTTCCTTGTTTGCTGAACTATACATAGTCCCGAGGCCACCTAGAGGCAAAAGTACTGGCGCAACAATGAACAGCGACGTGTCAACGACCACTGGCATGTCGTCTGACTTCCAGGATCCATACGTTGTTCCTCTCAGTCGTGCACGCTGTATCGCATACGCCTCCGCGCGTAAGTAGTACGATGCGTTTTTTCCCAGTGCAAATGTATCTGGAAACAAAGACTTGGTACGCACGACTCCTTCGGCCGACGTTGTCTTGAATGAATCACTGAGCACCTTTTTCTTCTTCTGCCACTAGGCGAAAAATCAGAGTGCACCTCGCCTTGACGTTCCGGTATTTCCGAATCACCAAATTGGTGTTGTGGCGGTAAACTCGATTCTCGAGCATGCTCGCATCAGTTCGCCAGGTCTGGATGATCTGGGTAACTGTATCTCGCCTAAAAACCAGAGCGAAAATTGCTCATCGTCATGGTGCGTCAGGACGGCCGCGTTCCAATCGCGATCCGATTTCATATACCAAGCCAATAACCTTTCCGGTTCTCAGCTACCGTTCGTACAGCTCAAATTTTTTTTCAGACTGGTTTGTGTTTGGAACGTGAAGATGGTCCGAGTCGAATTCATGGGCTGGAAACTGGCACGGTGAATCATGGATATATTCGTGAAAGTTGGAAGGGTGTTCCTCGCATTTTAGAATGGGTTGTCGTCAAGTGTTTGCTGAAGTACTTATTGTCTTGGTCGGACGACGGAATGTCTGGTTTCAATTGATTCAATTCTATTCCATAAGTGAAGCTGAAGTGGCTTCCAACTGGTGGTGGTCGGAAATACATAGAGCAGAGGAGACTAAACTAAAAGTGACATCGTCGGCATCGTGAACAAAGCAATGAGCGTCATGAAAACCCATGAATCATGAATGCAATTCTCTCCATGACCTTGGTTTTTGCTCGTGAAGTGAAGTGAAAGGGAAAACGGTGGTAGTCGAGAAGGTTTTTATTCCTTGTCAACGCTACCGCCCTCAGAGTCACCCTGCTGACGAGCAGCGCGTTGACGACGACGAGCACCAGCAGCAGATTCACGACCGAGAAGCTTGGTGCGCCCCTGTAGAGAACCGTCAGCTCGTCCGAATAGGTATATTTGAAGAGTGTGAGATCGTACCTCGCTGAACTTCATGTAGATGAGGGCAGCAATGGCTGCCAACCAGTAGAAGACATATCCAAGGACAGTTCCGATGGTCGCGTTGTTCGTCCAGCCGAAGATGGCACCAAAGATATTCCAGCCGTTTCCGTCAAAGACGTTCTCCGGGTTGCAGCAATCCAAGTGCCAGACGTTGCCGCGAACATCGTATGAGCCGGGACCGTCACCGGCACCAGCAGCGTCATCAACGTCAGCACCCAAGCTAGGATATTGAGCTCATCAGTTCAAAGTGCGCGTGGAAAAAATGGTAACCGGGGCTTACAGCTTGTTGAAGGCGTTTTCCTGGAAGGCACCAATTGCCTTGCTGAAAAGACCAGCGCCGATGAGGAGGATGAAATTGGTCATGATGACCAAGAAGACCGTAAGAGCTGGAAAAGTTGATTAGTGACACGGTTCGGGAGACCTGGTACAAAGAACTCACTAGAGCGGCTGGCGAAGGAGTAGATGAGGAAACCTGCAACAAGACCACAAATGATACCGACAATAGCCGCGAGAGGGATGGAGCGTGCTGATTGACCGAGAGCGACACCACCGACGAAGATAACTGCCTCCATACCTGTGGTAATCAAGGTCAGTCTGACATTGAGTACAAGGACATTTCGTATCGCGAACCTTCACGGAGAACGGTGATCAGGGGCAGCACGAAGAGAACCCAGCGACCAGTTTTTGTTCCAGCATCGACCTCTGAAGATGATGCGTCAGTGACAGCATGGGGGGTGGTTTTACAGATGAACGCACCTTTTCCTTCGAAGGCGCGTGAAAGCTTGACGCGCCATTTGGCTTTTGCACGGTCCATCTTCAGCATGGTAATACCCATGACGAAAATGAGAATGGACGCGATGAGCTCGAAGATACCTGTGTTTCGTTTATAGGTGAGGGCTAGAATCGCGTAATGTGGAGACGACACGTACCCTCCCATAGTTCCTCGGCTTTAGACCAGAGGTCACTGGCTTTGGTGAACCAAACGGCAATGAAAGCAGCGCCAATAGCGAGAGCGAGGAAAAGACCGACGGCGGAACCCAGGACGATTTGGAGGCGCATCTTCTTGATTAGGCGTTTGGCCCTGACGGCGCTGTCCTCTTGGTTGGGTAGCTCTGGGGTGCCGTCTGCGGCCTCCTCATGCTTCTCATCGGTGACCAAAGAGACTGCCCGTGAGTGGTCCTCTTGAACGATCTGCTCGACGAGACCAAGGAGGACAGAGATGATGATGGCTGCCTCGAGGGTCTCACGGAAGACGATGAAGAAAATGGGAACGGAAAAGACGTTCGGCATTGTGAACGGTGCCCAGGAGGGGGAGGAGCGTACGCTACGGGGGACGGAATGCGAGGGGCAGGGGGAATGGGAGATATTTGACCGGATACATAAATGAGAATGAGTGGTTGAGAGGATCGGACGCGGTGATGAACAACTTCGGACTAATCTGATAAGTTTTCTCAGCGCCAATCTCTCGGCTCCCCCAACATGTGGATTGCCGAAATCTAATCATAACCCCAGATTCATCTTATCAGACAATTTTCTGCCACCCTTCCTTCGAAATGCCTCATCACCTGCTCCTTCCTCTGCGAACATCTCACGATACAATGTGCTCGAAACATTCGCAAAATCACCATTCGTCTGGGTTCAACGACATCACTCGAACAATTTTACGCCAGTCAAGTCCCATCACTTCGCTACCAGCCGCACCCTTTTTGCCCTTCGGGCCCCTGGCCCCTCGCCACTAGCACCACCAGGATGGCCGCGGTCCTGTCGCGATCCGCCTTCTTCAGGATACAACTTACGGCCGAACGACATAGATGAACTCAAGTTGACGTTCAATTCATAGAATTTCATAGAAACCAGCGCGTGGTGCCAGTATTCATCCTTCGGCCGTCCGACTCGCTCTCACACGAAGCGAGCCCCTGGACGCCAGCTGACTTATCAGATAACCATATAGAACCTGATCATCCCCACTCCTAGCGAGATCTCTCCTGCGATTGAGCGTTATCAGATAAAAATTCCACTCCCAAACCATTGATCCAGTCCATCTCCCGGTACCCGAGTCCTCACCATCTCCATCTGCAAACTTTCCCTCTCTCAAGGCCCATTTTGCTATATTACATCTCTTCGCCTCCTCGCCCTTATTTACCTGGCCCTTTCCGTCCGTTCCCTCCCCCACCCTCCTCCCGCCCGACGCGCCTCTTCCCCCCGGTGCAGTCCCTTCGCGATGCGGTCCACGCTTGCACTTCTTGCCGCCGTGTCCCCCGCTCTTGCAGCTGTGCGAGAGCTGTGGTGGAACCTCACATTTGTCGACAACGTTAATCCCGATGGTGCCTTCCCCCGTCGCGCCATTGGTGTAAACGGCACCTGGCCGTAAGTAATCCCTCCATTATCTCCTCGTTCATACAGCTGTTTAACCGACGCGTCATCTAGACCTCCGCCAATGGATGTCAACGAGGATGATGTCCTTATTGTGCATGCCCTCAACTCACTCGACAAGCCTGCCACCCTTCACCACCACGGCATGTTCTTCAACTCGACGTCATGGTTTGACGGTGCCTTGGGTGTCACACAATGGTTAGAACTGCGCCTAGCTTGTCGTCGCCCGTCACTTACATGATATCCTATAGTGGTATTCCTCCCGGCCAGTCATTCGACTACGTTGTTCCAATTAACGGCTCCGGCCAGTGGGGTACCTACTGGACGCACGCGCACTCTTTCGGTCAATACGTTGACGGTCTCCGAACGCCTTTCGTGATTCACCCAAAGAAAGAGGTTCATCAGTACGACGAGGAATTTACCGTTGTTCTTGGTGACTGGTACCACACCGAGCACCCCGTCCTCCTCAAGCAGTTCATCAGTGTCGCTAACCCAGGTGGTGCTGAGCCTGTTCCCGGTATGTCCTTCCGCTATTTTGAACTGTCGGAGAATTCTGATCATTTGTGTCATTTAGATAACCCGCTCATCTACTTCGCACAGAACGGAAGCTACCTCGGCCCTATTCCTGGTCGAGATGTCGATCCAGTTACTGCTGCCGTTGGATTCAACGAAAACGCCACCCTTCCTTTCCAGGTCCGCCCATCAGTGATGCATCATCTTTTTACAATAGCTGACTTTCAGGTTCTCGCATGCTATATAGCCTGGCAAAACCTACCGTCTCCGCATAGTCAACACCAGTGCCTTCGCTGCTTTCTTCTTCTGGATTGATGGGCATGAGATGCGCATCATCGAAGCTGACGGCGTAAGTCCGCGAAGTGCTTAATTTTAGCCTGCGAATTTCCCCGCTGACAAGTATTTATTCCTTTCTATCAGACCGATGTTGAAGAGTACTCCACCGACTTGATCACCTTGACTGTTGCGCAACGTTACTCCGTCTTGGTCACTGCCAGGAATGACACCTCTAGCAACTGGGCTATTCATGCGAACATGGACTCTGACATGTTTGATAGTATTCCCCCCGGCTTGAACCCTAGTAAGTAATCTCTACGATATCGGTGTGCTCTTGTAGGCTAATGAGCGTTTCTTTCAGACGCTACTGCTTCTATCACCTACGCTCAAGGAGCTGAACTCAAGGACAACGGCTTCATCGACGCTTACCACGATGTTGCCGACCTTGAACTCGTGCCAACTATTCCCGAGATCCTGCGACCTGCGACCAAGACTATCGAGCTCGAGGTTGTATTCGATACTCTAGACGACGGTACCAACCACGCCTCGTTCAACATGGTCACTTTCAACGCACCAACTGTTCCCTCCGTCTTCTCGGAGATGAGTCTTGGCGCAAACGCGACTAACCCCAACGCGTATGGCCCGTACTCATTCGTCCTCGATCATGGGGAGGTATTCGACATTGTTCTGAAGAACGGTGATGCCGGTAAACATCCTTTGTACGTATATCATCTCCCACCCACACGACGTCAATAATTCTCACCGATCCTTCCCTCCGCAGCCATTTGCACGGTCACAAATTCCAGCTCGTCGGCCGTTCGGAAGACTACACCTCCGACGACCCCGCACTGAACCCACCCCTCGTCGAAGGACAAAAGAACCCCATGCGTCGCGACACCGTGCAAGTCCCCTCCATGAACTCCGTCACCTTGCGCGTCGTCGCCGACAACCCAGGTGTATGGATGTTCCACTGTCACATCGAGTGGCACCTGGAAGTCGGTCTTGCCGTTGTGTTCATCGAGGCTCCCCTGGAAGCACAACAGAGGGGCCAGATCCCGCAATATTTCTTCGACCAGTGCGCGATGCAGAACATCCCCACCGTCGGAAACGCTGCCGGACATCTTGACCCCAACGACTTGAAAGGCCTCCCCGCTGGCCCCTTCCCTCAGATCTTGGGATGGAGGCCAAGAGGTATTGGAGCAATGACTGGGTGCGTTACGCACACATCTATGACGATGAACGTGTTTTTAAGCTGATACTGTCCCTGGTCCTTTTAGATGTGTCCTCGCTGCCTTCATCGGCATGCTCACCGTCACCTGGTACGCCCTCGGTGGCCACGTCTCCGAGGAGGAGATGGAGCACGAGGCTCGTCTCGCCGCAGAAGCCAAGGCCAAGCGCGGCCGTTTCTTCGGATTGCTCAAGAGCAAGCAGTAAGCGGTCTTCGGGGGTCGCTTGTTTAGACACGTTGTACCATCGTACTTTCCTCGCGCTCGTACTTATGTTGTTGCGAGAAGCCAGACTCGTTTGTGCTTCACTTCATGACTGGGATGCTTGTTTCGTCGTAAGTCAATACGATTGGCTTGATATCAAAATGACCTTTATACGACTTTCGAATGTTTCCTTGCGCGTTTTAATGTTATTGACGAATACTAGAAATATTTGAACTACGTACTCGTTGATAAAGACTGTGTGATATCATAAGTAGAGTCAGGAGCGTGACCATACTCAGGCTGTACAGCCACAACGACAAGCCCAAAGTCAAATCGCGCTTTCAAGTTCACAAGACTTCTTAGCTTCCTTGAACTTTCTTGTAAGATGCGAATACGATTGAAATTAGAGTTGTAGGTGCTAGTGAGCCCCAGGAACGTTCGACGATCGGGCGAAAGAGCTAAAATGCTTACTTGCTCGGTGGCGTCCTTCTCGCCGCGGTTGCGTCCAGTGCACACTCGCCTCAAATACACCGCCGGCTCTGGCCACAGTTAACACTGATAGCCGATTTCGACTGCTGTGGAAACCCTATGGTTTAAATCCAGAGCCCTCGCGTGTCTGATATCGCCAGCAGTAAGGGAAACATCAGCGTGCTAGAAAAAACGCACTGTATCACCGTAACTTAGCACGTCCCTTGCTTTTCCCGATGATTTTCAGGTCCCTTCGCACTAGCAGAACTGTTGCACGGAACACAAGGAGAGAGGCAAGATTCAATGTAGAACAGACGAGCAGGGACCTAAGTGACTTTCAAATTCTGACGAACGACTTGGCGCCACAGTGGTCACCTGACCATGTTTGCAATTGTTGTGCATCGGCGTGTGCGGAACTTCTATTTCGAGAACCCACTTCGAAGCGTCAACAACATTTACAACACAACAGGTAAGAATACATGTTCTGGCGCAGCCCGCGGAACGTTTACTGATGAACCATTCCAACGAAGGCAGGATGACTGTCGGTTATGATGATCTGGTACCTGTACAACGCCTTGCCCAAGAGCGCGTAGAGCTTCGCAGTAGAGTTCAAACGCGATTTGAAGAGCTGGGAAGTATAGGCGTAGTGAGTTGTCCTGAGCGAATAGATAGAGGCAGAACATCTTACACGGTCGCTCTCCGTTCCAACGACATAGTCCAACTTCTCGGAGATCGCCTGGACGTCAGTACGGATCTGTGAAGACGGGACAGTTCAGTGGTGCGCCACCATAACGTCCGTAGAAGAACATACCATCGCCCAAACTTTCGCGAACCCGGCAAGACGTGTGATGATGTTATCGATGTCGCCTTCCGACTTCTGAAGCGTTCCCTGAAGCTCTTGCACTTGAAGCAATTCCGGCAGTGCAAGTATATACTCGATGATCTTGCTGACATATTTGCGGGAAACATCTGTCGTGAAAAAGCGGCTGTCAAAAGACAAAACGTCGATCCGCCCTCGTACGGACG
Source organism: Cristinia sonorae (assembly GCA_021029105.1). Classification (NCBI taxonomy): domain Eukaryota; kingdom Fungi; phylum Basidiomycota; class Agaricomycetes; order Agaricales; family Stephanosporaceae; genus Cristinia; species Cristinia sonorae. The sequence continues at coordinate 368,679 of JAEVFJ010000011.1, forward strand.
TACCGTCTCGTTCTTTGGTCGCCTTGTTCAAGTCAAGCCAAAGTTGGATGTAATCGTACCCGCCATACTGAAGGATCTGCCGTGAGTATTGATCAGGTAGCATCTGAGCTCAAACCAATAAAATGAACCTACGAGAGTGTTGAAACCCCACACTGGCGCAAAAACGCACAAGGATGTGATCACACCGAAAAATCCCCATGTCATGGAGAGAGCAATGCTCAGTTGACTGATCTGCATAAAGCAATACTGGAATAAACATCGGAATGCACAGGTAAAGTAAAGATTGTACCTTGGCGTTCAAGCTACGATTGTATATGCACAGGCGTCAGGGGGGAACCAAGAGAGGGCTTGATAGAACTTACTCTGCTAATGTGTGAGCCAAAGTGTCCATTTCGGACTTAAGCTTCTCTATGCGGGCAGAGATGGCGTCAATGTTGTACTTCTTGACAAGTCCCCGCCAGTCTGCGACGAGGTTGACGATGTTGGTCCGCAAGTCGGCGAACCCTTGGGCCATATCTTCAGACGCTTGCTCATCCTTTTTCAATACCTACCATCACCCGTCTCCGTCAGAACGTCACCAGGGAAGGGGAAAGAGCAGTAGACCAACTTCGATGTAATTATGAATTTCACGCTTCTTGACTTCAATGGATTCACCGTCTTCCCCAAGGAATAAGACGAAATCCCGGGCAAAATCTACAGGACGTGAACACTGTTATCAGCGCCAATGTGAGGACGACAATCTCACCATCCGCAGCGGCCTGCGCCTTGCCTGCTACCTGACGAGAGCGCCACAGAAGACTCTTATACTTCTATTCAAGACCAGCGTAGGCCGATTAAGTAAGGGTGAATTGAATAGCGTGATAGGTCGTCCGAACCTGGTGATGCGCATTCCAACGATCCTCCAGTTTTCGCATGTCAGCCTTGACGGCAGGCGACGACATGCCATTGCGGACGTTGAGGAAGAGCTTCGAGACGTCTCCGAAGGACTTGTCCACTTCCGCTGCGGCCCCGGCCATCTTGTTGATCTCGTCGAGCAGCTCGGACTCGCTGGCGTGGCTGTCTGCAGTGGTAGCTATTCCATCCGCAGCACTACGGAGGTCGGTGCTGGGGAGGTCGGGCGGGTTGTTGATGGCCCGATGAAGCTCTTCGTGGTATGCCTTGTACTCGGGGAGGATGTCGCCCATGGTTATGCGCGTATGAAGGGAGTAAAGATTCGAGGTGGACGGTCTGAAACACCTTTATATCGCCATCCGGAAGTGCATTGGCAGGGAAGTCTGGTTGGGCAGGACGTTACCAAGCCATGGACGGTGAACGGTGAGTCGCAGCCCCCGGTGTTCGAGCCCCACAGCTGACGTCTTCGCTGCACTCATGGAGAGAACTTGGTTTCCTAAGAGGCTGAGCAGAGTGCAAGACGTCTGCTCAACCCCAGCGTGGCGCATTACGTACAAGCCTCGTGAGCTCCCACCAGTTCGGCACGTGGCCCCATGGAGGACATGGAAGCACCATAATACAAGCCTGAAGTGCCAATACGGCGCCCTTGCGAGCAAACTGACCTTCGCCTTCAAGCTAAGACCGCAGTTCGAGGAAGAAGAAACAGGGAAGGACTTACTCTTCAAAGGGAACAACGACGAGGTATAAATAACGCTGACCATCCGCAGCGGCTTGAGCCTTCCCTGCCATCGCCCGCGAACTCCGCACCAGGTTCTTCTATGACTACCCCACAAACAGAGTGTGCCAGTGAGATAACCGAGACACCAACAACGTGAGGCAACCCTGATGATGTGTCTTCCAACGATCCTCTGATTTACGCATGTTCGCCTTGACATCGGCCGACAAAATGGCCTGGCGAACGTTGAGAAAAAGTTTGGCGACGTCTACAAAAGACTTGTCGACCTCAGCGGTTGCAAAGCGTCGGTGGGTCGTTGACCAGCTTGTGCAGCTCTTCGCGGCAGAGCGGTAGAGTTGCGTGCTCGGGAAGAATGTCGCCCATGATCGAATACGCGGATGGAGATTGTGACGCGGGAGAGAGGTGAATGCAAGGGAGAAGCCACCTTGGGATCGAGCACATCTGGTAGTGGAATGTACAATGCCTCTTGAGGAGCACTGTAAAAACCAATGCTGTTGGATATGTTGTCTGTCACAGTTGACGTCTTTGTAACTCCCTTTCACCGGATTCGTGTGAGAGGATATTCGGGAGTCGTTCAATATTTTCTATACAAGCTAGTCACGGTGCAAGAGGTGGGGTTAATACTATTCCGCGTTACCAATTGCATGCTCACCTATCGTACATGTGCACTCCCATGACCCCTCGTCGTTGAATACGAAGTGTATGTTTGATGACCCTAGATGTCAACGCTGTACGAAGAACATAGAAGTAACGACTAATCACCCATATACTCATACTGCGCGTTCTCGTGCCAAAACATTGAGCAGCCGACTCGATGGAGTATACATCGCACCCGGGTCATGAAAGACACTGATTATTGGCTTTGGCTGAGGAAAAATACACCTGCAATACGGACATACGGAGTTTGAGGAAGATGGGAAGGGAATAAAAAGCAGTGGCTCGGATTGTCGGAACCTAGAGAATGGCGGATGAGATCGGTCGAGAGATATGGCAATGGGTATGGCTTACATTGTACAGATCAGAAGGGAGAAGAGGTAGAGCAATGACACTTGGGATAGCAAGGGAAAACCCGGAACTAGTTGTGTTAAGTTAACGCTGGAGAAATTCGGCGGCGGCGTGTAGGTCAACACGAGTGAGGAAAGGGCGAACACCAGGTATGCTCTTCTTGGAGGCCGTTATGAAGGCGATGGACTCGCGGGTCAAAAGGTAGTGGCTATGGTCACGCGCCTTCGCAGCCTCTTCAGCTTCCTCTCGTTGATCTGCGTAGTATTGGGGAGGCGGAACGGTAAGGTACTTGATGTCAGGACTCTGGGATACAATGATCGGTGACTGAGGAGTGTCGTGGACGAAATTCACGTCTAGGGGAGCCTCTGCGCGTGTTTCGCAGCTTTCCAGAAGGATGACGGGGATGTCGAAGTTGGTGAGGCCAAGGCCGACTACAAGGTTGGGACTGCTGACAGGACCCTCGGCGGGAGTGGTGGGGAACTGGTTTAAGACGTCGACAATCGCGCTTTCCTCCTCGATGTACTCGGAGTCAGAGTCGAGGGTATCCAGATCATCGAGAGGAGTAGACAGAATGTTGTCAAAGCCAGCCCAGCTTTCAGGAATAGGAGGAGAGTCTATCTCGGGAGAGCTCGAGTTGCAAAGCGAAGGAGTACTAGCGGAGGGCGCAATGGCATCTGGAAGGTAAGCAAGACCATCGTCACTGCTACCATGATTCGCCTTCTCACTGGGAGGTGAGGGAACGCAGTTCTGTGCCTCGATATCCTTAGGTTCCGGAGTGTTATCGGCTACTATTGAGATCGTAGTCTGCATAATGTGTGTGAGATACAACGCGAGTCAGAGCGTCCATATTACTCACCGATTTGTTGAAGAAATTCCTCACATACAAAACCAATCCCTTCGACCTCTCTGTCTTCTCTTCCACAAGCTCCGGAAGCCTGAGCTTGCGTAGGCTCGGTTGAACTCGCTCTTTGGAGCGGAATGAACGATAGAGAATGTATCCGATCACGAACACGATGATAAGAGCTATCGCGCCAATGACAAGGGGAAGGGCTACAGCGAGCGGATCGGCGGCTTCATGGTCAGCTTGTGAAGGGCTGTCGGTTCCAGATACGAGGGGGGTGATTCCTGGGGCCATGTTGGTGGAGGACTTGACTTGAAGAGCGATATTGAAGTGTCGGCGTACACTAAGGTAGTGCAAACGAGAACGGTGGAGGTTTCCATCGTGTCCTCCGCGCCGTTGGAGGCTGGGGTGAAGGTTTGGATCGAAAGAGCGAAATGTGACAGCCGCGTTTCGCTGCAGACAAGGAATAAGCAGCCTGCTGAGCCACCGCAATAGGACGTAACGCTAAGTACATGCTGATGTAGTCTCCAAGAGCTGGACGCGCCATGGAATATTAAAGGATGGGATGGTCGTCGGTGAATGTGAGTCGTGCGCGTGAAAGGGCGGTGAAGACTGCCGCCAATCTGCCGCCAGTTGAGTGGGCAAACGGCGCTTACTGACCCAAGGTCACGGGACCGGGTTTGCTCACACTCAGAGTCAGACGGAGTTACTAACTTAGAGTCATGGCGCTGTCACTGTGTCAGTCTTGAAGCTTTGCTCTGACTTTCACTGTCCAGCTGGCAGATGACATGCATTACCCTTGGCCAATTTCGACGCTACCGATGGAATGTTGAGGCTTACTACACTGCAGTCAAGAATGTCACCGGTCATGACTTGCACGAGCTGAAATTTGCCAGTGAACCTTGGTGAGTACCGGTGAATTTGCGCGCATACTCCACTCCTAGTGTCGCAGTTCACTTACCGACACTTATCCAACAGCCACGGTTATCTAGGGAGAATTTGAAGTGACCGGCTTCCACATGCACTATCAAAATGCTCATGGCCGGTACGATGGAGTAGTGGCACCATCGCTTCGTGCGTGGCTCCCGAGGCTCTCGGTTCGAGCCCCTTACCGTGCAATCCTCAGGTGCCTTTTGGCCTTGAGTCATCATCTTCAGTCACCCTGATTGCGTCAGCAGTCACATTTTCCCGCGTCATAACCCGCCAACATCGGAACTCATTAAACTCCCATATCCTCGCCAGTCAATATCTCACATCAGCTCGGCACACCAATGACATGCTTCCCCAATCTCGATCTCAGCTCGCTTGCCAGGAGGTAGCCCGGCTACTCGCCAATACAGGCACACCCGTGGGACGGTGTTCGGAACAGTTGGCCACTGATCCGGGTTTAGCAGGTGTAACCTGGCCGACCAGATCGGGCGCTTATGGAGCCTTTGACCCGATAAGTCTGAGAGTACGGACTGTGGGACGATCGGAGGGCGATCTGTTTAACACGGCGCTGGGCAGGGGGATTCTCGCATCTGGGCTTCACACAGACTCGCTGACATTGCATGATTACACACTCCCTCGCCTTTCAAATAACACCACTCCGAGCTGTAGATCATAACCGTTAGATTACGTACACACGATCACATGTTGTCAAGATAATTGTCCACCATAGGGTATCCTCGAGGACAATAAACGTGATTCAAAAAAAAAAAAAAAAAAAAATGCTCATGAGCTCAGCCTCCGAAGTTGATCATACTTGTAAGTAGCCGATCAGACCTTCGTACTCGGTACTCAGTCCTGATGTGTATTTTTTCCTCATTATCATAGCGATGCACACGGATATCATGTATACTGTAAGCAATGCCGCCTTGCAGCTGAAAATATCTCCGGTATCCAAGAACATCAGCCACTTCCGAGGCAACCACCGTGACAGAGGCTCACTCACGTAACTGCGCGTGGCGACACTGGTGAGTCTGTTGTCGCTCTGCTAGTGTTGTGCTAGTGCACGAGCATGGCGTGATTGCTCTGCTTATTATTGCTGTCACTAAAGCATGTATGTGCCTACTTACCAACCCTGAGATGAAGCAAAAACCTCGGTGACTTGGACTCGGGATACGGTTATTCGGTATTCAAAGCTTGTGGGCGGGTTCCAGCATTATAAGCGGTCAAAAAAGTCAAAGTCACAGCAAGAAAGTAAGCTCGGAACAGAAATGCCCGGTGATGCCATGCTCTAATTTCCCGGTTACGAAGCAACTGGATGATGACCCGTGCGTCCAATTGCCAACTAATTGCGACGAAAGGTAAGTATATTCACCATGGCAAGCCGATACATTGCTCTGACGAATATTTTTAGCACCTCCGAAGCTGAACTCGTCGCATTGACTTCATTTGAGCTTGTCAAGCAGTTCAAGTTTCTTCATACGGTCGAATATAGGCCCACTCCTTCTCTTTCGACGTCTGCTTGGCGTCCTTAGTCAGGTGCAATAATGTGCGCCGAAAGAGCCACACGAGGCCTATAACTTATTCATTATCGGCCGCGACACGGAGACTTGGTCGCATCGAGAATGAGTGCTGATTCAAAAGAGTCTGATGATATGAGCAACGAGATCTTTCACGAGGTCGATTCTGTCGAGTGCTGATTCAGAAAGTTCTCATGTGTGAGTTAACCGATTTATTCGATGCAGGAGTGGATAGTTGACGGCTTCTCCCATAGGAACCCATGCGGACAGGCTTTGCTTAGTATACTCGCTGGGCCTCAAATTTGACATGGCTTTATTCACTTTGAACGGTTTCTGACTTTGCCCTTGGGTGCAAAGACCCGAGGTGTATCCACGCGAATGCGCTGACTCTTCTGACTTGCAACCGTTGGCGTGCTTTCCGGATATCTTGTGAGGTATAAAAGGCCTATGGTGCTCCAGATATGGCTGCACAGGACGAGGTATTCACCTTTTCTTTTCTTGCTATCACACGAGTCAAGATGGTTCAGCTCAAGATCACCGCCCTCTTCAGTGTCTTCACTGCCTTGTCCTCCTTTGCCGCCGCCGCGCCGAAGCCAGAGTCCGCTGCTGTGGTACGAGATCGTCAACATCCCTCCCTCAATTTTCTAACGTGTTTCCTCGCCACCCCTAGCCCGCCATCCAGTCGGCGCGTTTTGACTACAACGCTACAGCCTCAGCATACGTCGCGCAGCTCAAGAACGTCTCAGCCATCGAAGTCTACTTCGACTACACCATCAGCCACCCGAATGGGTCGACGACCGCCATTTTGCGTCAGAACTTTGTAAGTATCGGATCGCTCATTGGCACCAAAGCCATGGACGCTGTATCTCTGATGTGCAATCGTTTTGCCTCCCATAGTGGGCCATTGGCGGGTATGCTCCCGCTCCTGTGTGGAGTGGGTACGCCAAGGTAGACTTCGATCGCAAGAATAAAATCGTGGGTTACGAAGACCGCTGGTACTCAACGACGGGTACGTAGTCAGACATCATTTCGTCCCTGCCTCGAGTTGCACTCGTTCTTATTATGGTTATTTATTCTCTACAGCACCATATGGAGAGCCAACCGATATATACGGTTTCAACAGGCCAATCTCAGATTACGAGAAAACCATCGCCAGATATGAGAAGAATTTCAATGCGAAGCGTGTTCCCATCGGAAACCACGGCCTGCGAGTATATGGGTACATCTACTGGTCAAACGGAGTGTACCAGATCTGCTCGGTTTTCCACTTCAAGAGGAATAGTGACGGCGTGGTTATCTCCCTTTATAGGGCAGAGTTCGGTTACGCTTCCGACAAGGACCTCACGCCTTCGTTCGTCGGAGAGTGGGACAATCAGTGGATTGTATAGCTTCATCGTGGGATTGTATTATGGTGACTGTGTGGTGGATTGTGGCACCTTTATTTGGGGTGAATGCGTTGGTGTAACCTTGTGCTGTACAGTATGTGTCAATGCAGCATACGAAATTGTCAGACAATATTGCCGTGAAGTGGTAGTAAAACGACTCAAGTTGAGCGTGCAGATGGCTCAGTAGTTCACTTCAATATGTTGACCTTGGTCGGGGGTATTTACCATACAATCATCATCAAGAATATTACAAGTCGGCCATGGTTCCAAAACGAGTGCAAGAACATAAGATTATGTGGATGGCGCAAGATACCACGCTCCACCCAAGTTAGCAGCACAAGCGAAAAGAGATGCCAAAACTATCGCATGTCCGTGAAAGCAATTATGTAGGACGTGAACTTGAACGCACCTGTAGAGCCCCAAGGAACCGCGACGACCTCGCAGGCAGGACGCAAGGAAGAGCTCCAAGAAACGCAACAACAACGGCGGACTCAACAGCATCATTATCGTTGCTAAACATTGGTTGGAATGTGGGAAGGGCACGGGGATATGGGATAGCGGTTATATGTCAAAGTTGCAAAAAAAAACTATGAGTATATAAATGAGTGCAGCTCGTTGCTGCTAAAGAGAAGATGACTCACATGATCAAACCGACGTACGTGGAGGGACGCGAGCATTAGAGCGATGAGAGCCATGGGAGGGAGCCGGCAGCGGTAGTGGCAGCGTTGAGAGACATGTTGAGAATCCGAGAGTGGGTCTTCTCCCCGCGTTCGGCACGGCGACGCCCACCAGCAGAGAAGGAACGATGAGGTAGCTGACAGATGCGTCCTCAGAGACGGAGACGGGAGACTGCGGTGAGGCATCGGCAGAGTCTACGTCTTCAGGTGGGGTGAAGCCAATGTCCCATTCGTCAAAGTGATGGTAGGCACGATCTCGATGACAAGACTAAGTCCGAAGAAGTACTTTTCACGAGGTCCAACGACGGAGTGCCAGAACGCTTGTCCAGAATATTGTAAAGATTACTTCCATGGAACTCTGAGTCGGAGTGGAACACCTCCGGTTCCTCAGTGGAGACCACAAGCAAGCTATCAAGGTCGAGCCAAGACTCAGGAATCGACGAGTCCGAGCCAGCTGGTCCAATGCTGTCGCAGAGGGTGTCTCAGAGTTTGCAGCAACGCTGTTGGAGCTTACGTGAAAAATCTGTGCTTCAACGTCCGCGGTCTCCTTGTGAAGGGAGGCATCGTCGAAGATCACCCGAGCTTCGATGTCCCTGTTAATCTTGAGCTACTTCCGAACTTGATTGCCAGCCCTACAGACAATTCCCATGAGACAACGATGGAAGAGACGAGGCGAGTGAATAGTAGTGCCTATGACATGAATAGGACCTCGTATATTATCCATCTCACTGTATCGTAATACCACCTGTACCCCCACCAATGATTGGATCTTTCCAAGGTTTTGGCTTCTTCTGCTCATCCGGGTCCCTCTTAAATGGTTTCTCCTTTTCCTTGGCAGCCGATTGTTGCTTATTAAACTTCCTTTCGGCATACCTCTCCATCTTAGTGTCCGGCCTGAAAAACGTCTCCGCGTTCATGTGCTTCTCTAAGTCCTCAGCAAAGAAATCCATGAGACGTGTGAGGCCGAAAACTCCATCCACGGGGGAAGTAATGAAGATGCTCCTGTTCACATCATTGTCGTCGTAGATTTTTTGGAAGGACCCAATTGGCACGAACCATACGCCGTCCCTGTCGTAGAGGATATACCTGCCAGAACGGAAGCCATGTATCAGAGCGGTGTGTTGTATCGGGAGTGAGACAGGTCTTACATCCCCATGACTCGGATCTGCTGTTTGTTCAAGCCGTTTGCGATAATCTCTTTCGCGACGAAGTCTCTCAAAAGGATCCATTGACGTTTTGAGTTAGCTCCACTACCTGGCGTGCCCATGAGCCCGTGGTTAATCGGAGAAGGGTGAAATCCTTACTTCTGATAAAATGAGACCCAATCAATACAGACGATACGGTGGATATCAAGAAAGACTACTTACTCTGCGAGAAAATCGGCGTATTTGTCTTGCTGTAGTTGATGTGGATTGTTGGTTTCGGAAACGGTTTTCGCTGGCATAGAGTTGTTGATACCATACTGGCAACATTGAATGGACGCCTACCTTGCAGATAATATCGGTAAGTGATGTTGTCCACAAGGAACTCCAGCATGAAGTCATATCCCGTTGTGACTTCATCCGCGGCAAAGTTCTTTGGGACAAATGGGCATTTGAGTCAACACGTAGAGCTCAAAAATGCTATGCTCACAATCTTCGTCAGCACTTTGCCTCCTACGGAAGCTGGCCCGCAAAGGAATGCCAACCTCACCACGAAGGAATCCGTCAAACCCAATTCAGAGGGAACCCTCTTCGTGATTCCACTCTGGAGATACCCATATTGATTAGGGTCTCCAAGTCTGTGGAATTGGGTACAAAAGTCCGCAACAGTAGCTGATGCGGATCGAATCGCAAGGACTACGTTCTGTTGAGCTAAAGATAGCTGGGCAGCGGGAGGGACGTTCATCTGAAAATTTTGTTGAGAGGTAGTGCGGGTTAGTAGGGGTGCAGTGTTGCTCACCGAAGGTGCAAAGATTTAGGGATATCATCCGAATCCCGGTGCTGCATATATGTATCGTCCGAGCTCTCGACAGCACTGTCGAACTTAGGTAAGAATTCTAGGAGCTGCCTAAACCAGGGGCGGACGTGACGGACCTGAATTCGGGACTGCATTGTCCCTACCAATGACATGAAGAATTGGAAGAGGCACAGTCGAGGGAGTGATTTCACGGAGGTACAGTCCTGGTCAACTCATGCGCGCTGGCCAATCGACAGGCGCTAAATGCCAAGCTCAACCGTGAACCATCTCCGAGTCCTTCCCCCACATGGCCCTCTCTACTCATCCTCGGTCTCTCAGAAGTGCAGCAATGCTTATGGTGTTCGAAATCAAGTCTGAAAGGAATGGCTCTGGGTGCGCATCCACGTACTAAATTCAACGTTCCATGCATCATGCATCATGTTCCAGGCCAACGGCAGCCCAACTTCGTTCCTGCCCTGGTAAATTGCTGAAACTTTACTCCTGTCCAGGCCCTCTCGTCAATCTGGCACCTCAGTCAACGGGAGATGAAGAGCCCACCACCATATAACGCTCCTACGGTTTCACAGAATCTCCTGTGCACGCTTTCGCAAATCACATCCTATCCTCAAAGCCTCCACACATTTCTTCGCGTTGACAGCCACGCATCATGGCACAGGCAAGAGCTCAAGCGAGAGCTCAAATCATCCACGGGCTTCAAGCGGCAGCGGGAGAGGTCATGACCGCCTGCGAGAGCTACTACGTTACGAGGACAACATTTGGATACTTCGCGGAGGGCCAGAAGAAGGGTGTTCCATCCGAACTCGGCTTAACAGACATCTTCATGTCTTCGCTGGCTCTCGCATTGGGGAATCTGCAAAATCCGCAGAACCGGACACTGACCGACATGGTGAGCATCGGCCAACACAGTGATGTACGTGCGCTAACCACTGGGCCTGAATTTAAGCATTACTGCGGTGACGAAGCAAACCTTGGGTACGACTTCATGCTTGAGTTCACTGAGCACGACATTGTTCATCGTTGCTATCTACAAGGTTTGTAGCCGCTCGCAGTCTATGGAATGGTGGCTTACTTGAAAGCTAACTGGTCTCTTTGATTCAGCGAAATGTGTACAGTCAACTGGAGGCATCAACCCTGCCCGATACGCAAAGTTTCTTTCAAGGTCAGTGTACCATCACTGTATCCTTTAACCATCGATGTTTAATCATGCATTAGGGCTAGTAGTGAGGTCAATATTAGCACCACTTACGCAACGGATTAACAAGTTGCATTTAGATGGACAAGGAGAACGGCAATGGAAACTGATAAGGAATTATGTGACCACTGAATTCACTGTGGGCGACTACAACATCGAAAAATGCAAGATTATGGGAGGGTATGCCTCACTTTCACATCACACCCGCACCGCGTACGCTCGTACTGATATAACACCCTCAGGTATATCCTCTTTTCACGAGAGGCGGTGTGGTTTGTCCCCATCGGATTCTTCATCAAGATGTCAGAATCCGCAGACGCTGCAAAAAGCGGCCTGTTCAATGATGTCACTAATCCTGGCGAAGATGCTGGGCTCACCACCATATTCAATGAGTTTGCGAATGATGCTACTCTGCGATACGACAGCCCGGAAGTGCTGCTTACGGATGATTGGTCCATGTTAGAGTATGCACAACGAACTCTTTGAGTCGTGGTACTTCGGCGATGTATTTGGTAAACACCGCAAATACATGGGTTGCTATCGTCCTGATCAATATGTCCGAATATGTGTACTGATGTTCGAAATTTACCCAGTCCCGTCTTCAAGGATCCGTCCAAGCTCACAGTTCTCACACGTTTCACTACTCCAGTGGCGGGCACAGGTGCCTAGTCAGTATCGGCCAGGATGTTGCGGTCGGAAAGTGGGCGGAGTTATTGTAAGCTCAGATAAAAGGACTCGGTGGTTTAATACGTAGGTTGCTAACGACGACTGTCCTCCGGTGTAGATGATCAAGGTAGTATCAAGGTTGATTACGAGAATCCGAGCGTGCCGCGTGCGTCCAAGGTTTTAATGAAGTTCCCTGTTGGCGGCTAGGAGCATCCTCACCAAGGAACAGAGAAGGATGACGAGGGTGTTAGGCAACCGCAACGAGAGCGAGGAAGGCAAACGCCCCAAGGGCAAGAAAGACGGCTCAGGGTTTCCTTGAGAAATGGCTGCAAGTTGAGCGTTCTCGCTGGAGCTGAAAGTGATGATACGAGATGCAACGGAAACGATGTTAATGTCGACGAAGATGCTAAGGTGCGCAAGAGAGAGCTGGACAGGCTCATCGTTAATCATGCAGCCAAATATAGGCAAATAAGACTACCCTTCCTTCCTGAAGCTCACGACTGATTCTGATTCAACGCTGCGGATGTGGTGTGTCAGATAACAGGATATGGATTTCCTCAGAAATAGATGGGTCCACGGCGACATTGGCGTGTCGCCATCAGCAGTCCGACTGGCGTGTCCCGTGACTATATTTCTTACCCTCATTTCGAAACCACGAGGCGGCGGTGCGTTCTCAGTGTGGAGACGAAAACCCCATAGGATCCTATCCCGGTGAGCTTGTCTCAGTCAAGCACCCACTCTTACCCTCGGCTAAAGCTTTTGTGTTAATCATTTCCCTTAGCTCAGGTGTACTCAAAATTCGCTATGAAGACCACTATCCGGTGCAGCGTCTGCAATAAAACGATAACCGAAGCAGGATACACACTCCACTGCCGCGAAAGTAAAAAGCATCGCAAGGCACAACAAGCGAGAGAGATGGTCACTGCAGGATTGTCTGCCGTCCCACGTTCCTCTGCAACCACTTCAAGACCTGACATCTCAGCGGATCCAAAGACACTGCAATCGGATGCTCAAGCGAGCAGGGCGGCTCCAGGTTCCCAATCGGTTTTATTCCCACTTCCCGCTGTGAGTTGTTCTCGTTCGCCACCTATGCATGGCTGACTACAATGTCTTCTCATCACTCGTCGTAATAGCGAAAGTCTCAGGCTCTATTAGCCACTTCCAACACCACTGCATCCAGTGTACACGCCAAAGACACTGTATGTTTTATATGTGAGGAAAAGTTCATGAATTTCAACGCGTTACAATCGGTGTGTAGTGGTCTCTGCACTTCTGCGATCGCTGATCGGTGTCTAGCATCGTGTCTCTGCCCATCCTATGATATTCTGCCAACTATGCCGGCGACATATTCTCTTATCGGAGCTTTCAGATCACATCTGTTCGTCAATCCGTTCTCATATCTGTCGAGCTTGTCAAGCAGTCCTCGGGAACTCCCTGTTACTCAAGCAAGTGCGTTGTTCCTCGAGTCCAATCGAAAAGTTTGGCATTGAACCCTCCTCGCAGCACGTCATCAACCACCATTCAGAGCTTCATTGCTCACGCTGTGATGACACGTTCGACACGACGGAACAATTGGCGACTCATTACCTTGAGTCTCCGGCTCATCCGTCCTGTCTAACGTGCTATCTGGGGTTTCATAACAGCTCCCGTCTTGAAGAGGTAAAATCAATCACCTCATTGCCTATACTATGGTCCTCACCTATTTCCCCGATAGCACATTGCCGCTCAACACCCACAACCACCCCTATCAAACCCATCCTTCCAGTGCTCTCTCTGCGCAATCATCTTCCCTTCTGACTCAGAATTACAGACTCATTTCAGGGACGACGGCGTGCCCGACCACAAGACCTGTATCAAATGCGACGTTGGTTTCGAAGACGTGTTTGCGCTCAACGTGGTGAATGATGCCTTCCTTATTCTAGGTCAGATGAAGAAAACTGATTTTTGTTTTATTCGATTCCGATAAGCATAACAGCATCTCGCACCCAGCGGCACTGGTGACCTGCACTGTGTGTCGCCGGTACATTCCGGTAGATGATATGGAGGAGCATTTTAGACTATCATCCAACCATCCTACCTGTTCGCTGTGCGACGAGGGGTTTGAAAGCAGTTTAACCTTCCACGAGGTTTGTTGGTTCTTAATTGCTTATACCGCCCCTGAGTATGGCTAACGCATAAACGGGTAATAGCATGCGTGGTCTGAGCACCCAGAACTTTGTTGTTCACTTTGTGGCCTTGCGTTCGTTTCCCCTGAACTCATCGCCCAACATTTCCGAGATTCCTCCCAGCACCCCAAATGTGTTGATTGTGAAACAGGATTTCAAGATACAAGGCAGTTACGCGAGGTATGTGTCCTTGTCCGCCCCCTCATGGGGCCAATTGTGTACTCTTGTATTACGTCCTTGTCGATCCTCATGGTCAATCATAGCACCAAGCGGCTGTCCATTGTATTGGGCGACCTTCGCGGGAAGCAAATCATGGCTCAGCACGGGGAGAAGGGGATAGCCTCACATCGTACCCATCTTCCTCCCATTCTGTGTCTGTCATAGAACAGACTTCGGTGGGTCTGCTCTTCCTGTGAGTAAGCTTTGTACTGATGATTTACAGATCACTCCTCAGGAACGAGCTACGATGTCGAGAGCTTCCTTCGCGCCTCTGGTATCCCAAGCCGCCAGTTCTGATGACGAGTGGGAAACGGTGTCGACATCACGCCGGAGTGACATGAGTGGTTCTGAAGAAACGCCCCTGGATAATCTACCGTCTTCTGCATCGGGAAGGTATGCCCATGATTCAATCCTGTATATAACGTTAGCTGATGCAAATATGATCTTCAGCGATAGATTTTCGTCTGCGCCACAGTTGGCCACGGAATCCCTGCCCCGTGAATCGTCCCTCTATCCGGACGCGTTCGCACCACCTGAAATCAGTGCACCTTCCCCAGAGCCAGCGTTGTCTGAGTTACCTCTTGATATGTGCTCACCCTCTCGTCCCTACGCGCGTTTGATGGTTTCCTATTGGGATTGTGGGCCTAGCAATGGTTCGTTGATCGGCTCCGGTACTCCATCCGCTCAGTCTCGAGAACGAAGCTTGTCATCTGGGCAAGAGCAAGTACAAACAATTGTGTCAGAGTCTGTACCCAGGAAAGGTGAGTCGGTGCACGTCTGATTACACGTATTCAGTGAGCTTGATCTGTTATGGGGAAAATCTGTAGATAATCTCCTGCCAGCTGAATCTTCATTCACCGATGATTCGCCACTGGCACTGTCCATACCGACTCAGAATCCTCGTTGGAATTGTAGAGCATGTTCAAAAACCCCTATCAACCCGACCGCGACGCTATGTGGACATATCTTCTGTCACGAGTACGTCTCATCTTGCTTTCACATGTTTCTGTTACCTGACTGACTCTTCGTGAACTGGGCACTCTAGGTGTATTATCAACGCACTTAAGGAAAATTTACAATGTCCTGTTTGTCGACAGGATTTCCTCGTTCGTCTTCATGTCTGATACCTTCTACACTCTCCTTTCATGTCTCCTATATCCGTGTCTATAGTCAGAATTTCCTGCTCTTGGAATTGTAGTCCCTCTGTTATTACGCTTCGCGCAATTGAAGTGATGAGTGATAAGATAAGATCCCGACAACTGGCCCATGATCGATGCATGAACACCAGTGGCACAAGTTGTCGTTCTTGCAGGCTTACCGAGGGATCAACGCTGCCAAATTCACGGCCGCGATGACTGGACACAACTTGTTACTTCACCATACTTCCAAGCGCACGGTTGACATCACGCTTCCCTCCAGTGAGTTAGTAATGTCATCACTTTGTACACATATAGTCGTCCTCTGGATGCACCTGGTCAGTAACTAAGTCACTTGCATCGCAGGGTGCAACGATCATCGCAAAGGCCATAGTGCGGAACTATGTATGGCCATCGGAGACGGTGCGCTCAGCCTCTTGGAATTCAACGGTGAGGTGACCCACTACAACGACCTTGTGGCCACCTCCACTCGTTTCACCTTGCGAATGTCATGGAAACATCAAGGAAGCATGGGGGTAAGGTCTCTCCGCCATTTCGGGATGATTCAATGAATTCATCGTTGCCACGTCTCGACTCGTTGGACCGGGATCGGGGACGCCATATTCCGTGATCTGGATGTTTTGGATGGAGAAACGTTCACGCACTCCTGATATAGGCCCAAAAGCCAGATTTCCGCTGATAGTCGTGCATTTGGGGAGCGTTTATTTCCAATGGTTTGATGCCATTCAAGGCTGTGTGCATGAAATATCTTCAGTGCCATCTCAACGCTCCTCCCATTTGAGCGATGCAATGAATGCGGCTTGAACGCTCTTAGTGTGTTCGACTAGTGCTGTATGTTGTGCGCAAACAAGTTGACAGCCCATCTGTAACACATTCAGGTCCACCAAAGCTGGCTTCTTGGTATACTCACAACGTAACGTCAACCGTTGCAAAGTGTGTTGATCTACTTACTACTTGGCATCGTCTTGATGGAAATCAGTGCCAAGGCGTTTCGTTCTGGTCAGCGGTGACGAGATCTCCGGGAATCCAGGACTGTCTTTCTAGATTTGCTGTGTACGCAGCCACAAAGCACGCATCTGCAAACACTGATACCGTTCTGGAGCTTTGGGGTTGTCTGGAAGTATCTCAGAAAATCTCGGGGTGCGCTCCTGGCAGAGGGTTTTTCTTTCAAGGGCAGCGAGACAAACACATATCCTCTCTCTAGTTGAGTAATCCAACTCCATCCTAGGCGGAACCCGGACTTCACTGAGTTACTGTCCACAGAGCAATGGCATGTACTGCTGAAGAAAGCTGTGCTGCCGGATACTTTTCCGCCACATTGGTTGCTCCATGTGGAATTGCAATATATTCTCTTTGTCTGATGAGCGGGACTTGAGCGCTTGAGCGGGTGGGTTGATTCCAATGTTGCATCAGCAAAGATGGGAGACTTTGATTAGCAATTCTCGCTTGTCGTATTGTATAAAAGTCCAGATGCCATGATGCTGTTTCCCCAGCTCCTCACTCTTTCTTTCGAGCCAAATTCCTCACGGGCACTGGTTGGTGAGTCACCGTTGTCAAATATCTCTTCCCTCTCGCACTGACTCTCATCGTAATGCAGCTCTTTCGTTAGATTCTTACTCGCCGGTTCGACCTTTACAACACTCTACGTTCACGACCCACCCAACCCAATCCATCACATCACCTTCTAAACATCATCTCATACAACATGTACTCCACTGCCGTTGCCGCTCTCACCATCGCCGCTGTTGCTGCCCCCGCCATGGCTGGGTAAGTCGCTTATTTCTTCTTGGATTACCTAGTCAAAGGTCTGACATTCAAATGCCCGTTTAGCTTGGTTCCCCTCAACGCCAGGAGCTCCGCCATGGCTGCTCGTGAGCCCAGCTTCCGTGTCTCTGCTGTCCCCGCCGTGACCGTTACCCGTCGCGAGCTTCGCGCCCGCGAGCTCCGTGCCCGCCAGGCCGCTGTCAACGAATTCCAGTCTGGTGCATTCAAAGGCGCGGACATCGACTTTGGCAAGATTGCAAGCCTCGCTGGCTCTTTCATCAAGAGCTTCTTCAGCGGAGGCAAGCGTGAGCTCACCGATCGCGACCTCGTCGACCTCGAGTCGTACACCCGGGACCTCGTAGCCCGCGGTGAGATCGACGAATCCGGTGCATCTCTCCTCTCTAGCATCGTCAGCGCCCTCCCCACCGTCTTCTCTGGCATCTCCGCTATCTCTGGCCTCTTCAAGAATGACGCCAACAAGCGAGAGTATGAGGAGCACGTCATGCGGGAGATCATTGCCCGTGCCGCAACCGACGAGTCGGGTGCCTTCCTTGGTGCCCTCCTTCGATTCGCCCCTACCATCATCTCCGGCATCTCCAGCCTCTTCAGCGGTAACAAGCGCGAGTTTGATGATAACCTGGTCCGCGAGCTTATCGCCCGTGCTGAACTCGACGAGTCTGGCGCGTTCGCCTTCAAGGACATCCTCAACCTCTTCTTCCCCCCTCGAGTTGTCCGCCGCGCTGCTACAGACTCAGCAGACCTCCAGTCTGGTGCATTCAAGGGCGCGGACATCGACTTTGGCAAGATCGCCAGCCTCGCCGGCTCCTTCATCAAGAGCTTCTTCAGCGGAGGCAAGCGTGAGCTTACCGAGCGTGACCTCGTTGACCTCGAGTCGTACACCCGGGACCTTGTTGCTCGTGGCGAGATCGATGAGTCTGGCGCGTCTCTCATCTCCAGCTTCGTCAGTGCCATCCCCACCATCTTCTCCGGTATCTCTGCCATCTCCGGTCTCTTCAAGGACAAGAACCAGAAGAGGGAGTTTGAGGAGCACGTCATGCGGGAGATCGTTGCCCGCGCTGAGAACGACGAGTCCGGTGCCTTCCTTGGTGCCCTCCTTCGATTCGCCCCTACCATCATCTCCGGCATATCCAGCCTCTTCAGCGGTAACAAGCGCGAATTCGAGGAACTTATGGCCCGCGCTGAAACCGATGAATCTGGTGCCTTCCTCGGTGCCCTCCTTCGATTCGCCCCCACCATCATTTCTGGTATCACCAGCCTCTTCGGTGGCAACAAGCGCGAGTTTGATGAGCTCCTCGCCCGCGCTGAGAACGACGAGTCGGGTGCTTTCCTCGGTGCCTTCTTGAGGTTCATTCCTTCTATCATCTCTGGTGTCTCCAGCATCTTCGGAGGCAACAAGCGCGAGCTCGAGGAGCAATTTGTTCGGGAGCTCGTCGCTCGTGCTACCCTCGACGACCAGTCTGGTGCCTTCAAGGGTGCTGACATCGACTTCGGCAGGCTCGCAAGCCTTGCAGGCACGTTCATCAAGGGCTTCTTCGGTGGCAAGCGCGAAGATATCATTGGGTATGTTCCATTATTTTTCACCTCAACACGCAGCTCCTTACTCTATTTTCCTCTCACAGTGAACTGCTCGCCCGCTCCCTCGTTCAGGAAGCCGCTCGCAGCTTGAACGAGCTCGACTAAAGTGTCTTGTTCTATGATGATTTTTAACGACTGTTACGAATGTGTATGATGGACATTGGGTTTACACACGATCTTTCTTATCTTGCACGTAGTTTTACTGTTCCACATTGTTGTAAACGTTGAATTCGATTGGTTTGGTGAGGGGCTCATAACCCGTATCCTGTCGGTGTGAACGCCGTGATATTTTGAGAGCGTGAGCTGGTTGTGTATGCCAAGACTGCGTGCGATGAATGATACGCAGACTCTATGGATTCATGAAGGCGTCTGTGACGGAGATGAAGAGGGGATCTCACACTGACCGTCATCATCACGCATTCTCATGTCGCCGGTCTTCCATTCCTCTGTCAAAATGTCTGGTTATAATCCTCTGCTCGAACATACTTGTCCCAAGGACCGACGCTCGCCATGTCCACCTCACCAACTGAAAACCCAAAGCCCGACGTGGTCATTCGTGAGGTGAGTCTTACCGTTCGCCATGTTGCCAAATTACTCACTTTCAGCTTAAGGTCGCAACGAACGTCTGGACGTTCTCTCGGTATGCAGGGCGTATCATATCTCATCAAAAACTTCTATCAATAATTGTATCACAGCCCACTCAACCTATTCAACCGACTTCCCGTAGGAGGTCGCTCTACAGCCATCAAGCTGAAGGACGGGTCTATTTGGTTGCTGGCCTCAACACCCCTGAACGACGAGACGAAAGCAAAGCTGAAGGAGCTGGGAAACGATGTCAAGTGAGTAATATTGCGTTGCTCTGTTTGCAGTCGCGGTGAACTAGGCTTTCAGATATATCATGGCACCGAATGTCATGCACCATATGTTCCTGAAACCGTATAAGGACGAGTTCCCAGGAGCGAAGGTGATTGGACCCAAGGACTTGAACAAGAAAAAGGAAGCGGAGGGATGGCAATTGGATGAAGGTGTGTAGACCGGCTGCTGTGTCTTTGCCTGCCATAAGTGTTCACAACTTCTAGTATTCGACGCCGATCATCCTGAGGTCAAGCATGGGTTTGAAGACGAGGTATGCATTATTCATCTCTAACACATCGATATTCTATTGAAAAGACATACAGATCGACGCCTGGTTCGTAATCTGACTGAGGTTATGACCGTGCTTGGGGCTGAGCGAGTTCACACTTTATACAGCTTCTTCTCGGGGTATACAAACCAAGATGTTGCATTCCACCACAAAGCATCAAGAACGGCGATGGGCGCTGACCTTCTCTTCAATCTGCCAGGCACGGAGCAGGTGTGTGCTACCTTCATCGTACCCGTTACCTAACTGATGCAATCGCGTGTTACAGTACACGTTTTCAGACACGAGCCCGTACTTCCCGGTTCTCTCGTGGTTGAGACCATATCATTTACTCCTGAGACTTTTTATCTGGAAGACCGAGGCGAACTTTGAGTAAGTGGATATGTCGATTCGTAAGATCCTTCTCTTGCTAATCAACGCCCGTCACTACAGCAAAATGAAGCGTGACGCTTCAATCGTTGCAAACTGGGACTTCGACCGATATATTCCGTGTCATGGTGTGAGTTCCCCTCCTCCCGTTAGCCATCGCTTCCACGACTCATGCTCTCCCGCCAGAACGTCATCGAAAGTGGTGCGAAGGCTGCTTGGAAGGATGCCTATAGTCGCTATGGCGTTTGATACCTTCGGTGATCACGATGCTATGTGGAATTCAAGCAGTCTATTCAGGTTAACTTACTACATACGCATACTATAGTTCTGGCCATCCTCGTGCGATGGAGTTGCTGAACCTACTAAAAGATACCTGTGCCAGTCCTCTCTCGCATCTCAGTGTCCCATCATTCTCACCCGGTTTCCGGATCCCATTGGAGAAGCTTCACCTCGAAGTTTAGACCTGTGCCTGGTTTGCCAGAAGTCTGGGGAGTAACAGACTCAAGACCGAATTGCAATGAGGGAGAGACCCATTTGTGATCGCCTCAATCCAAACGGGGAGAGTTTCTGTCACCACGGGAACCCGGCTAATATTGCTTCTGGTTATGAAGTTGAGTTCAAAGTCACGTATTGGTGGATATCTGCTCGTTTTGTGAGTAGGCGCAGCGAGTGCACACGTTTAGAGGAGACCTACCTTGATGTAAACTCCGAGAACAGTTCCGGAACGATATTCTGAGGCTGGAGTTGTTTTCCTATCTCCGCAAAGCAGAGATCTTTCAGTGCTTGGACCCCATACTAACGCCAATCGATGAGTGGGACAAATGGCCAGAACTATTGTGTGAAAGCGCACCCGATCAGCCAACCTGTACATCGACTTTGGTGAACATGGCGGTGCGCGGTGGTCGATTTCGTTTTGAACTGCAGGTGATTGCTCCGACTTCGGTGCTGACTTCAACGGTCGGAACAGGACTTCGCCGGTACAGAGATAGAAGATGAAAGCCTTCAGTCTGGGGGCACGGCGTGCAGATATCAACTTGTGAGTTCAATCTGATATCCTAGACAAGGAACATACGTAGTGTGCGCAACGTCCGGAATGTGCACGACGCGGCCAGGCCGACCGGGTTTGAATCCGATTTGTTCATCCTGTGGATCCGACACCGTGGACTTCCCTTTCGCCTCTGACAGTGACGGCTGGATCTCAATGAGTTTTCGCCGCCAGTGAAGGGTAGGAAAACTCACCCCTTCCTCGTCGTGGCTTTTATCGGCTTGAGTCATCCTTAGTACTTTCATGCTCTCTGTCACCTCAGGGTCTTCCTCCTCCTCCTCTAGATCACTATCTGAGTCATAATCGTAGTCCTCGGTGAAAGATTGGCGATCTGAAGGATACCCTTCGTCGATATTGATGATGTTGCCCTCTTCAAATCCCCTCGCAAGCACTGATGGACCGTTTCAATAGACCCACTACCCATATTCACGGGACGAACTTACATCCTTCGAAATAGGGGCATGCAGCGCGCAGGATGGAGCTGTTCGCAAAGACCGCTTGAGGGGTGTCCACAACGCCAGAAAGCCCTCTCCTGGTGAAAGCGTAGAACTTTGTATCAATAAATGTCCCGCCAGTCAGCGCGAGCTTAAACGCTGTTTGAAGGAGATGCTTTCGTTCGATATGTGAGGGGATCACTGGTGAAGATTTTGAGACGGCTGAGGAGGATGCAAGTGCTTGCGCCTTCTTTGCTCTGCCCGCCTTCAGCCTGACCCTACGCTTCAGAATCCGCTCGGATTCTTTTTTGGAATTATTCTCTGTTGGTGTGTGCGATTGATCCATCTAGGCGTGGAGAGTGGATTAGCGCTGAATGACCATTCAAGGTCTGCACAGCGCCACGATACAAATGTAGGACCAACAAGAACAAATACACGTCGGAATCGCCGAATCAAGACCTGAATCAACAAGTTGCGAGGGGGAGAACAGGAAAGTAGAAATAGGGAGGAGATTGCAGAGACAACGAGACGAATACGGAGTCAATCATACTGAGTTGGGTGGAGAAGCGCATACTTACAGTAATCGCATGAAACTATGTTAACTGTTCAAGGAATTCTTTGCAACGATGCCTCCCAATTATATTGATACCCTGATCTACGGTATGCGCCCTTCCAGGATAAAGATATACGAACAACAGGAAGATCTACGCAGCCTTTGTAGTCCGGTTCACAGGTGAGCATTCCTTCTCCCAGTCGACCGGTGTTAGTTCCTTTATACGGTCCATGAAAGCTGCCAGGGTACAGAACTCCGAAGAGCCTGGAAGGTGCTTCCCTTCCTCTGCGCAGATAGGTAGAGCCATGTTACGGTTTTGATACCGCGTCCGTACGACTACCGTGTGGACGGTCAATCAATGTGAAAGTGGGTCGAGCGAAGAGAGATACGTACAATGCTCGGTGACGACTTGGGGTTTCCAGAATGGGGAAAGAACAGTCTGTATGATGCTACGCGTCGAGGGATCCTCTGTTGTGCGTTTACTGAATAGCTCAAAAGTGACCGCCGCGGAAAATGCAGGCCAGCTATGAATATGCTCAGTAAATGAGTTGTGAGGCAAAGAGCTGGGGAACAGTTACCGCTCGTCGAAGATATCCAATGTACTGCAAAGTCCCGCAATGGCAGTATCATGGGTACTGTGAATTAGGATTCTCATGGGATCATCAGGGCCTTTCTTCGCCTTTGATGACATTTTCCGCGAAAGGTCTGACAGTAGCGGACCCATGCCTAGTCTGCGAACCTCCTCCGTCTTGTCTGCAATTTCGGATAATGTTAGCGAATAGTCGCGCGGGTACAGAAAAGCATTCACATCCGGCAAACCACTCTTGAACAACAGCGCGTTCCTGTACTTCACAGTTAGTTGTGTCCCAGCTCTTCCGCAGGAAAACTCACAATGACATCAATGACTCCTTTTTCTCTCAGCTCACTAGGTACATGAATACCATGCGCAGTCGCAGCTTTAATCTGTAACAGACAAATCTAGTACAGCACATGAAAAATGGAGATGTGACATACCGTATCCAAAACGCCAGACGCTCTAGGTTTCCCGTCCAATCGAATTGGATTCCCTCCAATGTATTTGGAGACTTTCTCATCAAGCGGCTCAAGCGTCGTATTCCAAGTTTGTGCGGCAGCTACGGTTTTGTTCGTAATGTGTACCGAAGATATGGGGATGGGGACTTACCCTGCGCGAAGCCAATCTGCAGGATCTCAAGACGTTTGCAGGCAAGCGTATTCCCGAATAGATTCTCATCCCGTCCGTTTCTAATGAGCAATGCTATGAATGATTGGCTTCTCTCAGTCTGAAATAGTAACGAAACTTGCCGTATCCGAAGACGAGGGAGGAATCCTGGCGCGCACTTCTCTGTCGGATACAATCCGTGGATTATGTGCTCGAGTGATTCCGTAGTTCGGGGAATATTAGTGGTGCGAAAGTAGGCTTCATCGTTGGAGGACAAGACATCGGGGAGGAATCCTAGCCTATAATCACGATAACCGTCAGTGAAACTTGCGAGCTTTAAATGCGATGAGACCGACTTGTCGATGTATAATCTTCGGAGAGCATGTCCAAAATTATAGGTACTCTATTGGGAGATGAATGTGGGTAAAAACGTAAAGCGTCCCACTCACCTGTCTTCCAATGTCAGTCAATTCACCTAGCAAACTGTATTGAACCATCAGCGAATGACGTAGGAATCATCGTGAGACCGTGAAACGCGTCTCGAACACGAAAGCAAAGCTCCAAAGCACTCACCATTCTCCGTCAGCCACACTTCCATCAGCCCGCTCAACGACTTTCCTAATGTTCAACGTCTCGTCATCGCCAGTCACCGACCTTCCACCAACATTGATAGAACTCGCCACAGCAGCCTTGAAATGTCTTGCTGTCTTGCACAACATCCAATGCTCGGGGATGGATGCGGGCGGTTCCGCCATCCGGATACCCACAGGTGTACGTTCACCTAAGTAGATTGTCAATAGTCCATTCTTTAGAGTGCTTACTACCAGAGGAACATACCATGACGAATGTATACATGCACTTGCTGTAACTCTAAACCAGGGGGAGATGCCGGGTATCCATCTACATCCAAAGGTAGGGCTCCAGGCCAACCTGCAGGTCGAGCTGCACCTTCGGGTCCACCAGTATGACCCGCAACATTGGATTTAGAAGTTGAGGAGGACATATGGCGATGATATTCTTCCAGATATTCCGCGGCGACGTATCGTGTAGCGAACACGAGAGTTGGGAGGAGAAAGAATGAGGTGGTGAGAGTGCGGATACGCATTCAGCCCAAGCAGTCCTCCGACGTCAACCAGGTGTTTTATGACGGAAAAACTGAGGTACACCTGGTATCAAGGTCGTCAAATAGTCTTGTGTTGACTAGCAGTGTTGAAATATGTAAGAAGAGCAAATGTAAGGCCAAGTTCTGCCGGAACTAAGTTAAGCGCGCTGGCAACGAATGCAAGACGCCGCCACCATGATGCGCGGCGTTGCGGTATACTGTAAACCCCTTATAATGCTGCAAGTCGGCCATGAGATCAAAGCAACATATGACTGTGCGCATAATACAACAGATATAATCATAGGTAAAGTGGACACTATGTTATGATAACGACGCAAGCGAAATGTGATACTGAATGGCATGGAGAGTAGAGATCACCAGCTTGTCAAAGACCCCCTCACTACGCTTTTCAGCCACCATCTCAGGGAGGACGAATCAGGGCTTTGAGGAAGGCGAACGCCCCGAGTGCGAAAGGAACGACGATTCCGGAGGTTTCTTGGCTAGTAGCTGAGACTTAGTGCTCTCGATGGATCCGGATGCGATGAATACGAGAAGTGACGGGAGCCATACTGATAATTGGGAAGAGATTAGAGTGGTGAGTGGTTGGTGATTACTCGAGAGTGGACGCGGGGTTGGCGAACCTTGTTGGTCAAACGAGATTAGCTGATAGAAAGAGGCTGGATAAGAACGTATACCTTTGGGACTGGCAGTGGGATGTTTTGAAACCGACAGTGCCCCCCAGCCCTCCAGAGTCTCGACTGCTGTTTCAATCTGGGTCACTGTAACAACATAAAATGTAGCTGATGATTGCCAGTCGCGTCTGAATCCAATGAGTCTGAGCGCCACAGTCGGATATTTGGTTTGTTCCTATTAGGTTCAGAAGCTTTTGCCAATTATGGCCAGACATGGCTCTGAAAGGTTACCAGGCATCTTCCTTTCCACAGGTCAAGAAAGCTTGGACCCATGTAAGAGAACGAAATCGTCCCGATACACGACCAACAAAGTGGGATTCCAGCGTATGCCAGACGATTCGAAGCCCGAGATATCTGTAACTGGACCATGTCCATGATATCCAATAGAAAGCACAAGTGCAGGACGTGGAACGCTAAAATGATAATGAAGATTAAACACCCGTACCCTACGATAGTTTTCAAAAGGAATCAAATACTGCATCTAAACAACAAGCATGGTGTTAAAGACATAATCCCAAACTTTGCTGGTGACACCGAAGCCGAGCTCAAAGTTCTTGTAATGATGAGCGAGATGATACTTCTTCATCTCGCGCATGTAGGCTGGGAGACGCGTGTGGTGCAAGCTGTCGATTCACTGTCAGCAATGGAAAAATAAACTTGAGGAACATCGACGTACGCATAATGCATGCAATCATAGAGCACATCTACGCCAAGATCATGTCAGTTAGCATTCAACATTGAATTGGGCGATCACGTACAGAACGTAAACGCCCCAGAGATGACAGCATTAGCCATCGCAGTAGGGAATATCGTGTGTGCCAGTTGGGTGAACGGATATGATAAGACGAAGAATAGGATCGGAGGCATCACCAGACGCAGTCTATAACAAACAAGCGTTAAAATCAGCAAAATACTCAACCTAAAACAAGCAAACTCACTTGTCCATTGGTAGGTAATGGTGGACCCCATGAAGAAGGAAATGAAGAGTAAGGGCAATGAAATGGTCGGGCATCACATCATCGATGTGGAAGAGGAAGCGGTGGAGGAGATACTCCAGCAGTGTCCAGAAGAACATGCCAAGTGCAACATTCAGACCCGCTGGAACGAGAGAGGAGGTAGGGATGTCGGTGACCATGAGCAGATTTATTGGCGCTACGGGATCCTTGTACCATAGTGGCAAGGCGTTGCGGCCGAGTGTGAATTGCAGAATTGCACGAACATAAAGGTATGCGGCAATTGGCAACCAGACGATTGGTACGACATACCATACCGTTCTGGTGAACATCTACGTCACAATAGATAGTGAGAATTAGTCAACGTGGGCGAAAGGTTCAGACACACCTCTAAATAGTTAGGTCCGAAGAGACGGGCAGACTCGTGAAGATGCCTCGGCTGATGAACCTGCTGCAGATAGTACAGCTTGCTCCAACGACTCTCCCAAACTTGTCGAAGTAGAGGCTTGCGCAAATCAAGGAACTGATTTTTCTCGAAGTCACTAGAGGTATCCGTCTCCTCGGGCTCAAAGTCGTCGGTCGCAACCCAGTCTGTGGCGACAAGTTCAATGGACACGCGTTCGCTGACGAGAAGTAACACATACCATCGCTGACTATAGCCTCTCCTGTCCCTACCCTCCCAATAATGAAATCGTTCAGCATATCGTAAGCCGACTCTGAATGTTCATGCTCCGATGCGTCCTTCATGATCTCCCCGACATCCTTCCCTGCGTACTTGAGGATGAGGTCGTCTCCACCAGGATGGTCTGGCAAGAATGCCGTCACATCATAGACCTTCCCGTCACGAGAGATCCAACAGCTTTTTGCGTCTTTGTGACTGGCCACGTCTTCGGCGGTAAGGATGCGAACACGTTTCGACATGGCAGCTGTGAGTGACGAGGACAACGACGAGGACGAGGGGAGATGAGGGAAGAGACGAACCCGCAACTGTCTCACCACTTTGTAGGATATTCTTACAGGCCGAGAACCGGGCCCGGCCGGTTGCTCCCCCAGAGACGCCGGGACCCAAGTTAGCCCATAACAACCTGCTCTACCCATCCGAATACACACAAATCAGCACAATCCTTGATCCTGGTTTCTGCATGTCGAAGCTGAACTTCGACATTGACGATGCGGCGCTCCTAAAGACATACAAACTCTCGTCTGCACAGCCAAAGTAGATTCCAGTGCCCCAGTGCCATATTACGCGTCTCATTCACCCTCTACAGGAAATGGGAGGAGACAGAGGAGGAACTGGACGAAGCGGTGCTGATGAGCCCAACGGGAGGCACGACGGAGAATGACAGCGATCCGTTAGGCCTGGGTGTTTTCGTTGAGTGCGTGAAGCAACCTAGGCGGCGTTATAGAGGTTGTATTGATAGTGTCTTATACTTAGCCTTCGGAGTATGGATTCAGATACCAGTCAGTCGCGATACCTCTTGCGAGGTCCGAGAGGGTGCACGACTAAATACTCGTACCTTGACAGAGGCTGCGGTTCTGATTAACTCCAAGTCGTTCAATCCAAAAGCATTTCTGTCTGCGGTTCACCCGAACGCGACATACCAAGATCTTGCATCCGGAATATCACACCTTCGAGCCGCTATTGACTCCAGGTCTGAGGCCATTCGGATATTGGTGGAAGAGAACTTTGACAGATTCGTCGCCGTAAAGAACTCTACAGATGGTGCGACGCCTCACCTTCCCTTTGGCTACGTGATCAAAGTTATTGACTATGGCTATCAGCCCTCTACGCTGAAATGCGCGAAGGATTGCTCGCGGAACAGACTGAATTCGGATCTAAACCTTTGAAAGATCACTTGAAGCGTAAGTGTGCTGGTCTGCTGAATCGAACATTCATTACATTTCCCACAGAGGCCGCGCAGAAGGCAGATCAAGTATTTCTCCCGGTTTTGGAGAATGCACTGAAAGCTCAGAAGTTGCGTACAACACTCGGTGTCTTCGAGCGGTCAAAGTTCTTCTTCAATTTGCCGGGATCATTGGTGGAATCTATCCAGGTGGTACGTTCTTCAGTATGTAAGATATTATATGATGTCTCAAACTTGAACTTTGTGCAGGGCCGGTACGACGCAGCTATGCGTGACTACAAGAAGGGTAAATTCCTACTTGAGTCGCGGCCAGGACAGCTGTTACCTATCGGCAACCTGAAGGATGGTCAAGGCTCCTCAACTACCGCGCAACAGCAGAAACGAATTTTGGACAAAGTTTGGGCGACAGTGGAAAAGGTTATGAGCGAAATGCGCAACGATTTGCTGTCAAAACTTCAGGAGCACTCAAGGAGTGTTGAGGAACAGGAGCGAACTCTCGAGTGAGTACTATCACGCTCAGTAATACATCTAGCCATCCTGATAGCATTCATGAAGCATTCTCATGGAGCTAACACCGAATGACGAGGCGGTGTGGACATACTTCGATGCTCAACACAAGTATATCTTGAGTCAGATGAGGGAAACATACGCCAACTCTCTCAATACCATCAAAGGTGATAGCCATTTTTTGACAGAAATCTGCATCTCCTGACTTTATGATAGCTGTCCATGATAAGAGCTCTCCTGAGATAACCTCTCCGGATTCACTACCGGCTCTGCTGTCGATGCAACTCAAGACTTGTGTAGTTGCATTGGATTCGAAGCAACCTGATCTTATCATCGGTCGGTCCATTCAACTTTCGATCTTTGTCTTTCTCGAAGTAACCTTTTTCGCGTGACCAGCACAAGCTGGTGGACATGACGTTTGGCAGGCTGTGATGACAATGGTCAAGAACATCTCTGAAGTGATGCTTTCCTCCCTCCCCAATTTTTGGAAGATTTCGAGAGCGTTTATGGATGGAAAGTTTAAGGTATGTTTACCGTTGAGACTCGATTTCCTGTTACTAAGTTGCACGCAAGGGTGGCTCATCCCGACGGAGTCCAAGTCAATGTCGGACCATGGCACTGGACATAGTCAAGCTCTATGTATCCCTTCTCTCTGAATTTTTCTTATTCTCCGACATGGCTGTCATGTCGTCTTCGGTCTCAGGATCAAATACGACGCCCCCGTTGTTGCCGAGAGACTCGAACTCACTGACCACCGCCTTCCATCTGATGAAGATCCTAGGAGAGGTCCAGGAGAGCGTAAACGAGATAACCGTCATGGAGATCAGTCACGACGCAAGCTCTAGCTTAAAGAGCCTGTTGGAGAGTGCGAGGTGGAAGTTTGAAGATATTATGGTCAATGCCTGGCTCCGAGGTAAGCTTCACCTTCAGTAACACGGCGGCGAAAAGGCTCACCTGGAATGCGTAGACGCAAACATATTCTATCACCTCGAAACATGGACAGGTTCCACGCAGGACCCCTACTCCACTGTATATCTCTCACAGATCCGCCTGTACCAACGGCATATCACCACTTGTGCTTTCAAAATCGCCGGCGGGGTTGACCTTGCGCCCTCTTCATCGTCATCGACCAAAGTTGTCAAGCAACACGCCATACCCCAGAACTTCATTGGGAAGATTACCAAGGCGTTTTTGGACTCGTTGTATGCATTCCTAGATGGGATGGTTCATTTGGCTTCGGATGAGGGTTCAAGTGGGAAGCAGGCTGAAGTAATGCCAACAAAGGAGATCACCTCTACGACGGGAACTAACCCTCTCGCTTTGCTTGATCTGGAGGATCCGGTATGTCCCATAGACGGCCCAGATGCATATTCAAAGGACTCAATCTCCTCATAGAACGTTCGCTTACTCCTGGTGGTCTCGAACTTCGTTCACCTCACTCGAACCCTGATTCCTAGTATGATCAGCGAGCTGGAAGGTGCCTTTGGTATCAACATGGATGAAGACAGGAGGGTATGCTTCTCGACGCTCGGTCTAGACCCTCGCTGCTGCGGCTGATCGTCTCGCGTTTACAGACATTGATGACAGTCGTGCAGGAACTTGACAAGACCCTGTTCGAGAGCTACGTGAAGCCTAAATCCGCCGTCCTCACTGGTATTGTCCGCAGCGGCATTCTGTCTCCAGACATAGATTGGTACGGAACTCCGCAGCCCACAGGTACGGTACCTCTCCACATGTAACTGGGCACTTCTCTCCCCTTCTGACCATTCAACTTGTATGGCAGAGATTCGACCATACATGTTTGAATTGCTTATGACCCTGGTGGGGATTCACGCCCAGGTGACTGCAGCCGCAGCTCCGCTTCTGGAACGGACCCTCAATGCGTTGGTCGAGGACATCGCTGAGGAAGCACTTCGGTGTTTCCGTCAAGTCAAGAAATTTGGAATGGGAGGTATGCTCAGGGTGGGTGGC
Organism: Cristinia sonorae; assembly: GCA_021029105.1. NCBI lineage: Eukaryota > Fungi > Basidiomycota > Agaricomycetes > Agaricales > Stephanosporaceae > Cristinia > Cristinia sonorae. The sequence continues at coordinate 399,191 of JAEVFJ010000011.1, forward strand.
TTTTCTTCCTGTTCTTCATTACCGAGTGCACACGCTGATAATTATAAACTATCTGATTATCCCCCCCTTCATTATCCGTGACAGGCCACGCTCGAAATTGAATTCATGCATCAAACACTCTCGCGTTATGTTACCACATCCGCGGCGAAGACCCTTTCTGACTTGTACAACAAGATCTCTCAGGCCTACGCACGGAAAGCAGGCGATGAGAATCTTCAGATGCATCTGGACGGCGTCAAGAAAACTCTAACGGAAACGCGGAAGGCGACAGGGATAGAGTTCTTGTGCTTCAGGCAGACAAAACACAAGTCAAGCGTGTCCTCAACGGCGACCTCAGGTGGGGGCAGTAGTGGTGCAGGGAGGACGGTTCAGCGGGAGAGAGAGCGGACCCGGGATAAGGAACGAGAACGGAGTACACCAAGGGGATGATGCTGATGTGGTGATACGCTTCTAAGTTCTGATTGGTGTGTATGCATGCATGTAAGGTATTTGAAAGACATGGAGCTTGGAAGTGGCACTGTGCGCTGGTCATTTCTCCGCATTACTGACATTGGTATCAAGCCACACAGAAGGGACTGTTTAGAAGCCGAACAAGGGAGAAAGTGTTCGTTTATAGTCAGACAAGAGATCCAAGAATGAATGAAAACCGTAAGAGCCACCATTCTCCTCTATGAGAAAACGTCCACGATAATGGTGATGATGCCTAGAACTGTAACAGCGTGTGTTCAGAACGTGCGCGGAGGATAAGCAGTTGCCCGAACCTATTTCCACGCCGATCAGCGCAATGACAATCTGTTCAAGACGTTCCGAATGTCTGCTGGAGACAGTTTCCTTCAGAAGTTGAAGCATATCTTGAAGAACCTGTATACCAAAATCATGCTTTGCGCTGCGCTACAGCGTACGAGCAAACTTACCTCAACTCGGGTATTCAATAGGTTTATCCGTTGGGGAATTTCAAGATAGCTTCGCGCCGCATCGTACAGAGGCTGCAGATCCGGGTATGTCTGAATTGTCACACCTCTATCAGTACTCTGTCCGTGTATTTGATATCATCAACGCACCCAGAATACCTCCTATAGGCCCACAAAGGACAACCCGCGAGATCGGGACGGAACGACGGTGAGCTGGTGGGAAAGGTGTCAAATAGACTATCGGCTCACCGGGGAGTCCAGGACTGATCCCACGGAGTTTATGTTTGTCCTTAAAAGAAAGAGCTCCCCGATCTTTCGCATGATCTCTAATAACAGCGAGGTGATTGGGTAAGGTTTATTCGAGCGCGACGGGGCAGAGGATGGTAAATCGATGTACGAACCTTTGTGAGGAATTCCAATCTTGCCCGTTTCGCTAATAATCTCAGGGATGTCTTTCGTTTCGTCGATTGTAGAAGATATGAGTTCTTCGAACTGAGGTCGTCACATGAATAGGAAAGATGAGAAGTGGCGTATCAGACGGGCTAGTGGTGTATGAAGAAAGAAACAGACACGCACCAAGGAAATCTTCACAGATTGAGACAGTGCGTGAGAGAGAGACAACTTCGTCCTACAAGCATTGGGGCCGAGTTCATTTAGTGGCGCATTCTCGTCCCCGAGATGAGCGAGAGCTCACATGTAGCTGGAACCCCTCCGCAGAGTAATGACATCATTGTAAATCCTGAATGTGTGCATGAGAGATCATGAGACTTTGTGCAGAGGAGAACATTCATACCTGCTATAATTGGCATAATAGTAGTTGAGGTCTTCCATTTCAACGTCATCTGGGCCTTCATGATAGACGCAGTTAGTGAAAAAAGTTAAGGTTACACAACGCTGGACTACGCGGGAGAAGGAGTCCATACCTAATTTTTCTATCTCGAATCGTTTTCTTTGAAATGAGGTTAGGACTCTGGGGGAAGATAGGACCAATAAAACGCACATTGATGACAAAAATCGCTTTTCCTGCGCCTCTGTCATTCCCCAGATAACGACAGTCCCGTACTGGAAAAGGAATATCTCGGCTTGTGTAGGGACTTCCTGGAATTTGTTCTTCTTGCGGAATGTACCGTAAGCCGCTCCGTCGTGCGCAATAGGGTCCGCCGATCGTGGGGGTGCAAGATCTTCAGCTCCCAAAAGGTCCCCTGTGGGCGGCGGTGGATGTGGTTCTGATTCTGAAGTCCCAGCTTGAGACTGAAAATGAACATGTCGCTGATTACTCGATGTCGGCGGTTCATAGACGTATGGCGTATAGATGACATCGTCAATAATACGCGGATTGGTGTGGTAAGAAGTTCTCCGAGCATTGAAAAACTTCATGAGTTCTGGGAACCGGAAGGAACTGCTCCGCAACGTGTCAAACCAGATTTCAAGTGCTGAACTCCGAAGAAAACGTACGTGCAGGTCGCATACGCCGTCACCCTAGGTAACTGCTTCGCTTTCTTCTTCGTCAGACGCAAGGCATCTCTACGAGCAGTACCTTCCGGGATAAGGTCGATTTGATTATAGAACTAGTTGGTATATGCAGTGAGCGTCGGACAAATTGATAACAGTTGCTGAACGAGTGCGCACCTCAACATCCTCCGTATCCTCCTCGTCGTCAGCTTCGTCCTCATCACTGTCACCTGTGACACCAGACCCTTCACCCTGAGACGTGACTTTCGGTGGTGGGGGAAGCGAAACCGGTTTGTCCACAACAAACGGTTCTGGCTGATCCGGCAGAACTTTCAGTTTGCCCGCGACCTTCGTTGAGCGGTTCGCGCCGCGAGCTTTCTGATCTGCGGATTGAGGAGCCTGAGGATGATTCGAGGCCATGGCGTCCGAGACGGCGCGGTCGCTGTGTCGAACGTCGTCGAGATCGCTTGAGAGACCGTTGAGGTGGTTTCGCTTGAGCGCCCAGCAGCTATGACGGAAGATTTGTTTGAAATTGCCACGTGGCGCCAAATCACCTGCAGTCGGCCACCGACGCGTCCACTGGCAGCCTTCACGTTCTTGACAGACACTCGTCCTCCAGTATCCCTCCGAAGCTACGTTGTGCAGAAAGTACAAAGTACATCGCATAAACATACGGTATCATTGCTAATACGGAGCGCAGACGTCAACGAGACTTCGGTCGGGAAAGGAGCTGACAGTGACAAAGTCTTCACAGAGTTTGTTCTTGGACTTTAACCCCCTTCGGCTAATAAGCCCAAGGAGATACGTGCATCAATACGCTAGGTTGAATGACGAGTGGAAACAGCGGAGGTAGCACTAAACTTGAGCTACCAGACGAGAAAGAATTCTTATAGTGCGTATGCTTTCGCTGTGACAGAGTTTACACAATACTAAAGTTCGCGATCAGCACAGTATTGAACCTTCCTAAAACTGCTTCCGACTACGATATCCGAGAACGCTATAAGCAGTTGTCTATTGTTTTTCACCCGGACAAACAGCATAATGAGAACTCGAAGGTCACCGCGCTGCAGCGTTTCCTGGAAATTCAGAAGGCCTATGAAGGTAAGCAAAGAGTGTCCACAAATATTTCATTCTAACACCACAATTTGCAGTCTTATCTGATCCTATAAGTCGGTAAGCAGCATAACAACAGTTATTCTGTCATTGAACTCAAGTTATTCGTTCATTTCAGCCAGGCTTATGACATGTATGGTAGGTGAATGCACTCTGACAGATGTGCTGGTACTGATAGGTGAGTTTAGGTGCAGATGGCCTTAAATTACTTCCCAATGTTCCGCATACTTTGTCCATGGAAGAAGTAAGGGTTTATCCTCCTATTGCGCTGGCACTGTTTGACATTCTTCAGCTTAAAGAGAATTTGAAGCGAGGGAAGCTACAGGCTGACCATCTGCGCCTTTCTGAGAAGGTGCGGTCGTCAGGGTTCGCGTCTTTCAGCATAGACGCGTCGTGCTTCACAGAACCCCGCGAGGATCTTGTCAGTGCTTCCTGGAAAGAAAGTATCCTGGAACGATGGAGGCAGATGCCTCAATGGAAAGGCACCGCCAGGCAAAATATACGGGTATTTTCTACTCTCGCACGCCCTATCCCAATCACGATACTGAGGATGTTCTGCAGAGAGAAATCACATCCAATACTACCCTAAACCTGTCAGTCCGAGCCGCGACGGGCAACAGATCGGCAACCGGGGGCGGATTTGTGGGGACGCTCCGACACCAGTTTTCACCACGATTGGCTTTTGAGGTACGTAGAAGCCGTTGGTGTGAACGACTAATGTGACCCTGACATCTCGTTCCAGACAGAAGTCTCTTGCTGGCCGAAACGTCCCATGATAGTGAAGACGACATACAGCGACGGTATCAATATGTTAGCTGTCAAGTCCCATGTTTCGCCAGCATGGTTCTTGACGGCCTTCAACTCGTTGCAAAAGTCCTCGGGGTTGACTCTTCGTTCTCTGCCAATTGGCGGGACTTATTCTCGCCGTCTCTTCCCCCGCTCAAATGCCCAAGCCTCCTTCGCCATCTCCACACCTTCTTCTTTTGGGCTACGTGTTCTCTCGTTCACCGTGTCGTCTGCTCATCAATTCGACTTCGCTCCAGAAAATGATGTGCAAGTCAAGGCGTCCATGAACCCACAGATCATCCCTCCGTCGCGGTCTGGACTGGCCCGTGGAGAATACTACTACAGTGTCGGCGCAGCCCTGAACGGAGTCTTTATTGGACTCACTGCCGAGTGCGGTGTTTCGTTCACGGAATTGGGATTACATCTTAAGACGATGCTCCTAGCTGGTCTGGAAGGCGTTAACGAAGCGTTTGTCTTCGGCTGGGCGAAAGACGGCAAAGGCGTGGACGCGGAGATATCTTTAGGTTCCCAAGGTGTACAACTCAAACTGGGGTGAGTTGTTTTCTACTTTCTGCCAGCGTGTCCGAGTCCTGGGCTCACCAGGAGGGCCCTAGATTTGTTCACCTTAACTATCACATGGAGGTCCCAATTACACTCTCACACGAGCACGATCCCAAGGTGGCCTTTTGGACAGTTCTGCTCCCCATGACCACGGTCGCCCTGGCTTATCACTTTGTCCTGAGACCTTTGGAGCACAAGCGTCGTATGGAGTACGTTAACTTTCCAATCGGCTGTTTCGGGGCGTTGATTTCATGACGTCAATGATTGCGCTGGGTCCTGCAGGTTCTTCCGTCAAGCAAAACGAGAGTTACGGGATGCCAGCTCTGAGCTTGTCCGACAGACCGACGAGACCATTTCGCTGCTACGGGACGTAGCAAGACGCCACATGCAGGCGGAGGCAGCGGTCGACGGTTCGTCCATCACGCCAAGTAGAGTTGTCTCTGGTTTTTTTGACATAACTCACGACGGCGTACTAGGCCTTGTCATTCTGGAAGCAACTTATGGCGCGGCTGAGAGAGATGAGCTCACAGAGGGTCTAGAAATGGACGTGACGATTCCTCTTCAAGCATTGGTCCACAGGAGTCAGCTGTACATCCCTGGGAGACGTAGCAAGGTGAGTCTCGAGTTACCATGTGTGTGGTTGGGCATTTTTTTTTCGTCCGGTTACCACTGCAATCGCAGCGCCATTAGGCATTTGGCGTGTTGCGGGTAGCCCACAGGCGTCCCAGTGGAAATCCGGTGAATTTCCTCGGAAGATCCCGTCAAACCGTCCCACGTCTCCCGAGAGAAAGAAAAGAAAAGAAATTCTCTCAAGTGATGTGATGCCGGTCAGTATGGTCGAATGACTGGGACCCGTCGTCATGATTTTCTCTTTGACTCGTCGTTCGTTGTGACAAGGGCAAAGACTGGAAACGCGGAGACGCAAGGATGAAAAACAAGAGTCTGTCCGACACAACCATGTCACAGTCTCGCTAAGCGGCCGCCGGCATCCCTCCCATACATTCACCAGCGAGTGACAGGTATGACCCGCGAAGCGTCCAAGACGCGCCGTGGGATCGATGGCCACTGAATCAGTTCGGTGCCTTCAATTTAGATTTCGGGCGACGTTGCGCATCGCCCGTTTCGCGGGAGGGTGTGTTTGTGTTGTTGTTGTTGTTGGGACATGGACAGGTCATGACGGGGATGCTATTGCTGGCAGCGAAGGAGAACGTGCAACCTCCTTATCGTTGACTGTATTGATGTGTGGCGCTGGGTGTTCTGAATTCTCCATGGTTTGGACACAACCTCCCCTCCTCCTCCGTCGTTCTCTTCTTTTGGTGTTCTCAATTGGCGGAGACATTTTCCCAGTTGACGCAACCTTACTGACCCCCCGTTTATGGATTTATCTGTAGGTTGGACTGCAAGGCTTCCGCGACCCCGTGCCCAATGTTGCCAAATCACTCCGGGTGCGGTACACCTTCCACGGGCGTGAGCATTACGCAGAAATCCCCGACTATAAGCCGACGGTGCTACCACTTGAAGGTGAGTTGCTGTTTTCTTCGTCGCGTAATAGAAGACGAGGTAGGGAAGCGTTCTGATTGTGTTTGACTTGGGGGGACCCCCTTTTGCAGACCATCTCGTGAACTAGACGGCCTGGTCTTTTGAAAATCGGTGGATCTGCCTATCGCAAAGGAAGCTATCTTTAACACGCTTGCTTCATTCATGCAACACGCCATCACTCCCAGACACGTCCCGACGTCAGCTTCGTAATCCTTTCTATATATGTGGTTCGTCCATTAATATCACAGCTCCCTTCTTCTGAACCGCTGCTGCCAGAAATTGCAACGACGTCTTTTTGGTCCGCAGCGATTCCATTTCTGAACGTGAATTGAATTGCCTCCCTCTTCCTTTGCAATATGGCCGCCGCCGGTATTGCTCACGACGAATTCAACAGCATTCGCTTCGACTTCGACTTCTCTGGCTGCTTAAAGACAATCTGCGCCACCCGGGGGAATGGACCTCCCCCCTTTTTTTCTGATCTGGGACGCATGTGGGTGGATGGGTTGTCAGCAACCCCCCCTTCCTCTCGCATCCTGTTTTTCCCCGCCCGAGTGCGACCGAGCGAACGGTGATGTCCCTACCGCTGACTACGTTTTTCTTTCTCTCGAAGAGAGGGGACTGAATGGATGGATGGGCGATTGCAGGGTCGCTGGTCTGCGCCATGGCGTGTACGCGCGCGCGTCTCATAGGGTAGGGGACCGCATTTCCCCAATTGGGCGCCGTAGCGTTCTCTTCAGCGAATACAGCGCAAGGAGGGGTCTTATGTGGTAATGTGATGTTCAAGTCACCGTCGCCTGAGAACGGTTCTCACCTGATGCCTCCGCTGCAGGTCGAGCAGTGTTGGGTTGTACGATGACCTCATGGAGGCTGAGTGATTGGGGGGGGGGTGCTGTGTCTGCAGGAGGCAGGTCCAGACGATGTGGTCCTCCGAGGAGATACAGCCCATTATGGACACCTCGAGATGGGTTGACTAAGGGTTCCCAGGTGCGAGTGCGTGGGCATCGACACGTCGTATCTCCGATCTCTTCTTTTGAGATTTCCGCTGGTCTAGATGGCGAAGGGGGGATTGACAAGAGGACGTAAGTGTGGCGGATGTGAATGGCTGCGTTGCGTCGCACCAAAAAGGTTCGCGGGAAGACATGAGGACGATGGGATGTCTTTCGATGGGCGTGCGGTGACCGCTTCGTGTCCGCAGAGGCCCGCAGTTCTCAGGGAAAACACATGCGCAGGGGCCTTCTCCCGCGAAACTTTGTGGACTCGAGGGATCAGTTGTGTGCCAACGTGGATTAAGCGTGGTACAGAGTTGCTGTACGGGATCTGTCCATCGTCGTGGAGACCGATAGAGTTGCTTCTCCGGAGGCCCGGGCGTGCGCCGGTGCCGGGGGTGCCGCCGTGGGCCGAGGGGTTACGTAATGGGGATCCCGAGGGTGCGGCGCGGCGTCTAGTGAGAGTCAATGCAAACTTTAATGTGTCGAGATTTCGGGAATCGCCTGGAGATTAACCGCGTTCCTAGCAGACGGTTATAAATCGACGACGGCCCATCACATCGCCCTCCTCTCCTCCTCCCCGTCCTCACAATGCAGCAGCCCACCCTCACAAACGTACGCATCCGCTCGACGAGGGACGCTCTCCAGATATTCTACGCCGTCGCCCGCAACATCCTCCCCATCATCTCCCGCCGTCTCGACGCCGAAGAGCGCAGGGCAATCGTCCCAGGCAACGTATACGTATGGGAGGAGCGATGTGCCAATGCAGAGGCAACAGGGCTTGGAATGGAGCGATGGTGCGTTCTCCCCCTCCCCCCTCCCTGCGTCCCCCGCTCACCCCCCATACCTTCCATAACAGGACGGACGGCATGGGCTGGGGCCCTTCACGAGTACGTTCTTCACCATCTTTCCCCCCCCCCCCCTCTCATGCTCACTCATCACCCTCTCCAGGTTCGAGACGTGCGTATTCCCATCATGCCACCCTCGCACGCCCTCATACTCACTCCGCCACAGGAATTCCTCTTCTACCACCAACGGGAGTCGGAGGCGAATGAGGATCCAGAGAACCCTTCAGCAAAGTGGGCCTCTATCATGAAGCGAGCAATTTCTTCTCGCGTCTCTCACGACCGAAGCTGACCGTTTGCAACGCCCCCCTACTCCAGAAGACGAGAACCCCGTGTAGCCGGTCCCTCCTACTCAAGGGTCGAGGCGGAACGTCTCATCAAGCAGACCTACAGCGTCCACGTTACCTTGCCCGAAGATCGACACCATAGCGCCCCGCGTAAATGGCATCTCAGTATGTGCTCCCGTTCGCCCCTCCGCGACCTTCGTCTCACCGTATCACAGCGGCCTACTTCAGCCAGACCACCCTCGACAGCTTGATGACCCTCGACAAGATTCCCAATGTCGGCAATGTTCCCGTCCCCCGTGGACTATTCCGCAGTGCCCGGGCAGGTAAAGCTAGACGGACAGACGTGAACCACCCAGAGGAGGTCATCATTCCGCCACAGGATCCTTGGGGCGGTCCAACACCTCATCCGCACGATCTTGGCCTCGCCGCTCCACCGTATGGCTATGACAGGCAAGAATACACAGACGACTCGCATCAATGGGCAGGTCCCTCGCATGCACCCCCTTCACATCCCCACCAGAAGCATCCCTCGCACGCTATGCACCAAGACCATCATGAATTCTCCCGCGGCTATGTCCCACCCTCGGTTACGTCGACACCATCCACTTTCCCTCCTCGACTACCTACGCTCACAGACGCGGGTCTCGAGCTCTACCGCGATCCTTCACCATTCGCCCAAGGCTCGTCTGCCAGTTCATCAGATGCAAGCGCATCGCCGCCTCCCTTCTCCGCACCTTCCACGTTCCCTCCGACGGCTCGGCCGCGTACCACTGCCCCTGAACTCAATCTGGTACCATTGTCGTTCCTTGAGAACATCAGGCCCCCTTCCCGCGATCCGTTGGACGAGGACCTCCTACGCCGCATTACGACAGCCAACGTCTCTAACACTCGTTACGCCCACATTTGATGCCAATCCTTCTTCACGTCATCCCCACTTTTTCTGATCAAAATATGGACCTTCATTGGCTAAACTTCATGCATCATGCGCTGCATTGTCTGTATTCTCCCGCTCAAACGATATCTCCCTCGCTCCCCTTGCTTACCCTTTTCCGGTCCCACCCGCTTTACCCATATCATGCCCTCTTGAATAAAGCTTCCAGTGTGGACTCGATATTCAGATACCCCTTGGGAGCCATATACCACAAACCATGGACGTTCTCTATTGTTGACACGACCCTTAGCATTGACCATCACCTCCCCTACCCTCGCCCTCAGTTCCTCTATATGGACCTGCATCTGTCGAATTGTTTTCCCAGCTCTCGCATACTACTCAATTTTCATCCTGTACGTTGGGTCCCTCCATTCTCAAATTTCACACCAACCTTTTTCTCTTTGTTCACCCCCAGATCAAACCGCAACCTTGCTTCGTTGTATTTATATGTATCGCAGAGATATTTCCAAACACAATTGCATATCGAGATGCAGAATGGGGATGTGTCATTGAGCGCGGGCCTTGGGATTGGCCTTCTTCTTTTGTCTGAGTCTACCCCCTCCCTCTCGACCCTTTTTGCATTCTTCGGCCACGGAGAAAAAGGCATATTCGAAAGAATACGCCTGTTCAACAATGAACGATATGCAAAACAGCCTGCGGCAACCCTGTACGCAACTACAAACTCAATCTTCTTTCATCGTTCCATCGTTCCTCACTCACTGCGTAGCCGAAAACTCAGCGCCATGCGTCTGTGTTCCAAACGAGCAACAACGTCCCCTCCACCCCTTCCAAGTTCCTGCAAATCCCCTCAATATCACTCCGCTAAACTGTACCCGCGAAGGCGTAAAAGTGAAAAGATTTCCGAACCCGAGTCGCCGAAATCGGTTTGAAACCTTTTCTCGGAGGGGGCGTGTTCGGGTACCATATAATGTAAGACGTATTACTTTATGGGACCGGGGGACATTTTCATACGCGGCACCCCCATACGAGGATACACAACGCCAAGGATAAGACTCACATCGCCTTTCAACGTTCTCGATGTTTCGCCGGGTCCAGTGCATGCAACTTTTACTAAGTTTGTTACGGTTCGGACATGGCACTGCATCTCTTGCATGGGTCATCATCGTCCGAGTTCAAGCCTATGCCCCATCCTTCCCCCTCGGATCTTCTTCCAACTTTCTTTCTTCCGTTTTTAAACCCTCGAGCACCGCACGAGTTTGCGTTCGGATAGTGGTGGTGTCGACTCGGAACGGAAAACGAAAGGACCCCCCGCCTCGCCCGAACGAGAAAAAAGGCAAGAAAAAAAACGACATGCTTTGGGGACGTTGCCGGTGGACGGCGTACGGCGTCACGGCGTACTGTGTACACATTTCTACCTCTGTACAAGTGAGTGAGGTATGTAGGTGTGCAACGCCGCATCCCACCGCCACGCCCGGAGTCCGAGGTACGTCCACGTCCACCAACGAGAGAAGAAAAAACACACATATAAACTCAATTCCAAGGTCTTTTTACCGCCTGAGACTTCATGGCAACATTGCGTCTTGCGTCTTGCGTCTTCAATTTTACTTGGGTTCGTCCTCAGGACCGTGACCCTCTCGCACCGACAACCCCATCCGGAAGGACGAAACCCGTGTTCGTGTATGTATGTATGGATAGCCAGCCATTTGAAAGGAAGAGAACGAGAGAACGAGAGAACGTACTTACTTACTTAGTAGGGTACCCCCAAGCGAGTTGATGGGGCAGGATGATGATGATGATGATGGTTATTGGCAATTGGCAATTATCTGATATCTTACCGGGGGGGAGGGGGCCCTATGGGCGAGCATCGCGGAAGCAAAATTTAGCGTATAACGACAAGATCGGGTTCGCATCGCCTCCTCCGAGTCCTTCGCCTTGCCAAGGATTGGAAGGTGTTGGTGGTGTTTTTGTTGTTGGGAATCTCGAACAGGAAACGGTAAGGTTTGCATTCTATGTGATCACGACTACTACTGACCACTGACCACTGGGTGCTTGTCACCGTTTGCAATAGGATTTTGTTTCTTTGAATGTTGATCCCAGATCACCGAGATGATATCAAGCTTTTATATATGGATCAGCACAGCAAGTCTCTGTGGGCCATTACAACCTATCGCCCCAAGGTCGCCTAAAACGTTCAAGCTCTAAATCTTGTTCTTGTTCTTGTTCTTGTTGCTCGCTGGACGCACTCGCGGGATCTGATTTACGACGGAAAGGCTCGGTCCTCGGAGACCTCCAATCCCTCTCCAATCCCGAGGTGTCTCCCTCCTCCTCCTCCTCCTTCGGCCTGATCAATAACGAAACGAGAAAAAGGTTCAGGCCCATGATTGAAGAAGGAATATTACCTACTTAGCTGCAGGGGGGGAGGGGAGATGACAAGCTTAGATTGACTGTAACAATGGACATTCATACGGACAAGCGAGGTCCTATCCTCCCCTCTCCCCCTCCCCTCCAGGGTCCTGGAAGGAAGAAACAACCGAATCAAGGTAAATTATCGTTTCGCCCAGTTTAACCCACCCACACACACCCCTCACGTCCACGTTCGATCTGAAGGATCCCCTCCCCCCCACTACCATACGTACTTTTACCCACATCAATTTATCCTTAGCCCCTACCCGGAGGTCGTCGAAGGTGACACGTTGAGTCGCCACCGGTGCGAAAACCGTCGAAAGCATAGTCTGTATATCCCTTGATCTCATGGACGACCTGGCAGTCGTTGGCACCAACGACCTAACGAGTGGCACAACGACGCGTTCTTCCAGATGCAATCTCACCATGTTGTGTCTTGGACCCCCGTTATTGTCGGTATTGTCACCCTACATGTATTTCGGTCGCTTCGACGCATTTACATATGAGGTTTTTTTTTTGATCTTTCGGATTCGCATCTCTACCGCATTACCTTGACTACATAGTACATATAAAAACCGTGTTCGTCATTTCGTTTGACTCACCACTCGATCGTTACTTATGCAGAGAAAGTACTAGCGTCGTTCATGGTTTGTTCCGCGATGCAAACCTCGCGCCACCCGTCGATTTTCCGCAAAAACGGGGACCTGGGGAGGGGGGGGGTCGACCCTCGGTTCTCGGAGAGTTGCTGCTAAAGTGGTGCTCAAATACTTAATGGTGATGGTATGTTGTGCGTGCTGGAGTGCTAATTGCTCAACCCTCCGGTCCTGACCACCTGATAATTTATTCTTGGCAGCATCGGTGAATATGAGCGTGTGAATATCACAGAAACGCAATCGACCGCCCGCTCCCAGGGAGGGGACCCACACAACTTGTCCGTAAGGTTGATCGCAAGGAGGGAAAAGCGAGCATCATCGTGGCAAACGTCCAGTCGGCAAGTTGGTCGGTATACATCATTGACCGATGTATTGTCCCAAACTCCAAAAAATATGTTTGCGAGCCGGTTTTGATTCCTCCTGCGATGCGTGCGAAGGCAAAGGGTGGTGGTTAAGGGTGCTATTGAGATCGTCATGGGAGATACGGTGCTGCTAGGATAGGGCACGATCACGATTGAGAACATTACATTCAATGAAGATACACAAGGACGGGTTGGTAAGCCTCGATGCGGATATCATGCAGACACGCCTTTGGGACACGCTTTCCTATCCCTCTTTTTAAATGAAGGAAAATCTGTTGCTCTCCTAGATCAAGAGCAGCCAATGCGCACGTATAGATGGAGCTGACCCTTGATGAGCAGGGTCGCAATGACGCTCTCAGTCAGCGTCCAGGAGGCAAGGATCAGGAGTCGATGTTTCTCCACAAGGTCTGCACCTGCTTCCAGACTTTGAGAACACCCGTGCCAACACTGCACAGTCACAAATCGGGTTAGCCAAAGTCTAACTCGCAGGGAGGGCGGAGAAAACACGCACTTAGCCTTGGACACGTCATTCATCCGCACCCACTTCGCTTCTAGAGGGGTCGTGTCGAGTGTCTTTTCCGCTACATTCGTCGTAGAACCCCATTCCCCCTTGGTTCTAGTCGCCGCAGGTTTCTTTGACTTGTACGTTCCACTGCCCGCAGATTGCTCGGGGCGCGCAGTGGTTCGCAAGATGGGCGGCAGGGCTTGGAGAGATGGTGGTGGTGGTGATGTCCCCGAGCCCGACTGTTCAACAGCGCCATGAGCCACATGCTGCTGCTCAGAATACGCATTATCAATGGCACTGGCACCACAACCTCCTCCACCGCCACTGCCACCCACTAATAGAACCCATTGAACGCGATACGTCTTTCTGATATGTGAGAAGATATGCAATACGTCTCCTGCTTCCGTAGTCTTCACGATCCGAAGATCGTCCTCGGAAAGGTGCCCTTGGACCGAATTGGGACTCGGAAGCGATGGTGCCGGAGGAGACATTTGTTGCGATACTTGCGCAGGTGGGCGCTCAATAAGCTGATGTAGAGCGGTCTGAGCGAATGTTACCATGTTTTGAGGTAAACTGACAGAGACGTTTGGCGTTGTAGGGAACTCGTGGAGACCTGCTAGAAGACCTACGGGAGCAGATGGTATGGCACCAGTGTCAGCAGGTAAGGTTTAGTCTTTTATTATTGCTGTGCCTAGTCCCCTTGAAAGCGGGGTAGCAGGGCACAGAACAGATAGGGCACGGATGGGGAGCAAAAAAGGACATCAAACTCTCACCTCCTTCAGGACGTCGAACAAGAAGAAACCATCTGTCATGGTCGTTTGCATTGGTGGTGGGTCGCCATTCAATCACGCTGACGACATCCAGTTCCTCACGAGCCTTCTTTCTTTCAACCTTCATCGGGTACGAAGTTACCAGAGTGGGTTTCGGCAGCGGCCGGCAGAGGACGCACAAGTCCTCGATGTCGGGTAACTCTTGCTCTGATGAAGGCACGAGCGAATCTGGATTAACCTATGATGAGGCAGGATTTTAGTCATGAGACCCGTGTGCGCCAGAACCTTTCTTGCTGTACTGCATACAGTATCACCCACCTTTTCATCCATCACCCGCCAGGCGTAAGCCTTGCACCACGGTTGAATGGGACAGTCACCACAGAGAGGGTCATGTACCTTGCAGACGGTTGATCCTAGTTCTATGAGGGCTTGGTTGGTGTCCCCTGCACGGTCAGCACCCTCGATCAAGGCCGTCGCCCCTTCCCATAGAATGTCAAGCCCTTGTTTCGCCTTAGGAGGAGTATACAGGGCCAGGAAGCGACTGAGCAGGCGATGCACATTGCCATCCAACTGCAATCAAGACATCCTCGTCAATAAAGCGGAAGCAGGGACAGGAAGAAGTGTAGAAACACGTACAACGGGGACACATTGGTTGTAGGCGATGGAGCATATGGCACCCGCACTGTAGCGACCGATACCGGGTATCTTGGCTTCCATATCTTTCGCGTTGTCCGGAAGTTGACCGCCGAGCTCTGTGACCGCCTTTTGCGCCCCTTGCAGGATCCGGGCAGCGCGAGAGTAGTAGCCCAAGCCCTTCCACAAGCCATTCACCGTGTCGATGTCCGACTTCGCCTAGGACGATGCAAACCTTGTAAGCCTCTATCGAGTGTACCACAGGAGGAACTGCTTACCAGCTCGCTGAGAGTCGGGAATCTGTGGATGTCGTCAGCTCAGGTATGTGGATCACTGCCGAGAGCAGTATAGATTAACAACTCACTTAGCCATCCACTTATTATAGTATGGAATAACTGTCACGACTTGAGTTTGTTGCAGCATAATCTCAGATATCCAAACCTATCCTTTGGGAGAAGCAGAGTCACGTCAGTGCTGGGGACACAGGTTGTTCAAGGGGCAGGACCTCGTATGCACGCTGGGCTTGTTGTTCTGCGGACCATGAATGGTCGAAAGGTTTCCTCCACGGCATGCCTCGTACTTCGTGCACGGTGTCATACCATGCCAGCAAAGCCGTTCGAATTGACCGGGCCTGGGTACTGGAAATGGTATGCGTCGAACTCGCATGAGGGAGAGCACGTTCTTCCCGCGAGTCATCGTCGTCGTCAGATGCGTCGACGGCCTTATCCTTGCCTTTGCGAGGTTTCTTTTGCGCCGGTCTCTTCTGAGGTGCGCGTGTCTTCTTTGCGATCTTAGTAGAAGCCTTTCGGCTACTTCCCGCGGCCTTTGGAGTGTACGCATCATCAGCTTCGGAGTCTGAAGCGACAAACGCGTCGGAGGACGACTCGGAGATTTTTCGTTTCCTCGCCATATAGGACGTGTGTTATTTTTTGGCGATGATTCTGCCTGCGCTGTCTGTCGCGTCGCGTCACCAACTTCAGGAGTGGTGGGAGGTCACAGAGGTTGGAAACGCGCGTGGTCACATTGGACGCGTCAGACTTGTCACGGCGTTACCGTGATGTTCCCGCGCTCCTGAGAGTCACACTCACGCCGGCTATGTCGACAGCAAAGTCGCTGCTCGTCGTCGTCCTCTGGGTTGCTCGCTGCGACGGCGACGAAAGACGTACTTGATCGCTCAATACCGAAGAGGATCAGATGGAGGTGATGGAGATAAAAGTTTCAGCGTTGGAGATGCTGTGATGCATGTTTCCCACGGTGTCTCCCACCGCCACGTAGACAGAGAGGTTGTTCCCGCCTTTCCGCCCAGCTCAACATTCTCCTCTTTCTCTCTTCTCCTCCCACTACAATCTCTCTTTCTTTCTTTCCTCAAAGTCATGACCTCTCGCATCTCCATTGCACGTCCTGCTCAGGGAGGCGGAGGAGGTGGATACCAGCCCGACCCACATGGCTTTGGAAACTCAAGACCGTCGGCAGGCTACAGGGCTGCAAACCCAGACGACCCGATCGAAAAGCTTCGTGCATTCGCCCGCCAGGTTGAAGACATGGTCGACATCTATGCCCAACCCCTGCGACCTCACCTCCCCGCTATCGCCAGGTTGTTGATTGTCTCGACCTTCCTTGAGGATTCATGGAGAATCGTCACCCAGTGGGGCGACCAAATTTGGTTCTTGGGAAGGTGCGTCACCAAGCAGTCTCGTAATCCCAGCTGCTCTCGCTGACGAATTGTATCGTGGGTATTAGGCATAGGCATTTCCCCTGGGGTATTTCACACATGTTCCTCATCATCAACGTCATTGTGAGTGTTCAAATTTGGACGAGTTCTTCTAGCCGCTCATGTTTGCTGGCCCAACCTACACAGACTATGCTCGTTGGTTCAGGAGCAGTAATTACCAAGAGGCACTCAGAATACGCGGTTGGAGGTCTCCTCGGTGTTGTCATCATGCAAGCGATTGGCTATGGTCTCATCTTTGACCTTAACTTCTTCCTTCGTAACCTTTCCGTCATCGGTGGTCTCCTCATGGTGTTCAGTGACTCCATGTACACGCGCAAAAGTCTATTCGCCGGTCTCCCATCACTCAGTGAAACTGACCGCAAGAAATAGTACGTTGTGCTGCCAACCCCCTTTCGAACGCGCCTTCTGCTGATGGCTTATTGTCGCATTGGTCAGTTTCTTGCTTGCAGGCCGTGTTCTGTTGATCTTCCTGTTCATCGGATTCGCGATTAGAGGAGAATGGAGTATTGCTCGGCTGTTCGCGTCTCTCATCGGTCTCGCTGCATGCGTCATGGTCGCCATTGGCTTCAAGGCCAAGTGGTCAGCGACCTTCTTGGTCCTGACGCTCTCCGTGTTCAACGTGTTCATCAACAATTTCTGGAGCATCCACAGCGCGCATCCTCAGAGGGATTTCTTGAAGTCAGTATCTCTGTTTCAAACTCCTGTATTTAGATCGCTGACATATTTCGAACAGGTATGACTTCTTCCAGACACTGTGTAGGTGTTTTGTATTCCGCTCGCCCCTTGTACCATTCTGATCGCATTTTGTTTCATTCAGCGATTGTCGGCGGTCTTATCCTCCTCGTCAACATGGGTCCAGGTACGCCCGCCCCAGTTCCTCTCGCTCCATGTCGCATTCTCACCCATCCTCTCTTTCACTCTCACAGGTGGCCTCTCGGTGGACGAGAAGAAGAAGACGTACTAAACAGTGATACGCGACACACGTTTCCCCGATTCTTCTTTCGTCCCTTCATCTCCGTCTCTCTACCCGCGCATTCTAAGAACTCTGGTTTATAATGAGGGCTCATATTCGCTGGTTGCGGCGCGGAGCGGGGTGAGAGGGGTGGCGTGGTAATGGAGGTTTTGATCTGGGTCGTCTTTCCTCCTCATCTTGACAGGTTTTTCTAACCTTACCTCTTTGTTCTGTTGATTCTATACGACCACAAATGTCCGCTTGAAACTTTATATATGGTTGGCCTTCTGTAAAAAGGAGATGGTAATGGATGTGATGACATCATGTGTGAAGTGGGAGACTGACCATAATTGGCTAAGGCCTCTCGAAATAACACGGACAAACAGACAACGCCACCGAGCCCTTAGGTTTCTACTATACCAGCCTCCAGGTCAGTGAATGTTGGACGTTGTTGGTTGAAGCTCATACTGAAATCTACACGATTTTCTTTTCAGAGATTTCGCTCACGGTAGGGAGAGCCTGAGGTTCTGACTCGGACGACACATCTGTGAAGATGTAAACTCCAGCCGTGGCGCATGTCGGTGAGGGAAACCCAAGTGAGGTATGGGGCTTAAGGTCGTGGTACGGCCCTCGCAGGAGCGGTGATTCTTACAGGTCAGTCGTACATTCAAGCTTATATTCAGTTGCCCCTAGCCTCTTTCTGAATGTCCGTCATTTTCCGAATCCGAGTCCGGGCAAGGACTGTAATCATGGACCCCACATGTCCGCCACTTCAGCGATGAACACGGCTGCTACCATCAGCAGCAGCGAGGATCAGACGAGGATCTTGCGACCGGAAGATTGACGGACTCACACAGCGATCGTAGAGCAGGTGGTGGTGACCGCAACAACACTCCGAACTTGCAGGTGTTGCTCGCAAACCTTGTGCGTGTCCCAGTCTACATTTTTCCTACCACGGAGCACTTAGCAATTGCTCTGATTACTTAGTCCCATGATGACAATCAGATTTCGGCGAAGTCGAACTTGCAACCAGGCAATGTATTCTGAAGCCCGAAGACGGTTCTCAATTCGCCACTTGCTTACTCACGACAACGTCGATGGTCCAAGGTTGAGACGAACGCTGTGTGCGCCCTCGGACATGTCTCATTTGTGTGGAGAGTGGCGTGCTGCAGCCCGAGCCGTAACACATATACCGCTAGCCACGGAACACAGAGACCGTCGGACATGACACGCGGGCCAGCAAGAACGAATCAGATGCCAGTGCCGATCCAAAAAACGGTATTGGTAAGTGACAAGTGCTACAGTGTAATCTGCGGCAGGCAGCTCGACTGATTGACCGGTATTGTTTCTTCAGAGAGCAATTCTATAGCAGTGCGACCAATATCGAAATGGCTTTTCTTGGAGGCTCGCTGGACTTCAAGTTTGATTCTTTCGCATTCACACCATGTCAGATTGAATACTGTTGACTTTGCGACCGTCGGTGAGGACACGAGATTACCACTGCCAATTAAACGGAATCGTGCTGATGATTTTGTTGACAAGCTTGGCATGCAACGGTGTGCTTTTGCGCAAGGCGTGCGGGGCTGACTTTGGAAGGCGGACGCTGCTTGAGGTATAAAAGGTCTCGGGCTCAGCTGTTGCTCCTCAGAACGAGCAATACCCCTCTCGTACTACCAGTCTAACATCAAGATGGTCCAGCTCATAAAGACCGTTCTTGTCAGCCTCTTCTTCGGTGTGGCCTCCTTCGTCGCTGCCGCGCCGTCGCCGGAATCCGCTGTTCAGGTGCGGAGATCTCGTTACCAATTTCACCCAGCTTCTCATACGAACGCTTTTCTAGCCTGCCATCGAAGCCGCGCGTTTCAATCATAGCGCCGAGGCCATGGAGTATGTTGCGAAGCGCAACGAGTTCAAAACCGAGAGGCTCTATTTCGATTACACCATCAAGCACCCGAATGGATCGACGACCGTCATTCTGCGTCATAAAACGGTATGTAATCTCGACATCATGGTGGACTGCCAGATCCGAGATCGTCGATTTACTAATGTATTATTGTTCTGCGCTTCACAGCAAAATGGGAACATACCCCTGCCTTTGTTCCCGGTCTGGAACAGCTACTTCAAAGTAGACTATGACACCAAGAACAAGGTTGTGGCCTACGAAGATCGCTGGTGGGGGCCGAGTGCGTGATTTGATTTTAACACATATTTCCTATCTTAACTTGGCGTTTTCTTGCTCACAGGCTGGTTCACCGACTATGGATATGAAAATGAAGAAAAGCTCCCACTTTCGAGATTCCAAGGTGAAATTGACGAGGTGACGAAGAAATACAATGCGACGTTGGTTTCCATCCCGGGTCACGGTGATAAGGTTTATGGGTACTTTGGCCCGGCAGAAATTGGCGAGTATGCCATATGCACGGTCTTCCACCTCAAGAGGAAGAGCGATGGCGCAATTCTCACGTGGTATTACAACATTTACAATCTGGTGTACTGGATTGGGGTGAAGGACACCCCGTGGATCTTGTAGGAGTTCTCAGTGTTTTGGCTCGTCTGCCAGTAGTATAGGTGGAGCGAATGTTTGACGGTTGCAGGTCATGCTTATGGTGTTACTGTAGTTGATATGGACTATGTGCGAACCCTTCTTATCATTACGCACATGATGCCTGAGACAGAGGGCAGATCTAGAAAATGCGCGATTGCAAGATAAAATCATTCCGAACACACTAGCAGTCGACGCAACAAAGTATTGGTGTTGTCCGAGTCGTCAACAGGGGTGAGTACGAATATGCTTATTTATTCGGCCGCGGCAATTCATACACCTGTTCACCTCGAAGACAGGGACACACAGTCCAGGAGATATCGAGATATTGAGGTTCTCGATACTAAACCTTGCCGGCCTGAGCGACCCACCTCTTCTTAGTTTCAACTTCGTCAACGAAACAGCTTCAAGCAAAAGTCCCCGGGGGAAACACCATCGGGCCCCCGACCTCTGTCCTTTTCTCTTTTCCGCAGAGCAATTCGACGAGTGTGAGGGCGAATGGGAAGGTCGTGCCTGGGCCACGGCTTGTGACGAGTTTCCCAGATACGACGACGGGGTCGTTTGAGTAAGTGAAATCTAGGGTTTGGATGAGTTAGCTTATCTCAATTTTTCAGCGAATCCCATTGGCACACACCTGATTCGAGTTGGGATTGAACACTCGGGTGAGAAGTGAGTGGTTGTTTGGGGAGGTTAGAGGTCAACGCTGCCAAGCTTCCTGGAGTTTCCCCCCCCCCCAATAAACGGCAATCGATGTTGACACAGCGTAAGAGAATACTAGGACTGTAAGTAGGTAGTGCAACCCACCTGCACAAATCATGCCGACATATTTCCCCGCCTCGATGTATTCCCGTACGAGGTGTTGAACAGGCGAGTTCGTAGAGATCGTCTCTGCGCCTTTCGCACCTCCGGGAATGACAAGCAAGTCGTACGTCTCCTAAACTCCCCCATCGACAAAAAAAGAGTCAGTTGTTGCAACACCAGCAGTGGATCCGGATGGGGAAAGAACTGACTGGTGTAGCGGCCTGCGGAGAGAACACGGTATCGGGCACGATTCTGATTCCTCGAGAACAGGTGGCGTAGGGCGTTGCCTGGTACGCGTCGTTCGTTGCGGATTCGGTGCCGACGGACGAGACGTAGGCAGATGTGCATTGGACACCTGCGCGTACGAGGGTGTCGTAGGTGATGGTGCTTGATCAGAAAGGTGAGGTCTATTCCATCTCTGCAGTGGGAAGTTAACACGCACAATTCCATGTCCTCTGTGCCGTCTGCGATGAGGATGAGAGCTTTCTTGGTCATTTTTCTCGATCGTTTGTGATGGTCAGAACTTGAGGATTGTGGACCATCTCGATGACGTCGTTCACCTCAGACTCACCGACCACGTGGGAACGCCACAGATCTGTGATCGTGATCGTACAGTGCAGTAGCCCAAGTAATCGAATGGGCACGCGAAGAATGAATAAGTAGTCGATACATACATACAAACTGTAACAATACCACAAAGCAGAAAGGAAAAATACAGCATCACCTATCCTCCTCGTCGTCCTCCACATCCATCACATCCTCCTCATCCAACACACTCTCCGTCCCATTCCCAAGTCCATTCTCTACCCCCGTGCCCCGCACTCTCCCATTCACCGCCACGCCCTCCGTCTCCCCGCTCACCGCCACCACCACCTTCCTCAGCTTCTCATCCCACCTCGCCCCCTCGCTCTGGAAGAACCGCCTCTTCGCCCCCTTCGCCGTAGGTAACGCCCACGGTTGCTGGTGCGCCGTGTGCGCGTCGGGGATCTCGAACGTCTGGTTCGTCGTGATGCTCATCCGTTTTTTCCCGTTCCGCGCGCGTTGGCGCCGCGACGAGCGGTTGATGGTGCGGCTGGAGGAGGAGCGGTCGGATTCGGACTCGGGGTCTGATTCGGAGGAGGTGGAAGAGGAGTCTTGGAGGCCGTACACGAATCTCATGTGTTCTGGAGGGGAGCCATTGACGTTAGCGATGATAGGAGTGAAAAGCCACAGAAAGGACATTGTAGACTCACGCGCAAGTCGTTCGTCCAGAGAATCCACATTCTTGGATTCCTTATGTCGGAACCCCAGGTGGTCTCCAACAGTTTCCGAGGGAACGTCATGCAGCCCAACGGAGGGCACTGGTATCAGCTCACTCAGCTGTCTTAGCGTTGTTTCTCTGGGAAACCAGGTCAGCCACCTGACATGCAAGTCCACACAGCATACGCACCTCACTTTATCCAACGACTTGTCCTTCACATTCAGATCATCCATGTTATTCGCCAACACCTCCAACCTATATCTGGGCCCGAACCACTCAAAATATTCGTGCCACGGGAGGTTGAAGTCGATCGTGTCCTCGATCCCCAACGCACACGCCGTCTCGTAGACCCATGCTCGCGCGACGTTCTTCACGGTGTATCCCCCTCCACCCAGAATCATAAGCGGAACGTTCAGCTTGCGCACGAACTGAACGCAGTTCGCGTGTCCTTGCATCGTGATGTTGAAGCATCCTAGTTTGTCGCCTGCGAGCGAGTCCGCACCGCACTGTAACACGATGGCAGATGGCTGGAATACATCCATGATTTTGGTGATGACCTGTGGCATGTTACTGTTTAGAGGGGCAACGAACGAGATAAGTGCCACTCACCGGTTCAAACACACTCTTGAAAGCGTCGTCTGTCAACCCGTCCTTGAATGGCACGTTCACCGCGTAACCCTTCCCCGCCCCTCGCCCCCTATCATCCTGCGTCCCCGTCCCAGGAAAGTACTCTCCGAACTTGTGGAAAGAGCACGTCATGACGCGATCGGTAGTATAGAACGCCTCTTCGACGCCATCTCCATGATGGCAGTCAATGTCGATGTAGAGAACGCGAGGAAATACGCGGAGGAGTTCGAGGATTCCCAGTACAATGTCGTTGACGTAGCAGAACCCTGAAGCTTCGCGTTTCTTGGCGTGGTGCAGTCCGCCTGCCCAGTTGATTGCGATGTCTGTTGCACCGCTGGCTAATCGCTGGCCGGCCTCTGCAAAACAGAGATGAAGTGGAGGGGGGAATACTCACTTGAGAAGAAGATGTACCTATTGATCCCCCTGCTGACAGAGCACAAAAGTCAAAGACACCTTCGAAGGGAGGGTTGTCATCGCCCATGAGGACTTTGAGAAACCAGTTCAGAATAGAGGGACAACGCGTGACAGGAGCAGGGAACATACACCGTGTGCCGTGAAATGTCATCTCCTCCGCCGTTTCCGGAATGACTCTTGAGAGAAAGTGAATGTATTCATCGGTATGAAACCTGGTCATCTCCTCTGCCGACGCCCTCTTTGCCCTCTACGCGATCTCGTCAGCCAGGGATGCCGTGGAGGTGAGAAGGCGGAACAGGACAGAGACGCACGCACAAGAACTTGCATATGGTCGAGCATCCCATATGCAGAGACGAGTTCGTGGGTGATGCGCATGCGCTGGGGTTTCATTGGATGCCCGAGGCCATAGGTGAATGCGCCGACGTCCGCTGGAGGTTGCGGTGAATGTATGAAATAAAGATGGGTGAGTGGGACGTACGATCATGGTAGTACGCCACCCGCCGTTTCGACATTGTGTCGTGGAGGAAGAGAGCAAGAGAAAGCCTCTGCCAGTGTCCTTACACCCGTTGTCGGTCCGGAACGCCACACGTGGGAATGACTAAGCAGAATGTGCCAAAACGGAAATCGGGACCTACACCTCTCCCCAGGTCTCTGATCTGTATCCCGAGTCCAGGAGCTACGAGTGTCGCAGAATTGCTTTTAAGTGCGTAACAGTAATTTTCACGAACCAGAACTGTCCTAATCTACCTTTCCTCCAGATCACGACAGCACACACGCTTTCACCACCACCTGACTCACTCAACAACACCCGACGTCGATCGCTGTGAACACACGCCTAATCTTATCCACAACTTTTCGTTCTCACCCGAGAATGAACGATCCTTCGTCACAGTGGCATTCCATCCGGCCATGGCGACCCACACTTTCTCTCTCGGTACGGGAGATCACCTCGGTGTCCGCCACCTTCATCCTCTCCTCCCCTCTCGCCTTCTCGCGCGACAGCCCGAGCGACGACGCGGATGACGACGAGAACGAGGACGAAGAAGAGTACAATGGCTCTGATGAAGATCTCTTTGAGAGCGATGTAGTGTTGGAGGGAGAGGAAGGCAGACGGCGCACGAGAAGAACTGGTCGTGCGGAACAGTCCAATCAAGCGCAGCAACAACGTCGGACACAGATCGTCGCTGATGCCTTGTCGAAAGGTCTATCTGTCAAAGTCAACGGGACTCCTTGGCAAAGAGTGCTTATGAAGGTCGACGATGAGGCGGATGAAGCGGTAATTATCCTCTTTGGTCTCATGCCGGGACGCCAGTACGACGTCGAGTTGGGAATAGTCCCCGCAGAAATCAGCCTACGGTCTCTCATCACTACAGGTGAGTATCTGCACGCTCGAACATGTTCACGGGCTGACAACTTGGGCCGAATAGAGCTGTCTGTTTCACAGGGTGGCGCAGAGAACGGGCAGCGTGCCATTGAATTTTCAAGCAATGGAGACCAGCAGCAACAGCACCTAGTGCCGTCAATCTCGCCTAACGTCACGTCCTCACTGCCCACAAGTAACGGCTCCCCGCAGACAGCTTCCACTGCCTCAGCTGCCCCACTCACCGCAACCCCTTCGTTCTCCCTCGAAGACCGCCGCCTCCAACTTACCCACACCCTCAACCAGCTCAACAATGAGCACACCACTCTCACTGCCACGCTCAAAACCGCGCGTCGTGAGGCGCAAAAAGCGGATGCAGCGTTACGGTCGGAGATCGAGGTGCTCAAACGCGCGTCGGAAAAGAACGCAGGGCAGGAGCATCGAGCGAGACAGAAGGTATTGGCGTTGCAGGAAGCGGTCAGGCGTACGGTCGCTGCAACGGAGGAGGTTAAGGCGATGATAGAGGAGGTGGAGGGACTATTACCGGGGCTGGAAGTCAGACGGCTGGATGTAGAGCGGGAATGGCAGCGGGTGAGGGGAGAGGCTAAGGATGTGCAGGATCAGAGAGAAGAGGTGGAGAGGGAGGAGAGGAGGAGGTTGGAGACGATGCAGAGTGAGATCGTGGGCCTTGGAAACCGCACCGAGAAGCTGAACGTGAAAAGGGAGAGGCTAGAGGGCGAGGGCGGGGTTTTGAGCGAGTTGGAGGAGAGATTGAGAAGGTTAGAAGAGGAAAGGTTGAGAGTGGAGAGCGATCCGTACGGGTACGAGGAAGAGGTCATTGCCGAGGAGAGCGAGGGCGAAGTGTTGATAGGAAGACGGAGAGGAAGTGTGGATAGTCGAACAGGCGACTCGCCACCTTCGGATCACCAGCAGTATCCCCAATTACACCCTCTACCGGGACACCCTCACCACACAAGCCACCATCATCCTCATCACACCCACCAACACCATCAAACGCAACACACCCGCAAACGCCATTCACATCCTGCCAATTCTAGGAACGCAGCTGCGGCACCTCCTATCCAACGACCCTCACACAACTCGCGGCTGTCCTTACCTGCAGGACCAGGCGTGATCCATCTCAACAAGGCGGCGGCGACGACGACGACATCCCAAACAAAAGCACAATCGTCGTCAGCTGTGGCTGGATCGACACTGTCCAGTCGTGCGCCACCATTTGAACCTGGGAGACGAGCACCTCTCCTTCCTGCGAATAACAACAGTGGGGCAAGTGTCAAATCTGACTTGAACCCGGGGAGTAGTCCCTTCTCTCCGCGGTCGAGTGCTGCGTTGGCGGCCACTGGGATGAAGAAGGGAGCTGTGGCGAAATGAGAGGTGGTTGGACAGCGAGATGATGTATTATAGGTTAGAAGGTGACATTATGCTGTACACGATATGTTCATAGACAACTCAGACAATCTCTCCGCATGTATGTAGCATTAGCATGTATTTAAAGTGAAGATCACACTACTTTCATAGGAGGTGAAGATACGCCCTGCTGCGGACAAACAAGAAACACACAAATATCACAACTTTCTAAACGTATTCTTACTCCCACTCCGCATCCCACTCCTCCTCTTCGACCTGCCCTTCCTCTCACTCTCGCTCAGCCCACTCTCCCCAGGCTCACCCTCATACCCTTCCCCGAACTTCTCCATCCCAGCGCCGAACGTCTCCACGCCCTTCCTCCTCTCCTTCCTCCCCCCTTCGCGCCCGCCCCTCCCTCATCCCACTCATCCTGCAAACTCCCGCTCTGCTGAGGCACAAAACTGATCTCCATCGCCCCGTCATCTGCATCCCGAGCTGGCTTCGAACCCGAACCTGATCCTGAACCGGCCTTTCCGGAACGCCGTTGTCCGAACGTGGCGTTGGGATCGTTGAAGGATGACGAGGACGATGCCCCGGATTGGGCGGTGAAGGGGACGAGGCGGACGTTGGGCGTGCGTGCGGCTTGACGTTGTTCGTATTGCTGTTTTCGCTGCTTCGCTTGTGCTCGGAGACCGCTGTCTCGAGCGGCGATGCGTGCGCGAATGTCGTCCTTCCAAAGTGCTTTGAAACGAAAAGAGAATGAGTATGAGCGTATGAGGACCCAGATAATGAGAGGGTGCTCACCACCAGCGTCGTCG
Source organism: Cristinia sonorae (assembly GCA_021029105.1). Taxonomy (NCBI): domain Eukaryota; kingdom Fungi; phylum Basidiomycota; class Agaricomycetes; order Agaricales; family Stephanosporaceae; genus Cristinia; species Cristinia sonorae. Next base: position 425,740 of record JAEVFJ010000011.1, read on the forward strand.
CTGTCTTCACTGTCGCTTTTCTCCTTGTCGGACTTCTCGCTCGCACTCTCATCATCACTCTCTCCCAATCCATCGCTGGATACCTTATCGCTCTCCTCCTCTTCAGACTCCACAGCCGTCCTCGTCCTCCCGCCTTTCTTCCCGCTACCACTCGCGTTTTGTCGTTGAGCGACAGACGAAGGGTGCAACAACGCGTACTCCCTGTTCTCCGTATCCACCTCGAACTCGGGGTTCTCGAACAGAGCCTTGAACCGAGGATCGGTGAGCAAGCTCGCTTTCCCAGGTTTCTCCGCTTCCGCCTCTCCCTCTTCCTCGTCCACTTCCATCTCGTCTTCGTCCTCGCCCTCTGCCACAGTAGCTTTCCTCCTCCTCTTCCTCTCCTCCTTCTTCCTCTCCTTCTCCTCTTCCCTCCTTACTTTCTCCGCCAACGCCTTGTTGACCTTCACCCCCACCTGATCCTTCTTCGCCCGGATCCTCGTCTCCGCCATCTTCTCCATCTTCTCCTGCACCATCCTCTCCCTGTGCTCCGCGTACGCGTACGGGTTCGCGATCACCCTCGCCGTGTCGTACAGTTGGAGTGACAAGAAGTACCCGTGCATGTACGGTTTGAGCGCAGGCGTGCCCACGAGATGGTCCAACCCGAGACTCGTAAGCTCCTTGCGGTCGACGAACTTGTAGTCTTGGTACGCAGTGCGTGCGGTCTGGTCTTCCATCTCCTCGGTGATGTTCTCGAGGAAGCTGCACCAGCGCGCCGCAGGCCCAAGTTGAGGAATGTAAAGTGTGGTCATTTGGATGCCCTCGTTGGCGAGTAGAAGAAGCCCGCTTCCGGGAACGTGATGCACGTCGTTCATATCCGCTGCGGGCGTGATCGACGTGAAATTCGTTGACGGCTGAACAGTCTTTCAGTCTCATCGACGAATAAGGACCGTAGTGTGCACTCACCGAATGACGATCCCAGATCTTGATGACTTTCTTGTCCGCACTCAACACAAGCCCATCCCCTGCCATCCGACTCCCCCCCTCTATCCAAGATACGTTCTTCACAGGTAAGCCGTATCCCTGATCCTTCGTTGCGAACGGTCGAATTGATCGGATGTCGTACAACAATGTGTGACCGGTTGAAGTTCCGATAGCATAAGAGAGTCCGTCAGCTCGAGATGAAATGGCTGTGATGGATAATGAGGGGGGCTCGTCGACACCAGGAAGTCGAGGCATGCTGCCGACGGGAAGTAGTTGTTCTTCTGGCAATCGTATCCTTCCTACTCGTGCGCGCGACCGAGGGTCCCATAGCTCGACGACTCCGTTGCCGTCTAGTCCAAAGGCAAATAGTTGGTGCGCGGGGTTGATGTCTATACAGTTCACCCCAGCAATTTCGTCTTGACCACTTCCTCCTAGAACGAGCGGTGCAAGGTACCGTCCCTGGTCGAGGTTCAGTCGGAAGATCTCTGGTCCTGAGGCTGAGAATAGGGCGTCGCACGAGGGGAAGTGGTATGCAAGGGCTCGTCCGAACTTCGGTATCCGAGTTTTGTAGTGAAGGCCGCCTTGGGCGTGCAGCTCAATGGTGCGGTCGTTCTGCAGATGTATCGACTTCGTCCAGTCATCCGAAAGCATCTATCATTTTTGGCCGCGTTAGTGAACTGTAGTCAGAGACAAAGGAGGCCAGCAGCTGACTTACTCACAATAAAGTCCACGTTCTCCGCATCCGAATGCCGTTCGAATTTTAGTGACAGTTGGTCGAGATCCCACACCCTGATCTGTGGCTTATACGTTCCAGTTGCAATCACATGGTGTCCATCCCGCGTAGTTTTGACTCTGTTGCTGGCTTCGGGAAACTCAAAGTGCTGAATGAGCTCGATGGTACCCTCGACTTGCTCCCGAATGGCTCGTTTCTTCTTCCCCTTGTCATTCGCGGCTCGTTTCCGCGTCAGCCAGTCCGGAAGAGACGATGAAGAGCCCGACGCAGCTCCGTTCACTGTGTAGACTTTGACCGCACTGGGATCCGGAAGAGTAGACATGACGAAGAAAGGAATGGTCGTCGTTCTGGTCGGGCGGACAGAAAAATTGAATCTATGGGCGTGTAGATTAGATTAGGTGTCCATTCCTAGATAAGGAGCACGTCAGTACGATGGGCAATGCGTGCAACGTGTATTTGTCACACTCTTTCACTGACCACCATCATGTCGAACACAGAACAGGCCGATCTAAGGCCGTTTGACTGTGAGTATACACTCCACGACTTGACTGATTTCTGGCGGGGGTTGAGAATTAGAAACCAGATGAGCTCCCCCCTGCACCGCAGAAGATTGTGGATACGTGGGTGACTCGTTTACAAGCAGTCGCCATCGTTGTATGTCTTGCATTCGTTTCTACGTCAAAACGATGGTTTCTTATCCTCCGCAGACAGCCTTACTGGCACAGATTGAGGCTGGTCTTGTTGGGGATATGGAACCTTTGGACCCACAAACAGCCACTGATGTCGCAGCACGGTTCTTTGGCTATGGAGGACTCATCCTCAATCTCGGCGCGACGCTTTCAGCAGTGCTCCTCCTACTTGCTGTAACCTCAGTGAATACTCAGTCACGTCGGCTGTACATGACATGCAGTCACGGCTACCCACGCAAGGTCTTCCAGTACAACGACTCGCTCAAACAGTCCCAAACCGTGGATAGTACACCGTCAGCTAGCAAGGGCAATTTTGGACACAATTACGAGTATCTGAACCCTAGCTCCTCTGAACAGAATACTCTGCAAGCAGCAATACGCTCCTTCAACCAGACACTCTTCAGAGGCAATACCGAAGAGACAATCCTGGACGCCTTCGGCGTGGCTTCTGGATGGGGGCTGATGCTGCGGCACTGTATTTTTTGTTTCTTGGGCGGTTCCATTGCTACATTCGTCCACGTGACGATTCTGCTTTGGATGAACGAATCCACCGTGGTAGCGGCCACCCTCATGCCTGTAGTTTTTGTGGGGTTCGTTCCGCCAGTCATGGTGTATGCCTTCAGAATGGAAAGTAAAGTGTGTCCGCAATGTAAGCTGGAGAGGTGAGTTCTGTCTAATCTAGAAAGTTTATATGGATTACTTACACCCCATCTTAAGGGCTAATCCCGCAATTTCCGACATTCAAATTCCCGACAAAACAAAATTCTAGATCAGTTCTGTATGTGAGACATCGATGTGTCTTTCTGTCGTCCAGGTGAACTCATGTGTTGTCTTTTCAAGCCTTTCTTGCTGTTTGTGTTTTCACTCATACCAGCACATTCTGGCTCCGGAGATACCAGTGAAGGCTTTGACATCCTAACGATCTTGGAGCCTTGTGGCTTGTATGAAGTATCCTCCTCTCAAGATATCACGAGGCGTCACTAACAAGACAATATATGAGTTACCTCTTGTTCACCCTTAGCGGTTGTAACCACCCAACCATTCTGTCAAATCACAATCACATACAGTACATTTTCCATGATACATCGAGCAGAAGAGTCCCAATTACCCAAGCTTATCCCAGTGAGTGCTCCAGACTTTCTATCCTTCGATCCCGATCCCGCTCATCATCCCTAAATTGCTCTCGCCACTCTTCCAACAGCTTCTCCACCTCATGTATAGTCTTTTCCTTCCAAACTAGGAACACCTCCGCCCTCTTCAGCTCTTTCGCTGCGCCATCCTTTTGCACGTCCTGGAATCTCCGAGCGAACGAATGTCCCCTCGCGGTCTGCTCGGTTTCAAACTTCATTCTCCTCTGCAGCTGGTCCGTCTGAAACCGTTCGAGGCGTTGGAACTCCTGCGACCTGAACGACCGTTCGATCTCCTCAACGAAGGTGTTGAATCTGTTCGTATGCGTGTGCCAAGTCACGATGAGCTCCTGTTGGAAAGAGCGGAGATTCTCCTTGAAGACGATTTGAGCTTCCATGTCCAGTGCGGCGATCTCCTGGTGAAATCGGTGGAGTTGTATGAGAAATTGAGTGTTCCGCTGCGTTTGACTTCTGGAGAAGAGGGTGGAATGACGACGTAAATACGGGGAGTGTCTGAGGATACCAGTCTCAACCTTCATAGGCGACGATTTGAGTTCTTCAGAATCGGTAGATGGCCCGCCAGGTGCGATTGGAAGTTGATTGGAGAACATATCACCCCTGATTAGTATATGAGGGCTCTGGGTATGGAGGTAAGTCCGCTAGCAAACAATCAGAGAGGAGAACATACAAAAGGCTCAGTAGGTCTCGCAACTCTTGATGGCGACGGCGACCGCCGTGTAGATATATAGGACCTCCTGCCTGACCTCGATCTCGATCTCGACCTGCGGCTGTAAAACTGGGTTGCTCTATGCGCTGGAGGACTTCTTGACCATGACCTTCCCCTGCTGTGACATGTACTGCCTCTGCGACTACTTCGCGACTGCTCGTACGCCACTTCCTCTGATGGAATATCAGGGCTGGCGATGGGGCTTGGCGGTGCAGTGGGAGACTTGGGAGGTACTGTTACGATCCTACTGCTCATCAGGTCTTCAAAAGCCCTGGACATTGCGTTCCTGATCCGTATGACAATAGAAGCCATTGCGTCCAGCAATGCGTCAACTTCCTGGTAGCACGCCTCTGCGTGTTCATTCTGGACAATCTCCATGCACGAGGAGTTATGCTCCATGAGGGATAGCATGTCGTCAAAAGCAGCCTTCATACGTGCATCTGATCCCGAGAATGTTTGCTCCCTGAGAGCTTCCAGTGCGTTGTGCTCGTGTTCGAGAGCACGTAGCCGTTCTCTGCCAACGTTCGTCAGCGAAGAGAGGCGCACATCCAAATCGCTTCGGGTCTGTTTGAAGTGCAAGAGCCTTTTCATCGCCGAGTCGTTGACGTAGGCTTTGACACTGGAGAAATAGGTGGCTCTATTACGCTCATCGGCAAGGAATGTGTCTTGTCTCTGGTCCTCGCACTGCTGGAAAGCGGCATCCAGACGCTGAGAGAGCGTATGCGCGTTATCGTTTTGTAGAGTGTCTAGTTGTTCACTTTCTTGGCCGACCTTTTCGCTGGTTGAGAACTTGAGTGGCTGTGAGGTGACAGATATGCGCTTTGTTGGGGACTGGGAGCGACGACAGAGAATACTTGCAGAGTATCTGCGACTATTCATCGTCACAATCACTGGCGGGGATGTATTGACTTCGGTGGAGGGAAAGGATGGACGCCTGAGTGAGACACGACAAGTCCCGGGGCGATACAATTCAGAGCTAGGAGAACGTGTGATTATCGGTGGTTGGACAGGTGAGGCGAAGACCACGCTGTGAGGTCGAAGAACAGGATGATACGGGGTTGGCAGCGGCATCTTGATCTTGCTCAGACTCATTTCAGGTTCACAGGTCACAATAAAGCCAGGATCAGGACTCACGACTGTAGACCGGACTCGCTGCTCCCTCCGGCACTGTGCCTCTATAAACGCCTCCCTCTCCTCACGAATCATCTTTCCAAATAGCTCGCGAAGCATCCGATAAATTTCCTCTGTTTCACCCCGTCTCTGCCTTCGCCCCATCTCGTACAGTTCCTCCTGGTTGGTGGCCCACTTGGTAATCGCCGCCTCCCGGTTCCTCTGGGTTGCCTGAAACACCTCCATTCTCTCGATAGTTTCCTTCTCAAATAGCTCTTGACGCGCCTCATCGCTAGCCCGAGCTATCTTTCCATGCCTCTCCAGAGTTTCATTGAGGCTGGATGTCCGCTCCTGCTGATTCTTCGCGAAGGTATCCAGCGCATCCAGGATGAACCGTTGAAAGAGCTGAGTGCGGGTATCCTCAGCGTTGAACCATGGTTCTGTTGCAAGCGCAAAGTCATATTGCTGCTGGCGACGGCTCCGTTCGTAGACCTGAGTCCTGTCGTTCTCTGCCTCCCAGAAACGACGCTCTAACTCGTCCGGGGTTATCGGCTTCTTCCCCTGCTTCGTGAATAGCTTGAAGAGCTTCTGGACGCTATGAGGCGTATATTAATACGAAGGGTGGCGGGAGTGAGATGCAGCATACCTCATCAGGGTGGTGATGAATGTTGAGGACAATGAGTCCATCCACTGGCATCCAGCGGGGACAATCAACGACTTAGGCACAGCCATCCACCAGAGACGCCTCTAGCGTCAAGATCGGTTAGATGGTCCTCCGCATTGTATCTTGACCAGTTCTACTTCGCTATTCTCAACATGACTGGAGTAAAAAGCAGACAATTTGGCAGGCCGTTGATGTTGCTCACCAGAAGTCTCGAGTCGAGGAAGGTACAGATTCATATCGGGTTATTTGCCCATGTTATTTTCTAAAGGTCTTACCTCATCCGGCAAATACATTCCGTATTAAGACAGTCCTGCGGCAGGATATAGTGAAATCCTCCTGCGGCGGAATCTATCGTGTACTTATACTACATAATGTTACAGCTTGAATCTACATCTACAGTTCTGTTACAATTTTGCAGCTACAGCCCATCTCACTATACGATACAGAGCCGTTGATAAAGTCCGATCCTTCATGCCTCCATGTGTCCAGTCTAAAGTCCAGAGCAAATAACCGTCCTTTCGTCCATTGCAATCCTGTCATTCTTCGGTCAATCTTCAGCCTCTTCCAGCACTTCTTCGTCGTCGTCCTCATCTGCGTCCATAGCATCCTCCTCCCTCTCCTCCTCCTCTTGATCTTCCTCGTTAACGTCGCCCTTCCATAGCACCTCTCTTACCACCAAGTCGGCCGCTCGTAATTCCAACAACGTCTTCAACCGCACCGCCATCTCAGCCTTACTACCCTCTGCGATTATAGTGGGATTATGCTCGGCATGCGCCATGAGGTTTCGTTTGATTGCATTGGTAGAGAGTTCCGAAACGAGCGAGGGGTCGGAAATCAGCGGGGTCTCGGGCTGCAGAAGGTACTGTCTGCCCATCCCTGGAGGTGAAGTGAAAAGGAATGTTAGGCTTGAGCCCACTACGAGACTGTTGTGACGTACTTTCGACATAAATCTCACATTCACGGGGAACCTCCAACTCCATGGAATGTTTCCGTCCAACAATGGCTGCGCAGAACGCGCGAAGGCCAGGCATCCCTATTCCAGTGTTTAGGACAGTCAAGAATCGTAGCTTATGCAGGATGAGTAGTGCAGGAATAGCATCGTCCGTGACGGCCGGGTTGAATGCGATGTCTAACTCGGTGAGAGATCGTTTCAGAGGGACAAGTAAATATATCCTGGATTTCAAGAGTCAGTTCTGTGTAGACGAACAGTTGGCAATGGACTGACGCCTCGTTGCCGATGCCAGTGTTGCTGATCCACAAGCGAGCGAGGCGTGGAAGATGGTGAATGTGGATGAGATCAGAGTCCTCGAGCTTAGCTCCACTCAAATTCATCTCATTCAAGAAGAGGAAGCTATTGGGTTTAGCAAATACTTTTCGATAAAGGTTCAGATTGGACATATCATGAGTCAGAGTAATGCGGACACACCGTGCAATAACTGCTGCGAGTCTAGATTAAGACCCTCTGCATCCGTCATGGAGGCGGTCAGATCAATGCATTCAAGTTCGGACATACGCAATAGATTCAGTATGCGAGTATTGAGGCTACCTTTTTGTATGAATTAGCAACTTGTATGTGGACAAGGGGTACGAACATACCGTCCATAGATAATACATCAGCTATCCTCTGATGGGATGATGCGTCTAGTGCAAACAGCTTCTCCTTCAACCTTACTCCAGGAAGCAGAGCATCAATGCGTGAAATAAGGCTCTTCAATCCTCGGGGAGATTCGGTACCAATCGGAGGCCCGTACAGTTCGTCTACAGGCAGGATGGGTATCCAATAGAATGTAGCAAGGGTTTTACACACCTTCCAACTTCCGCATCTTTCTCCTAGTCTCACTAGCAGTCGATGTACCAACATGTCGTCCTCGGACGATTGAGCCATAAGGAGAGAACCACTCGTGAGGTTTCGACTTTCGCCCACGAGGGAAGAAGTTGAGCCTGTCTGCCTTGGCGCTGAGTTCAAAGGATTCATCATTCACAGACATAGAGGATCGTCCATGTTTCGGGGGTCCTTGGAGATCACTAAATGCAGTAGAAGCACGTGAGCCAGGCAGGTCGCGTCCAATCGGGCGAGGAGACGTCTTTCCGGGACGAGACTTGATAGTTGACCTGGGTAGCAGACGAGATCCGGATTTCTTCTCCCAGGAAGGCGCAAAGCTTGTGCTAGTACCGAGACTAGGGCTCGAGAAAGCTAGGTTTTGACGCGACGATGCGGAGTGTGCAGCAGTTTGGAGTATCAAGAGGTCTTCTTCATTCATAGACTCGTTGAGCAGTTCAAGAAACGAAGGCATTTGTGCGTTCTGGTTTTGTGGTGATAACTTGAGCTCATGGTGAGCCTGAGAGAGCATGCGAGCGAAACGAGCGGATTTCTTGGGGTGACGCGTTTGGTTCTTGAGGGAATTCTTATCCTTCTGAGAGAGGGGTCTACGGAGAGACTGCAGGTAGGATACGGCTGTAATCCTTGGACAGTAGCAAGGATTTTCTTCGTCCTCAATAGGAGTAGGGTAGACAGGCATGATGGGCACCGGAATGGAGCGACGAAATGGGGGTTGGGCTTGGGGAAGGCCTGTCAGACAACGTTGATCGGTTTGAAGTCGTATTTTCGCGTAAAGATACTGGTAAAACGAGCTGAAAAATGAAAGCGAGGGGAATGGGAAAAGGTTGGCTCAGAACGCGAAGGAAGGAGGAGGGAGGACTACGAAGGAGGACAGACGCGTCAATTATACTGGCGTCTATTAGGAAGTGTAACTTTGTCTCGAGACACTTGGGCACATGCGAAACTTTGCAGGTTTCGCATGTCCTCCACGCCAGTACCCGTTCAAACGTGTGCAATATGGTACGATATGTTATTTGACATCCGCCGACCATGAAACTGAACCTATGTGCAAACAGGAACTCGACATGCCTCCACGGTGACTAGGGCCAATGACAACAAGGCATTCAGCAAAACCCTCTTGTTGCCCAAGACCAAGTTTCCCATGAGAAATGATCCGTCGAAAGATCCTGCAATAGTACAGAGGACTACAGAGGGATTGTACAGGTGGCAGGTGGGTAATTGCCTCAGCTACCAAGACGGTACTGACGGTCGGTGCAGGCGGGAAACGCGAAAGGTCCTCTGTTCGTGTTTCACGATGGACCGCCATATGCAAATGGAGATCTGCACATTGGGCACGCAATGAACAAGATTCTGAAGGATGTCACCAATCGCTACCACGTCCTCAATGGAAAACGCGTGCAGTGAGTCCCCTCCAATCATCCTCACCAACGATATACCAATCCATTCCTAGTTACCATCCTGGTTGGGACTGCCATGGGCTTCCTATTGAGAACAAAGTGCTGAAGGAACTCGGAGTATGTTACCTTCTTTGTGTTGCGGTTATTTATGCTCACTATTTGCAAAGAAAGACATGCACGAAGTCTCCCCCTCTGAAATCCGTCGTGCAGCTGAAATCTACGCGAAAGATCAAGTCATGTCACAGATAAATCAATTTCGGCAACTGGGTATTATGGCAGACTGGAATTCGGAGTCGACATATCGGACACTTGACCATGACTATGAGATCCGCCAGTTACGCGTCTTTCAAAAGATGGTTGACCGAGGTGCGTGTTGATCATCGTTTTATGTTCGGTGTCTCTCGCGCTGACATGAAGTATCTGAACTATAGGCTTGATCTACAGACATTATCGACCAGTCCACTACTCCCCATCCTCGCGCTCAGCACTCGCGGAGGCAGAGCTGGAATACGCGGATAACCACGTCTCTCACTCCGTTTATGTCACATTCGACTTGGATTTGGATCAGAATATATCTCCCTCATTGAGCGATCTGATCAAGTCTGAGTCTCGAGTACAACTGCTAGTCTGGACTACGACACCTTGGACACTGTCAGCAAATATGGTACGTCAAAGTAGTGGTTTGCATGACTGTAGCTGAAATCATCTGCTATAGGGTATAGCGGTCAATGCAGAAATGGCATACACCGTCTTGAAGTCATCGGCGAACCCAAATTCTGCTGCTGTAATTGTCGCAACAGAACGGATGGCCGCCTTGGATGAGATCTTGGAGTCGCTGGAGTTAGATCTCAAACTCGGCGAGCTCTTCGGTTTGTCTCACTCCGCTCTTGTCTGCTATCCATTGAACTGACACGTCATTCACAGGGTCTGAATTAGCTGGCGCGTCATACAAACCTCTGTTTTCATCCAAACTACCACACGACACTCCATCCCTCCCGGTGCTTCCCTCTGGCCACGTTACATCCACCTCCGGAACCGGCCTTGTCCACTGCGCACCTGCCCACGGCCAGGAAGATTACCATCTCTTCCATTCACTCGGTCTCGTTCCTGCCACATCCTCAGACTCTCTCATCTGCCATGTCGATGGTTATGGATGCTTCACGTCTGACGTCGTTGAAGCGTTGGGAGAAGAGGCTGGTAAGGCGTTGGTTGGAAAGGAAGTATTGGATGAAGGTGGAAAGGCGATGGTCGGATTGTTGAAGGAACTTGGTGTCCTGAAGAAGATTCAGCGTATAAAACATCGTTATCCATATGACTGGAAGACCGCCAAACCTATTATTGTGACGTGAGTACACACCTTGACTCTGAGGACGGAACTCACGAGTCACCCTCTTCAGAGCGACTTCTCAGTGGTTTGCGAATTTAGACGCTATCAAAGACGATGCCATCACATTCCTGGAGAAGGTGAAGTTCGTGCCAGAGGAATGTGAGTCGATGCATGTTGTCCCCAGCGTTCCACTTCTTACTCCGTATTTTCAGCGCGCCGTCGGCTCGAATCCTTCATTCGCCAACGCTCCGAATGGTGCATCTCCCGACAGCGCGTATGGGGCGTTCCCATCCCAGCACTCTACCATCTCCCCACCAACCGTGCCGTTCTAGATTCTGAAAGTCTCAACCATATCCTTGCAATTCTCGAGCAGAAGGGTGTGCGGTATTGGTGGGACGGTCCTGTGGAGGAGTTCATCCCGCCCCATCTCAAAGTGGACGGTGAGAACGCTGCAGAGGCATGGCAGAAAGGAACAGACACGATGGATGTGTGGTTTGATAGCGGATCTTCGTGGTCTATGCTTCAAGATCTACGCGGCGAAACGCAAGGAAATGTCGCTCATCTAGCGGATGTGTGCATGGAAGGATCTGACCAACATCGTGGATGGTTCCAGAGCCAGTTATTAACCTTGGTTGGGGCCACGCCTGAAGAGCGTAAGGGAAAGATCGGCCCTTACGGGACGCTCATTACCCATGGGATGGTACTAGACGAACAGGGTAAGAAGATGAGCAAGTCAGACGGCAACATCATCAACCCTTTGACAATCATCAATGGCGGCAAGGTCAGTACCTGTATTTCACAGACAAATAAATCTCACGCCAATGGGCGGCGTTAGGACAAAAAGAAACAGCCAGCGTATGGGGCCGAGATTCTCCGCCTCTGGTCAGCCTCGGGAACTTACTGGCACGATACCTCCATTGGACCTAAGTCGCTCGCACAGGTCGAAGAAATGTACCGAAAACTGCGAAACTCACTGCGCTTCATCCTCGGGAATCTCAAGGATCAACGTTTGTCGCCGGAAGATAGAATCCCGGGTGAATCCATGTCACTGGTGAGCATTTCTTATTTGGTCTCGCTACTTAATACAAATCCTGTTATGGGTTATAGACTGGTCGGTATGTGATGCATGAGCTTTACAAGTTGGAAGCGCACGTCCGGAAGAGCTATGAAAATTATGTGTTCTCTGAAGGTAGTTGTTCCATTTATCACCGTGAATAGCCTTGTTCATTATGGAGATTCCTAGTGGCCCTACCCCTCTCGCGATTTGTGAATACAACGCTGTCATCATTGTACTTCGACATCACCAAAGATGTGCTGTACGCTGATCCTGAGACAAGCCTCCGCAGGCGGGAAGTTCTCACCGTCTTGGAACATGTACGTCTTCCGCTTCACATGTGTGAGCTATGCTTGCTCACTATCGGAATTTGTGTAGATCCTCGACACTATGACTTCGATGTTTGCCCCAATCCTTCCTCATCTTGCGGAAGAAGTCTATCAAACGTTACCCCAAGGCAACCAGGAGACCAGTTCATTCTTTTCTCGGCCTTGGGTACCCTTAGTACGTGTTATACTGTCCGACTGATGTGGTGCAAGGGAAGTGCAGCTAACGATTCGATTGTCAGGACCATTCTTGGTATAGTGTTGGCGTGGAAGAACATATGGCTGCTTGGTTGATTCTTCGCCGTGAAGTGCTGTCGCTCCTTGAAATGGCACGAAGCGACAAGTATGTCTGATGATTTGTCTCATGGATCCCACATCATATTAACATCTCCCGTAGGTATATTGGTAGCGCTTTAGAGGCCGATGTGGAGTTAATCACAGAGGGTGCAGGTCTGCAAGAGATTCCTCAGCACGGTACATCGTTCAGAAACATACTTGCATACCTTTTCTTACTCTCCGCTTACAGATCCTGAGTTGACGCAACTGTTTAACGTGTCGAATGTATGGCGTACGGGATCATTCGCACACAAAGATGGCTGGGAGTACACCAAGCTCGTTACTCTACCCCGTATGTTTACCACGTCTTTTTTGCGTCTTCATTCTGACTGATGTGCGCATCATAGGCCTAGGAGAATATCAAGTCCGCGTGGGCCCTGCAAGCAAGCACAAGTGCCCCCGTTGCTGGACGTACTCCCGCGCTGAGGAGGATGAGTTGTGCTCGCGATGTGATGCGGTGATCCGTGCCCAGTAGGGTTTTGGTGCAGGATTTCATCGGGGTTATACATATTGCATACTGTCAGGTAATATACAAGTGTCCAACTAGAAGGTTCAAGTTAGTCTCAAAAGTCACTCATTCCTTGTCCATCGTTATGGCATCATCTCCCATCAACTATCGGAGAGCCCGTGTTGGTACGTGGTATATACCTCATCTCAATCCTCGCTCTCTCGAAGTCGCCTCTAGCCTCTACACATGCGAAATACACACATCCCGCTTGTATTATCTACAACGCAACAACTTGCGACACAACCATAGTGTTCTATACGGAATTGTTGTCATGACTGTGCCGCAACAAAAATTCACAGGTACTACTGAAGGTGCATTGTTCACTTGCCACTTTGGCATCTCCATGCCAAAAATCCCAGGATGCCCAAAGTTCCCTTGGACCAGCTAGACGAGACTCGGAGTTGTGTTCCGCCCACGAATCGCAAAAATCCCTCACTCTTCCAAGGAGTGAAGTAGTTTGGTATTGTTTGACTTTATTTACTTTAGTTGGCGAACCTTCTGTGAAAGTTCAATGCATATGAGCTCAACCGTCCTTCTCCTTATCGCTCTTTCCTCCACCGATCCCTGTTGTGTTGTGCGGATTTGCCATGTCTATCGAGTTTCCTACTGGAGGATAGGACTGGACTAGTGCTAAGTGCATCATGGGCATTGATGCCCTATCCGGTACGTCATATATTTGACAATGTTTCGATAATTGATCTTTGGCGGCTGGCCATCGTGACTGAACCATTTGACCAGGCTGTTTCAAGCGTTGGTAAGGCACGAAAGTCAAACGGGAGTGCCATCAAGAGCCAAAACGCATCCAAAACGCATCATCCTGCTGCTACTTAGCCGTGTTCTATTCATAATGAACATGGGGTATTCAGGCCTCAGGGAGCTCACTGCAGGAGATCATCTGCGTTATCTGGCATGCGAAGAACCGCATCCGCCAATCCCAAGACACATGCGGGATAGTCATCATATCAGGCCTTATCCCAGATTGTCCGGGACGCTCTGAATCATTGCACATGTACATGTGCGAGCCTCGAAAGGCCGAAGCTCGCACATCTCAGGCTTCTCCGACTGTAACACCGAAATGTGCGATTACCCTGCATAGGTCCTTGGTGGGACCTTTGACGAGACTCAAGCCATTCCTTTCACCGTGCTGAAGCACACTCTTTGCCTGACAGCATGGAAGGGCACTGTAACCAGCTTTCCGTTGGAGGAGATCAACGGTCCAGAGACAACTGACTGTCAATGGGTGAACCGCGAATCGTGGTATAATGATATTGAAGGAGCCGATACTTATCCCCAAAGGGTGTATCTCATGTCATATGCTCACTCGGACACGAACGACCATGCTATCTCTGCTCCCCTGACCTGCGGGGCAAAATGATGGAGGAATTATACACCCAACGTGGGAGGTATCTACGCGAAAGGCATAAAAGGTAGCATCCATGGAGTAGCTACCCTCTCCGTGAGCTATCTCATCCGTACCTGCCTCTCCTGCTGTGATGGCGACCCCTCACACAGCAGATGTTGAGCGTAGAAGCTCTTACAGCGATGAGAAAGCCGCTCACAGCAACGAGAAGGTGGACATCATTGAGACTGATGTCGGTGAGGTGTTCGACGATCGCGCTATTGACTTGGATGAGGATGGCAAGGAACGACCTATCGGTATGTCTCTCATCCTCTCAGTACTGGTGGACTTGATACTAGAGCTTCTTTACAGTCACCGACCACGATATTGCCACCCGACTGATCTCCCTCGAAGATGACCCCACTCTTCCCGCATTTACCTTCCGCATGTGGTTCCTTGGCCTTGGTCTCTCTTGCTTTGGCGCCGTGTTAGGCCAAATCTTTGTACGTTGTGTTCTGCTCCGTTGTCCTCGAAGCAACCGCTAAATGACTATCAGTATTTCCGTCCTCAAACCATCTCCGTCAGCCAACTGTTCATTCAAATCATCGCGTACATCCTAGGTGTTGTGCTTGAGGAGGTCGTCCCTGGCCCTGGAAATCCTCGCCAAAGCTTAAAGATGTCCAACAACGCTTTCTGGCGCTTCATGAACCCCGGTCCATTCAGTACGGATCTGGCATTCATCCAGTTCGGTGCTTCAACTGACTTCTCTCATCTACTCAGACATCAAGGAGCATGTAGCGATCACTATCTTCGCTGCAACCGCTGCGGATTCTGCTCTGGCCATCAACATCTTCGCCGTTGATGAGCTCTACTACGACCTTCGCCCCAACGCCGCCATTGGTATCTTCACTCTCATTGGCTCTCAGTTGATGGGTTACGGTCTCGGTGGTACGTGTCACTCATTTCTATGTGCCGCTATTGTGCTCACCTTTCCTCGCTACGTCAGGTCTGATGCGTTCTTTCCTCGTCTACCCCACCTACATTGTGTTCCCCAACTTGCTGCCCACCGTCCAGCTCTTCGATGCTCTTCATCGTGGCAAGAAAATCTTCCTCCAGAAGAAGCGTGTCAAGTTCTTCTGGGCTTGTTTCGTCGGCGTCTTCGTTTGGGAATGGTTCCCCGAGTACATTGCTCCGTATGTGCTTTCAGTTCATTTTCGTCTCAAGATCTGACGCACAGCGCGACGCAGCACCCTCACCGGTATTAGCATATTCTGCTTAGCCAACCAGAATAGCGCTTGGTTTACTCGTATTTTTGGTGGTGCTGCCGGTAACGAGGGACTTGGTGCCTTTGCTCTTTGCTTCGACTGGAACTATATCGGTTCTGGCGGTGGATCCATGGGTGCTCTATTTACACCCCTCTCCACGCAACTCTCGCTTTACAGCGGTACCGCTATCTGCATGATCGCATTCTGCCTTCTCTACCACTTCAACACATGGAATGGACAGCACTTCCCCTTTCTATCCCAGGCATTATTCAACGAGGACGGTTCGCGGTTCCAGCAAAAACTCATCCTCGACGACAATTTCAGGCTTAACAAGGACAAGCTCGCAGCAGTCGGCCTTCCCTGGCTCGCGTCATCTCAAGTTATTTCCAAGGTTGGCGAGAACCTGGCCATTGGTGCGACCTTCACCCATGTGTTCATTTGGTACGGAAAGCCCATCATTGAGGCTATTAAGAAGTACATGGTGTGTCATTGTGAATCCGTTGAGCAATACAAACTCTTGCTAATTTTCATCGTGCAGCGCGGTGAGACCCACGATCCCCATCTTGCTAAGATGAAAGTCTACAATGAGGTTCCGATGTGGTGGTACGGCGCTGTCTTCCTGGGCTCCTTCGGTATGGCCATGGGCACTGCGTACGCAGGAAAGTCCGGACTCCCGTGGTGGGGGTTAATTGTCGGCATCCTCCTCTCCGCAATCTTCCTCCCCTTCGTCGTCACCGTCTATGCCATCACCGGTTTCTCGCCCAATGTTCAATCCCTTGTACAGATGCTTGGAGCTGCCATGATTCCCGGTTCTCCTCAGGCCAACATGTACTTTGTTCTTTACGGATACAACACGCTCGATCAAGCCCGTGGTATCATTCGTGATCTCAAGATGGGTCAATATACCAAGCTCCCTCCTCGCGTCACCTTCACTGTACAATGCTTGGGTGCGATTGTTGGTGGATTGCTTAACTACGTCATCATGAAGACCATCATCACCTCTCGTCGCGAGATTTTACTTGACGTCCAAGGTTCCAACGTCGTACGTATCTTTACTTCTTACGTATAAGTCGAGGCATATGCTGACGTCTCCTCTCATCTAGTGGTCTGGTCAGCAAGTCCAATCCTTCAACACCAACTCTATCACCTGGGGTGCCCTTGGCCGGTACCTTTACGCCCCGAGTGGACGTTACGCTATCATCCCCTTCGCCATCCTCATCGGTCTTGCCGTGCCCATCCCCTTCTGGGTCGCCCACCGGTTCTTCCCCAAGATCCACGCCGAGAAGGTTGTCACCCCCGTCCTGTGCTGGACGCTCGGTTACCTCTCCGTTGGCATCAACTCCTCCGTCTTCAGCACTTTCCTTCTTGCCGTGTTCTCCCAATACTATCTCCGCAAACACCGTCCCCGTTGGTACCGCAAGTACAACTTCTTGATGTCCGCGGGTCTCGACGGCGGAACTCAGGTTATGGTGTTTGTGTACTCGTTCGCTGTCGGTGGTGGCTCTGGCAAAGTTATCAATTTCCCCATCTGGGCATTGGTAGGCATTTTGTGCATCGTGAACCGTAAGATATGTTTGCTAACTCGAGATCGGTCTATTTCAGAACCCTGACCCAAGTGTGAAGAACCCCGATTATTGCAAGAGGCTGACGTAGCACTTAGCTAGCTAGTACAGTTATTTTGTGTCATCTCTAGATGTATGATGAGCTATAAATGGTTATACACATTTCCTAGGAATTCACAGCTCAGGGGGCAGCATACTTATTTCATGGCTAGTATAGTACTGACATACATGAAGAAGTTATCCCCTGAAAGAAAGTATCAGTGCCGACTCGAAAAGGACGCGATGGGAACCATAGCTACTTATTGCTGCGCAACGGGCAGACCCCATTCCGGGACTTCCAAGTCAAAAATCTCTGGTAGCTTCGCCCACACGGTTTTCCTATTCTCCAACCAAATTGATGCGTGGTGTTCTGAGCACGAATTACATATTCCCCACTTCTGTAGCGGTCGAGGGGTACGAAGCGGCAGGATGGGATGGCCTTGAGTTACTCGTTCATACAGCTTGATTTTGACGACAAACTCTAGGGAAGATATACATGCTGCCCGGTTGGTGCAGAGTGGAGAAAGCGTTGATGACATCGCAGGATGAAAGGCCATGGCAGCACTGTGGTGTAGTTTCGATCGACCTTCAAGGACTCTTACGATATCGTCGGACGAGAGCGTGGACCTTATTCCGTCTGCATCTTTGGAGCCGTGCACCAGAATCTGACTAGTGCAGCCTGCGGCAAGGTAAAAAGCTGAAGGTAGAACACTGGGAAATTGATGTGTCCGACAAAGATTGATGACGGGGATAATGTCGCCGAGAGTGATGTGGATGGGGAGACCGGCGAATGGATTGGGTGGCAGCCTGTGTCCTGCAGGTGTCGTAGTATAACTATTTCTGAAGGCTTCCAGTTGCACGGGGAAGCACTTCTTGAGTCGGTAAATAGCATCTTGGAGTATATGGTCGATTTGGTATTTTGATCCAAGTCGTATCATCGTGGATACGGTCACAAACGGCAGAACCTCACCAAATCCAGACCTATGCAAATTGAAAGAGTGAATATACACAGTCTCAGAATAGAATGCTTTTCTAGACACGCACGTGGACTTGGTAAATAACATCGTGAGCATGCGCTCTACATCTTGTTTTGTGTCCGAAAGGTGTACTACAGGGCAGTCTCCCCACATTTCGGCATCGACGGGCTGCGGAACGGGAAACATGTCCCGGAACACCTCAGAGCACCACGAGAGAATACTCTTGTGGACACGAAATCCAGTTCTTTCAGCGATAAGAATGATGTTCCCGTCGTCGAACCAGAGCTCCCCACGCGAATAGGCTGGCGAGTCAACGTTCGAGTTCGCGGCATAAGAATCTGAGGATATTTCCTCGTTTCCTCGTTTCAGCCTTTTTGGTGAAGGGTCTGAAGACATTAGGGAGACGAAGAGAATGTCGTCGATGCTGGTCAGGGTGTTCCGAATCGGTGCTTGCGCGACGCACGAGTTGCAGTATTTGCCCTTATTTGCAAGCGATACTAAAATACGCCACTCATTTTACTTCATCAACTAAAGTCATCACTCTGGAAACTCTATCGTCAGGAGTGCTTTGAACTTTTATTCGAAAGTGTCACTGTGAGCAGCAACGGTGAAGACAATTTTGCGCCTTCCACAAAGGTCTCGATCATGATGCATGATGCACCAACGCAAGCCATGAGAGACAACATGCCTTCGTCAAGTTTAGTCAATGGATGTTTGATGCAGGATGGCCACCACGATGGGGCGTGCCTGAGAGACCTATAAGAGCAGCGCGATAGAACGGTCGATTCCTCTCCCATCTCAGCTTGCGACACCACCTTCATCGTTTCAAGGCAAAGACTGGCGTTGTTTCTTTGTCCTCAGAGTCACTGTAGCGAGACGCCGAACGCGGTCGCGGTCAGGTGCAGTCACGTGTGTTGGACGCGTGCACTCTGTTTGTGCTTGTTGTGGCTGTTGAATAAAACAGGTGCGCCTAGTTGGGCGGCCAGACGCTCAAACTCCTACCACCTCCTCCTCCGCCGTATTTTATCTTCCCCTCCTCATCTCTCCCTCCTCATCTTCCTTCATCCTGGACAACAAGTAGCCATAGATGTCTTCTAATGTTCCAGTAAGTTCTGCTCTTTCCCGGCTTGTGCTGCTCGTTGCGGTTCTGATGATACCGAACTCCAACCAGGTCAGACGCACTACGCGAGTAACACGAACAACCACCACCGTCGTTAAGAACAAGGAGAACTCGACCAATGCTCGAACAACCACCCGCGCGAAACCCACCTCATCTACTCAACCACCCGCCCCAACCGATGTGAAGCCCACAGTTGTCCCCCGCGCCGCCGTGTCAACTATTGCAACCCGCGCAAAGGCTGCCCAGGCTCCCGTCTCTCGCGTGGACCCCGCTGCACAAGGCAAGCGGAAGCGCGAAGCTCTCGGTGAAGTACCTCGACCTGTACCCAACCTTACCAAGCCCGGTGACGGCTCTGGTGCTGGCGTTGGCCTTAAAGGCAAGGAGAAGGCCAAAGAGACGTTCGATGGAGTCGTGTTGAAAAAGACTACCACCACCACGACTGTTAGGTCAAGGCTTCCCACTTCCACCGCACCAGCGGCCACTGTCACTACCACTGCGACATCAAGAAAGACCCGTAGTACCCTTCCCCAAACCGCGGAGGCGCTTGAGGATGTCAAGGAGGAAGAAGTTCTTCCTGGTCCGGATGACAATGACATGGCCATCGACCACCCTATGATTCCTGTTCCTGCCCCGCGTCGCTTTACGGTCGCGCGCGCCGTGGCTGCCGCACCCCACGCGGCCACCTCCACGAGAACGTCCACCACAAGGCGCGCGCCCCCAAGACATGTCGCCCGAGACGACGACGACGATGTCGAGGACAGCAGAGTATTCAAGAAGCGTCGCACGTCTTCTGATGCCCCGGATGAGGATGTGCAAGCCGTCGAGGACGCAGTCAAGGTCGACGAGGTGGAGGCGGATCCCAACGGTGATCAGTGGGTAGACTTGGATGCTGACGATGCGGACGACCCGCTGATGGTCAGCGAGTATGTCGTTGAGATCTTCCATTATCTCAAGGAAGTTGAGGTGCGTGTGCATATATCCATTGTGGAGCCGGAGACTTACGCTTTGACATTCCAGCTCACAACCATGCCCAACCCGAACTACATGGAAATGCAGAAGGACCTTGCATGGAAGATGCGAGGTATTCTCACCGACTGGTTGATCCAAGTACACTCACGCTTCCGTCTTCTTCCTGAGACCCTCTTCCTTTGTGTCAACATCATCGACCGCTTCCTCTCTCAGCGTGTTGTCTCTTTGGCCAAGCTCCAACTGGTTGGCATCACGTGCATGTTCATCGCTGCGAAGGTGGAAGAAATTGTTGCGCCTGGCGCGACCAACTTCCTCTACTGCGCAGACTCCTCGTACTCAGAGGCGGAGATCCTTCAAGCCGAGCGCTACATCTTGAAGACCCTGGACTGGAACATGAGCTTCCCCAACCCCATCCACTTCCTGCGTCGTATCAGTAAAGCGGACGACTATAACGTTCACTCCAGGACTATCGCTAAGTACCTTCTGGAGATCCAATGCTTGGAATGGCGTTTGATTGCTGCGCCTCCGTCGCTGATCGCTGCCGCTGCCATCTGGTTGGCGAGGCTAATCCTGGGTAACATTGATTGGGTACGTGATCGTCTAGTCATACCATGCCCTTCACGTTCTCATCATTGCTTCTATGACAGACTCCCAATCTGGCGCATTACTCTTCATATCCAGAGAGTGCCTTGATCCCTACTGCCAATTTAATGCTCAACTATATCTTGAAGCCTATCCGTCACCAGTCCTTCTTCAAGAAGTACGCTGGCAAGAGGTTCCTCAAGGTTTGTTTAACCTCTTATATATCCATGCCATCAGACTGATGTACTGTAGGTGAGCAACTTCGTACGGGACTGGGCATTGGACCGGTGGCAGGAGTCGGAGCAAGTGTCGTTGCAAGAAGAGCTCCCCAAGTTGAAGATCTTGGTCAAAGAGGCCCGGGAACACGCAGAGTACGCTCATGAAGCTGGCGTGAACGGGTACGCTGAGGAATAAGGATCCGGACGCATGACCACCCGACCGTCGTGTTCCCTTCTTTTCCCCGTCACACTCTATTCAGGAACTCTTCATGGACCTCGCTCACGCACCGCATCTACCGCATATCATCGCACTCCATGTTTATTGTTTTCATCCCATTGTCACGCATGTCTGGTCTCGGTCATCTCAACCCACATTCCATTCACTACCCCTTCCCCGTTCCAATATCCCCCTCATACTGTCACCCATCTCCTCATGTCTCTTGGTCTCCTCCAACTCTGCCACTCGCATTGTCAATATCCACGCAATACGTTTTCAACTTGTCTTTGTAAAATGACACGGCGCGCATCCCTCGGCGCCATCATTCTGTTTTCTCTCTTCTCTGCTGTGCGGCCAGTCAAGCTGTCCCTGTTCTCTCGCGTGTCGCGCGTAGCTATCGGATCCCTGATCGCTAGGCTCGGACGTGCTGTCCCCGCTGTCACTGTTTTCACTTTCATTGTCCATACTGTTTTTCTTCTCTTGATTTATGTTATCGTTTCACTTTCCATTCCCATAACATCATTGAAACTGTACTTCAACCATACCATGAATCACCACCGCCACACCCAGCATTGGTAGCTAGTCCTTATGTCGTTGGTAGAATTTGAGCAATAATAAAGCGCATGCCGATAAACATGATCTAGGCGACTCTTCCGCCAAAAGTCGATCTTGAGGTGTTTGCTGGCACTCATCCACCCACCACGCTGGCGACGACGGAGAGAACGCTGGATGCTAGTCGTTCGTCGTCGCGCCGCCGCCGTGCTCGTTGGCAGGAGTGTCGTGCAGAATGTCCGAGTTTTTGAGCATCCGAGTCACATCTGTGGATTCCATCTGATAACCCGAAGCGTTCACCTCCCCCGGCTTCAATTTCTCTCCAGATCTCTCTCCTCCTCTCATCATCGTCAACAACAGCGAACTCGCAGACCGATCCCTCTCCACGTCGCCATGGCCACTCTCGAGGCAATCACAAAGTCTCTCGCAGGGCTGTCCATCGCTCCCGCTGCCACCGTCTCGCATGAGGCCTTGAGCTCCCCGGCTGCTTGGCGGGAGGCCCTCGAAGCCTCCTCGGACGCTCCGAAACCCTTTGAACTCATCAAAACGCTCGTCTACAAACCCAAAACCGCGAAGACAGCGACCCCCATCCCGGTCATTGTCGTCGCACGCGAGGGAACGGATGTCAACGCCGGCGCCATTGGGAAGAAGCTTGGGCTGAAGGAGTTGAGGTTTGCCTCGGACGATCTCCTCCAGGAGTTCTTTTCTACGGACAAAAACTCGCGTGCGTGATCGTGTTCTATCTCGTTTTTGCGTGACTGCTTTTTCACAGTCGCGATCAATGTGCAGTTTCTCCGTTCGCCTTGAACGAGCAGTCTTTCCCTAAAGTGGTGACTGTGATTGACTCATCCATCCAGTCTGCCTCTGTCCCGTTCGCTGTCCGTGGTCTCTCCACAAGTCAGACGGTCTTCCTCTCCGGCAAGGATATCCACGCATTTGTCAAGAAGCTCGAGACCGATAAGACCACCCTGCAGGAGGTCGACTTCGAAGCTTTGAAGACCGAAGCTGCTGCCGCCCCTGCGGCTCCTACTCCCGCAAAGAAGGAGAAGGAAGATGCTAAGATCGAGGGTGCTGTTCAGATCGCCATTGGTATCAAGAAGGAGGTCGACTTCGCTGCATGGTACACCAATGTGCGTATCGGTCATAACCTATCTTATGCTTGCAGATCTTTACCTCAGACATTTTCAAGGTCTTGATCAAAGCTGATATGTTGGACTACTACAACGTCAGTGGTTGCTATATTCTCAAACCCTGGTCGTATAGTATTTGGGAGGTTATCCAAGGTGTGAACCATCATTAAACACGCTTTTCTCTTTGGCTTAAACCTCGTAGATTGGTTCAACAAGGAGATCCGTGAACTCGGTGTCCAAAACTCCTACTTCCCGATGTTCGTCTCACAGAAGGTTCTTGAGAGAGAGAAGGATCACATTGAGGGCTTCTCTCCGGAAGTGGCTTGGGTAACGCGAGCGTACGTACCCATACCGTATCTATGCCAACATATCTTCTAACTTAGACTGTAGTGGCCAGTCTGAGCTCGAAGAACACATTGCTATTCGTCCCACCTCAGAAACCGCCATGTATCCTTGTGAGTTTTCTGCTGCTACCATTTTAGATAGCGCGGCTAATAGACTTAACCATTACAGACTACGCGAAATGGATCAAGAGTCATCGAGATCTCCCCCTCAAACTCAACCAATGGAACAGCGTTGTCCGATGGGAGTTCAAGAACCCCCGTCAGTGTTTTATATCGCCATAATAAACGTACCGGTGTACTGACTTATTTTCATGATAGAACCCTTCCTTCGTACTCGTGAATTTTTGTGGCAAGAAGGTCACACTGCCCACCTCACCAAACCCGAAGCTGACACCGAAGTGCGACAAATTCTCGAGCTTTACCGCCGCGTTTACGAGGAGCTCCTCGCCGTTCCCGTCATTCCCGGTGTGAAGTCCGAGAAGGAGAAATTTGCGGGCGGCCTCTACACCACCACCGTAGAGGGCTTTATTCCTACTTCTGGACGTGGTATCCAGGCCGCTACCTCCCATTGTCTCGGCCAGAACTTCTCTCGCCCGGAGATGTTCAACATCGTAGTTGAGGATCCCAATGACCCCACTGGCCAAGGCAAGATCTACGTCTGGCAGAACTCATGGGGCTTGTCAACGCGTACCATTGGTGTCATGGTCATGACCCACGGTGACAATCAAGGCCTCGTCCTTCCTCCGCGCGTTGCGTCCATCCAGGTCGTTGTCGTTCCTTGTGGTATCACTGCGAAGACCAGTGATGCGGATCGCAAGCTTATCAATGATAAGTGTGATGAACTTGCCGTCACCTTGAAGAAGGCAGGTGTCAGGGCTAAGGCTGATCTTCGTGAGGCGTACACCCCTGGATTCAAGTTCAATGACTGGGAACAAAAGGTACACCACCTTCTAAACATGTCCCGAGGTTCGAATGTCACTGATACACCGCGATAATACAGGGTGTCCCTGTCCGTCTTGAAATCGGTCCCGCCGATATCAAAAAAGACCAGACCATCGCTGTACGCCGCGACGACGGTGTGAAGGCACCTCTCGCTCTGGCTAACCTCACTACTGCCATCCCCGCGCTGCTCGAGTCCATCCAGAATGACATGTTCAAGCGTGCCCAAGACTTGTACTTCTCTCGTCTGAAGGAGGTCACCAAGTGGGAAGACGTCGTCCCGACACTGGATAACAAGTGTGTGGTTGTCATGCCCTGGTGTGAGGAGGAGGCGTGCGAGGATGATATCAAGGAACGCAGTGGCAAGTCGTAAGTAGTCTTTGCCATCTTTACCCTGCAATCTTTTGACACGACCCGGGGCTGCTTCCTTAGTGCTGAGCCCCAAGACGAGCGCGCACCCTCAGCTGGTGCCAAGTCACTCTGTATCCCCTTCGACCAGTCCCACTGGACCCCGATCGAGCCTGGCAAGACGAAATGCACTGCATGCGGAAAGGATGCCAAGAGGTGGACGCTCTTCGGTCGGTCATACTAGACGAAAACCCTCCATCTTGTGCGAACCGATCATCTCTCCTTTTTCCTGCTTGGGGTTGACGTATTGGTCGAGGCGGGTTTGCGTGTATCTTGCTCAGTGGTAGAAGGTGAATCAATGATATAAATGTACAACTAATAATTTCATGAATCGGAGCACAACCAGCACCTACTTCATCGTGTTATGTATGATCTGATATCACTTCTCTCATGCTGATTGTAGCAGCTCCGTCAACTTCTTCTGCCTATTCTCCGCCGCCATTGCGAACTTCTGCTTCCAAGTCCTCAAACCGTCCTGAATACTCTTCGCAGTCGTCACCTCGAACGCAGCCATCGCCGCCGTCCTCTCCTCTTCCTCCCTATACACGTCGCTCATCAACCCACCCATCTGGGCGTAGAACGTTTGTTCCGCGCGCTTGATCTCCTCAACGAACTTCTCCTGCTGCTCTTTCGCGTCTCTGAGAAAACGCTCTTCCCTCAGCCGCTCACGCTCATGAAACTCCCTCTCCCTCCTCTGCTGGTCCCTCGTGAATCTC
This sequence comes from Cristinia sonorae, assembly GCA_021029105.1. NCBI lineage: Eukaryota > Fungi > Basidiomycota > Agaricomycetes > Agaricales > Stephanosporaceae > Cristinia > Cristinia sonorae. The sequence continues at coordinate 450,915 of JAEVFJ010000011.1, forward strand.
TCTGTAAACTCGACCTCTTTTTTCTCCATCTGCACCTTGAACGTCCTCAGCGACTCACGCAATGCCATGTCCTCCTCCATAACGTCTGCAGGGTTCGTGGTCCACTTCGTCTGCAGGCTTTGCTCGAAAGTGAGCTGTCTTTGGTCCTGACTTTGCATGAAGGTTGCAGTTTGATCTTGGAGCATCTTCATGAGCCCGGTGCGTGTGGCGTCGTATAGATAGAGTCGGGTGTCAGGGACGGGAAGTTTGTTGCTGAATACTCTCTTCGTAAACAGGGTTTGCGGGAGCTGTGAACCCAAAGATATCAGAAAAAATGAGAACTGCTTTCTGGATTGGCGAGACTGACAAAGGTATTCTCCGATTGCGGGACTTGGTTGCTGTTGCTGGATCTGAGTGGCTGGATGGGTGGCCGCTTTGGATCCTAGAACACACCCTGGTACTCAGCGGTTTTTCACATAAGAGTCAAGGTTTGGGAAACTACCTTTTTGCTCCGAGGTTGCGACTCTTTCCTTCGTAGCTCGTCATCCGATTCAGGATTTGGATCCGTAACAACGATGGAAGGGGGCGAGGGAGGGACGCCGATGAATACAGGCACGCCCATCGGGGGCTGAGGAATTGGAATGATCTGGGGAGGAATAAAATGAGGCACCTGCATAGGTTGAATGGGAATTGGCGATATCATAGGTATGCCCATCGGAATGCCTTCTGGACTTGGGGGTGTGCCAAGAGAGACCTGGGACAGTGCTCTGTTGAAATGGGAGAGCAATACGGAGAAGATGCTATCGTGTCCTCGTAGCACCCGTTCAAGGACATCGAGGAAGGAAGAGAGGAGTCTGGTGACACGAGATTTGCTTGACTCCCACATATGTTGCTGTGTGCGCTGGGCCACCTCGAATTGGTTCTTGAGCCATAGGTTTTCCTGGTCAAATCTCAAGATGAAGATAGCCGTTGTGTTGGAATACTGGGAGGATCTATGTGCAGATTTGTTGTCATGATTTGCTTTCTGCTCCTCGATGCGTAGGGAGTACACGTTCTGCTCTGTAGCAAATTGCCGTTCGAGGACGTTCCCGGTCTCAGTAAGGAGTTTCTGCCTCCGCTTGCCCTCCGCCTTCCTCATGGATTTTGCCTCCTCAAATTGTGTGTCATAAGTCTCTTGATCGCGAGAAAAGACATCATCCCTATGCTTCTCCTGGCGTTCGAAAAGGCTGCTGTAGTAGTCGATGCATTCTGTGATACTAATGTCGGGGCTGAGCTCGGATGGGAGGTCCGCCGCAACATCTGCGGTTTTAAGGACACGCGGCGAAGTGGAACGACGACCCCCTGGGTATATGACTACTGGGGCAGGGGGAGTTATTGACCTCCGGGACCATGATCTCGAACGACCCCTGCTAGGATATATGACTGGTTGGATCCTTGGGGATCGGCTGCGACTGCGAGAGCTTGACCTTGACCTTGACCTTGACCTTGACCTAGACCTGGTCGCAGCGACAGATGCAATCTGTGACGTACGATAAGTTCATATTGACTACAAGAATTCATGAACTTACTTCGTCAGCAGTGCTGGTCCGACTGCGTTCTCTGAGCTACATACACGCGAAGATATCAGAATGGACCGGATGCTGATTTGGTGACTTACTTCGACTAATTTATTGTTCACTTGATTTTTATACGACTCTTGAGCTGTCGCAAAAGAACCTTCCTCGGCGGCCAGTAGAGTGTTGAATTGGACTGAGATTTCATCCAGAAGTCGATCACTCAGCCTCTCCCTTCTATATCTCCCGCTTTCATATACCCTGTCTCGCTGTTGAGAATACCAGTCAGCATGTTTGGTCCTCTGCTCCTGAAGATGCTTAACAGTCGCGTCCCGTGCGTCCTGAGAAGCGATGAACAGGCTCTCCCTGTTCTTCTCTTGCACACTGAATGTCGCTTCGTTCCTTGACAAGAAAGAATCAAAGATCTTGTCTCTCTCCTGGCGATTGAAAGAGTTGGCCGATCGTATCGCGGCCAGTTGCACGCTGACTTGCTCATCGCGATTCTCTTCCACTTCCCGTTGAGAGACCACGATATGGAGGTAAGCTAGCCTCTGCTGGGATCTGGTCTCCTCAAAAGCCCGTGTCCTCTCCCCCTCCGCGTCGGCAAACTTCCTGTCGATGTCCTCGAGTGAAGGCAAAGGGGGCGACTGGGGTCGAGGGGAGCTCCGGGAAGGTGATCTCCCATGCTGACCACTTGGCGGCTTGCTGATAGGAAGCTCGTTTCGCTTGAACATCTCTCATGTACCAGCTCTACGCAACAGTCAGGAATAATGCCAGAAAAACTCTCTGGAACCTACCTCCGGAGTGGGGGTGAGAGTCAACACAGGCCATCCTAGCCTCGAGGACTTTTGCAGTGACAAGATTGACGCTGCTCCTGTTTCGGCGGCTACATTCCTTGTCCTTGACCACCGCTATCGCACAGACAGCTATGTCATTTCGAGGGGACAGCGAATCCGAAGATGACCAGGATTATGTCCCAGCAGCCGAAGGTATGTTGGTGTGTATACATCTACAGGCTCAAGGCGACTAATGACAGGTGCAGGAGAGACATCGTCGGACGAAGAGAAACGAAAAGCGAAGCGGCAGAGGACAACTTCGCCTCATCTTCCTACAGCAGAAGAGTTAGAGGATCAGACGAGGTGAGCATCCGCATGTCGCCGGACCTGTTGTCGGTAGCTTATCGCCATCGTTGTTGTGCAGAGCACGAGAGGCGTTGTGGGAAGAGTTCAAAGCGTCGGCGTCGGCGTCGGCGCCTGCGGCCACTGCACCAACTGTGACGGCGCCGAAGATGGTAAAGATTGAGAAGGTATACAAGTATGCGGGTGAGGAAGTGAGGTGAGTTTATCTCTGTTTGATTGTCTGTTCTCCTCTTGTTTCGCCAAAGCAAGACCTATATACGAGCCTGACATCGACAGGGAAGTGAAAGAGGTTCCCGAAGACTCCCCGGATGCAAAGAAGTGGCCCCGTTGGAAAGGACCTGACGACGACGGAAGCGTTGCTGCTGGACCATCGACACCTGCACGCATCTCTGATAAGAACACATCTACTGGAACATCTCCATCCACCGCAGCCGTTTCGTCGAATCCCGCACCCGGTTCCACGGCCAAACCAGCAAAACGGCCAGGTCCTCGCAAGTCCAAACTCAATCTTGCAGCAGCAGCAGCCGCGGCCGCAACACCTTCGACTGCCCCAAAACCGAAGAAACTGACAACGCTTGATATGTCTGCAATGGAATGGCGGTCGCACCTCGAGTCCCCTGTCGCTGACGCCGCCTTGAAAGACGAGCTTGAGGCAAATCGGCGGGGTGGCGGATATCTTGAGAAAGTCGAGTTCTTGCAGAGAGTGGCGGATCGCAAGGAAGACGCGCTGGAGGCGACCAAATCTACGAAACGTCGGCGGTAGGGAGGAAGATGAGTACATTCGCATTTGGATTCTTACTTGTACATTATTCTGGTGTTTCGGAATGGGAGTTGGGTACATGCTGCAATATGGGTAATGTTGCTAGAGAACACATAAAGCATCAAGGAAATGGAGCAGAAATGTACAGATGGGTACAACATGAAAAAAGGTCAACAGGCGTGGTTTGAAAGTGTCAGTGTCTGAGAGACAGATCTGACCTAGGTTGCTTTGCAAGTCGCTTTATGCTCTCCCCAGTGTAATTTTTGGCAAGCTGCGTCACAATACCTAGCAATCCAACCGGCTCGGCGATTAGCGAGTGAACTGCAACTTGAAGTTGCCACAAGACAGACGTACTTGACTTTACCACATTGGCTGCACTTTCTCAAGGCAGCGCTGGGATTTCCGCAATACGTGCACCGATATAACGCTACTGTGTTAGAATTGATCCTGGGATGAAGGCAATGTGTGTCGTGGTCACCATCCTCCAGGGCCAGGTCCTCCAGCCACGCCGCGAGAGTATCCTCCGCTCCTGCGACAGATCTCTCCTCTTTGCTATAGGCAGAGGTGTAAAGTGTATCGTAGTAAGTGATGGTGGAGTCGAAATCCTTTGCAGCTTTGGCGTAGGATCTCATGATCATCTCGCGGGAGAGGCGCATCTGAGTCTTCCTGTAGGGGAAACCAATGTGCTCCGTGATTTGACGAGCAGTTTCCAGTTTCTTGAATGCCGGCTGGGAGAAGATAAATGATTGGTCAAATCTCGCAGAATGAACCCGAAACACACTCACTGCCAGTTCCTTGAGATCCAGACTCAATTCGGGGCCCTTGATGGCTATAGTGAGGACCACAAACCAGTTGACGATGACTGCCATGTGGCGGGCATCAGGGGGTGCGACCTCAAAAAACGTCTTCGCATCGTCAAGAGCCGACATCAAGAAGGCAATACCCTCCGAGTATTCCTGAGCTCCTTCCCTCACATTCGCAAGATTGGTAACGCCCATATCTCCAGCAACGGCAATGGCACGCCAGAGCATGTAGTACTTCACGAATAGCGTGGTCTGCTTGGCCTTCAGCCCTTTCTTCACAGCCCGCAAAGCCTTCGGCAGATCTGCGCCCAAGCCGATTGCGTAGTAGAAGTAGGCGACATGAGGGTTACGCTTGATGGCTTTCTCAGCGTGCGCAATGGCGTCGGGAATGCGCTGGCGGAGGATATGGAACTTGATCTCGAGAATATCCGCGTCATCGAGGTCGAGGTCACGAGGGCTAGAATTGCGCTGGCGCAGGATCTTTGCGCAATAAGGCAGTGAGTCAGTCCACATCTTGAAGGGCAAGCCGACGTCCGCGTACTCCGTACGACCAGTCCGCTCGTCGACGTACTGGAAACCGCCTTCCGAAACTGAGAACTCCGTACGAGTGATCAGGGAGGCCAGTGTTTTCCCAAGGGTGTACATGTCACGGTCCTGAGTACACTGCATCATGGCTTTCTGGTAGTCTGTGGTTGTCTTTATCAGAAGAGTGGTTTCGCAGTTGTTCAGCCCGTATTCCACCATGCTCTCCAGTGGTCCGTCTGGGAAACGCCTCTTAACGGCCTGCATCAACACGGCGGGGTCAAAGAAGCGGTTTTCTTCCTCGGAATTAGGGAGATTGATCCTGATGAAAGAAGCTAGAGCGCTGCACCGTACGCTGATATCGTTTACGCGAAGGCAGGCTGCAAGGAGGGAAACTAACGGGGGAAGAGATTTGATGTCCTGATGGCAATGTCGAGTGCAGCTTGTGATCAGAGAGATGCCGTGGTCAACGAGAATGACCGTTGCGTTTGGTCGACGCATGGCTTCGAGAACGCGCCGGAGAACGTTAGAAACCTCCAGTGTTCTGACAAAGGCAGTATCCAAATGTTCCTCATTCACTACAGACCCTACCGAGTGGGAGACTGTAGTAACCGCAAGCTCGTTGATTTTAGCATTGTCGGGGAACTCCTCCAAGAGCCGGAGAAGTGTAGGCGTGTGTTTCGCGATTTCGATCCGTACGTCCAGACCACCGTGATGTGTCACGGTGGCTAGAGCCTCCAAGCCGACCAGTCGGGTAGATCGTAAGTCCATAAGGGGCATGATTTTCGTGATGAGACCTTGGCTGCAATATGAACGACTGAACACTCAGGGACCAGGAAACCATGTACTTACCGTCTTTAACAAGCCGGTTGCGAAGAACAGCATCCACTGACATCTTTGCCCAGATCCCTATAATCCCCCCCAAGATTTTCTCATTGCCGACGTTCTTGGTGTAGGCGTCGTTCAACTTCTTGTTGTATTCCGAGAAGTTTGCGTGCATTTTCTTCAACCCACTACGTCGAGAGAGGTCTACCAGAAGGAACGGTGAGCTGAAGAACGACAATAGGATCGAAGAATAGTACCTGGAAGCTTAAGCTTTGTACACAAGAAGGTCGCGATAGCCTTCCAGCCATTGACTTCGTCAATCTCGTTCACCAGCGAGTCGATCGTAGCTACGGACATGGACGAGGCTGAAGCACTGGGCGACGCGTTGCTCATGCTTGGGCCGGACCTGTTTTTCTGCCTATTTCGTGGTCCTGGCATGTTGATGTTGAATCTACGCGTTCAGTCGCGTGGCTCGAGTTCTGAAGGGGATGGTGGTGGTTGAAAACACTTGAGCAACTGGTCCTGTGATAGATCTCATCTAATAGAATATCTTATCTTGGGTCAGTCAATGCCTAGATCTCCTCATCAGCCTGGGTGAGGCCCGGGATTATTACATTTCAAGTCCTAATCCCGGTTGTAAAACCTTCTAGGTGTGTTGTTAGCCTCGCTATTCAACTGGCAGTCATCAACGTCCCTGTCGTCTATGTCAAATTGTCTACCCATTACTAGCGGCTTGAAAGTCATCGTCACAAGGGGATAGAAGAATAAGGAGACGCACTGGCATGGTGCGCTACTGCTATCCAACTTCAATGATATTGCGTATGCAGAGTGTAATTAGCGGGCAAAATACATGCGTTATACAGATGCTTCTTCTCTACGGATAAATCAAAACACGACGTCCCAATCAGGATAACTTATGAATACTTAGGAACGCAAAGACTAGATATGAATGTGCAGTCCTGCTCAATATAAATGAACGGCAAACGAGAACAAAAAGCGAATGAAAGGACAGTCTATACGCGCTCATACATGCAAATGTATGCCTTAGCCTTCAGGACCTCTTCTAGTGTGGTGAGCCGTACGATGGTATCGCTAATGTACGCCCACTGGCGAGGAGGGGGAGGAAGAGTCTTCTCCTTCTCCTTCTCCTTATTAGAATCGCAGTGCGGCTCCGCGTGGCGATGATCGGGTTCGCTGGGGACAACAGTAGGAGTTAAGCCCGCAAGGTCAGGAGAAGAAGGAGGCGACTGGATCTTTTGAGGTCCAGATGATGGAAGAGCGGTATACGCGATGTAATGACCACCGAGCTGGGAGAAAGGTCCATCAGTGGATGTAATTCGCCAATGATCACACGTTCACTGACCATGTTACCAATATGCACCACAACAGCGTATAGGCGATAATTGCACTTCCCATCCTTTGACTTCCCGATTTTACGCTTCGTCTTGTTCTTGCTCGCCTTGCCCAGCCCAAAGTCCTCTTTCCGTGGCGCCAGGTACGGCGACAAGTCAAGATACTCCGGAAACGCGACAAACTCGTCCATCTTCCTGAACCCCGCCGAGAACGACATAACAGGCATCTTGGACGCCTGCTGGAACCGCTTAAGATGGACAACGAGGATAGGTGGTGGTGTGGCGACGAGGTATCGTTTGTACATCCGACGTGGAATGACTTGTTGGGCTCGTGGAATACTGGATTTCGGTTTTGCCGTAGGAAGCGTAGAGTCCGTTGAAAGCGTGCGAGGTATATCTGGTCGTTCAGGGCGCAGCTTACTCAGTGATGTCCGAGGAGAAACGGAAGGCGAGGCGATGGATGATGCGGCGGACGACGCGTCAGAGTATACCGACGCGGATGCGTCACTAGCGTCGGTATCGAAATCATCGTCTGAGCTATCACTACTCTCATCCGTCCTCTTACTCGACTTATGCTTGCGGCGCTTAGTGACTGGAGGTAACAGCGAGCTGGCTGGTGATGCGCCTAGCGAGCTATCAGGACGTGACGGGGGAAAGGTTGGGGTACCACTGGGTATCGACGAGACGAGCGGTGACTCGGGGGCTGTTGTTGAGATGGAAGGGATAGGTAGCCCACCAAACGAATCTGGATGAGGCGGAGGTAAAAGGGACATCTCGTCCACTTTCGTAGATATGGACTCCATAGTGGCGGGTGCTGAGAAGACAGATGAGGTCTCCGATAGCAATACTGAGGATGGTATTGCGGTAGCGTATATGGCCGTCGTAGAGGCTGGGGAGAGTTTTGCCAGATCGGGAGAGGAACTAGCGGAATCAGCTGCGATATCCACAAAATCTACCACCTTCAGAGAGTCCTCTCCGTTATCCTCACTGCCGTTCTCGTCGTCCTCGTGAAGAATACTCGCATGGTGGCGGGGGTTGTAGGTCCCGTTGGCGATCTTCCAGCAGCGATGGCACCCGACCATGTTCTCCCCATCTAGAACCTCTACAGCGGTGAATAAGCGTAGGCATTCTTCAATCCCGGGAAGATAACCAAGCTTGGTCAGGAAGGAGGCGGCTGAAGAGTTTGCGCCCGCCCCATTGCTGAGGGCCTGATGAAGTAAGCTGATGGCACTGGACGCCGAGGGATGTATATCTGCGAGAACTTTGCGTAGGTACTCTGCCTCCTCACGAGTAGCTTTCGGAGGGCGTGGTGACTTGGCGCGCTTCTCGACTACTGGGTCGCTGGGAGTGCGATGCATCTCAAACGGATTTCCATTAGGGACGAGAGGAGGTGAAGTGAGAGGTGAACGGGCAGGGGAAACAGCACGGCTCCGATTTGCATCAGACTGGTCGCCAATGTCAGAGCCACTCTCAACGGTGCTTCTCCGAGAGACCGGTCTTGATGGCTCCTTCAACGATTCGTCTTCCTTGGGGGCATCCACATCCCGATTCCGGTGACGATCCATAGATCGACTGAGTCGCTTGCTGGCGTTTTTGCTACCCATCTTCATGGCGACGCTGACTCTGCGACCTAACTTATTCCAGGCATCGTCTTTGCTCTTCTCCTTCGAGTCACGCTCTTCTTTTCGGGCACCTTTCTGAGACTCTACTCGAGGCTCGTCGAAGTGAGCATGCACGCCGTTCCTGCTATCCGCGTACTTAAGCTCCGCGCTGAGTTTCGATGGCTCCATCACAACCTTTACTTCCTTTTCCCTCTCATCGTCACCGTCTCCGTCGTCATCGAAGACAGCAGGGGGCTCCAGGGGAGGGACGGATGCAGCGAAATCCGTCTTCTTCACCTCATCATCGCTGACTAGGTTCTCCGGACGCGGATGATCAAAGCTTCCTCGTCGCGGGCCTTCGTTGACTGGAACATCGTCGTGGGGGATCATGTCCGAGCTCCGCCTGATGGGGCTCGCTGGTACGGATGAGGCGCGCTGCATCGGTACGGGTCCAACACCTAGCTCTTTCGGTTTGAATCGCAGCTTCTTCGCAATCATCTTGAACCGGTCTCGTTTCCGCTCCTTGGCATAGTCTTCTGGTTTGATACTAAGACTTAGGTCGTTAAAGTCCTCGTATGTCGTCGAGATCTTCTTGCATTTCTCACAAACGAGAATGCTGGCCAGTCGGCCGCCAAAGAGCATGTCGACGAAGGACTCGAGTTTGACTTCATCCAACAAGGGCTTGTTGGAGGTCGCGTTTGGGTCGGGTGGTAATGAAGAGGCAGAAGCTTCAGATGAATGGTTCTCGTGATGTCTCCGCTTCGCTTTTGGTGGCGGCGGTTGTCGTTTCTTGATGATCTACGACAACATTAGGAGTGTATGAGTGACAACTCTAAATAAAAACGTACATCGTACTCTTCCATACGCATGGCGTCCAGCAGGTGTCTTAGGAACTCATGTGCGTCTTGTTGCTGAAAATCCAGATATTGATCGAACTTGCTTCCGATCGTGGTGAGCACATCTCTGCGACCTTGGAATCAGTGAAAGGAACACAATTGAACGAAAGAAACACTCACTTTGGACTCATGCTCTCCCTCTTGCGAGAATCCTGAATAGCCCAAGCTCGCTTCATGACCGTGATCCATCTGTCCCCGAGTGGCATTCCCTCCACCCACGACTGCTCATATTGCCCGCCCACACCATGCCCATTCGTCAACAACGGCGACCTCCTTGAGAGAATAGACAATCCAGTGTAATCGAATAAATGTGGGTTGGTGGAACCCAAGACAACAAGGTCATGAAGAGATTGTGTCGCGATCAACTGTTGATGATAGTTTAACGCACAACATAGGGATGTATAACATCGATGAACGTACCCCCTGGAGTGTTGAATTCATGAAACATGTATTACCATGGTTGATGAGCCCTGGTGGGAGGTATGCATCCTTCTCTTCCTCCTCCCGTTGCTTTCGGGCCTTGTACAGTTCCTGCGGTGACGGCGGCTTCTTTACCTTCAACATAGGTAGGTTGCAGGGGTATCCACAATTCTTTGGACCGAAGTGAGCAGGTTTTGGGGGATAGAAGAACGAAAGATGAAGTGATAGAATACAGAGAGATGGAGGAAATAACGCAGATTGAGAGTCGTACAACCCGACTCGTCAATATAACGGGCTGCCACGTGCGCCACCGCAGGCACAGGACCCAGCATCATTCTCGGCAGTACGGCCAGACAAAATCAAAGGGTTGTGGCCGGAGAGGCAAGTGAGTTAGTTGAAGTGTACACGTCGTCCCATCTACGCTACAGCTTTTCCAGGAGCTCTCGGAGCTTCTGCAGCACCACCACATTCTCAGTTTCAGATCCGACCGTGATCCGCAGGCAGCCTGCGCAGCCAGGCTCACTGCCCCGAAACCGAACCACAACTCCCTCCTCTTCCGCCAGAGCCTTGTAAATACTGTGGGCTCGGGTGTTGTCCGGCTTCCCGCTGCCGCTCTTCTCCAGTACTGGCACGACGACGAAGTTGGCATCGTTGCTGCCGACGCTTGGTCCGAGCCCGAGAGCTGAAAGACGAGCAAGTCCCTCCAGTAGTGTGCCCCGAGAGGCGACCAACCTCGACACCTTCTCTCGCATGGACGCCACCGCCGGTGGGCTCAGAGCGGCGAGTGCGAGAGATGCGGTGGGTGTTGAAATGTTGTACGGCGCTTTTGTGTTCATCAATATTTGGATCAACGCAGGATGGGCAATTGCAATCCCCAACCTTCGGAACACCAATAAGTCATCACTGTAGCGCAGTCAACCAAGGCACATACCGAATTGCTGCGAGTCCGAAGCTCTTGCTCAGAGTCTGCATGACACACAGATTGGCGTACTCCGTGACTAAGGTAGCAGCACTAGATTCTGCTCCCGCGAAGTCAATGTACGCTTCATCAACAACAACGACTCCGTTGAAATTCTCATAATCAAGAATTTCGCGAATAGTTCGAAGGGGGATCAGAGTGCCCGTTGGGTTGCCCGGTGAGCACAAAAAGACAAGCTTGATCGAGGGGTCGGCGTCGATAGCTGCTTTCAACTGAATCAAGTTATCAGCTGTCAATATGGCCCTAGATGTTTGCGCTCATATTACTTACCTGTGATATTTTGACAGAAAATCTACCCTGTTCACCACCCTCTCCCAGGGCTCCGGTGAGCTCTAGAGGACATTTTACCACACCGACGTCATTGACCTGCGCACACACAGCGTACATCCCGTACGTTGGCGGCGTTATCAGGATCTTTTCTCTGCCCGGCGCGACACATACACGCATAAGGAGGTCAATCACCTCATCCGACCCAACGCCCAAGAAGACGTATTCTGGACCAGGTATTGAGCGCAACTCAGCAATGCGCCATTTGATGTCATCGAAGGTTGGGGAGGGATATCGGTTGAGGTCTAGTTTAAAATTGGGATCGTCAGAAGCTAAAGGTATGGAATGTCCAAGGGCGTTCTCGTTCGCGTCTAGAAGGATCCCTTCGGAGTAGTCATCTCGAGCGCACCGATATGGGTGCAAGGCTAGGATGTTTGGTCGGATTACCCGCTCGATATCGAAATGAGCCGGTTGGGAGGGGTATAGTTCCGGCGCGAGACCTAAGATAGGCATTGAGAACCTGAACGTATCTTGTTATCATCTCGATGAATTCAAGCGACAGTTTCACCTACGGTCGTGGTGATGGTTGAGTGGGAGGAACTTCGAGGACGTGAGTCAATAACTTGGAGATCTTAACCAGATAAGATCCCGATTTGATGAAGATCAGACAGATCTCGATCAGCCTCAGCAACCTCAGTTAGTGGTGTAATAATATCATCGAAAATGACGATACTTTTGGTCACTGGTCAGTGAGCTTTGTAGGATAAATAGAGTCTATTTGATGAATTTCAAGTGAGATTTTTAGCTGAAATTCGACAGCTCCAAACTTGTAAGATCAAGCGGCCGATATGGAGTGTGACATGAGGTTACCTGCGTGACCTTCTGTGACATGCGCGCTTTGTTATTGTTACTGGTCGTCGTGGTAGTTTCACAACCAACTCAGAAACTCCATGAACATTCCACAAATACTCGTTCCATTATTTTCACTCCGACCCTCTATACCAACTAATTCATGCCCTCTCTCGGCGCTATCTTCCATATTTGATTCCGATGGAGAGTCCACCAATGTCGGACTGAGGGCTCAAATCGTTGTTGCAGCAGCAGTAGCAATGGCCGAAGATCAGCCGCCACGGCCTGCTATCGGAGGACAACGAATAAGCTTGGAGTGGTTGCATGGCTTAGGAGAGCGCGAGTGTTTGTGGAGATTTCGGTGAGTTCATCCTTGGCTCCCAGATTTTGTGACCTGACTTGATCTCCTAGCTTTACTGCTGGCGAACTCGAAAGACTTACCGGCGTGTTGAGGATCCGCGACCCATACATCACTTCACGCTGTGGATATTGCTTCTCTGCAATTGAAGCACTCTCCCTCCTCTGCGCCCGCCTCCGCTCGTCCCACAGTGATCTCTTCTCACTAACGACGACATATCATCGCTCAGAAACAGCCCTGAGCGAAGTAATCAACCAGCTATGTATGGAACTGGAGGAGAAATGGCGTCATCTTCTGGATTTTGACTACGAGGGTATACTCTCGCCAAATAACCTTGTGCAGTACGCAGATGCGGTGCATCGTGCCGGTGCCCCCATTCTGACTGTTTATGGTTTCATCGACTGCACCGTCCGGCACGTCTGTCGGCCCATATCTTACCAACGTTGTATATACACCGGACACAAGCACTTCCACGGTCTCAAGTACCAAGGCATCACGGTCCCAAATGGCCTCATCGCACACTTGTTTGGACCGGTCGAGGGGTGTCGAAATGACAATGCCCTTCTCGCGGACTCAAATATCATCGACAAATGCTTCCAGTACGCATTGCGTCCAGGTGTTCCAGAGGATGCACCCGTAACAGAGAGATACTTCCAGCTGTTCGGTTATCCTGCCTATGGTCTGAGTGTGGTGCATCTTAGTCCCTTCTCACGCGCAGATGGCCTCTCGGAGCAGGAACAGGGGTGGAATAGCGCTATGGGTACCGTTCGTATGGCTGTCGAGAATACATGGGGAGTTGTCCTGTCTAATTGGCCATTTTTGAATGCGTTCTGGAAGCAGCGTGTGTTGGGATCACCTGTAGGGTGCTACTATCGTGTCGGTGTGCTGCTATCGAATGCTTTGAATTGTCTTCGTCCTAATCAAGTAGCTCAATTCTTCGATTGCCAACCGCCTCTTCTGGAAGAGTACTTTCATGTCTAGTCGAAGGCAATTCTATCTGATGTCTATGATGTTCTATGCACAATAAATTACATATAAACAAAGGGTGATGCTCGAAGCTTCAAGTCCATGTTCTAATCAACAGTCTGAAGAGGTGAAGGGAGAAAGACTTATATCTTTTCGACAACCTTGCTCAGCAACTTCAACATTGCATCTGTCTGCTTACTCTGAATCTCGTTCTGCTTCTCCTGTTGCGTTGCAAAAGTCTGGAGAACTCGATCTTGGTGTTCCTCCCGAGCAAGGTCGCGCTCAACATCTCGTTTGTGCTGTTCTTCCAACACCACACCGAGAGAGTCTGCGAGCTTGTCGGTCCGACGCCTTTTTGATTTCCGGTGCACCTCTGATGGATTACTCTCATCGGAGTTGGCCTCAGGTGCACGACGTTTCTTCATTGTCATCATTGAAGCTCGGCGGATGGCTTCTCCACCCTTAGCCTGCGCTTCATCGTGCTAACATATTTATCAGAAATTTCTTGCAACAAGTAATCATATTCTGCTAAGCTTACCTGTCGCCTTTTCTCCTTCTCCTCATCAGTAAGCTTTGTGTATTCGTCGATTGCATGTTCTATGCTTTCGAGAGGGGCGCCAAGTGTGATCGTCGCGGAAGAGTCTCCCTCAAGAATCCCGGCAACAGACGAAGCCTCGGAACTATGAGGGTCCTAAACCAAGGTGAGTATGTTGTGATGTTCTTGGATGAACTCGCGCACCTTATGCCATGCCCGGAGCGCTTTAGCCTTCATTCTCACAGTCTCCAGAGAAATTCCAGGCAGCACGGGGGACACCTCGGTCATGACTTCATTCCAGGTCTCCCCGACATTGCCATGCCTCGCAATGAATGGGTTATGCGAGCGGACTGCTTTGGCGATACATACCAACCCTATTCCATTGACCCTGACCCGCCCTTTATTCGCGATACGGCTCACTCCTGACCCTTCTTCAAGCCCATGGTCTAAGTCTTGCTCCAGTTTGCTGGTGCTCTCGTTGTCCTGAGATGAGATGGTTTGTGTGCAAGGGCCAGGGACAGCACCATGAGTTGGAACGAAAGCGTCGAAGTTAGGATTGTCATATGGGTGTGCAGCACGGATGGAACTTGGCGGCGAGGGAGGAATGTTTTCCGCAGCCTCAATGGAAGGGTGGCGGGTGGGAGTTGCGGGACCAGTGGATACCGGGCCGTCAGTGTGCTTCTGAGTGGGTTCGGTGGCTGGGCCGACATAAGCCTGCAGAATCACTGCGTTAATTGAAGGAAAACCCAGAATAGTGTTTTGCTCACCCCAGCCTTCGCAACAGGTGTACCGTTACAGACTTCCCGCAGCAAGCAAGGATCAACGCAGACAGCAGGTTGCCAACCTACGTCCCTGTGGGAAGGACACACATTGGCAGCCGGCTTGGTGGGTGGAGTGAGAGATCGAGACAGAGGGCTGGACTCAGAATCGGTGGTAAGTAGATTTGCGATGTCGAGGCGCCCCATAATGAAAGGAAGCTAGCCCATCAAGGACTGTCGAGTTGTTTTTGAAACAGAGAGGCAAGCTTTAAAAACATCTGAGTGGTTTGTTGGAGCAACTGGTCCGAGCGCACGAAATTTGGAGTGTGACGTCGTGTCTGAGTCTACCGATAGCCGTGACAGGGTGCTGCAAGCGCCGAACTTCATACCTGGCAGATCGCCATGAGATAGTAACATAGCTCAAAAATTTCTGAAGTCGTTTCAAATAGACTCTAATGACAGCACCTAGCCACCGTTGGATTGTGAATGTTTGAGGCTTTGAGCCAAATTCAGAAATTTGAGTCAGGCATCCAATGTGCAATTGTGGCGCATCTTGTGTAGTAGACATCCTGTATACTTCGTCAGTAGTGCCCATTGGAGAGCCGTTGGATGCGACAGCTATTCGAAATGCTGCTACCGAGGCGACAGGTTCAAACGATCAAAGGTGATTGAATAACGTGACCGACGTAAGTATACTGTGGATGAACAATATTAACAGAGATAGGGCGAGAAAATGGACAGTCCATCTCACTGATACGACTTCATGGACAAGGGAAATCAATTCCGAGCCACAGAAGCTCTACACCAATAAAAACAGAAAACGATAACCGACCAGTAAATTACTCGACAAGAACGACGAATAGGATATACGTACTTCGTGTTAATTATAGAACCAAGGAGCATAGTCATATTATATACGATGGAATGATCAATGCGGAGATGCAAGGGGGGCGTGAGGGCATGAGGATGACGTAAGGACCTTGTATGATAAGTGAAGGGGAGCGTGAAACATCGTGACTGTAAGAATGGGCAATAGATAGAATAGACGTGGTGAATCGTAGCAGCAAGACACAGCAAATCAGGTCCGGAAGAGCATTATAAGAGGATGGCGAGGATCGATCATGCGGTGTGCAGAGGATGAAAACGTGGTGGCAGCTCTAGATAAAACGCGGTGGATAACTAAGTCGAGGTCAGAACGAACGTGTTCATAAGAGCATGGCCACCACGCACCTTAAACAATCAAACAATCAGATCACCGCCCGGCGACAGCCTCGCCCTTATCCAACTCAGCACCGTCTCCGTCGTCGTTATCCTCCACCACCACACCATCGGCGTCCAACACCAGCTCCTCTCCGTGATGCGGTCCCTGTTCGGCCTGAAGCGCGTCTTGCAGTGTTCTGGTCATCGGTTCAGGTGACGAATCGGTCGAGCTGGACGGGTCTGTGTAGAATTGTATCGGTGGAGGCACGAGTGGTCGAGGTGAAAGGGGCCGGGGACTCGCGGTGAACGGGCGTGTATTCGTAGCGGACGGCTGTGGCGTGAGGGCAAGAAACGAGGGAGGTAAGGGTGGTGGTGTATTCCATGACGAGACCGGCGAGTCTGCCAAGATTGTATCACCACGTATGGGTGTGCTGTGTACATGGTCAGAAAAGAAAGTGTAGACGTGACCGGATGTGCGTTTGTCGGATCTGTGTGGAGACCATGTATGTGAACGACCGAGCGCGGGTCGGCAGTTCCAGTAGCGCGGGCTTGATGGATGGAGAGGTCGTGGAGAGCGTGAGGGACGGGTGGAGAAGATGCCTTCAAAAGCGGCTTGACAAGGCATATAACGAGTGCCAAGTGGGTTTCCGCTACAAGAAGGTGAGAATACTAGGTAGAGTGTTACAGACAGCGAAATAAACTCACCAAACTGAACAACCGACGCCCTCTCTTACACACCCGCACGCGCTCTTCATCATCTTCGCCACCACCGCGCTCTCAAAGTACTGCGCCTCCAAACTGACAACAACGTCTGTTGCTTCGTCCTTGCCGACCCAAACAGGCTTCGGCTTCTGAGGGAATGCCCGCAGGTGTATGAGAGCGCCGCATCCATTGGTAGTGGGCTGTGAAGTGGAGTTTGGCAGCGGCGGTGGAGGGTATGTCGGCAATATGGAGGGCTTGAATGGTCGTTGTGGCTGTTGGGCGTCGAAACGAACAGCACCTCCACAGAAGAGCATGAAAGGCTGCTCGTTGATACCATGGTCAGGATTAAACCTCAAGTCTTCGAGTTGAGTGCCGCCGCCAGGACCCAGTGGACCGGCTCCACCGTAAGTGGTCGCGGCTGCTTCGGCTTGCCATTCCCGCCATTCCTGCGCGGCATAGGAGTCGTCGTCGTCGTCGGGTCTCGTCGTCGGCCGAGGCGGTGAGAGGGGACGCGGGGCATGGTCAAGGCGCATGGCACCCCTCCTCCGGAGTCGTGATGTTTCACCAGTCCTTATGAGGTCTGAAAGAACGATATTGTCGTCGGCATTGGTGATGGCGGGGGCGGGCTGTTGCGGGATGCCGCTGCTGCGTCGGATGCTGTGTGGTCTTGAAGCATTGCTGTCGACAAACGGGAAAGACGGGGAAGTATGTGTTCTGTAGATCTGAGGCATGAGAGTCAGGATGGACGAAAGGGTGGACGGGAGAACCACTGTGAACCCACATTTATGCTGACTAAGCACTGGTTCACCACGCACATCCCTCGCGAAACCTACTTGTATCAGCCTTCAAAGCTTCATATCCCGCCGCGAGGAGGTATGCAAAACCAAACTCTTGGTATAGATAATCCTGATAAATTATTATGCCAGCTGTCGAGTCTGCCGGTCCTCTACTTATGAAGTCACAAGTGCTTTCTCGCCGATACAGAACAGCTTGAAGATGTGTTCCAAATAGTAGCGAACTCTCGCTCTTTCCCCCGTCTGAATGATGTCTTCTAATACTCTCGAATCCGGACCGTGCTTCATCCAATCCGCTGCGACAGGGCGGTTCATTTCTGGCTCCCAGAACGAAGACAACTCTTCAATCGTCCATCTCCCAGACGGTGAAAAGCCCGACTCAGGTCATGTATGTCTGCCCTCCATCTGCGTCGCTCTCGAACTAGATCTCAGCTGCACGTTTTGCAGTGGATAGTACAGCCATCACCCGATGGCAACTCGTACACCCTCACTGTGGCTAACTCCTTACTTTTTACAGAATGCCAGCCAATCACTTACCTTCACCTCCTCCGACAATACCTCCTACGGGTCTCATCAGATGTTCAAATTTACGTCCGCCAACTAAGGCGAAAGCGTTGAAGGGCATGCAAAGAGCACATACCGATGAGCTGGTAAACTGCACATGTCCTCCCATCGATTGTGTTACCATTCGTGTCCCCTCACACACCCGGATGGTTTTCATTGTTCAAGTGACAGTCGTTCTGTATCAGACTCTCTCATCTGCTCCGGGGTCGGGATCCCTGTCGGCCAGTGACAAGCCTCGCGGCTTTGATATGGCTTCTCATCCGCCTTTGTTTCACTTTCCACGCCCGATTGAAAAGCACGCCTAATTTGCGTGCGGCCTTGGTTTTGCTAGCCTCACCAGAGTCACTAAAGTTCGTTCACCTCCAACTTGAATTGGAGAAGCGAAGCGGTGCTACTCTACGTGGGCCGATCAAGTGAACACAGAGGCAGCACACCGAACTCGCCGAGATCAAGGCTTAGGCTGATGATCAAGGACCCCAATCCCTATAGTGCAGCCCAGGACGATAGCAAGGTCAACTTGTAGACGGATATAGCGCACGCCCGTCCGTACGGTTCTCCTTGAGCATACGTCTTTGTGCAGTGTTGGCAGCGGGCGCTGCATCATCCCCCGTTTTCGAGGTAACATTGACTACCTCAAGTTCAGACTTTTTAGTATGGGAAGATCAAGCAAATCAACACAACCAGTTATGAGACTATCACGGTGGACAATGTGTACTTCCCGAAGACTCTTTGGTATCGATGGTATAACATGACCGAGTGAGTGCGCTGCTGCAAGTCTGTAAACTAACTTCCACACTCATGCATAAGTAGCAGCAGGTGTCCACCTGACGATTTTGATGCACATTGCATAGGAATATGATGTGATGTCGTCGTATGGGAG
This sequence comes from Cristinia sonorae, assembly GCA_021029105.1. Lineage (NCBI taxonomy): Eukaryota > Fungi > Basidiomycota > Agaricomycetes > Agaricales > Stephanosporaceae > Cristinia > Cristinia sonorae. The sequence continues at coordinate 469,617 of JAEVFJ010000011.1, forward strand.
CATGTCTTGGAAGACTCAGTCACTCTTGGGCACTGTTGACCTGCGGCCACCCGAGTCTCCCAACATAATGCATAACACTCGTCGTCATGAAGACCACATCGTCCTTGTGATTCTCTGATCACTGAAGCTGTTGTGAGCATGGGCCAATATGATGTATTGCACGACGCACGCGTGTACACTGCGTTCGGGGGCAACGCGCTAACGCCAGTGAGGTCCTCCTTCGACGTATAAATGTCCTGCGTCCGATACTTGCAAGGACCAGGTCGCTATCAAGCTTCCTGTGTAGCATCCCTTCCTCTTCACACGCAGCCATGGTCCGCATCGCTTCTGCGCTCGTCTTTGCCCTCCTCTCGGCCGCGTCTGGATTGGTCGCTGCCGCACCATTGCAACCAAGGGTGCGCATGTGTCTCTCGTTTGCTCGTCGTCACAAACTGACCGTCAATTATTTCTGTCTGGCAGTATCCTACCTTGCCCGATTACGACTTCAAGGGGACATCCGTTACCTACGTCCAGGAGAAATGGGGTGTTCCCGCAGAGTCGCTCGTCTTTGACGAGATCGTCAGGTTTGGATGGGAGAACGGTGCAATCGTTCGTCAGACCGCGGTGAGTCTCCCGGATTTATCTAATCTTCATTCACCAGAAGTAGCTGATGATCCACGGTCATGCATAGAATGGCAAGCCTCTCTGGAATAGCTACGGCCTTGTGAAGTACGACAAGGACAACAAGATCATTAGCCTTGAAGAGCACCGATTTGACATCAGTACGTCTCGTGAAACATCTGCACCAACTTGGCCTTATTCCTCATCACCCATTTCACAGCATCCACCGAGCCTGAAGTCGCTTCCGTCGACATCAATGCCGCCATCGCCTCTGTCTCCAAGACCCTGAATTCCAGCGCGAACCCAGAGGATGTGCCCGAGCTGGGATACATCGGCTTGGGCAATGTCGCGAAATACGTGTACCGCGTTCATCTCTTCCGCAACAATGGCGGGGCGTTGGTCGTCGCGTACATCTCGGCGAGCACAGGTCAAGTGTTGCTGCTTCATCATGAGAACAGCGACCCGTGGTGGTCCATTTGAGGAGTATCCACGTTCACAGTGCTTTACCCTTGAAAGTTCGTTCGGATAGCAGGCTTCTTAGAGTACACGAATCCGAATTGATGTCTATGATGTTCGATCGTTACCTCACATCTGGAGTGAATGTGCGAGTCTATCTGTCCAATCAAGGCAGGGCATTAATATTGCGTGCTGCCGGGTTACACATTTAGTTTCCATGGGCTCGAATTCTGAAAAGTTATCGGTAGCCAACCGAGGACTTCCACGGAAGGTGTGATGCTCGCCTCTAAAATTTATCTAGTAATTACGGGGAAGCCTCACTAGGAGCTTGTGGGCTGAGAAGTTGTAGAGTCGGAGACCTTCACGAGACCAGGCGAGAACGTAACTTCAGCTAATTCTAAGTCCGAGTTCGCAGTGTTCTTAGAGACTTCCTTTGAACGGCCTCCAACAATTTCTATCCGAGCATTGGACATCTGTGAAGGTGAATTAAATAAATAGTAAACAGCGGGTCTTCAGGTTCGACGTACCACGAGCATCGAGTTCGAATACAGCTTCGAAAGGGACATGGCGGGTGCGTAGAAGAGATTATTTTGAGGGAATGTGAGGAAGAATGTGAGGTCGATGATGGCAACAATCACGAGAATCAGGCCGGTCTCAATTACCACTCTGATCAGCTTCGAGGCGACATTTTGCATCCGCGTTAGTCTGTTCTTCGAGCTGTAGAGGAATTGGGACATGCTTGTGGCGATGATGACATCGCACACAACCGCGGATACCAGCCGGACCTGTCAAGTTCAGATGTTAGCCGCGTTGACTACGACATCAGGGCGGATGCTGACCGTTGTGGATGTAGATGTTCTCGCTTCGACTGTTGAGAGCGATGAGCATGCGTTATATCCGGTGAAAGTGTCGATGAAACTCACCCCGCGACAGAACGCCAATAATCTGAATACGGATCCCGGATGTAACACCGCAGATCAACTGAGTGAGAGCAAGCTAGGGAATTGTCAGTCATATTGTTGGCTTGTACGGTCGTAAGCGTTTTCCTTACAGATGCTACGACCAAGGGAATCCATATGCTCTTCCGGAGCACCCAGATTCTCCACGCATAAAACGTCTGGCTTATCCATGTCACTAACGATACGTTGGGATTGAGCTTATTCAAAGGGGGTGAACGACAGGATGACGGTTGCTTACGGATAGAAACGAGAATCGGAATGATAACCCCCAGCAAGCCAACTCTCTCCAAGGCATCTACATTCCCCCATCCAGAGCCGAGAATCCTGGAGGCTTCACGGGTGGCGAGTGTGGTTTGGATAATCTCGATCGTGTATGTGGTGTATATGACAGACTTGATCATAGGTTTGTCGCGCGGAGATGATAGGTAGTAGAGATCTGAGGTACAGGCGTGTGGGTTAGGTCGAGAGAGGAGGAGGCTGACAGAAGAGTGGAGATACTTACAGACTTGTACGGTGAGAATACCGAAAAGTCCCCAGCTGAATAGGTTGCCGAAAAGCTGTCGTGGGGAATCAGGAGGCTGACATCGTGGCGAAACTAACGAGAGACTTACCACTGGGCCGGTTCTTTGCATAGCACCAAGAATGTGAGATACAGGCCAAAGTCATGAAAAAAAAACAACAAGAAAACTCACAATAAAGCGATGTTACGGGGTATATCTTCCATCCTGGTGGTTTCTTGTGATGGTAGGACTTCAAGAAGTGCGCAACCACAACATACGAGCGGAAAACCCTAGTTATACTTCCGCCAGCGCTTCTGCGAAAGTGCGGCTTCAAGTTGGGACGACATTTCGGTGGCCCATGCAAAGCCACTTCATATGTCTGGATTGAATTCTGTCTGATACATCCAGGTTTACAGTGATGAGACTGATTATTCGGGAGCCTGCAGTGGTGTCGGCGTCAGTGTTGTAGTGAAGTGTGCAAAGATGAGTAGTTGCTCTCACCGTAACCTGCGGAAGTTGCCATTTATGGTAAAGATGTCACCGCGGAATCCTGTGCGTGTCAGTAAACGAGATCCCTTGTTTCTCTCTCTCTTGACTGGAGGCAGGAAGCTTGGAATGGAGACATAGTGACGGCGCACATTAGAGGTTGCGTCGCACTGATAGTCAAACCGCTTCAAAAGTCGTAGCTGAATAGTATTAGAACCCATCATGGAGAGAGGCGACCGGAAGCCGAGCTGCAACGGAAGCCACGACTCGGGTGTTCCACATATGGGCGAACAACAGGGGGGGGGGTGTTTGGAGGGTTCAGCACCTCAGCGATTCACGATTCACTGCCTTCGGCGTTAAAAGTGGTAATAGATGTTTCTAGGCATGGAGAATATGAACATCATATAGTTCTGATAATCTGTCAACGGAGGGTTCGTATCAACGAGGCATGAATCACTTACTACAGCGTCTCTCAAAGACTTATACCGCACTAACCCTCCATATTTTGACATGGCCATCATCACCAGCAGTTCCGAAGATGTCTTCAAGTCCCTCTCGCGGGCACCAGACTACACTGTTCACGTCAAATACCCCATGGGCACTATCCAGTCGTGTCACGACCCTATGGGCAATCGTTATTGACCCCGTAGAGTCTTGATGCTCCTGCCAAAAAATCAGTCTCAACTCAGCGTTAGGATCGAGAGGGTTCATCAGACGTACAATAATCTCCCAGACGATAAGTGAGCCGTCACCGCCCGTGCTTGTCAACCACCCCAAAGACTGTTGACCGTCACCGTTCGCCAGCAGTTCTTTCTTGCCCTTGGTCCAACTTATCGAATACACGCTCCTTTCGTGTCCCTTCAGAACCGCAACACATTCCGACTTGACCCCGGTCGTAGGCGTTCCAGTCACCCTCCATATCCGAATGGTGTTATCGTCAGAACCGGAGGCAAGGTATCGACCCTTTTCAGGCTCCCAGGCCAGTGTCCAAACGGTAGACTCGTGACCGGTGATGGTGTTGGTACAGTACCAATCATCGGATGGGTCGTCCACGTAGAGTTTGACTGTGTCGTCGTAGGATGCAGAAGCTAAGATCTGTAAAGTTCCAAACCGGTTTGACGTTCAGACGGTGTTTCTTAGCGAGAGGGCGAATAAGGTTACGAACCTCTTCTGTCGGATGCCACGCCACGCACTTCACGTCTTGAGAGTGCTCCATGAGGACACCCATGCATTCAAAGTCGGAATCAGGGTGAACTATTGTAAATCAAAGCAAAAATACGGCTGGTCAAATGGTGAAGGCGCAGTGCAGCATAGTAGCAGAAACTCACCCTCCCATATCCACACTGTCTTGTCCCGACTGCAACTCGCCAGCAAAGTCCCCGAGCTCGAGTACGACACACTCTTGCATTCCGTCTCGTGCCCCTCCAGCAAACTCATGCACTCCCAATCACCTCCTTCTTCCTCCTGAGCCCAAATACCGATATTGCTATCAAACGACGCGGTAGCCAGCGTCGTCCCGGCAGGAGACCATGCCACAGATCTGACTGTTTTGGTGTGTCCAGTCGGGATGGTTGTTGTATGAGAGAATGTCAGTGACTCGGATGATGATGATGATGATGATGATGATGAGGGGGATGAGCGGTAATTGTACAATCGGACGGTCTTGTCCGCTGAACATGACGCTAGGATTGGTCGGGTAGGGTTCCACGACAGATGCCAGGCTCGGTCATTGTGACCTGGTTCGTGCAAGAGTGAGCACAAGTGTTTTGACGGCGCTACTTCATGAGATAACAACTCACCGTCTAACTCTGCGACGAGCTCGATCTTGAATTGGGGCGCGTCGATCTCCATTGCCATTGATCTCGAGGTTGTTGAGAATGATGACTGGTCGATGGTTGAATGTCTGTTTTATAGCCTCGCATAGGGACAGTAGAAAGGAGCGATCATACTCAAAGATCTAAGCGGAGGACATCACTCAAATCTCTCCGACGTAACTGGCAGCATCTCCGAAGAGCCCGAACAGCGCAGGAGTGTCAGATCAACACGTCCGCTCTGGTGAGTAGCGAAGGTGGACACTCAAAAGTACACAAATGCATGTAGACATGAGAACCCATAGTCACCAGATTGGAAAGGAGGCCGTCGTAAAGTGCGCTGAGACGACACGTTGTTCAGGAGTCAGGACATCTCACCTCATCCGCGTGTCGTCTCCTCCGCTGACTCTCCGGCGACACTACAGCAGCACGTCGTCTATGATTGTCGTCTATGATTGACCACCGGTGACCATAGCACAAGCAAGGTGTCCTGATTCTTGTCTGCATGACTCAGCTATGAAGGATACTGAGAGGCTGGACTATCTCGGAGATTAAGCAACGTGGCACACCGAGGGAGATCTCTGTTCTCCCATAAACTTTCTTGCTCCGTGGAAGGCACTCGTTTTCACTTTCGTCCTTCCTTTCGTGCTGCGCATTACGCCGCGTCGTATATAACCTGCCCATAAGAGCTTCGCACGAATTCGATCGCAAAATTCTATGATGTAGTGAACACTCGCAGAGCAACAAGATGGAAACGAGTGGAATTGCAGAACAGCAGTGATTACTAACGAGAGAATACACGAAGCTCAAAAGAGCCCGGGAATAACACCAGTTGATAGAAACAGTCTAAGTTAGTGCCGAGATGATATGAAAGACCATGCAGGACGTCGTGGTTTCAGCCTGTGAAGCCACATGGATGGAGGGACGGTGAGGACGCCTCACACCCAAGACGTGGTTGATGAGGAGATGTGAGATGGGGTGCTATCGATACATAAATTTGATATGGGGATCCTGATGAAGTCGTCTGTGGTCCGTATCCGAGTCATGAAGTGAGGTATCGTGCGTCGTGGCGAAGACGGATCATGAGCGAGACTAGAGAGAGACAAACAACGTTTCATTAGTACATGCTTCAAGCACGAGATAATAGGTGTTACATGGGAAAGGAAGTCTAAGTGAGGGAGGGATAGTGGTACAAGGAATGGCGAAGTGTAATAAGTTAATATAAATGATGATCATGTGCCCCTCATGTCCGAGAACAGAGACGTGTTGTGGAAGGAACGTGAAGAGAGGGGATGGCAAGGGAAGGAGAGAAGCAAATGTAATTGGCTAACAGCCCACCTGTTCGATGCCCATGGCTCCGGAGATAGCATCCAGCAGGATGTCGTTCGAGTCACCAGCAGCTTCCCACATTGCAAATCCGAGAAGACCAGCCTCGTTAATGAACTGGCCCTTTGCGGCTATGAGACCACGCGTGAGCATCTCGTTCTAATCAGTCAACATGAGGACGTACCGAAGGATTGGGCATTGTCGAAGGAAACCATGACTTGTGTGCTAGGATTATAGACGTAGGGCTAAATGAAAATGCACCGTCAAGCATGAGTCAGCTGAACGAATCCGAAGAAGCTCACCGTTTGGCTGCACTCATCAAACCTGTAACCCATCCCTGCTGCAGGGTTTCCGGCGACATCGAGGAATCCCCCCTCGGTGAGACCCCAGAAGTTGAAGACACCGCTGAAACCAGCAGGTGTTGGCTTGCCACAGCTTGAGACGCCGGCTGGAGAGAACGCATCCCAGCTATCGCCCTTGGGTTGAGTGGCAGCAAAAGACGGGTTAGCTTGAAGAGTCAGAGTCCCATCTGCGGCCTTGACGGATGAAGCACCAAGCGCGGCACTGCTGTCGACTTGGAAGGAGTGGCCATAGGCAGCGACACCGAGAACAAGCTGATTAGCCGGGAATCCGGCGTCGGTCCATGCTTTGACGGCTGAAACGGCGGAGCCTTGGCCATTGGGATCACATGAATCGTTCAAAGGGGCGTTGGGCCCAACAGTCTTGGACCATGACTGGATGTAACGATGAGCGACGATCATCATGTAATAAATAGCCCACTCACGCCCCACACATCATAGTTCATGATCGCAACATGGTCAAGAACAGCAGCGAACTCTGAGACATCGCTCATGGGATTGCCATCGGGACCGGCGAATGGGAGGACAGAGGTTGCGGCCGAGATGGTGCGGTTGGCCAACTCGGGAGTTTTTCTCAGTTGTTGCAAGAACGTCAGGAAATTGGCAGAATCATTCGGTGAGATGATGTTGCAATCGTCGCCAGCCTTTCCGGGGTACTCCCAGCTGGATCATCCCATTAGCTGAGACGGCGGGGCACTCAATGATAAAAGACGTACTCGAAATCAAGACCGTCGAGCTGGTACTCGTTCACCAACTTGACCATGGTTTGGACGAAGGTGGTGCGGTTTGCATCGGAGCCAACATTCAGTGAAAAGAATGCGGATCCGGTCCAGCCTCCAATGGTAAGAAGGGCTTTGACGTTCTAAGCAGGTGTGATTACAGTGAATACGTGGACGTCGACGTAGTAACAGGATGCTATGGCGTACGTTCTGATGGGCCAAAGACACAAACCGACGGAGGAGGGCGTCGTTCTCCGCATCGAGGTTTCCGACAGCTCCAGGATCCTCAGTGGTCGTGCTGCGGGTAGGTTAGTTGCGGTAGAGTGATTATGATCACAATGGTCGACATACGCGAAGGCATAGGTTGCGGAGGTGTACTTCTCCCAGCTCAGTTTCTCCGGTGGGAAGTACTGGGCGTGCCAGCCTGCGTACCAGGTGGTGGCGACAAAGTCATCGGTCCTGTTGAATGTGGGGCCACTCCCGTTGTTGTTGCTGACACCACCAGTGGGATTTGATGTAGGGGTCGATGCACTTGCGGCAGCAGCTGAAGACGGTGGGGGTCTGAGACTGCACATGGGCGCAGCCCAGGCGGAGAGAGGAAGGAGAAGGAGAATGGGGATGTGGCCGATGTACAACATGCTGGCCAATATTGTAAAGAGAGGAGGTGGAAGTGAGAGAGAGAGAGTGTGTGTGTGTGGAGACTCGAGGGAGCTTTATGGGAGATGCGGCTGACAATGGTTCTTTGTGGATGGAAACCATTGTTGAAGCAAAGCAACTCTGTTTGCTGAACGTTGTGGCCGCACGAAAGCCACACACAATTGTCTTGAAGAACAATGCAGGTCTGAGACAAGGAGTGGCATGGCAATATTAATGGCATAACATACTTACGACAGAGGTCCGATCCCGGATGGCCCGAAAAATGGGCAAAAACCGCCCGAAAATCGACCTTGGATCCCCGAAAAATAGCATCTCAGCCGCCTTTGCCGAGTGCATGTGACTGAAAACACATGGTACATTGCCGAAAATGGAGCAATATTTATTATAAGAGGGATATAGCCCGGTCATCATCCGGGAATAAACAGGTCGCTCTCTTGGCATACGGCGCTGGCAAAATGTAAACCTCCTGGTTGTTCGTTTCCCCGATATCATACTGATCGGCTGAGCTCTCTCTCGCTGGCCCTCAGAAAACTCTGCTCAAGCATCCTTGCAAGCACCGCATAAGCCGTCCGTCCCTGCGAGTTCCCTGCGCTGTTCCTGCTCAGTTTGTTCCTGGCCTCTTATCTGCAATGGTCACAGTGGTGTTCCACATGGTCCACCCATGCTAATCAATTGGCTTGCTGCACAGAATACGTTATAGCCGTTTTCTCGGCAAGCTCGTTGCAACTGGTCTGTGGTGCTCGCATTCCTTGTCGTGCCACCAACTTATCCAGCATCCACAAGCATAATTAAACTCTCCAAACGATTTCCACCTCGCGTGACCCAGCTGTGCAGTTGTGCGACTGCGTTGCGCATTGGCGCTGGTGCATTCTGCGTACCCATGTGCTCGCTCTGTACTCTCCTGATGGTCCATTCACCGCGACTGTTGCGCCATCCCGAGTGACCCCATGTCCAGTCTCCGTTTCTTCCAGCGCGGGACGTGAGCAATCGCGTACCGCAATCCAGCAATCAACTAGGCCAAGCAACGCGACATCGTGAAGAATAATATGCGCATGCACACCAACCTTGGCGATTTGCCCAGCTCACCAAGATTCGCTCCGCAATCACCTCTTCATCCGGAGCGTGCCTTGGTGCTCACATTGTTGCAAGAGATACCAACACCATATAACTGAACACTGTGGCTGCTATAAAAGCGGGCCCTTGATTGGTACAGCCCCTTCGTGGGCTTCTTCTTTCGCCTCCACTCGCCCTTCTCTCCTCCTGCCGCAATGGCCACCATTCAGGACCCAGAGCGCAAGAGCGTGTACAGCGACGAGAAAGCCTCTCACGACGACGGCAAAGGTCACAACGAGAAGGTCGATCCAGTCGTCGAAGACTTCGGCGAGGTATTCGACGACCGTCTCATCGACTTGGATGAGGATGGTAAAGAACGACCGATCGGTATGTATTCATTTCCAATTCCTCCCGAACGCATTACTGAACTTCCTACACAGTCACCGACCACGATATCGCCACCCGTCTGATCTCTCTTGAGGATGATCCTACTCTCCCCGCCTTCACTTTCCGCATGTGGTTCCTTGGTCTCGGTCTCTCGTGCTTCGGTGCTGTCTTGGGCCAGATTTTCGTAAGGCGTTTCCCACCTTGTTTTCAAAACTTGTCACCGAGCCGCTCCACAGTACTTCCGTCCCCAAACCATCTTCGTCAGTCAACTGTTCATCCAGATTATCGCATACATCTTGGGTGTCGTTCTGGAGGAGGTCATCCCCGGTCCCGGCAATGCTCGCGACTCCTTAAAGATGACCGACAACGCTTTCTGGCGCTTCATGAACCCTGGTCCATTCAGTACGATTCATCATTTACTTTGTTTGGACTTCTGCCTGACTGTCTGGCTTTTTCAGACATCAAGGAGCATGTGGCTATCACCATCTTCGCTTCCACTGCCGCCGACTCGGCTCTCGCCATCAGTATTTTCGCCGCAGATGAGCTTTACTACGACCTTCGCCCTAATGCTGCTATTGGCATCTTCACTCTCATTGGCTCGCAGCTGATGGGTTATGGTCTTGGCGGTACGCGCCGTTTATCGCATCGTACTGCTCGAGCTTAACTCACGGTTCACTGCTTCAGGTCTGATGCGTTCTTTCCTCGTCTACCCCACCTACATCGTCTTCCCCAACTTGCTCCCCATGGTCCAGCTCTTCGATGCCCTTCACCGTGGTAAGAAGATTTTCCTCCAGAAGAAGCGTGTCAGGTTCTTCTGGGCTTGCTTCGTCGGTATCTTCGTTTGGGAGTGGTTCCCCGAGTACATTGCTCCGTATGTCCTTACAGAGTCGTACAATGGCCTCGAGACTAACTACCCGCACATTACAGCACCCTCACCGGTATCAGCATCTTCTGCTTGGCCAATCAAGACAGCCCCTGGTTCACTCGTATCTTCGGTGGTGCTGCGGGTAATGAAGGTCTTGGTGCCTTCTCCTTGTGCCTCGATTGGAACTACGTCGGCTCTGGTGGAGGCTCCATTGGTGCCCTTTTCACTCCCCTTTCCACGCAGCTCTCACTCTATAGCGGCACGGCCATTTGCATGCTTGCTTTCTGTCTTCTCTACCACTTCAACACATGGAACGGACAGAACTTCCCATTCCTGTCACAAGCCTTGTTCACGGAGGAAGGCAAACGATTCCAGCAAAAGCTCATTCTTGACGAGAACTTCATGCTTGACAAGCAGAAGCTCGCGGAGATTGGCCTTCCCTGGCTCGCGTCCTCTCAGGTCATCTCGAAGATCGGCGCCAACATGGCTATCGGAGCGACGTTCACCCATGTGCTGCTTTGGTACGGGCCGTCCATCATCAAAGCTATCAAGGATTACTACGTATGTTCACTGCAACCCTTCTCATCTATGCATTGCTGACCTGGGTGTATGTTTAGCGTGGCGCATCTGAGGATCCTCATCTTGCCAAGATGAAGGCCTACAATGAGGTTCCAATGTGGTGGTACGCCGCTGTCTTCCTGGGTTCGTTCGGTATGGCCATGGGCACTTCATACGCTGGCAAATCGGGTCTCCCATGGTGGGCTTTGATCGTCGGTATTTTGCTTTCCGCGATCTTCCTCCCCTTCGTCATCACGGTCTACGCCATCACTGGTTTCTCGCCCAACGTCAACAACCTGATCCAGATGCTTGGAGCGGTCCTAGTTCCTGGCTCCCCCCAAGCCAACATGTACTTCGTTCTTTACGGTTACAACACATTGGACCAAGCCCGTGGTATCATTCGTGATCTCAAGATGGGTCAATACACCAAGCTTCCTCCTCGCGTCACTTTCACCGTGCAGTGCTTGGGTGCCGTTATTGGTGGACTGTTGAACTACGTCATCATGAAGACCATTCTTACTTCCCGTCGCGAGATCTTGCTTGACGTCCAAGGTTCCAACGTCGTACGTAGATTCTACTACACCCACACCTCTCATCCAACCGTACTAATCATTGTGCTTGTTCTAGTGGTCCGGTCAACAAGTCCAATCCTTCAACACCAATGCTATCACATGGGGTGCCCTCGGTCAGATCCTCTACGCCCCCGGTGGCCGTTACGCCCTCGTTCCTTTCGGCATCCTCATCGGTCTCGCCGTACCCATCCCCTTCTGGATCGCACACAGATTCTTCCCCAAGATCCACGCCGAGAAGGTCGTCACCCCCGTTCTGTGCTGGACGCTCGGATACCTCTCCGTCGGTATCAACTCCTCCGTCTTCACCACCTTCCTCCTCGCCGTATTCTCCCAGTACTACCTCCGTCGTTACCGCCCCCGCTGGTTCCGCAAGTACAACTTCTTGATGTCCGCGGGTCTCGATGGTGGAACTCAAGTCATGGTGTTCGTCTACACCTTCGCTGTTGGTGGTGGTTCCGGCAAGGTTATCGACTTCCCCTTCTGGGCCCTTGTACGTCCCTTTTCATGTTTATTCCCTCTAACAAACTTTACTGATCACTTTCTTCTCTCTTTCAGAACCCGGACCCTAGCAAGAAGAACCCTGATTACTGCGCGAGGCTGACTTAAAGGCTGACTGAGTACTGAGCTGTATAATAGTACTAGTACCTGGGTTGTCGTGTTGTTTTAGATCGTACTTATATCAACGGTTGTTTCAAAATCTGAACAAGATCTCAGGTGTATTCGGGTGGTGCAACGGGCGCAGTATGCTATTTTCTTTTCATGGGAGGTGCGGAAGTTTTCAAACTCCCATTGGCCCTCCATAGAGCTTCGGTGAGCAGAAATGACAGTCCTTGGATAAAGGTTGACTCGCAGTCACAAAAACAATCATACCTGCAGCTTCCGGAATCCGGATTCAGAGCCTCTTCCCGACACCTCACTTTAGCTATGCTAAATCGAAGATAGGGGGTTGTATAGCCTATCGAGTACATATCTCGACTGCGGACAGCAATATTCAGCCGTCGTCCCCCCGGCATTGAGTATTCGGGTGAGCATGTGTATGTTCAACACGATGAGAGTTGTCAGACAAGTGAAACCGATGAGACTCTTGATAATCAATATATTTTCAGACTTCTTCTTAACTAATGGCTACAAAGTGCTTGCAGAGTGCAGCAAAGGTATCTTTCAACTAGAAACCAAGTCAAGCTCGAACCTATCAGATCGTAGCAGTAAGCATGCTAAGGAAAGCAGCGGAGTCGGTAGGGATAACGGGGTCCACCGCAAGGGCGGGGGTCGTGATGGATGGTGGTGAGGAAGTGACGACGACAGAAGATGAGGTGATAACGGCGGGGGGAGAAGAAGCAGGAAGACGTGATGCGGGTGCAGTGGGGACTGCGGTGACGGAAGGAGCACCGAACACGGGGCTGCTCGTCACAGTGGGACTCGCAAGAGGTGACGAGAACCCGACGCCGGCAGAAGTGGGTACAGATGGAGCTACAGCCGTGCTGGAGGGAGGGATACCAATGAATGTTGGGGTAGTAGTGGCCGCCGTTGCTGGGAGAGGGCTGCTGAACGCGGGGAGACCTGAAGATACACTGGCGACTGGGACGGAATTAACAGCGCCTGGAACAGAGGGAACACCAGTGGGTGTGGCTGGGGCGAAAACAGTGATGGTAGACACCACAGTCACGGTGACGACACCTGCAGATCCAGCGGCAACGGGAGAGGATGCAGCGGCGGCAGCGATGCTCGTCGCCACTGAAGGTTGAGAAGATGTGACAGCAGGGGTTGAGGGAGCGATGACGGTCGCAAAACTTGTCATAGCACCGGTGAGGTCGAGAATAGGGAGACTGGAGCGAGTGGCGGCGGCGCTTTGGGAAGGAAATTGGCGTCGGACGAGACCAGCGGCACGTGCTACATTCCGTTCACGCCTGTCGAGGTTAATCACCGCATTGTTGACCTGTGAAGTGGTGGAAGGAACAGCGTAGGCGTATGCGTAGCCGTCAGGTGCACCTGACGCGGACGGGGAAGCAGCAGAACTGGCATTGGCAGCATTCGCACCAGCTGTGGCCGTTGCTTGCGCGACTGCTGATGATGGAGCTTCTTCATCCTCGCAATCTCCATCATCTCCAGTGTCCGTAGGGACAGAAGCTGCTGCTGCGGTGGCTGTCGTGGGTGGAACAGAGGAAGAGGTGGGCTCGCTGTCGTCGCCATCGTCTGAACAGTCTTCATCACCGCTATCATCACCGCTATCCGCAGAAGAGGTGGCTGAAGCGGCGGGAGCTGATGCAGTTGAAGCCGGAGCCTCTGCTGTTGGAGCTGAGGCAGCAGCTGGCGGCGTAACACTGGCAGGGGCGACAGAATTTCCGGTGCTGTCGTTTCCAGACGAACTGACGTCCACGCCAGCAGCTTGAATACGAGCATCCGCGTCTGCTTGTGTATCACAAGTGATACTGGTGCCTGGCTTATTGACGAGGGGCAACGCCGTGCAGACCGTTCCGCCTGAACACTTGGTGAGAGCCCACTTGCCTCCCACGCACTGGGCAAAGGCTTGTTCGACACACGCTTGAGTACCCTCTGCAGGATGTATGAATGATCAGCGAAATGTCAGTCGAAGAACGAGCGGCTACGAACCTGCACATGGGTCGGAAGCCTTCAATGTAGCGAACTGCGCATTCTGCTTCTGTGCATCCAATCCATTCTGCTTCTTGAAGTCAGAGGAGTCTGATGCGGCCGGCGCACCACGAATAGGTGCGAAGAGGAGTGCGGAGGCGGCGAGGAGGAGGGTAAGTCTAATGATAGAACGGGCCATAATTCGTGATGGGTGAGGGGACCTTAAGGATTCGACGTTTCAAGGATAGTGTGTATGTATGTATCGTGTGGTCGTGGAGGAGGACTCTAGTGGACTGCAAACAGATAGACGAGGGAAAAGACAGAGAGCACCGGGCTCTGGTATTTCGCAGGGGAAAGCGATGCAAAGAGGACTCAGCTGGGTGCATTCATATATATACGGTGGCCCCCACAGCCACCACATGCGTTGTCATTGGTCACAATAGACGAATGCCGTCGCGACGTGGAGCGGTGAACGACTCAAGTCCATTGTCTATTGTTCTTGCCGAACAAGCGCCTTCGGAGGAGGTCCTTCTTGCTGTTATCCTCTATTTGTGCGTCGTAAAGCTTTAGAAGGTTGCCATGCATATGGATCACACTATCTTTAGACTTTCCTATGTATTCCAGGTCGGAAAATCTCAAGAGAGCGCGAGGAATGCCGAAGCCTGACCCTGGGCATCCCTTTGTGTGGCGGTATGGACTTGAAGGTGCGTTTTCCGGGATTCTTAGAAAGGATGAATAGTCCTGAGAAAAGTCAAAGGCCTTTTTATCTTGGAGCATAGAGACGGGCAGCTGAGAGAACATGAAGGATGCGGAAGAGAAACAGGAGGACGGAGGAATGATTTGGGCGTCTGTTGTTACAGTAACGCCACCGAATCGGAACTCCAGCGGCTTCGACTTCATCGGTGCTGCCCTTTCAGACGAGGCGCGTTGACCGAACCTTTTGCATCTCAACATACCACCCGTGGCATCGTGTTATTGTCTTCGTCCGTTCCAGTGCATCTCTTGAGGCTTGCCCATCCACCTTGGCCCATGACTCATCCAACAGACAAACGGACTACACTTTGGTGGAACAGGGGGTGATTGGGTGATGGTGAGAGTGTGTGTGTGCGATCCTCGAGAGTGCAGGGACTGTGCAGAGGACTTCACAGGTATGCCGACCGTGATGAACGATACCTCAAAGTCGGACCTCATTCCAATATCTTCCCTTCCAGCAAGCTGCATGATCGGCTTAACCCTTAGTCCTACCGAATCACCTCCTTGAGATGAGATATACGAGCCTGTCATCGAATGCGTTGCTCTTCATGCCAATTCCTCCGCAGCGAGCTGTCGTGTCGCCTGCCACCCATTCGCCCACCGGTGTCCGTCACTCCTTCTCCGCACCCTCGTTCTCGGACGAGTGATGCTCGATGCTTCAATGCGCGCATCCCAACAAGTCGGCTGAAAGAACTGCGCGCTACTTCAGAAGCTTCAGATCATGGTGCGTTGTCTAAAAGGGTTAGTCATCATCTCTTCCCCGGGGTGATATGACATGAAGCGTGTCGACCGGTGCGCTCATCATATTCCTTCGGTCGGTCGTTATTCCCATTCGCCAACAAGTCGACATTGACTTGGGTGGCAACGTACCCACAAGTTTGAACCATAGCGGGGCTCAGTTTACATGGCCGTGACCGTCGCATCCTCTCGCGTCTCGACGTTCTTATCATCATTGTCGTTTTCATACATACCTCCTCCACATGGTAATGTATCTTTCGTGTTCTCCATTATCAGATCGATATGGTGTCCATCCATGCCCGCATATTTCAGCATATTTCGTGCGGACGAGATTATAACCGGTTGCTGTAACCGGCGATCATAAATGTGGTCGTAAAATCCCGGATCTCTTCCTGCAGCCATCCCGGCATTTCTAAGTCATATATAAACATGCCTCCTTTTGCTTTCGCCTCTTCATACAACCACCATCTCCCCATCGTTTATCTGTGTGTATCTGTCTTTTCTTGAATTTCATAGATGAGATGGGTACTTACTCGCTTTGCAGGATTGATCAAGACAGATCAGACTCCATAGGTTGAGAGTCGTGAGCACTTTCCCCCTTGCAGCATTGACAATCCACGTTTAACTGACATAAGTACAGCTTCTACGTGCATTCGCACAGCACCCTCGTCGCGCTATCTACATCAATGAATCACGCTCCCGGCATTCATGCCCTCCCTTCGGAGATCCTCGCCAAGATATTCAATGAGACAATCCGACAGAGGCGCATCGACGAGGTCGCTGCGTGCCTCACCACGATCGCTTCAGTCTGCAAATATTGGCGAGAGGTGGCAGAGAACACGCCGAGCCTGTGGGCTGCGGTCAACATCTCCCCGCGTTCATCGCCAGATCGTGTGCTAGCGCACCTCGCACGATCGAAACTAGCCCCACTGACTGTGTCCGTCAGTTGCGAGAAGAACACGAGGGCGGAAGATGCCAAACTCATCGTTCCGGAGCTTCACCGCGTCGAAGATATGAAGTGCTACCTTGACGTCTATGGTTTCCCGGAGTCTCTCCAGGAGGTCGCCGCTGGCGTGCACGACGCACCTGAATTGCAGAGCCTAATGATCGTCGCCACCGAGTACACCGATTTTGGAGACGTGCAGGTTCCCTTCATATCCCCGACAAGCCCCCTCCCAAAACTCACGTTCCTACATACACTCTACGTCCCCTACGAAGACATGTCGCTCTGGTTCCGCCCCTCTATCACTACCCTCTGGCTTGACGAGGCTCCCCACGAGTCCGTATCCATGTCAGACTTCCTAGACGCCCTCAGCGACATGCCTCTCCTCGAAGAGCTCCACTGGTGCGACTTCTTCCACGAATACGAGGAGCGGTATACAGGCGATGCCTCAGCAACGCTTCCCCGCCTTCGGGACTTGCAGGTCGCAGACGATATGGTGGCCATCGCAGATATCCTTGACCGACTTGTGTTCCCCGTCCGAGCACTTTTGGCAGGGGAGTATGTTACGGAAGAGAGCAGGTTGAGTCGGTTGGCCGGAGGGAAGACGTCTGTGACGGGAATGTCGCAGGCCGACGCGTACGGGACGTTCCTTTCGTCCGTTCTAAGCAAATTCGCAGGGAACGGCATTGTCGGAAACGAGGCTTCCCCGGCTATCCACAAACTCGCCTTGAGCTTCGACGCAGAAGGAGGGCTCGTCATCGAGCTTTTCAACGACCACCAAGAGAGGATCTTTATCAGCTACAGCGAAGTGTTCGCCGATACAGGATCCATCATTCACCATCTCGCATCACTGTCGTCTGAGGACAGTACCCGCGCCCTCCTCTCCGGAATCCGCAAACTTGACATCCAACGCACTAGTTCAGCAACTGACTCGAAGACGGCTAACGACACCTTGCCTTCCATCGACGACCTCGTCACTATTGCCAAGCTCCTCCCAAACCTGGAATCATTATCGCTGGCCCGAGCCCGTCGTGTATCTGAAGCCTTCCTTTCCCTCCACCGGACGCATCCCCCGCCTTTCCCGCGGCTTCGCACCTTGTCTCTCGCAGGAATTGACTTGAAGGAGTCATACTTTGGGACTGAAAACCCTGGTGACGAGGAAGGGTTTGGGAAGGACTTCGGTCAGGCGTTGTTGCATGCGGTGGATGTGCGCCGGAGGAGTGATTGCAGACTCCATCTTCTGACCATTCAAGACACGGGCGAGGATGACTTCAGGAAGCAATTGCAGGAATATGTTGACGAGGTGCAGACAATCACGATCGAAAACTAGCATAGTCGTTACTGAAATGATATTTTGTACGCAAGTAAAATGATGTCGTAGTAGTATATGTACACAGGCCTGGAATAACTGTTGAATATCCCACATGGCCAGACTATGTTGAATGTCCGCCTACTATACATCTATGTTGAATTAGCTAGCAGTACAAATGGGGAAAAAAAGATCGACCAGAGTGCGTTGAGCTACTCCATTCCGCGAACATCTACGGCCTGCGGATTTTGCGCGTGTTTCCAGCCCCATAACTGATGACAGGGGGAGCTGATGGAAAGAGTCGCTTAGTCATCCTCCTCGATACCAGCGGGCTTCTTCAAGTTGGCAACGTCGACGCCGGGCAAGGGCCACTTCCTGGCGAAAGCGCGAACCTCACGACGGAGTTCCTGAACGAGCTTGTATCCCTCCTTGCCCTCCTGCTCGGTGGTCGCGACGCGGACGAAGTCCTTGAGGAGCTTGCTGCCGGCTTCCTTCTGGAGGACAAGGGCGATTTGGACGGAGCGGTGGAGGAAGTCGGCGACAACCTTGACGTCGGCTTCAAGCATGTCACGGGAGGTGATGGCGGCGGTACCGATACGAATACCACCAGGGACCTGGGCAGAGGCGTCACCAGAGACGGCATTCTCTGCGAAGAAGCAGAGGGTGATTAGATAGGATATGGCTCAAAAGGGATCGCTAGACGTACTGTTGATGGTGATACCAACGATATCGCACAACTTCTCGAGCTTGCTTCCAGTCAAACCGAGAGGACGAAGATCCCAGAGGACGAGATGGTTCTCAGTTCCGGAGGTCTGGAGCTTGTAATTGTGGGAGACAAGTTCCTGAGCAATCGTCTGGGCGTTCTTGACGACCTGCTTGGCATATGCCTTCCATGTGGGCTGAGTAGCCTGCAAGAGGGTGGTGGCAATACCAGCGATGGTCTGTAGCACGAAAGATAAGATCAGCATCGCGGAGAAAAATCGTTGACTTGGGGTATATTGAATGGCTTACGTTGTTGTGGGGACCGCCCTGGCAAGCAGGGAAAACAGCCTCGTTCACTCGCTTCTCGAGGTCCTTGGCATGCTCGAGATCCTTCCTGAAGAAGATGAGACCAGCACGGGGACCACGCAAAGTCTTGTGCCTGAAAGAGATAGTGATCAGTTGTGTTTTTCGGAAAAGGGTCGCTATGATCAAAAGACTCACGTAGTGGTGGTGACAACGTCGCAGTAGTCGAAGGGGCTGGAGTTCTCTCCACCAGCGACGAGACCGCTGATATGAGCCATGTCGGACATCAAGAAAGCACCATGCTCGTCAGCAATGGTCCGGAGAGTCTTGTAATCCCAGTCCCGAGGGTACGCTGAAGCACCGCAGATGATGAGACGGGGCTTGTAGATCTTTGCCTGCGAGGCAACACCCTTGTAGTCAATGTGCTGGGTGGCGGGATCCAGTCCGTAGGGGAGGGACTGGAAGTAGATAGAAGAGGCGGTCATCTTCTTCTTCGCAGTCTGGATGGTCCATTGTCAGCATAAGCAGCGAAGTGGTATCTTCAGGACACAAACAAGTAATCAACACTCACGTAGTAACCGTGGGTCAAATGTCCACCATCAGGAAGACCGAGACCCATCAGACGATCCTGAGGAGAAAGGAGCGCGGTCAAAGCGGCGAAGCTTAAAACGTAAACGTCAGTGCTCCAAAAACGTTGTGATCTCGCTATAAAAATTCTCACTTCGCGGTCTGCACGATGAATCAATATGAGCGTGCGATAAAAGAAAAAAAGAGGTTCACTCACACTTCCAGAGTATGGCTGGACGTTAACTCCCCACTTGGCGGGGTCGAGGTGGAATGCCTGGAGGGCACGCTTTTGGCAGAGAACCTCGAGCTCATCGACCCACTCGTTGCCACCGTAGTAACGGGCACCGGGGAGACCCTCGGAGTACTTGTTGGTGAGGATGGAGCCGTTGGCCTCCATGGTGGACAAACTGGTCAAGTTCTATATGTGCTGGCATAAGAAAATGTGACTCATAGTGCAGTACAGCGACGCGTACCTCAGAAGCAATGAGCTCCAGACCAGAGAACTGCCTCCATGTCTCCTTGTCGATGATGTTCTGCACCTCGGGATCCGCCTGAGCGAGAGGGGTGTAGAGCACCTTGTTCTGTCGTGGATGGCTCAGATAGATTTCCAATGCAAATGGTAAAATAAAAAACGAACATAATCGGGAGTTGTAGCTGAAGCCATTGCTCTGCGGAGGGACGGGGTGGATGCACGGATGGGACGAGAGAGCAACCTGAACATAATCAGAGGCAAGGAGTTTTGAACCCTCTGCTGGGCGTCTCTATAAATTTCATCAGTAGGCGCCCACCATTCTTCCTCTTGGCATCCCGTTTCGTTTGTCTCCGAATCCGGAACCCCTCGCGTATGTTGTCCAGCACCACAACAGTCAAATTGAAAGAGTCAATCTCAACAATTCTGCTGCTTCAAACATACCACAAAACACATCATGGACGCGGCGGCGTTTAGGCGGCATCTCGGTGACTTTCGCCACATCGATATCCAGAGGAGGGCCAGCGGATGGCGCAATGATCGATAAAGTTCTCATATTGCGAGAGTGGATGCCTTTGTCGGGAAATATCACTACGTAACCTACCAGTACGTATTCCAACCAATATATAGTACTCTTTCTGAAATTCTCCGACAGTGCATGTTCAGATGGAAGGCTATTGTGCCGTTTCTTCCAAGTCCGAGCAGACGAAGGGGGGCTTCGGTATAGAGTTCGACGTAGAGTTACTATTATAGGCACATTCAATGGCCTCGTGTTTCCGTTTGAAGAGACGGTGTCTCGAGGAAACACCTTGAGATGCCGTTAACGAAAGTGAGCACGCCCATTGCACGTGTGGTTTCAGAAGCTCCCCAGAATGCTCACTATTGATCTGACAGTATTGGATCCGGTCTGAGGATATAAACTCGCAAGTTTGTGGGCACATTGTACTTGACCCGTCACGATGTACACCGACGGCTATGCGAGCAAGGGTAAGAGACCGTCGAAAGCTAGAAAGCTTGCCTCCATGCCAAAGGAGGACTCAGGCCCGTCATCTCCCCCTTCCACAACACCGACAATTCCTTCCCACATCGCACAGTCGAATCTCATGCAAACCGCGGTGAAAATGTCACTTACAAGCGGCACATTCATCGATACGAAACTATACGCCTTCTCAAGGCGAACATCGACAGGTCGTGTCGATACACCAGTCCCAATATTTGCCAATAGCTCTATTTTACGTGCTGCGAGTCCTTACTTTGAAGCGCGTATGTCTAACCTCCTTGCCTTTGCCTCGTTTTCATGCTGTTCTCTTATCTCTATCTTGCAGTCCTTACACGAGGATTCGAAGAAAACAGGCTTGTCAACATCGACGATGGCTTTCCTGCCGATCGACCGTCTGTCAACGATAGCTACGACTATGACTCTGATAGTGATCTGGAGGACGATGATGATCTCGACGCCACAACCGAGGTCGCGTCGCTCGGATTGAACTCGGACGTCGGTGACGCCAGCCAGTCGCCTCCTGATACAGTAGGTCTCTCATGTAGGTTTATATGCTATACGTCTCACAATTTCGTAGGTGGATGGTTCGTCGAGCTCCGAAAAGAAAGGCAAATCTGTGACCCGCGATCCTTTCGAGTTTAAGGCTGGGCGGCTTGGACGTGTCATACACATGCCAGATACTGCCCAGACAACGTATGACAATGTCACCATATTTCATCACGTTCTTTCTCGGTCTGACATCCTGAATATAGATTGAAAGCGTTTATATTCTTTCTTTATACCGGTCAAGTAGCTTTCAAGCCTCTCAAATCCTCACCCAAGACGGAGTCTGCGTCAGCGGCATCTGAGGTATCCCCGCAGGCATTCTCATGTTCGCCAAAGTCTCTATATAGATTGGCCGACCGTGTACGTTCACCTTACTCTTCAGCACAATCAGAGACTGATCACGGTCTCAGTACTCCCATCAAGGTCTGAAGGAACGTTGTATGGCAGAGATACAACGACAGTTAAATGTTCAAAATATCATGCGTGAGATGTTCTCCAATTTCACGTCAAGGTATGTTCCGTTCGCGACCTTGGCATGTATAAATTCCAACTTTTCAATGTTCCTCTAGATATCCAACAGATCCGGGACGCAGAGCTAAATTACCTACGCAGTAATTGCAGTAACGAGATGGTGATTGGGTCACTACCTTCATGGACGGAGGAAATAGCAAAGGGTTCTCTACCGCATAGCGGAGAAGTCTTGCAACTACTCTTGTCGAGACTCATGGGTGGCACGGAAGTGGCACCAGCACCGACATCTGATAAAGAGTATTATAAGTATTGACCCCGGGATCAGGTTCCTATACTGCTTCTTCCCACTTTGTATTCTCAGGTCACGGCAACTCAAAAATTGAACCCTGCGATTGCGTGACCAGAAGTCGCTTACAATAGATCGCGAAATAGCATTCGACTTCAAGTGTCCCAACCCCACCAACGGCGGTATTGAGGGTCTCACGGGGATCGTTACCTGATAGGGTTTGCCCACCCAACGTTGATTATTGACTTTTATGATAGTGGTTCTCAACCGCTAACCGTCACAGTGCTCACCTCGTGTGATGTTTTCGTGCGGGGCAATGTCTGATATGCCGTGTGGCTACAGACGGCAAGTGGGGAGCCGGGGAGATTTGGAGACGTAGGTGCGCACCTCAGAGCTAACGTCATCCAATTCACAATCATGACAGCTTACCGCCTTCCAACAAGTGACCTGGATGAGCCGCGCTGCTATGAAGATGGCTTGCGTTGGCCACACGGTGGCGCTTTATAATGTACGTATACCTATAAGAGTTACGATGGTTCTATCACTTAGTTCGCATTCTTCAAAGTCATCGCATATCAGCTCCTTCCAAGCGAGCCTTTCTCCCCTTTGCAGAAGACCTCATATCTCTGCATTCATACATCACAATCCCTCGTCCGTTACGATGGGCTTCATTGATAATAGAGACCCGCGCGTGCAGTACTATGGATCATGGGGCCACTTCACAGATAGTGGCAGCGATTTGGAAGAGGAAATTTACAATGGCACTCTCAGTTCAACCTCGGAAGGTGATTCCTCCTTCAAGATGTCGTTCGATATCAACGACTTGGATGAGACCCCTTTATGTGAGTCATTTTTCCATGGCCATGAAAGGTTTGCAACTGACTTCCGAACTTTATATCCTCGCAGCTCCGGATGATGGCATTGCGATTTCCGTGTGCGGGAACGTCGTAAATGCTGAGCCAGACCGGAATCTCACCGTATTATTTTCTGTTGACCACCTTAAACCAGAGAGGGTCGACCTGAGGGACGCCGTCCTTGGAGACTGCTTCTTCCAGTCCTCCGTGTTGGACGCCCCCGGAAGTCATTCTCTGACTGTCCATGTACTTGACCCCTCATCAAACCACGGTATTCTTGGGTTCGATTACGCCAGCGTCGACCCAGTACCCCTACCCAAATCGTCCTCGCACAGATCTAAATCCGCCGGTGCCATCGTTGGTATCATCATTGGTGCTGTGGCTTTTCTAGTGGTATGCGCAGGAGCGTTGTTGGCTTGGAGGAGGAAGCTGAGGAGAAAGGCATATGTCGTTTCCCGTGCCAAAGATCTGGAGCATAGGATGGCGGTTCTGTCGGGGAAGAAAGCGCCTGTGCCACCAGGTCAGCAAAGTCCTTTCACACTACTCTGTCATACTTCTCGTGCGTTGCGTGCTGACCTAGATGCTATGTAGGTCCAACGCTTCCAGCTCCTGCTCTGATCGACAATAAGGTAGACTCACTCATCACCGATTAATTCGTACGGACCGACACACCCGTGTCGAACTTTCTACCAGTTTGGCTTCCACATACACGGACTTTGGTTGACCAACACGGATATTCGTCATTCGTATCCCCTTATGAGTATCCAGTAGGAATACAAGGCTCAGGTGATAATAATCAACGTCAAATCAAGCACCTTCGAGTTTTCATACCTTCTCATCTCATAGTCTCAGGCTATAACGGAGTGAGGTCCAGCGTCGTTAACGACATCGGATCGGAAGTATGTCCTCACTCTTTTACAAGCGCCTCCGACCGCTCATCTTGCAAGCGCATTCATGTGATGCCCCCGAGCGATGTATTGCTCTATGGAACTAGACGGCAAATGGGGAAGTGGAGAGGGCTGGAGATGCGGATGTGACACACAGGCACCTTCCCACAGACGTCGCTTGGATCCACTGTCGTAGTACTGGTAAGATACTACGTTCTCTCCTAAAAATAGATCTGACGTTGGTGGCATCTCCAATAATCAGCCGCTGAGCTATCACTGCGCACACAAATCGCAGAGTAAGGTTCGTAGTGTCATTTTGAGTTATAACTATCTCACATCGCATGGGTATTTAGGTCATGGTGTTACAGCCTTTCCTCGCTGTGCTACTTTCTCCCCCTTCTACACTTATACTTGCCTATCATAATGGGCTTCATTGACAACAGAGACCCACGCGTCCAGTACATTGGTTTGTGGGGATTTTTCCCACTCGATAGCGACCAGGAGGATGTCCTTAACAACACGCTCAGCTCGACAACGTATGGGTCCTCCTCATTTCGCATGACCTTCGATCTCAATGATCTGGATGGATCCATTCCTGACCCCTTACGTGCGTTCTTTAATTACGGCCAGAGCTCTGTTACAAACATAACCCCTTATATCTCACAGCTGAAGATACCGGTCTTACTATCTCCGTCTGCGGGGGGATAGCGAACACACCACTGGACCAGAACCTCACTGTCTCATTCACGGTCGACGACGACGAGCCAGAGAAGCTCAGCCTTGGGGACTATCCTCTCGGAAACTGCTACTTTCAGTCTCCGGTTGTAGAGATAACTGGGACTCATCTATTAACGGTTAATGTGACCGATGCCTCGCCGAGCCGCGGGACGTTGTTCTTTGACTACGCCAGTGTCAACACGGCACCCCTAGCGAAATCATCATCCTCACGCAAATCCAAATCTGCTGGTGCCATTGCTGGTATCGTCATTGGCGTTGTCGTCTTCCTTGTCATATGCATAGCGGCGCTCTGGGCTTGGAGGAGGAAGGCAAGGAGAAAGGCGTATATTGCTTCCCGTGCCAAAGATCTGGAGCACAGAATGGCGGTGTTGTCGGCGAAGAAGTCGACTTCACCGCCAGCTGCAGGTGCGCCAAGTTCTCTTAAATCAAATTTTTCATGCTGCCATTCCTCACAATTGCTGCGTATGTTCCCTCCGGATCCGTTGACTAGGGCCAGCACCTTCAACTCTCACCCCAACCGATAATAAGGTTGACCCTTTTAGGGCCACTCAGGACGAGAGGCAACCATCTTGATGCTCAATCAGGCTTCAGGCTTCTATATACACGGTCTCTCGAACTGCCGGAGCTGCCAGTGTACTACTATTCGCGGAAGTGATGACTTGGAATGTATCAATAAGTAATGACGACGACTAACCACGTCCCAAATTTACCAGTTTTGAAGGCCATGCTTTGTACAAGTTTAGATTCCTCGATCCATTTTCAAGATCAACACTCAGTACTCATTCCGAGTCTTCTCTAGACCGGAATAAATCCTTGATTCCTTCCTTCCTTCTCTTCATCGTGATCTTGATCGTGATGTTCTTATATTCTTGTAATCCACAGGCAGCGGTGCTGGGAACTTCTTGAAGCTTTGTTACACTTTGACTTTCTTTGAGTCCGAGTCTTGAATGTTTGACTGCTGTTGTATGCCCTCACAACGAATCGGATGGTGGGCGTCATAGTATCATGATGCCAGCTGTTGCCAGGCGCCGGGCGGGCGCCCGACACTTGCGGCCTACTGCCATGCCAGTGAGTCGCCACTCGCCAGTGATCCGCTCAGCTTGTTTGCGGCTGACCTCGCTTTCCTTTTCTCTTCTCGCAGCCACGAGCACACAGTTATCACGCAGTTCCATCCTGGAAACATTCAAAAGGATGGTCAGTCGATGTTATGCTTCCCATGCTGTCGTCAGCCTAATTGTCCCACTCGGTATGAAGGAGGGCCTAGAGGGTATTCCCAACGACGATGGACGAAACAATAATATCGCAGGACACAACTCTGATAAAACGTCAGCGATCGATTCTCTTCCAGAAGAACTCCTTATTCAAATCTTCCAACACAATGTCATTGTCGGTGCTGTGATACGCAACGAACGAGATTCCTGGTTGGGACCAGGAGAGCCCGAGTTCTCATCCGTCAAACGAATCAGGGATGTTTGGAGGACCCTCCGGAACTATATGCTGACTTGTCGGCGCTGGAGGGACGCCGCTCTTCAGGCTCCCATCCTATGGCGAGAGGTGCCCTTCGGTGACGGAGCAAGTCGCAAAGCTACGGAAGTAATACTGAAGCGGTCGGGTCAGGCTCCAATCCGTCTAAACGCAACCTTCAAGAGGGTGTTTGATGCGGAGATGTTGGTGGCGCATCTCCCCCGTGTCACGCATCTGCGTCTTCGACTCTATCACACCCGCACAGTCAAAGGTGCAGCCGACATGTCCGCGCTTCAAACAGTCACTGTCAGAGGCAGCGGCGTTGGTGCCCCCGATCTATCCCTTCCGTTGATCCTCCAGTCTTCCCCCCTTCCGAACTTCACTTCGCTGCATGGTGCGGATGTCTCTTTCGGATCGATCTCTCCGTTACTCCGCCCTACCCTCAAAAATTTAAGTCTCAACCCTGGTAAATGGCCAATTGTAGACTTCATAAATGCGTTAGGTGGATTACCCCTTCTCGAACGTCTCGCCGTTCAGTTCATTGGGTCCCCCAACCCTAACAACGACGCAGATAGGCTACCTGATGTTGCGTTACCCCACCTTCGCACACTGCATCTTGGTGACTCAGATCCCGGTATCTTGGACTTATTCAGTCACCTGTCTTTCCCCGACCAAGTCGTCACCTCCTACCAATTCACATTCGTCCTATGGTTTTCCCAGTTTGAGGAGACCATTCGTTTTCTCTCCTTAATTCTGCAACGGATATCCGAGGTCACAGATGATGCCTTTACCATGGCAATGGAGTCAGGAGGAGGCTTGAAAATCAATTTAGGAGGCCAATCCGCCTCCATGGCAGAAGCAATTCTATCGGTTGACCTTCTCCATTCACGGAAGGCTCATAGGATTTTTACGTCCTGCTGCGCGGATGACAACTTCGTTATTGGCCAAATCTTACAAGAGATTTGTGCCAAGACATCGTGGCGCTTGAAGTCCCGCGTTCACCAGCTGGAGATATCCTCTCTCAAACGCGGCGATCATTCACATTCAGAGCTGTTCACCACGTCTTTCGGATTCCATAACTTACACCAGCTAAGCCTAGAGGACGCGCCTGGCATTTGGACCCACCTTGCCCAAGCCCATCGCGTGGCACGTGCGCCATTCCCAGATCCCACCCCTGTATCTTCGGTCGAGCTACCGTTTCCAAAACTTCAACGTCTGTTGCTGTTCGGGGCAGTATTCCGGCGGCCACCACCAGACGACCCCGAGTACGACGTGGAGCCGAACGAAGAGGACTTCATCTGGTTACTTCGGGACATGGTGAAGATCAGACAGGCGCATGGGATTCCACTGGCTTTCCTTAGCATTTACAGGGGAGTGGGATTTGGCGTGGAGGATGCTGATATGTTGCGGCAGTATGTCACCGAGAGGGTGAAGTGGGATGGACGGATGCTGTAGTTGGGACATAAACGGCCGAAATTGGCAAAGGATTGTCGACAACTTGAATAATTTGATTAAGATCGAGCAACTTCTATCAATACAGCTGTGGCAATATCCAGCCCAAGAGCCATTTCGCAACAAACCATGATCCCTCTTTTCCGTTTCTACTACCAACCCGATATCAAGGCCGCTCGCTCCCGTGTAAGTCTTACTCATACCATCTCTCAGGCTTTTCATTCTACCATGAACAGTGCTGAAATGCTTGTGGAACTTTTCAACAGACAACAGAAGAAACCGGTTCATAAACCAAATACACTTGTAGAGCTTGAATGAACGAACAGTCACGTCGCTAGCCGCAATACAACCTCGCAGGCAGCGGAAAGAAGTCGTTATTCGACGTGATGACGGAACCCCAGTGATTAGGATGAAGACGTGGTCAGTCTGAGGGAGAGAAGAAGGCGGATATCCACAGTACTTATGAACGCATAACTAGGATCACTTATTCGGCTAGGCGTTCAAAGTCGAAAATACTTGAGGATACGAAAGATACGTGGAAGCCAGTAGAAGGAGCCAGTTGTTGTGCGCACGCCAGAGATTGGAGAGAAAAGGGAAAATAAATTACGCAGTCATAGAACAAGCTGGTACTAGTAGGGTGAAATGTACAAATTAGCAGACTTTAGAAGCGATACGTCTAGCAGGGATTGAAGTTTTGAAGGTGGCGGAATGATCTAGAGTACAGAAGGGATGAGCGGACATGCAGAGCGCGAGCTTATAATCGATATGACACTGACGCACCTGTTCTATCGCTTGGGCTCGTGGAGGTTGTTGAATTCGACCTCGTAATCCTCGCGTTTCTTAGGCTCGTGGAGGTTGTTGAACTGAACGTCAAAGTCTTCACGCTTCTTGGGTTCGTGAAGGTTGTTGAACTCAACGTCATAGCTGGTAATGAATTTGTGAGAGCAGGTTCAAGAGCGATTGGAATACAAATGCACCTTTCCCTTCTCTTGGGTTCGTGAAGGTTGTTGAACTGAACATCGTAATCCTCGCGCCGCTTTGGCTCGTGAAGATTGTTGAATTCGACGTCGTAGCTGCAATGAAGGGTGAGAACATATCCTAAGCGCGAGTACCATGTGAGCCCACCTGTCCCTCCTCTTGGGCTCGTGGAGGTTGTTGAATTCGACGTCGAAATCCTCACGCTTCTTGGGTTCGTGGAGATTGTTGAATTCTACATCGAAGCTGCCATGAACGGTGAGAATGATCCCGAGCATGAGCATGAGTGGTGCGAACGTACCTCTCCCTCTTCTTAGGCTCATGAAGGTTGTTAAACTCAACAGCGTAGTCTTCACGCTTCTTTGGTTCATGGAGGTTGTTGAATTCGACGTCGTAGCTGTAACAAACGGTGAGAATGCAGGCTGAAGACGTTTCGAGGATGACTCACCTGTCCCTCTTCTTGGGCTCGTGAAGATTGTTAAATTGAACGTCGTACTCTTCACGCTTCTTGGGTTCGTGCAGGTTGTTGAATTCGACCTCGAAGTCCTCGCGCTTCTTGGGCTCGTGGAGATTGTTGAATTCCACGTCGAAACTATAACAGATGGTCAGAGCGTAATCTGAAAGTGAGTTTCAGGTTGTTTGTAACGCACCTGTCCCTTTTCTTGGGCTCATGCAGGTTGTTAAATTGCACATCGTAGTCTTCCCGCCGCTTCGGCTCGTGGAGGTTGTTGAACTGCACATCGTATTCAGTGGGTGTGCTAGAGGATGTTTACATCGTCAACGTTGTGATGCGACTTCATAACACGAGCGTAGGTACTTACGGGTACGCGATGGCGGGGTAGGCGACGGCAGCCAGGACTAAGGCGATGAGTGTCTTGCCAAAGAACATCGTTACTGTCGGCGAGGTGGAAAGGGTTGACTGAGAGGGATGTGTCTAAAGGCCGATGAAGGGAGGAGGTGAGAACACTGTTGAAGAGTGAATGGTTGGAATGCAGCGAGCGAAGCCTACCTTTTATACCTTTCGCTCAGCAGAAGAAGGCCATACATGGTCACAATCGGTTCACGGAAAGTCCACGCAGTTCCCATATGACGTCGTTGTTGTTACTTCAAAGTTGAAGGAATCGAAACCGGTATGCACGGAACCGGACCTATGGCTTTGAAAGCACGGCCAGGGGATGTTGTTCGTCGAGAAGATGGCGATAAGTTGACCCATGCAGAGAATCTTGACTCCGCGAGCATATCTGAAGACGGTCAGGATCTTTCGAATACTTTGTCAGCTGGAGAGAATGATGCGATAACGGTGCAAAATTGAAGAACTGCACTTGTCTGTGGTTTTCCACCGCTTGAATGCTAATTTGGTTATTCGAAGATGACGAAAACCGCTCAATGAGACAAGCGGATGCATACGGCGTATTAGCCTCCGTCACTCCGTGTCTCGAGAAACTGACTATTCACACATTTCTTGGTCTTTTCAAACACCTGGTGGCTATTGAACGTTGAGCAACCACTGGCAGTGCTAAATTCCAATATCGTGTCAGAAAGTAGTAGTATTCCTTAGATGTTTGGGAGTATAAACGTTTGACTTACGGGCACGGAGCATCGGCAAACACCAGTTGGCGTGCCCTCGAAAACCACTGGCTCTTGGCGAAATAGCTTGATAGTATTTGGCTCAGCTAAGATGTGGTGAGTGAAGATCTCGCTAGAAACACGGCGACTGACGGAACAGCTCCAGTCGATAAGCTAGAAAACCCGGTATTCTTTCGTTTGCCTGACCGCCCTCGACGGTGGAGGAATTCGCGTTTTCATGTATTCTCGGCCGAGAGAGAGAGAGAGAGAAGAGAGAGAAGGAGCGGGCCGGCATTATACGCCACAGATGTCATATCGTCGGGTGTGTGTCCCAATCAGGCAGGTAGTATGTTCGTACCTTCCACCCTTCCGAGCTTCCCCTCTCCCTCTGCCGTGTTACTCCGCCCGCACAGATATTTGGTCTGGTGGAGCTAGTTAGTTTTGTAAATCCTAGCAGCGCAGAATGAGAACCCTGTAATACCACGGGCAATCTTTAAAACGGTCAACGGATCCGGGCAATCTTATTGAGTCCAATCGGTGTAGTAAGTATTTACCAACCGGAAAGATACGAAGCTTCAAGCAGTTGACATTTTGACGACGACATCTTCTTCGATGATACGAGCCATGGCCCATACTTACAGTATCTGATACAGACTGACGGGAATAAGTGATCGTTTCAATCGTTGGAAACAATAGATGGTCAAAGTGGTTAGAGACTTCAGATCTAGCTTCAGATACCAAGGTCGGATAAGTAGGAGAACTGCGGCCGCGGTCTATTTGTTCGTCACTGAAACTTTGTCATTTGTCGTCAGACGTTATCACGTGGCAGAAACTCGGCACATTGCCACATTTGGTATTTTTTGATCCGATGCTCCGAGACCTTCAAGTTCAAGTTCTCCTCAGGCTTCTCTCGACTTCAACCCCTTCACAATAATTGATCAGTGATCGGCACTGCGGGTGGCATTCAGGTGAGCACCATGGTGCATCTTTCCCTTACAATATTGCGTGCTGTCGTCAGCAATTCGCGAAATCGGATGACTGGGTTCGTCGTCTTTTCAGTCTCGAGCTCGAGAGCCAGCTCAGAACTTAACAGATCGTTCTAATAATGTCATCTATAGACGATCAGGCTGTTTCTGGCGGTCAAGTTCATGAAATTGACTTGTCCCCCCTTCCCACCATTCGGCACCCCAGGCCCAGTCGATTCGTCTCACAATTGAACACCACTTAGAGTGAGCTGATTGTTCCCATTGTTCTGAAACCCCTTTGATCAACAACTGTGCCTCACAGAACGGTTGATATTCGATACCCCAGACCGTCAGTCTCCCATGGCCTCCATCCCAGCGACCCTCATCCCCGAACTTCTCGTTGAGATCTTCCGCGCTGTATTAGATCATCATAACCAGCAGGTTCTGAAGTACTTCTGGCCAAAATACTTCCCCTTTTGGGATGCATACAAAGCCTGGGAATCGCTCGTAGGTTTCACGCTGGTTTGTCAACACTGGAGGGAAACCGCACTCAGAGCTGCCATATTGTGGCGGGATGTCTGCGTTGGCGATGGCAGTCCACTTTCTCGTCGTATCTCCCAACTCCTGCTCGACCGTTCAGGCCAGGTGACGCTTCGACTTACTCTGATAGTTCGCGATACGGTCACTGGGGATATTCCCACCATCATTGCAGCACTTCACCGCGTTGAAAGGCTTCAAATATGTCTGACGAAGGTGATGACGATGACGACTCCAGAACCCTATTTGAGAGCACTCGCATCCCCAACTGCTCTCCACAATCTTCGAGAACTGTATGTTGGTCTCGATCCGAGTGCTGTCGGCGGAGTTCTGGACGTACCTTTTGCGGCGTCCCACCATTTACTGGAGAAATTGGAAGTGTTACATGTCAAGCACGTCCGATACCTAGAAGTCTGTTGTCTCTTCCGGAGGAATTTGCGGGTTTTACGCGTTGAATACACTCATGGCCAAGTTTTAGTGCAAGGCCTTCTCCAGGCTTTGGCGAATATGCCACTGCTGGAGGAAATTATACTTCGTAGCATATCCAACGTCCCCAGCACGCAGGCACGCCACGCCGTGACGCAGCTCCCCGTGATTGCACTTCCACACCTTCGCCGCATCAAAGTCATCGACGATGATTTACAGAGATCCTGTAACCTTCTGGACAATCTCCATTTTCCGTCCAATGTAGTGACCACAAGCGGCGTGCACTTTGGACTTCCCAACAAATGGTTCTCTCACAACCCGAATCCCCTCGAAGACCTGCAGGGATTCCTGGTCATTTTGTCCAAGCTCGCAGGTCACGGCATCATTGGCACCATTCCTCTCGCTCGCCACCTAGCGCTCACAATACTAGAAGGTCAATGCGGTGTTAGGATAGAGGCTTACGCTTCAGTTGCGGACCCAATTGCTCCATTCTTCATATGCCGGGCCCGCAATCTTGTATTGAGCTTAGGTCACTGCCTTGATGGGCTATGTTCCCTTTCTCATGACGCGTTCCTCGCAGGTGTTCAACAGCTCACGCTCCGAGCTGAAGAAGATTGTATAGACATGGCGTTCAGTAACTCGGTATCGAAGCTGAAGAATCTGCAGGTGTTGTACTTGGAGAACGCCCAGAGGGTATGCGAGGCTCTGGTGCAAGCACGTACGATTTCGTACGCTACTGGCATCAAAGAGTATCCATTCCCCTCCCTGCGCATCCTCACCTTTAGTACCGTCATCTTCCGATTTGACTCGCCCGATGACGAGGGGTATGGCCGAAATCCAGATGAACTGATCTGGCAGCTGCTTGAGATGGTCGAAGCACGGTACGAGACTGGGAGACCATTGGAAACGTTGGCAGTGCGAAAGAGCAAACACTTTGGCCAAGAGGACGTCGAGGTCTTGGGGGTGTTTGTTGCGAGGGTTGATTGGGACGGGAAGATACTCCGATCGGAAGACGACTTCTATGAATCATAGCTTTCGGATTACTTTAATTATGATGGCGCACTATGAACTCACTGACGACTCGGACGCCTGTGCGAGAGCTAATACTGAGGAGATATCCTTTGTTTGCGCATGAACCCGAAGCCAATAGGTCTATAACAAAAATTGCACACGCACCAGAAAGAACCACATCAGGCGTGTTGCTCTTCCGGGGCACAGTGGCCCGGGATCGGAGTGCGCATGCAGCTCACGAGACCACCTCGGTGTTCGCATTCGCACCTTTCCCGGCCCTGCGCCTGAGATCGACGGTAACCCGTTGTCCTGATTGCACCAGCTGTGTGATCGTGATAGAGGGGAAAGCCTCGAGAGGTATATATAGTGCTGCACTTTCTTTTGACGTGGGTGACGGAACCAACCCCCTATCTCTAAGGCTTGCGATAAGATGACCGAAGGTATGATGGATGCGCTGTATTATCATGCAGTGAGTGGGCAATTGCTGCTGGTAATGAACACCACTGATGCATGTTCAGCCTCGGAATTTTGAGATTCGGAGAGTGCCCATACCTGAAGTTGGTGACGACGAGGTCCTTTTGAAAGGTAGCTTGTTCTGCACTGTGCTATCGGTATGCACTGATGGCATGTTTCAGTCTCGTACTGCGGTGAGCTTGAAGATGGAATGACGGACCTAATGACATCCACTCACGCATCATAGGCGTATGTGGGACGGATAGTCACGTCCATGAGGGAGAGTTTATCACTAAGTTCCCGGTAGGTTGAGGTCTGCTGGAGCATTTCGAGATGCTAAGTGTTTCCATAATGATCTGGACAGCTCATCCCAGGGCACGAGGTAGTTGGTTCAGTCGTGAAATTTGGAAAGGAAGTGAGAGGATTTGAAAAGGGGAATAGGGTAGTTGGGGATCCAAGCATACTGGTCTGATTTTATCACGCCATATGCGGGTAGTACTGACCAGGTTGTGTATGAACAGTGCGAGGACTGCTTCTATTGTCGGAGAGGGAAAGTTTTGCTATGCGAGAACTACGAAGGCCGCGGCGTGACCCTTCCTGGAGGTTTTGCTGAGTATTGCATATTGTGAGTCTACCCAAAATTACGGAGAAACAAAAGACCCACATTGGTTTCAATGCTGTAGCCAAGCGAAGAAACTTTTCAAGATCCATAACCTCACGGACCTCGAAGCCACCCTCATAGAACCTGCTGCATGCGCGATCCATGGATTGGATAAGCTCTCCCCACCCGTTGGAATCGAGGCTCTGATCATAGGCTCCGGCCCAACAGGTCTCATCCTTGCGCAACTGCTCAAAAGAAACGGTGCGATGAACGTGGTGATCGCTGCCAACAAGGGGATCAAGATGGAGGTTGCGCGCAGGATGAACGCAGGGCATAAGTATGTTGAGTTGGATAGGGGTGAGGGCGGAAGGGCGGATGAGCAGTGGGAAGAGTTGAGAATGGAACATCCATATGGCTTTGATGTAGTGGTGAGTGACGAGATTTGCTTTTGGGGTTCGGTGAAGTGCCGGAGATATATACTAAGCTGTGTTGCATGGCATGGTCTGAAAGGTGGAAGCTACTGGGTCAGAAAAAATCGCGAACATGGCGATTAACTACGTACGGAAAGGGGGCACGCTCATGGTTTACGGGGTGTACGACAACGCCGCGTTGGTGCATTGGCCTCCATCGAAAATCTTCAACGAGGAAATCAATGTGAGCGGTCAGCTCGGTCAATGCGAATAGGGTTTTGTAGACACTTACCTCTTGCGACGCTGCGTAGATCATAGGATCCTTTGCGCAAACGCACTGCTTCCCAAGGGCTGTTCAATACTTGGAAAACGGAATCATTGAGGTGAAAGAGCTCGTCAGTCTGTTCCGCTACCTCCACAGTTTCTGAGGGTACTGAGCATCACACCACCTGCCAATAGATCACAGACATTGTTCCGCTGGCCGAATACCAAACGGCTCTAGACAAGATGAAGAGTCGTAACACTGTCAAGATTGCCATCAAGCCATAGATGGATTCCTGTCCTCGCTGACAGGATATTGCCTCTGGGAACGCATCTTTTATTCCCTATGACGAGTCAGCCACGACGGTGGGAGGACGCGACGTGTAGCAGACAAATAGACATTGCTGAGGAGCATGAGATGTACAGTGATATCGATCTTGACTTGTACAGTGATATCGATCTTGACTCAGTCAGCAATGGCATGATCCATGTCGACGTCTGGAGGCTGCTCGTCTGCTTGCTCGACGCCGATATGACCAGCAGGTCTCCATACATTTCCGGCCGTGGCCTTCCACAACCTGACCTTGCCATCATTGCCGGCAGACGACAGAACCGTTCTGTGAACAAGTCATGAGATTGAGGTTAAAGAAACTAGGACGGATGATGTACCCTGTAATATTCCACTCAACTCTCCCAACAGAAGACCTGGCAGTACGGATATGATTAGAGAAAGTCCCAAGATAAAATCCTGGGGTAGGACGTACTTGTGATCGTCGAATTCACCAACAATGCTTCCTGTCCATTTCGCCTCTTCTCCATCGGCATCTCCATTGAGGTCCACCTCATCGCTCAACGCAGGTGGCTTGATACGCCAAATCCTAACCTTGCCATCTCTGCTACCAGTGGCAATCAAATGGTAGGAACGACCACAGGATGGGGCCCATGAGACAGAGGTGATGGCGTATGTCAAAGCTTCGCCATCGATGGGTGTCGGAGGCGGTTTGCCAGTGTCTAGGACGGAGCGAAGGGGGGCCGTGCTCAGAGTGAGGAGCGTAGCAGGACGGTGGGAGGGCGAGAGTTGGATGATCTGACCAAAACTTTAAGAGGAGGATTTTGTCAAAGGGACATCGAACTCACTTTGATTTTCCCGTCAATTCCGCATCCTGCAGCAATCACCTCTCCCCAGTACTTGTCCTTGCACCACGAGATGCACCATCCTCCATCCGCCTCCAAGAACGTGCGTCAGTAACAAGACTGGTGGGACAATTTGGAGCGCGCACCTCACGGTTCCCGAGACCAGGTCTGCTTGGGCCTTGGCTTTGCTGTTGTTGCTGTTGCAAGGCTTGAGCAGCCAATGATACTGAGGCGCCATCGAGGGTTGAAGTCGTTTGCGTTGGTGTAGCCAACGTAACCGTTTGTGATACTGAGTTGCTCGTAGGGGAACTGGATGGAAGCGATAGAACGTCAACTTCTTCGGCCAGTTGCCAAGTGGCGAGGGACGGTTGTTCAAGGCATTCGTAAATTCGGAGATGATTGTCTGACGAAACAGTTGCCTGTGTCAAGGATTCAGTCGGAAGGAAGTGGCAAAGTTACAGGTTGAGTCACCCACCAACTTCAACCCGAAATGTTGTGGCGCGAACTCAACAGCGCGAACAGAGAATTTGGCATCCACCAGGACCGCGCGTTCGGTCCACCTCGAAGTGCTCGCTGAGCTCGACGCGCCATTCACTTGGGATTGCTCAATCTCGGCATAGGATGTCTGCTCCCAGATCTTGACAGTCCTGTCGAAGGAGGAGGATGCGATGATGGTCCCAAACTCTGGATGAGCCCAGCTAACTTTTGTCACGGCTGCGTCATGGGCCTGGTTGACGTTGAGGTGAAACCATGCAATGAGCAACATGCATAATACACACCTTCCATTCATCCTCAACAGTCCAATTTCCAGTGCTCTCGTCCAACTGCCATATCTTGATTCTGCAGCCCTTCGTCAGTGTCCACCTAACCACGAGTGGGAAGGACTGCTTGCCGTTGGTCCAAGCTGCACGTGGCCAGTCGCAGTCCGTAGAAATCATAGGAAGCATCCGTCACAAGGTCGCTGTGTGCATTTTGGATGAGACCTGTTTGGATCATTGTCCGAGGTTTGGAGGGTCAAAGGTTCGGGACAAGTTATGGGCGTCTGTGGGTCAGCACAACCTTGAACTCAACGC
Organism: Cristinia sonorae; assembly: GCA_021029105.1. Taxonomy (NCBI): domain Eukaryota; kingdom Fungi; phylum Basidiomycota; class Agaricomycetes; order Agaricales; family Stephanosporaceae; genus Cristinia; species Cristinia sonorae. The sequence continues at coordinate 506,408 of JAEVFJ010000011.1, forward strand.
CTTCATTGCACGAACCCGAGGAACAGAAAACAAGATCGGTAAACGTGGAAAGGACAAACCCATTGTATGTCGAATATTGAGACTTGAGCCACGGACAGAAACTCATGCCGTTCCCTCGGCTCAGACTCGTTTTCCACACAACATCACGCCTATCCCAAGGGTCTGGGGACCGACATTCTCGAGACGTATAACCGTATTCCAGGATGGCAATGGCGTCTTTAACCTTCTCTTTTCGTACCATCAAATACTTCTCGAGCTGTTACTCTTCCCGACCGACGTTCAGGCGAGAATGTCCCGTTTCGGCGTGTCAACTGAGCAGTCCACCGACATGCTGTTCCCCTCGTCGGTCATCGCAGATGACCTTGACAGATGACATTGTGTGTGGAGTAAGCTAGTGCGTGCACGGTAAGTTATCGGCCGGCCTCGACACGTAGAAACCGAACTGAACTCCTCGACAGCTCATACCCCGTACTTCTTCAGAGGAGGTCACGCACCTACGTAGCGAGCCCGCACTCTGCGAGGATGTGGAGAAATGTGTCTATTAATATCACAGCTTTGGGTCTTATAAGAGAGTGCTTTGGACCATTAGACAAGTCGTCTCAGTGACGAAACATCCTCTTCCCGCATTGCAAAATGAAGGCCAGAAGCGCACTCTTGGTTTCCGGTTGCTTTTTGCTCTCCGCACGAGCACAGTCACCCGCTTGGGGTCAATGTACGTATTCCTGTTGCCTCCATATGCTGGGATGCTAACTGTTGTGCCTCATAGGTGGCGGTGTTGTATGTATACCGCACACAGCACGCAATGTTTGTTTCTCATCACCTTTACTTCTAGGGTTGGTCAGGCGCCACCACCTGTGCTTCCGGATCCGCATGTCAGGCAATCAACGACTGTGGGTTCATTTGACTTATCCTTCACATTTCATGTCTGATCAATTCCCTCATAGACTACTCCCAATGCGTTCCAGGAGCAACCGCCTCCGTTCCCGTAGCAAGCGTTCCCCCAAGCAGCGTTCCATCGAAGACCGCCTCCGCCCCCGCGGCTCCTTCTTCCACTGCCCCCGCCTCTGCGGGAAAGCTCCGCTTCGCCGGTGTTAACATCGCCGGTTTCGACTTCGGCTGCAACTCTGACGGAAGTTGCACTGCAAGTGCTGCTTGGCCTCCTCTGGCTGAGTTCTACGGCCACGACGGTGAAGGCCAGATGAACCACTTTGTCCAGAACGATGGGTTCAACGTCTTCCGTCTCCCTGTCGGATGGCAATTCCTGACCAACGACGTGCTCGATGCTGATATCGATGAGGACAACTTCACGAAGTACGACGCACTCGTCCAGGCTTGCCTGAACACTGGCGCCAGCTGCATCGTCGACGTTCACAACTATGCCCGCTGGAACAAGGGTGTACGTGAAGAATAAATCGCAGTGCTTGTGACATTGTCGCTCAACAGTTGTACAGATCATCGGTCAAGGTGGTCCGACCAACGACCAATTCGCCAAGCTCTGGAGCCAAATCGCAACCAAGTACGCTTCCAACCCCAAGATCATCTTCGGCGTGTGAGTTCCCTTGACAAAAAATCAACTTGCCAAAGATTGACATCGCACGATAGGATGAACGAACCCCACGACGTTCCAGACATTGTCGCCTGGGCCGCCTCTGTCCAAGCCGCAGTGACCGCCATCCGTAAGGCAGGGTGAGCGACATTGATAATCGTCAGTTCATTGAGAGTATGACCACTCACAACGCTTTCCATAGTGCCACCTCGCAGCTCATCCTCATGCCTGGAAACAACTGGACCTCGGCTGAGACTTTGGTCTCCAACGGATCCGCAGACGCCTTGAACAAGGTCAGGAACCCAGACGGGACCATCACCGGCCTCATCTTCGACGTCCACAAGTACCTCGACTCTGACAACTCGTAAGTTTTCATTCCGTCTCTTTATTATGAGCATTCGTCTCAGCGGAGTATATTCTCTTACAGCGGGACAAACGCAGAGTGTGTCAGGAACAATATCGATAACGCCTGGGCTCCTCTTGCCACCTGGCTCCGTGCCAATGGCCGTCAAGCCTTCAACACTGAGACTGGTGGAGGAAACACCGCAAGCTGTGCACAATTCCTCTGCGAACAAGCCGCTTTCCAGGCTCAAAACTCTGATGGTAAGAACATCAGTTAAGAACCGTTCAAACACATTCATTGCTAACTCTGCTATGTTGATCAGTGTTCTTGGGCTACGTCGGATGGGCCGCTGGAAACTTCGACCCCAGCTACGTCTTGGGTGAGACACCCACCAACACTGGTGATGTCTGGACGGATACCTCCTTGGTCAAGGCATGCCTTGCACCGAAGTCGAACGGGCTCCTCGCCTGAAGAGAATCAATGGTCATTGTATCTTATTGTGTATCGTTTCTGTACTCCTAGAATTTGAGAATCCTTATACCAGACAGTCAAACAAGGGCGGAAGAAACCGTTTCATTCGCAAAATACTCCGAAATTTCAGCCACTCATTGCAGTAACTCGGAGACGGTAGTAAACATCTCAGCTGACTGGGGTGCTTGAAGAGAATACGGCTGTCAGAACCCGGCTAAGCATACGATATGTCAGAATAAACGTACCGTTGCCTCGGATGATGCCTATGGTGGAAAGGAGAGGGCGTAAGAACCGACTCTCTGAAAGAAAGGGGAACAAGGCATTGGACAGAAGGAGAGTCAGAACTTCGGGATTCTGTGTAATGATATCTCCTGCATTGCAACGATCGTGAGCATCACCTCGGACGATCAATAGGTACAAGCACCAACTCACCAGCGGCGACCACAGCGGATTCCACGGTACCGGATATCACCGCGGCGTATCCCAAAAGAGACTGCTCGTCCACCCCAAGCGCGACTCCCAAAGACACGAATACCCCGTTGGTCTTACCGAGAATCTTCCTGACCATTGTCTTCCCCATGCCATCTCGCGAAGCCAGAGCGCTGCTCCGTGATCGATGCTGTTGGTCTATCTTCAGCCCTTCCGCGACCCGCTGCAAGGTCCCCGGCATGTGCTCTTCGAGCTTGCGTAGCGTAGTGGCCATCTTCGCGTTCTGTCGCGTTATGACTTTCTGAAATCGAGCCGTGACGGCTACGGATTCGCTGAGCTGTCGTTTCAGGTCACTTAGCAAGATCATGGCCGTCTCATCAGCACAGCTCTCCGCAGCAGCGAGCTCAGCAGAGTTTGCAGCGTTGAGGAGTTGGATCACAATGCTCGATGTCGTACCGGAGAGGTGTTTTCGCGCTATTGATAAATGAGTCGCAGAACTCGTACAAGGGCTCTTGCCACTAACCTTGAACTCCTGCTCCAGCCGACGAGTCTAAAAGCATGCATGAAAGAGCGATGGTGGCAAGAAGGACGAAAAATTTATAGATCATTTGGAAGAAAGGACTAGTATGTAGGGGCATACGTGAGGCGATGGTGGTCAGAATGAGAGCGGGGCAGATGCACGGACACGTATTTCGTGTAAGAGCTATTGGTGGAGTTTATTCAAGTTGGCCATCAGCAAGAGCAAAGACGTTCTTTGTGCCATTGGCAGCACGCAAGAAACTCAAGGCAACACTGAGGCTTGACTGGGTCACGCTCATGTGATTGTGACACATCGTGTCCTGTGACAGATTACTGGCAGCTGCCAGTGTTCACCATGGCCACTGTCCACCAAGTCTGCGAGCACGATGGCTGATGCCCGCCCGTCGAAGCGTCCTAGGAGCGAAGCAGACGATCAGTCGCCGGAGACAGCTGACAATGGCCCGATATGCGCGACATCCTCAGGCTTCCGTTCCCGAGGGGACATTTGGTTCGAAGATGGAAATGTTGTCCTTGTTGCGCAAGATGGGACTGGCTTTCGGGTTCATCAAAGTATTCTTGCAGCGAACTCGGACATCTTTCGCGACATGTTCACAATCCCTCAACCTGAAGACCGAGAGATGGTGGAGGGATGCCCGAGGTGCGGTTATCGGAGACACAGAAGGACCTCTTGCATCTTTTGACTGCGCTGTTAGACGTCAAAAACTCGTGAGTGCATCCTACATATTTTATTGGAAGTAGAATTGAAATCGGAGCCATGCACAGCTATTACTTCGAGTCCCGAAGAATCACTTTTGAGGTGTTGTCTGCTATGCTTCGCCTTGGGTCCAAGTATCAGATCCAACACCTCCGTGATGACGCAGTCAAACGTCTCGGGAGCATATTTCCCACCTCTCTTGTCGCGTTCCGCAATTACTTCACCAACTTCGGAGGATTTAGCAACAGAAAAGATGCCGATGGTTGTACTTCTCGCAATCCGTTCATCAGCATAGACATGGAGCATCGTGATTGTCTCGCAATGCTTAACATCGCGCAGCGTTTACAGCTGGACCATATGCTTCCACAGATATACTATCTCCTTGCTCTTCTGCCCAATAGGGACCTAGTAAGAGGTTACGAAGACAATGCCGGCAACTACTGGAGGCTAAGTATTAATGAACTGCAGATTGTTCTCGATGGGCAGGTTGCCCTCCGCAGGAGAACTGCACTTTTGCTGCAGTTCATTCAGCTGAGGTCCCCGAGTCCATCATGTCTAGCCGAGTCCTTTTGTACCTCGATTCTGGCAACTTGAAGATGGTCACACAGACTATGATGGCAAAGATATTTTCTTTGAACATTAAATGGCCTGCTCAGACCGCTTCATGAACGGGTATTTCTTCCGTGGCTCTACCATCCGTGTACCTTGCTGAAATATTCTCGTTCATAGATTCAAGGTGATGGACCAGGATGGACCGGTCCGCCGTCCAAGAACTTGGGGATTTTCTTTGCATCGGAAACTTCGAACGATGACGCGTGTTACTTTGATTTACTTGCTCGGTCTATTAGTTGTGTAATGTGACATCATCAAGGATAATCTAGTGCTAGTGCAAGCTTGTGAACTCTTGAGGTTTTAAATTCCGAAGTTGAATCCACTTGATAGGCCTATCAGTCACGATCACGTGATCGTGACGCGTCGCGCTACGCTTTGACTCTGAGTCAGTGAGTGACGAATGTTCGTCCTCCATCACGATTATCATTTCTTTCTAAAATGCCCAAACGTTCAAGAGAAACCTTTGACGAAACGGCTGTAGCAACTCCGGGGCCGCCAGCTAAACGTCTCCAGACAGACCTCCTGGGCTCCTCGCCGTTTTCCTCCCGAACTTCCACCACTTCCACGCCACGAACGCCTTTCTCTATTCCGTCAGATTCACCATCAAATCCGTTTGGACTCAAGAAGTCTCTCGTTGCTCTCGACCTGCCTCCGCCGATATCCTTCGGAAAGCATGTCGTCCTGCGGTTCCAGTTCGTCGAGGAGCAGCTCCCCATGACGACGCTAACTCCGCGGCGAGGTCCTCGAAAACCAGCGACGGTGTTTAGGATTGTACAAGTACCAACAAGCTATACATTTAGGCACCTACACAAACTCATCTTCTATCTTTTCGCCTCGGACGTTGAGCGACACCACAGTGTTCGTCCGCCCACACCACGCGCCGCGAAGGGAAAGGCCAAAGCTGTGTCAAGAGCTTTGAGCCTGGCGAAGGTACCATCTTCAGGAAAGCGACGGATACCGGCTGGGCCAGCATTACAGCTCGTAGCATCGTCGTTGTCACGGCCGGACGCGTGGAGAGGACATGTCTTTGAAGTGTACCGAGGAGACAAGGAACATCGTTTGGTTAGCGGTGAAGAAGAGACCAATGGTATCGTGATACCAAGGAATGGCAGGCTATGGAGGAAACTGTCTAGTGTTCGTGAAAGGCATATTTTCCGAGATTTATACGATGCGGCGGAGACATCATCCAAGTTGGACGACGGGGCGGATAGTGACGAGGAAGAGGACTGGGCTTGGGAGGCCGAGGATGACTTTGAGCTGGCGAAGCTATGGCCGAAGGGGCCGTCTTTGCGTCGGGCTATCATATATGTGCGTAACACTGTGTTCTCTCCAATGACCTAGTCCTCATTTTGCTTTGCAGCGACATAATCCACACATATCAATTCATATTGCCAATCACCAGGGTACTGTTCCATACCGCAAAGGCATAGGAAATCTTCCCTTTGTCTTTCAATCGCAGGGCACCGCTGGAGATACAATCAAGATCTCTCATGACATTCAGAACCAAGGCAAGATGAAAGTGGACGAAGCCGACGACGAACTTCCCTTACTTCCCTCATCGCTCCCAACACCTGCGGCACAAATTAACCGATGGAACGCACACGGGACGTTTGCCAGGTTTCTGAAATGCGAGGACGAACGAGAACGCAGGCTCCGAGGCCTCACACCGTATTTCTCGGAGCGAAACGGTGCACATTCTGACGGTGTCGTTCCTTCTTCTCCTGTGAACGACATCCCCTTCCCAAATTCCGACGCAGACTCAGATTCAGACTTCTCTGTCTACTCGGATTCTGTGCTGTTCCCCTTCGCCTCCAGCGCCGTCACGCCCTTTCCTGCGCATCCCGCTCACAGGAAACGCGTCCAGTCTGCCGAACGCAGGCTGGAGAGGCTGATGAGGGATGGTCTGTCGAAATCACACCTTTCGGACGAGGAGGACGAGAGGGAGAGGAAGAAGAAGGAAGCTGAGAAGGTTTCAGTTACGGTGAAGGTGGAGCAAGAAGAGGGAGATCATTACGGGCTTAGGGCGGAGAGTGTGGAGATACCTGAGGGTGTCACTATCGGCGGCGAAGGTGGGAGCCCTGACTCGGACGATGACTGGAATCCATTCGCCGAGTGGGTTGACGACGAGATTGAGATATGAACACAGTATCATCTGATATTCTATTCATTTGTAATCATAGAACACAAGTTAACCATTAATTACTAGGTTGACCTCCTGCCTGTCGGAGAGGGTCCTTTCAGCCTCCAGACTGGAGGGTGTCACTGTCTGGTAGGAAAATTCGAATTGCAACCATTACACTCACGTGACTTTAGGCCCGATTCGGACCCGACGCCCGAGGTTCAACCGTGCGAGCGGACCCACTTGTTCTGCTCCCGAACCTTCACGACGTTCACACCCCCGCCGAGCGGTGAGATTGATCAAGGGAAACGCTACTCTGGTCTCGAAGGGTAGGACCGTCTAAACTCGGTCTGTACCTTGGAGCTGGAGGACTATTTGCCCACGCACCTTGACCCACACTTCCGGGATTCAACGTTGCCCGGATTGACGGGTGCTGAAAGGTACGCAGTGATTGACCTTTCGAAGATCAAAAGGTCTATTTCTGAGGCACTGGTACCCACAGCTCGAGGTGTTGTCGCATGGATCGCACCACTTAGCGAGTATTGGATCGCCGTGCGCACATACACTCGGATTGTGCGGTGATTATTTGATACTTACAGGTAATGTTGTCAGATAGACCCTGTTATATCCTCACTGGGTAACTCTTCATAGACTTTACTCCATCTTCGTGGCGTCGAATTTGTCTTTCAAGGGCGGACAGGTTACGCCCGAGACGATCAACGTTTTCTGTCTTTCAGTGTGGCCGCGGCAGGTCACCGTCAGAATCGCGCCACGGCGTCCAAATTTGCAATCTCCTCCCCTGCTCCTGTGGTATATTGTTACTCATTGCTCTCCCAATCACATTGCTCGGCCTTCTAGCTCCAATCGCATGGCATCCGCATATCGTGCGTGTCCTCATATGCCGGGCTGTTCACCACGCTACACAGGATCCCAGGATTTCAAAGATCGACTCTCATGTCTGCCCGAGGAAATTGTGATGGCGATTACGAGTGTCGTCGTCCCGATACATTGTCGCTCACACACCGTGTTAATCTTCAACGCCAATCATACCCGGAAACTTGGTTATTTCCATTCCCCGGGCTTTGGGACGACACGCACAATCCGACTCGGGGTATACTTGGGGCGTACCTCGAGCGTAGTCTGTTGCGTCGGTGCCGTCGTGCTCGGGAAATGCGTCGCGTTTCATTCTCGCGGAATGGCGATAGGACTAGTTGCCAAAAATACGACTCAACGTTCGGAGAAGTGGAGTACGAATGTTCGGCAGCTCCAACTGCGATTACACAGCCTGAACTGCGACATCTTTTCATCTGGGAACCACATCCAAGGCCCGTCCGCGTCGAGGGAACCGGGATGGGTGGCTACCCTCTACACCGGTCAGGATAACTCACACCGAAACAGTGCTATTTTGTTTCATGCTGGACACATCGTCGTCCACCGCTCACACGGAAAGAACGCAGTTTCCTTTTCCAGTCTTTCATTTCGCGTCGTCGCGAACGTGAAGTGAGAGAACAGCTGTTGCGCTCGCTGACATCCCCGTAGTCTCATTCAATCGGTGGTTTACTATTGGCCCGAGGCCATGCGTCTGGACGTCGCCACGCTGGGAACCTATCGACGGAAAGCCAAGGCGAATTATTGTAAGGTAAGACGGAATTTCAAGTCCTTGCTATGTGTTGGCTAAGCGGGTGGACGTACAGGTATAAAATCATAGTATGGCTGGCCTACCAAACTTCAGGACAACTCGGTCTCAGCGCCCCAGTAAAGACTCAACCGTCTCCTACAATGTTCAAGGCTCTTGTCTCTCTCGCTGCGGTTGCAGCTAGTCTCCAACTCGTCAATGGTAAGCACGTCCAACTTTCGGTATTATCATCGCAAGACTGAACTGGTTTCTCAGGTGCAATCATCCGCCGTGTTACATGCCCGGACGGTAACACCGTTGGCAATGCTGCCTGCTGTGGTCTCTTCGCCATCCGTGACGACATTCAGGAGAACCTCTTCGACGGCGGAGAGTGCGGTGAGGAGGTCCACGAGTCCCTCCGTCTCACCTTCCATGACGCCATTGGCTTCTCGCCCGCCCTCGCTCGCCAGGGCAAGTTCGGCGGAGGAGGTGCAGACGGCTCCGTTGTCACATTCGAAGATACCGAGACCGCGTTCCACGCAAATCTCGGAATTGACGAGATTATCGACGCGCAAAAGCCCTTCATCGCTAAGCACAACATCACCGCTGGTGACTTGTGAGTAGAATTCCTCTTTGAACCAACTAGCCAATTACTAATCCGCGATTTTAGCATTCAATTTGCTGGTGCTATCGGTGTGAGCAATTGCCCTGGTGCTCCCCGCTTGCAGTTCTTGTTGGGCCGCCCAGCTGCTACCCAAGCTTCCCCCGACCTCCTTGTCCCTGAGCCATTCGACAGTGTTGACAAGATTCTCGCCCGATTTGCCGATGTCGGATTCAGCCCCGCCGAGGTCGTCGCGCTCCTCGCCTCGTAAGTACAGCCTCCTCTTCTCAGCCATCCATCTCTGACACTCACATTTCACCCTCTCCAGCCACACGATCGCTGCCGCCGATCACGTCGACCCCACCATTCCCGGAACCCCCTTCGACTCCACCCCGAACTCATTCGACACCCAGTTCTTCATCGAGACCCAACTCCGCGGCACGCTCTTCCCCGGAACCGCAGGCAACCAGGGTGAGGTCCAGTCCCCTCTGCGCGGTGAAATCCGTCTCCAATCCGACGGTGCCCTCGCTCGTGACTCCAGGACTGCATGCGAGTGGCAGTCTTTCGTCAGTGCGTAGCCGTTTCCTGTCCCCCAACCTCCCAAGATACTAACAGTTACTTCGGCGTGATAGACAACCAAGCTAAGCTTCAGAGCGCTTTCAAGGCCGCCATGGCTAAGCTCGCCGTTCTCGGCCAAAACACCCGCAGAATGGTGGACTGCTCTGACGTGATTCCCCTTCCGAAGGCAGCCAACAGCAAAGCTCACTTCCCCGCGGGTCAGACGAGGAACAACGTTGAGCAGGCTTGCAGGGCCACCGCTTTCCCCACTCTCCCCACTGACCCCGGTCCGGCTACCTCTGTGCCCCCTGTGTAAGTCTTCTCTCTTGTGGCGTGTTTTGTGGCGCATCATGCTGACGAGCTTTGTCGGATAGCCCTCCTTCCTAAACGGCGAGAAGCGTCGGAATGGGCAGTGCTCAGATAGATCTGTCCGCTGGAGGACGAGTCTTTTAGCTTTCTTCATACCGCTTACATATCTATAAAGGGTTTCGATATTTTAGCTTTTTTGTCTTACGGCTCGGGATCAAAAGAATGCGATTTATTGTACAAGGACTGGCGAGGTGCGAAGAGACACTATATTGTTACATGGTTCGAGATCAATCAACAGCGAGAGGCCAATTAGCAGGTATGAAGCCTGGTATCTTACAAACATCTAAGTCGGGGGTAACCCACAAATCAAACGATCTACAAGGAAAGTACCACAGGTGTAGACTCTGTAGTCGAATTAAAAGATTCCACATCAAGGAAGAGCCCATTGAGGAGGGCGGCCAACCTGATACCTGCCATCGCCAGCAATCTCTCTACGATCCATTGGCTGCGGATGCGGCCAGCGTATTCTGGCGTGTCTAGCTCGAATAGATCAGGATGGGGTTGCGGACGACGGCCTAGTGGATTGGACGCATCCAGATACGCCTCTTCGTCATGTGTGTGCTCCTCGTGTTCATCAGAAGTCGAGTATGCCGCGTGGCTGTATGGAGGCTGGTCAAGCTCACGTGGCCAGACCGGGAACTCGCAGTTGAGCTTGTGCAGCTCTTTCGCCCAGCTGTACGGGCACAGAGCGTCGTCGTCCCACTTCGTCTCGTCCTTCACCCGCTGGAAACCCAATATCTCCTGGAATGTGTCCCAAGTGGAGGGTCGTTCGAGAGGAGGACAAGCTAGCCAGTCTGTGTACTCGGAAGAGAACCGCCCGAGGATGAGATCTGTGCCAAAGCCCTCGTACATCAGGCGGCGCACGTAGGGATCGTAGATCGTGCCACGCAGGTGAGACTCGATGTCGATAGTTGACTTTCCTGCTGGTAACGCTTGAGTATAGTTTTCCGGGATGGTACGCAGTGCCTGTGCGATGAGGAAACCGTCCCAGACAGAGTGGAGGTCTGCGAGGCAACAGCGTCAATGCCACGCGGGTAAGATTCTCGATTTGGGAAAGGACTCACTGGTCATCCGTCCGTCAAAGGTGACCTTCGCTCCGTTCCCACCTCTTTCCCTCCCAGTCAAGTGTAAAGGCATATGCATATCTCCCAGATAATGGATCAGGAACTTCATGGCCTCCTCCGCTTGCGATGGGTCAACTGTGCCCAAAGTATAATCCTCGAGGATGGTGGTCATGTTCCGGACTGCCCCGAGAACGTTGACATCTGTGTGCCCAGCCCATCCGCGCTCTCCCGGGAACGCACACGTCTGTGACGGGTGGTCGTCCACTGCGCCAACGTAATGCATGGATGCGGTGTACCGATATTTGGGGTTCATCCGGACCTGGTCTGCCCATGTCGCGACACGAGACAAGTGACATGGGGGTTGGCCGTCCTGAGTGGAGAGCTCAGCCTCGGGGTAGAGGATACTGCAGACCTCGTAGAGAACGGTGGGGTGGAGGTGGATCTGGGCAATGGTTGCCACTATCTCGTGGCCAGCGGCGCCCCAGGCCAATGCGGCGGGAAGCGCAGAGAGCACGGCAGCCGCAGCGACGGTCGAAGTGGAGCGCATTATCTAGTCTTGCCCGCAGGTGTTGGCTGAAGTATGGGTGCGGATGTTACTGAGTAGCTCACCTAAAGATCTACTTATATGGCACCGTGCGCGGGAGTTACGCCGACCCGGATCTTTTGGGCAGTGCACTGCCCTTGAAAGAGTCAACCCAGAACTGGATTGATTCAGTGCCTCTGTCTGTCCGACGAGACAACAAGAACGGAGCCCTTGCAAGGGACGGCTGGGAGGAATGGAGTCAGGAAAACAAAGAGAGATTGCCGCTTTGGGCCTGACGCGTGCTTCCCGACGCGTTCTCATCGGCGACGCGCCTATCGTACGGGTCACGTGAAGCATAGAAGGCAGAAGGGTACAATAGATTGCGTAGAGTTACAGTTTCTTTCCATGCGACAGGCAACGCGTGAGTACAATACAATGCGGAGCGTAACGAGGGGGTCTAGCGGAGTACAAAAGAGAGTCTGGGGTGGGCACGCTGAAACAACGTCAACCGATTGACATGGCAGTATCGAGCACGTCTTCCGCGGGTTTGGCAACTGAATCGTCTGGCGTCGAGGGTTCGGCACGGATAGAGAAGATGATGTCCTTGATGACCTGCGCAATGAGCCCGTGCTGACCTTCGACGGCAATTTTGTTTCTAAGTCAATACAATAAGTGGCACAGTCCTGAAGGATGACATGCGAAGTGAACGCACCCATCCTTGATAGCTTTCGCAAGTGAATTGCCATCGTCTTTCTTCTTATCTTCTCCTTTCTGTGTTGCAAAAGTGTTAACGTGTACTCACTTAGATGTCGACATGCGAAGCTTACCTTTAGCGCAGGTTTCTCCTCAATAAGCACTGGTTGAGGTGCGCGTGTTGAAGCGACGGTTGACTGTGCCTTTACCAATTTCTGATGCAGATCGTTCAGCTGAGCTACAGCGTATGCACGATTCTGGACAGACCCATTAGTGGGTGAACCACAAATATAACTTCCGCCACTCACAGATATCAACGCGCTCTGGCTCAGAGTATTCACCCAGTACTTGTTCCAGAGAAGGCCAAGCAATTCCTCGTCGAGACTTGACTTGAAGATCTGAACGTCGAGGGGATAGTACTGATTAGCGTGAACACCAAAGTCCTCAATCTTACTCAAGGGAATGGATTGGTATTCGGAGGCAACAGCATCAGGTGGCGTATAGTTTTCTGGGTACGTTCGGAATGCGCCAATATCGACTTTTCCAGCGGAAATGGTGCGATTTGGGTCAATCTGTGTATCGATGTAAGATGTGCATAGCAGAATATGAAAAACTGTATGCTTACCACGACAGCGACGAAAGGATCTTGGAACTTCTGGTTGGTCATTTGGGTGGTAACGTCAATACCAGAAAGCCAGCATCCATACCCAGGATGAGAATGGTACCATCCAATGGCGTTCTCAAATCGTCCGACCTAGTTTCAACGGCTGAATATAGCAATCTGGCATATTCGCAAGATCACATACCTTGTTACCGAGGTCAAAATATTGCACCATGTACTCATTCGCCTCGTCTGCAGCATTGACACGGGTCTCCGTCCCCTGGACTGGCAATGCGAAGGAGTCGAGGATGACAAGAGAGTTTCCCATAATCTTTCCTTGCATGAGACCCATGATCTCGTACGGGACACCAGAGCGGGCATGGATAACCTAGCACAGAGCCACTTAGCGCGATACCTGGGTCTGTGTACACCCCTACATACCATCTTGATCAGTGCGGTTGCCGAGATCTTGCATGTCTTGAAGTAGTTTGGACTTCAATGGAGGTTAGAAACGCTTGTGTAATCGGACAAAATAAGCAACGATCCTTACTCCTTTGTCCAGGGAGAGTCTCGTAGGATCCGCTTATGTACGTCCGCATCGAACTTGTAGATCTCGTCTTGTGGCGAGATGGTATAGATGTCGTTCGCCAGAGAGAATGTCTTCATCGCCATATGCGACGACGATGCCATGGTGGTCGCGTCGTCCTAGACGATGTCGTGGAGGTCGTTGGTCCTTGTGGCACTGGGGAGAGCCTGAATGTGCAATGAAGCGCCCGACCATGACTTGTTCCCAAACGCCCATGCTCCTCGCAGCCATTTGACCTGCTTTTCACATCTCCCATGCATATTCGCGGATGCTGCGTCTCTCTAGACAGTTAACATGCCATGGAAACCACTCACGCAAGCAGATAGTATCGTGTTGTCGCACAGTGATATCCGGACAGACATACTCCACCTCTCCCTCCATCCTCACGATATCACAAACCGAGGTCGCGCGCAAGAAACATGCAGTACGTGGAGGTCAGAACCTTTCGTCACGTTACGATAGGTTGGAGAAGTCGTTGAGGGGCAAGGAGGGGTATGATCAGCGGATAGCGGATTTGAAGGAGGAAGGGAGCTCGTTGTCTTCTTCCGGACAGACTGCTTCGGTCAAGAAAAACACCTTCATGGGTTTCGTGATACCGGAAAAACCGAAGCCGCCAGCAGACGACGGTGAGTCAGTTCTTCAAGGCAACTCTTACCATGACTGACGAACGGTTTGGCTTCCAGAATGTTGCATGTCTGGTTGTGCAGTCTGCGTATACGACCTCTACGACGAGGCACTGCACGACTACAACGACAAACTCTCATCTCTTCGAACCTCATTGCAGGTTCTGAACATTCCGGAGTTTCAATGGCCTCTTGCTGTTCGTACTGCACCCGTCGACAAGGTGACGGATTCCAAGAAGAGTCCGACACTCTCCGCTTTCGAGGAACTGGAGTTGCGGTTGAAACAGAAGCAGGAGGAGAGCCTTGTCAGCCCTCCGGGTTAGTGGCATAGTTGTCGTGCGTTGTGCTTCCCTGACAGGACACCCTACTCGTGGTTATTGGCAAGTAGATCATTTCCTCTCGCCCAGTGAGAGCATCGCCAGTCACAAGACCTCGAGGACTGCGTTGCTTCCCAACGGCCTCGACGCTGTTGTAGAGACCACGCCAATCAGCGCATCACTTGTCGCGCAAGGTGTACCCTTCCTCGCTGCGGATGCCCAGCTGCCGGAGGAGCAGGTTGTTCGGGTCGTTCGTAGGCGTGGAAGACGGAAGAAGACCGTGGTTCCGGATGCTGGTTCGCTGTACGAAGGGATACGATGGCTGTTGTTCAGTAATCGTTGAAAGACAATACAATTTGGAATGTCCGTATTTAATATCGTCGTACCAATGTGGTGCAACTCAGTTGTAACTCGGAGACATCATTTTGCTATCTCAGCTCGCTGCAGCATTACCAATACCCGTGCATTCCTGCCGCAGGTGGATTGAGGGCAATGCGTTGCAAGTACAAGTAATCGATAACAAGGTGATACCTAGAGTACAGATTACAACGCTAACCTAGTACAAAAATGACATGTAATAAGTCCGTCCATCCCAATCAGCTACTGTATCCCTGCGCCACCCGAATCACTACTGGACGAAGTTCGTAATCTGCCATGAACCCACGAATTAGACAGTGCAACACGAACATCACAGACGCAGAGAAAAGCACGTACAGTCCGTCACAGCAGGAGTTGGAAGCTCGGAGCGACGTGTGTGTTGACTGAACTGGGTCAATGGAGCGGAGACGTCGCCTGTGAGACGGAATAGCGTCGAATAAAAAGGTAAGTTGTCGACTTGCGACAAGTGGCCAGCTGCGTTGTAGGTGCTTGTCTGCGTTGTGAGGCTCCGGGTCCTTTCCAGGACTTTCGGGTCTCGGATGTTGAGCATTAGACGTGAGATCAACGTGGTCGATAGACTTGGTTGCGTGGATTTGAATGTGAGTGCACGACGATGAGAAGTGAGAGGTTTGGTGGTGGCGTACACATTAGTGAGAATGGTGGGGACGCCCTTGAGACCGGGCTAAAGAGTCAAGGGTTGTATGTGATCATGGGAGGTTCGGGAGCAATAGGGTACTCACTGAACAAATAATGAATGTGATGATATTTCCAAGATTGGCTCCAGCCATACAACTGGGGTATCGTCAGTCTATCTAAGACAGAAGACCACATCTACATGATCAAGGAGACTTACCCAAAGTAAATGGAGCCTATCAAATGGGCTGTGAATCACAACAACTGGAAAGAAAGTCGCTGGCTGACTTACCGTCTCGTAGCATTATCCCGAATAACGACCCACGAGCCTTGCGACTGTGCACGAAAGCTCGACATACTGTCAAAGCAAAAATCAACGCATCGAAAACCAGCATTGCACCCCAAGCGATGGCAAAATCTGCGCGTCGTGAGTCTGGGCTGTGCTCCGTAAATTTTTCGAAGTTTAGAGAACTGACATGTTCCTCTGTCATACATGTAAGAACGACCGGCGGTTCATAGATCTCAGAGGGCACTCACTGTACTTGGGATAAGCTCATGTCGCATCCGGATCCTGGTGTGCGAATTGTCGATTGACCATGAGGGAACAGTATCGCCCACTGAAAGGATTGTTTGTGGTCGTGTCAGTTCAAAATGCTGGCCGAGATGATCGAACGAACGCACGGCGGCCACACCAATACCACTTAACCCCACAGTTAGGGTCCCAAACAGTACCCACCGGTTCCGATTGTACAAAGCGTATGTTCGGACGACAAGAAGAACTGGGCAAACATCTTAGCGGCCAGCCACGCATCACGCAGTCAATATGGTTCGACTTACTACCAACAAGTAGTTGTATCAGCATAGCCAAAATTTGATGGTATAGCAGCATCGCACTGCACCTATGCGACAGCGTCAGGCTCTATACGGAGAAAGGCTCATAATCAAATTAGCGTCCTTACAGTGGCTTCAGAAAGCGTCAATGGACTCAATATTACTTGGAGGCTCAAACGAGAAAACAACTCACCCCCTCATCATCAAGAAAGATGTGTGCGATGACCGGTACGTGGCCGAAGACCGAAATATATCGCATGACGAAGAATAGGAGTGCTGTCCAGGTGAAGGTTCCAGTGAACCAGTATCGTTCGTACTCCTGCGAAGCGGTCAGGCCATAGTCATAGTACAATATGGCTGCACGGTAAATTCTCAGGTTAACAACCAAGACAGAGCGTACTGACGGCGTACCAAATGCCACCAAGTTGAGGTAACGTTGTAGGCATCTAACAAATGAAAAATAGCCACCGTCAGCTCCCATGTCACCAACCGAAGAAAGAAACTTCTAATCCACTGACAACTCCTGGGCAGCATCCACCGAGATATGGCGCATGAACCCTCACGTCGCCAGCGAGAGCTGTACCAATCCTGGCACCGGAAGTCCCAGTGTAGCGACCAGTGGCGCAACCGCCAGAGTGGGAGGATGGGGGGAGTCGAAGAGAGTACCAAAGCATTCTTCGGTCGGTTTTTATTACGGTCAACCCCTTCTCGCCCTGGATACTTCATATGCCGGCGAATCTGGATGCATGAATCTCCGATATCGTGGTATTTGGACCCCTGGTCTGTCCTGGTCTAATTAGAGGAGTCCATCAATGTCAATGATCAAAACCATTGGAACCTTGTGGCCGAGCTTGAGGTGAGTAATACGTAGATGTCTTTATGTCAGCCTCTTCCACATGTCTTTGTGCACCAGTCACGACCCACTGCGCAGCTGGTTGCTCACTGGTCAGTTGTCAGTGGATAGTCAGTGTGCAATGGATAAACCGTAAGGCACAGCTTCGAATTCGAATAGGCATCATGCATGATATGTGACCGTGAACTGCGACGGTTATCCCAGTCAGCTTAAAGTTTCAAGTCTGAAGTCGACCTCTTGCTCTTCAAGCTCAAAGCTACAAGTCCCTGAGGCAGATCGGGATACCCAGTTCCGCCTCGCTATGCGATAAAAAGACTACGATATTGTTTTGAAAAGTTACTGCTTCTCGCAGTATAGTCGATTCGGTACCACTGGACTACTCGGAAGCTTGGGTAGCGCAACTGAGCCAATCTTGAAACTCTACACAAACGCAGAAAGACCGCGGCGAAGTTGACCATCAAAGCGCGATATCGATCCCCACAGGACAGGCACCGATGTGTCTAGAGGATAGACCTCGAGAAAGAGATGATGCAGTTGTGTACCGTATATTGTGCCTTCCACTGTAAAGATGGTTCCTTGAGTTGAACGGGACAGGATCAATCGGCCGGAAGTCTGAGGTGTGTTCCTGTCAGACTGTAGTAGTGAATCCGATTCAATGAGAAGGAACCAGGATGGTTAAGGGTTTTCCTAGGTCGTGCCCAAGTCGTGCCAACCGTTCAACTCATGGGCCATTATCTCTTTGCGAAATATCCTGAGTTTGTAGTACTGTCATTAGAAAGCAGCTCTCTTCGTTACAGGTGACTGACTGATTACTCCCAGCATCCTTGGAGAGGTAAGACCAGACTCAGCGGTGCTGCAAAACGCAGAGGTACAGAGTCTAGCCGCGATCTGAACACGGTAAAGACGGGACAGGAAAACACAGGATTCGAACAGGCAGATCAGGTTCCTCGGCGTGCGGGCTTGGTATCTCATACGAGCTGGATAAAGTCGAAGAACGTGGAATCTAGATCGTATACACAACACACCCGGCATCGCCTGTAAGTCGACACAGCGAGAATATCAGAGGACGCACAGTACCATTGTGATGGTGTAAGATGAAGGAGGAAACCAGTATAGACGCCCGAAACGCGTCCTGCTGTGGACGCGCGTCTATCCGTGACTGAGTACGCGTCCTCCTCTTCGTCCGGTCCATCCACGATCCCTCATTTATCCCTCCCGCCTTCACTGCTCGCTGTTGCACACGATGTCAAGAACATCCTACGACAGGTCAGCATTGTTTACCATAGTGAAGGCCTCTATTGACGGGCAATCAGATACCTTACTGTCTTCTCGCCTGAAGGTCGGCTGTACCAAGTCGGTAGGTCACCCCACGAGGTATTCGTCGATTTTGCGCTGAAGGCACTGCTTTTGTGAACAGAATACGCTTTCAAGGCAATTACCGGCTCAGGACATACCGCCATCTCCGTCCGCGGGAAGGATACCGCTGTTGTGATCACACAGAAGAAAGTTCCAGTGCGTAACCCCTCCAACTAACACGCATTGACTACTAAACATTCTATACAAATACAGGACAAGCTTCTCGATGCATCTACTGTCACCCATCTTTTTAGCATCACCCCAACAATCGGTTGTGTTATGACTGGCTTCATTGGTGTGTAGACGTTCGTTCGGGAGGTATGACGCGTCCCTCTGAAGTCTCTCCCCTTCAGCGGACGCGAACGCACAAGTCCAGCGGGCACGATCAGAAGCTGCTGATTTCCGATACAAGTACGGCTACGAGATCACACCGGACGCCCTTGCACGGAGAATGGCGAACATCAACCAAGTCTACACACAAAGAGCAGCTATGCGACCATTGGGTATCGGTACGTCTCATCCTCCGATACGTCTCATATCATTCACCTAAAGCGACCATTCCTGTGGTGCAGCGATGATCCTGATTGGGATTGATCCCGAATTCGGTCCTCAAATCTTCAAGCTCGACCCTGCGGGCTACTTCGTCGGGTTCCACGCCACCTCCGCCGGACAGAAGCAACAGGAAGCCATGAACCATCTGGAAAAGAAGTGGAAGAAATTGGATGGTGGAAAGGGAGCAGATGACGCAACCGCTGCTGGTCATACACTAAGCCGATCGGAGGTCATTGAGGTGCGTCCTTCTCTCGGCCAACATCACCCGCTTTCAACTCTCTGAACTCGCACTTTTTCTCGTAGATGGCTATTGAGGCGATTTCGACAGTGCACGCTACTGACTTCAAGCCCGGCGAGGTGGAAATCGGCATTGTGTCGAGCTCTACAGACGAACCAGTGAAGACTCGAGGAAAGTGGCGTGTTCTGCCCGAGGACGAGGTTGAGCATCATCTCCTTGCTTATGCAGAGAAGGATTGAAAGACGATGCCCCTTTGTTCACTCGCTCGTGAGGAATGTTGTATTGTACTGATAACGAGATACATGGAAAACTGTTCGCATCTCCCCAGCCCAGCCCAGCTTGATGCTCTTGAGCACTTACACACTGGCTGAAGTGACATACTACGAGTTCGCGTCTCCCTGCAATGGAGTTCACCTTGATCACTGACAGGAGAACGAGCTGCCGAAGTGTCATGATGAACTCGTAATTCGACGTGATGACGGAACCCCAGTGATTAGGATGAAGACGTGGTTAGTCTGAGGGAGAGAAGAAGGCAGATATTCGAAGTACTTATGATCGCATGACTGGAATCACTTGATCAGCTAGGCGTTGACAGTCAAAAATATCTAAGGATATGAAAGATATGTGGAAGCCACTGGGAGGAGCCAGTTGTTGTGCGCACGCCAGAGATTGAAGAGAAAAGGGAAGATTAATTATGCAGTCATAGAACAATCTAGTACTACTAGGGTGAAATATACAAATTAGCAAGTTTTGGAAGCGACCAGATACGTCTAGCAGGGCATTGAAGTTTTGAAGGTGGCGGAATGATCTAGAGTACAGAAGGGATGAGCGGACATGCAGAGTGCGAACTTATAATCGATATGGTCCTGACGCACACTGTCCTATCGCTTGGGCTCGTGGAGGTTGTTGAATTCGACCTCGTAATCCTCGCGTTTCTTAGGCTCGTGGAGGTTGTTGAACTGAACGTCAAAGTCTTCACGCTTCTTGGGCTCGTGAAGGTTGTTGAACTCAACGTCATAACTGGTGATGAATTTGTGAGAGCAAATTCAAGAGCGATTGTAATACAAACGCACCTTTCCCTTCTCTTGGGTTCGTGAAGGTTGTTGAACTGAACATCGTAATCCTCGCGCCGCTTTGGCTCGTGAAGGTTGTTGAATTCGACGTCGTAGCTGCAATGAAGGGTGAGAACATATCCTAAGCGCGAGTACCATGTGAGCTCACCTTTCCCTCCTCTTGGGCTCGTGGAGGTTGTTGAATTGGACGTCGAAATCCTCACGCTTCTTGGGTTCGTGGAGATTGTTGAATTCTACATCGAAGCTGCCATGAACGGTGAGAATGATCCCGAGCATGAGCATGAGTGGTGCGAACGTACCTCTCCCTCTTCTTAGGCTCATGAAGGTTGTTAAACTCAACAGCGTAGTCTTCACGCTTCTTTGGTTCATGGAGGTTATTGAATTCGACGTCGTAGCTGTAACAAACGGTGAGAATGCAAGCTGAGAATTGTGTTCGACGTTGACTCACCTGTCCCTCTTCTTGGGCTCGTGGAGATTGTTAAATTGAACGTCGTACTCTTCACGCCTCTTGGGCTCGTGGAGGTTATTGGACTGGACGTCGTAGTCTTCACGTTTCTTTGGCTCATGGAGGTTGTTGAATTCGACGTCATAGCTACGTTGATCGGTGAGATTAATCCCGAGCATGAGCGTGGTGCAAGCATACCTCTCCCTCTTCTTAGGCTCATGAAGGTTGTTGAACTCAACAGCGTAGTCCTCGCGCTTCTTGGGCTCGTGAAGATTGTTGAATTCTACGTCAAAACTATAACAGATGGTCAGAGCGTAATCGGGAGGGGAGTTTCAAGTTGTTTGTAACGCACCTTTCCCTCCTCTTGGGCTCGTGGAGGTTATTGAATTCAACGTCATAGCTGCGTTGAACGGTGAGTATCAGTTCCAACGGGGACCATTTGGTCGGCCCACCTTTCTCTCCTCTTGGGTTCATGGAGGTTGTTGAACTCGACATCAAAGTCCTCGCGTTTCTTGGGCTCGTGGAGGTTGTTGAATTGAACGTCGTATTCTTCACGCCTCTTGGGTTCATGGAGGTTGTTAAACTCAACAGCGTAGTCCTCGCGCTTCTTGGGCTCGTGGAGATTGTTGAATTCCACGTCGAAACTATAACAGATGGTCAGAGCGTAATCTGAAAGTGAGTTTCAAGTTGTTTGTAACGCACCTTTCCCTTTTCTTGGGCTCATGCAGGCTGTTAAATTGCACATCGTAGTCTTCCCGCCGCTTCGGCTCGTGGAGGTTGTTGAACTGCACGTCGTATTCAACGGGCGTGCTAGAGGGGGTTTACATCGTCAACGTTGTGATGCGACTTCATAACACGAGCGTCGGTACTTACGGGTACGCGATGGCGGGGTAGGCGACGGCAGCCAGGACCAATGCGACAAGTGTCTTGCCAGTGAACATCGTTGTTGTTGATGACGAGCAGGTAGTTAACTGAGAAGAGTGTGTCTGAAGGCCGAAGGAGGAGGGTACTGTTGAGTAGTGGATGGTTGGAATGCAGGGGATGGCGCCGACCTTTTATACGTCCTGGTCAACAGCAGAAGGTCGTATCTCGTCACAGTCGGGACACAGTACACAGAAAGTCCGTGCAATTCCCTAATGACGTCGTTGTTGGCCACTTCAAAGTTGAAGAGCTCAAAACCGGTATGCACGGAACCGGAACCATTGGCTTTGAAAGCACGGCCAGGGGGTGTTGTTCGTCGAGAAGGAGGCGATAAGTTGACCCATACGGAGAATCTGGAAAGTGAGCATATCTCGAGACAATCTGGATCTCTCGAATGCTCCGTTAGCTGCAAAGAATGCGATAGCGGTCTAAACTTGAAGAACTGCACTTGCCTGTGGTTTTCCACCGCTTGAATGTTAATTTGGTGGTGTTGAAGATGGCGAAGATTGCTCGACGAAGTCACTCGGGACGAAAATACGCTGATGACGTATTGCAATACCCCAAGCATCCAGCCATCCACAGCTTTGCCGGTCATCTGAAGTTCAACTCAAGTGTCGTGTCAGAGGATATTCCTCGACTCGGATGTATGAGACTGTGATGTTAGACTCACGATGATGCACAAGTCGGCAAGGCCAGCACCGAAATATCTAGCGAATCAGCACTCCAGCTGCCGTATTCTTGAGAACCACTCGGTCTTGGCAGTGTAGCTTGATAGTATTTGGCCCAGCAAAGAAGCGAAGATCTTTCTCATGCGGCAAGAAACACGGAGACTGACGGACCAGCTTCAGTTGGTAAGCTTGAAAAACCGGCATTCTTTCGTTTGCCTGACCCTCTACGATGGACGGATTTTCGCAAAATTTGCTTGTGAGTATCGTCGGCCGAGAGATGAAGAGAGAAAGAGATGAAGAGCGGGCCGGAACTGTGTGCGCCACAGATGTCATAAGTCGGGTGTGTGTCCTAATTAGGCAGGTAGTGTGTTCGTTCCTTGCGACCACCCTCACCGTCTGCCGTGTTGCTCTGCCAGAAAAGCGTCCAATCCCAGTGTCAGTCGCAATCAGAGTGTACATATCTCTACAACAGTGGCGAGATATTCTCAGGGTGAAATGACGACTGAGACCGAGCCCGTGTGCCAGTGCTCGAATTTCTATTGTTCCAACTTCAAGTTGAACACAGCGAAATCTCACGTTGAGGGTCTTTTTTCCTGTCTGAATTATCTCGCACCTAGAAGTCAAACTTTAAACCTTGTCATCGTCGTGAGGATTGGGCAACGGTCACTTGACGAAATCGTGACATTAAAGCTGACGGGATTATTACAAAAAGCAAATGCATATGTTAGGTATCTGACAATTCCAACGTGTACTTCTACGCTTCACCCAAGGTGTTGATGCCCATGCCCATGGCCTCCGCTCCCCCCTCCCGTCCTCATCGTAGTAGCGTTGGCTGGCAGCACCACAGGATGCTCCTCCATGAACGCCTTCAGCAGCTCCCAATCCACGCAGTTCTCATGCGTCTCGAACATGCCATGCGCACCCGGGACCGTGTTACCGTGCCGGTCCTCCGCCCAATACGTCTTCTCCAAGGTCAAGTCGGCACGGCAGAGGATGGTGTCCTTCAGGTATCGAAAGCAATGCTCGGCATGCCCGACGAACTCGTCAAGCTCTTGTTCAATCTTGCCAACGAGCGCACCACGTATGAGGTTAAGGCAATGGAGTTGGTGATAGACGGAGACAGCGAAAGTGCGCTTCTCGGGGCCGAGGGAAAGAAACCCATTCCATGGCTTAGGGAAGATGGCGAGCCAGTCGTCATCGGCATGGAATCCGAAATGAGCTTCGTCCGGTGCCATGACGTGTGACTTTGGTGGAAGGGCGACGGGAAGAGTATGGGGAAAGTCGTCACCAACCCACGCTAAACAGGTTATCCGTGAGCACACAGAATTGTTATGATTCCAATACATGCACTTACAGTAAGTCTGGTTCGAAGAGACCCTGTTGAATAGAAGGATGCATGCGCAGGCGAACACTATCAGTGCTGAAAGCGCAATAGGCAAGGTGGCGCGCGATGCGGAAGAGTTTTGCGACATCATAAAAGACAATTGGCAGCGGCGGGGTAGAGTACGAGAGAGGCGGTAGCAGCAGAGGGCACTCGAACTTGGTAATACTTATAAGAGCTCCGTATCGGCTTAGATTTTTGGAGAAAAGCTTCCGGACAGCAGGGATTTCGCGTGTATCTCGTCATCTTCAATACCTGTGGTATGTCAGCTAGAGGCTGGAATGGCTGTCGAGGACAAGTTTCGTGCTGCAGTTGACGGAGGATCGCGGCGGTGGTTGGTTGCATCACAGGAACTCCGGATGAACGCTGACGGGCGCCAACGCGTGTTTGACGGACCGGAACGGACGAACGAGGACTGTGGCGTTTCTTCACGAGTCTCTCTTTGCTTCGTACATCGTTCAACCATGCGAATACCCTCCACACCGTCACGGACCATACGGTAGCGATGCAGCAAACAAAATAGTTCCCCCATCTCCGTCGTGTTTCGGGTTGGTCAAATCTCAATTTGATAGGGGTGCGACGGTTCGGTGCGACGACCAAGCTGGAGATGATAAAGTCATCAACATGAAAAGAGAAGGACTCTGAAGTGGATGCGGGAGACTGAAAGGTGACCGGACGTGAAATATAGGATGGCAGGTGGGACCTGATGAGGTGATTGCTAGCCTGGAATTCTGTGAGCCCGTTCATCGTACTGGCTTTATCGTTCCATTAGACACTGTGATAGACGTTGAGAAACGGACATGGCGACTACCTAACTCTTCGGGTTTTGGGAGACCTCGTGTCGCACGTGTATCCAGCGTGGCCAACTTTCCATCCCATCAACGATAAGCCGCTCCTCTCTCATTTCAATGACACACACAACATCCCAATACCACCTTAATCCGTATACAGGTCCTCTGCCAGTGAACTCTGGGTGGAATACGGAGCTGCCCAATCGAATCGATCAGTAACAGCAAGCGCCGCAATACTCCAGCGTAACTTGAACCTGAGCTGAGTTGTGAATGGTGCATGTGTAAACGGTCAACGTTTACAGTAAACCATCAAAGTATGTCGTTTCTTTCCATCGCTCCTATTAGAGTTACTTCTGATCACTCTAGAAACGAGAAGAAAACTGAAGCTCGTGCACGACTATCATGATGCCAGTGGAAACAACCACATCCTCACTGAAGATTCCCATTGAGATCTGCGAAGACATCATTGACATCCTCGCCCTGGAGGACCCCTCGTCGCTCAAGAACTGTCACCTCACCTCACGACTGTTTGTCCCTCGATCCCGATCCCATATTTTCCATTCCATCGTCCTCGGCCACTCTGACACAGTATATCGTAACGGCGAAAGTCTTGACGCTTTGCTGTCCAAGTCTCCCGAAATCGCCTTCTACATCCGTAACCTCCGTTGGATCGTACGCTATGTCGACTTCCTGAGTCGCGGTCTTATGCAGTCGTTCAAGATGCTTCATCATTTGGAATCGTTTCACCTGGGAACGAGGCCCGACGATTACTCCAATCTGCCCATATATCTCCGTTGGCAGGGATCTGAAATGGACTTCCTTAGGCCCTCCCTCCAACATATAATCCAGCTCCCAACGCTACGTGCGCTGCACCTCGATGCGGGGATCCTCCAGTTTCCCGTTTCTTACATCCGAAACTCATCCATCAAGTCGCTCAAGTTGAGTCACGGAGAGCTGTGGGACGACGAGGATGGGGTGACCGATGCTTTGCGATCGTGTCCGCTGGAGTCCATCAGCGTCTGGTTTAACCAGATCGAACAAGTCGGTTCAATGACCTCACTCGTACAAGTGAAAGGACAAAACGGCCGGCCTGTCATCGACGTCACCTCCTTGAGAGAAATTTCAGTCCACAGTAGGCGGATGGAGCTGTTCAATGAAGCATGGCCGCTGTTCCAAGGTGTAAACTTATCCAGGATCAGAGTATTCTGTAGTACGTGCTCGATCTGATTTTGCTCCATTCGGCACATTGACACTTCGCCCAGTTGACGATCCGCTGGTCTTGCAAAGACTTCCTGATTATCTTGGCCCCGCACTTGAACGGTCCCTCCGGCATCTGATATTGGACATGAATATCAGGGAGACACGTAGCGCATCGATGTCCTTAAGCCTCATGAACAGCCTTTCCAAGTTACGAGGGACGAACTGTGTTGAAAGTATCGAACTTATCCTCGGAGTTGATGCAGACATAGAGTTTGAGATCCCGACGG
Source organism: Cristinia sonorae (assembly GCA_021029105.1). Taxonomy (NCBI): domain Eukaryota; kingdom Fungi; phylum Basidiomycota; class Agaricomycetes; order Agaricales; family Stephanosporaceae; genus Cristinia; species Cristinia sonorae. The sequence continues at coordinate 532,319 of JAEVFJ010000011.1, forward strand.
ATTGGCGTGTAATTGACGAACAGTTGGCAGGGGATGGGTGGCCGAGGTTGAGAGATGTCAAGCTGACGATGAGCCCGGCGACTTTCGACTCGGATCCCAGCTCTGCTTTTTATTTGGCATTACGAGATTTGCCCAAGACACATTTTACGAAGCTGGCAGCTTCGAGTAAAGTCAACTTCGACTTCCTGTACAATCATATATCTGTTTGGCTATGATCATACTCGCATGATTTTGCTCGCAGTAGCATGTGGCGTAATTTAAAGCAGGAGCGTTAAAGCTATCGTTAAATTTCCCAACATACTTGATTCGTTCAGCATGATCTGCTTTCCGTTGACTGTAAAAGTTATCACCTCCACGTCCCACACGTATACCCGATGCTAAGGGCACGTTTAGGCCATGGCACCGAACTCTTTCGCGATCTTTTCAAATCCGTACTCCTGAACAAATGTTGACTAGAGTGTTTCCCCAACGCAATCGCCAGTGTCGCAGTGGTTACCTTTGGGAGGGACGTATAGTATGAGGGGATCCCGCACGAAGCAGAGGGCCCATGATAGAATCGACGATGTTTTTGCCTGCGCCACGCCGGTGCTTCTTGTCTTCAGGAAACTCTCTAGAGGGCGCCAAGAACGACGGACGAATACTGTGAACTTGTATGCCCGGGTTCTCGTCACTGAATACAGAGAGGTGCTTCTCTGTGCGGCCCTAAAAGACCATGATGACGTGCCTGGTGAGCATGAAGCCTGCGCTTTCAGTCTTGCTCGTGCGCACCTTAACACGAGCCCACATCTGACCATTCTTTTCCGTTGGGTCCGCCAGCTCCCCACTGAAGTATACAAATCTGAAAGGCTTGTCCTGCGGCCTGCCTTCACCTGCACCAGCATCTTCCAACGCCTTCACGATTTCATATGTCGCCCGCGTATAGTCCGCCTCCTTGACTCCGCCGCTGGCGCTCATACCCACAGCCCATACGCACGCGTCGTTCTGGGCAAGACGGGAGGCGACGTCAGATGGGTAGGAAGAGAAGTCGTTGTAGATGATTGTGTGTTCCCCTCTGATACTCTGTCGTGGTTCCAGGCGTTGGTGGCAATATGGTTCCAGATAGTACGTCCGTAGATGCGCGCAAGACCTGTAACGCGTATGCGGTCGAAGAGGAACCAACATCTTGCGAACGACGGGGAAGTCTTGGCCATCATGGGCCTGCACCCCCTCTCAATCGTAGAGTGCGCATCACCTGTCGCAATCTCAGCTTTTGGAAACTTAGATCAGCACAGTTCCTCAGACGGTAGTATAGAGTGTGTGCTTACTGTCTGAGGGTTGACCAGCAAAGGGCGCTACCCGACTTTGACCATTTCGCTACCTGGCCGGCGCCGAGACTTTCTCCTTCCTCCCATCCTCGTCCGCCGTCGCGCCTTTCCTTTCCCCATTTTGCGATGCCCGGTGAACGATCATTGCGAAACTGTCGGCGACGTGCCGCCCTGATGTATATTTACATGCCTGGACGATCGCTGGCGGTGGAGTACCCTGATGAGTTGCCCCGGCATCCTCTCCGTTCCCCTTCCTGCTCCTTTCTCAACTCGCCCGACGCGTCAATCGTCTCTCGAAAGCCTCGTCCGGTATCTCGACGCGCTATAGCGACTTGGACGCAGGAAGAAACGCACCGGAAGACACTAGTACTGCTGACGGACTTGTCGCGAGCGCCTCAAAGCGACGGCACGACCTGAACGTGTATCTGGACGCGTCTTGGGCATCGTAAGGACGACATACGATACTTGGAAGCGTTGATAGCGAGATGAAAACCCGAGAGCGTCGCGTAAGTGCCTCCATTGTACACTCAATCCCTAGCTTTCTCAAAATTCTCACCTCTTCCTTTGCATTCACCAGCCCCTCTCCCCTCTCTCAATTGCCCGCTCCAATCCGTCCAGAAACCTCCCGTCAACCCACTCACCGCTCTACAGCTCGAACGAGCTCGCGCAGCTCCCCTCCTGCTCCTGCTCCTGCTCCCCTCCCCCTCCCCCTGCTTTTTGACGGCGACAAGACGCGTCGGTCCCAAGAGGAACTCCGGGCCTCCCCTCCCACCTCCCTCCCAGCTCGGACGAGCATAGCCACCGCCTCCCCCTCCTCCTGCTCCCAGGGAGCGCGCTTTTTGAAGGACCAACGCGGGAGATGGGTGGACGGATGGGCATTGCATGGCGCGGACGGACAGACGGGCGTTAGGCGCCAGGGGGTATGGACACACGGACGATCAACACGCACGGGACGAGTCGGAGCGTCAGATACTTGACCTCTTTGCACATTCGCATTGCACAAGCTGTTTTCAGATTGCTCCTTCCACCTATTCACTTGAGTCCCTTTTCGAAATGTCAACGACAGCCATCGCAAAACTGCCGAAGGACTTTACCTGGGGATTCGCTACTGGTAAGACTGATTTCCACACCAGATCACGACCTGGAAGAGTTTGACACTATTTCATTTTCAGCCAGTTATCAGATCGAAGGCTCTTTTGACAAGGATGGCCGTGAGCCCTCGATTTGGGACGTCTTCAGCAAGATCCCCGGCAAAATTGGTGACGGAAGCAACGGCGATGTCGCCACTGACTCCTACCATCTGTGGAAAGAGGACATCAGCCTCTTGGAAGCTTACGGCGTCAAATCGTACAGATTCTCTATCGCGTGGACGAGGATTATCCCGAAGGGCGGGAGGGGAGATCCTGTGAATGAGGCTGGTCTTAAGCATTACAGGAAGATATTGGAAGAACTAATCAGTAGGGGGATTATACCGTTCGTGGTGAGTGTCATAACCACTCCAAATGGATGCAAGTCTAACAATGTTTAGACTTTGTACCATTGGGATTTGCCGCAAGCGTTGCATGACCGGTATGGCGGGTGGCTTAACAAAGCAGAGATCATTCAGGACTTCGTTAACTATGCCAAGGTGCGAACTTCACACTCAGTGCTGACTCCCCGTGCTTCCCGCAGCCGCATATGCTAACTTCCGTATATGTAGGTCTGTTTCGACGCTTTCGGGGACATCGTAGAAAACTGGTAAGAAACTGTCATTTGGGACCATGTTCTTAATGTCCTCAAGGATAATAGGATCACCTTCAACGAGCCTTGGATCATCTCTACACTCGGATACAACGTCGGCGTTTTCGCTCCCGGCCATAAAGGAAACACTGATTCATGGATGTAGGCCATCCCCATTTCACTGGACTCAGCAGCAACCCTCGACTGATTATTTCACGCGCGTTCATAGAGCGGGCCACAACTTGCTCTTGGCCCATGGCCACACTGTCAAGCTTTACAGGGACGAGTTTCAGTCCTGGCAGAAGGGCACAATCGGGATCACACTTGATGCCCACTGGCTTCTACCGTACGATGATACCCAGGCTAGCAAAGACGCGGCCATCAGGGGTTTGGACTTTAAGCTGGGTATGTTCTGAAGATTTTGAACCTCTGGCGTCAAACACTGATGAGTCTTGCAGGAAGGTTCGCAGTGCGTCCATACAGCCCCTTGCTTGAAATACCTTGTGCGCTTATATGAGCTCAGGACCCAATTTACAGAGGATATTATCCCGAGTCACTCAAGCGTATCGTTGGCGATCGTCTGCCAGCTTTCACCGAAGAGGAGATAGCTCTCGTTCACGGATCGTCGGACTTCTTCGGTCTCAACACTTACACCACGCATCTCGCCAGTGAGTGTCAACTCTAACTACAATTTAGATTACTGACGCATTTATTGGGGGATATAGTGGATGGTGGGAATGATGAAAATATGGGATTCGTCAAAACGACTCATACTAAGCCTGACGGTAGCCAGCTCGGGTCCCAATGTGCGTTGGCGCAATGGTTAGTTTACTATGATTTCGAAGCTTATTCTAGCTTCCAGCTGCTGCCCCATGGCTTCAAACCTGTGAGTTTACGGTAGTCAGTGCATGGAGTGCTCCTCTTGACTCATATGCTGCGTTGTGCAGATCCACCAGGATTCCGTTCCGTGAGTTTATCATACCAATATCGACTACCCTTGATCTAAACGGCGCTTGCATACATAGCTGCTAAACTACCTGTGGAAGGTAAGTACTGACTACCTTCACGTTCTTCGGACACTCTCACCCAAGGACATTTTCAACAGACCTACGAAAAACCGATCTAGTAAGCATGTTCGCGTCACCTTCCTCAACCATTCTGATCTTCGGCGCGTGATTATGTCCAGCGTCACAGAGAACGGATTCCCCGTCAAAGGAGAGAATGACATCCCTGTCGAGGATGCTGTTCACGACACAGACAGAGTTGAGTATTTCGCGGGATACACGAATGCCCTCCTTGAAGCGGTGACCCAAGACGGAGTTGACGTGCGTGGATACTTTGGATGGAGTGAGTTCGCCAATTACTTGGTCAGAGTGCACTCTAACTTCGTTCACCTGTTAGGTCTGCTGGACAACTTTGAGTGGGCGGACGGTTATCGTATTCGATTCGGTGTCACGCACGTGGATTTCAAGACACAAAAGAGGACGCCGAAGGAATCGGCAGCGTTTCTGACGAAGGTGAGCTCTCCATTGGTTGAAGTTGATCGATGGTGACTCATGGGAAATATTTGCGGCAGTTTTTCAAAGATCATATTGAAACGTAGTCTGAACGAGAACATCAAACAAGATGTATTTCTATCTGTAACAGGACCTCTATACCATTTTATCCACTGTTCCGTAAGGCAGGACGTCGTACTGAACAAATATTCGAGTACTCATTGCGCCATTCACGCTCATACGCCGAGCACGGCTTTTCTCTCCCGTCCAGGAATGTCTCCGCATCTAATAATAGCACCTCCATCCAAGTCTAGACCTCCAGTTCAAGCAACGAAGGAACGGGGTGCGCACTGTCGCCACCTCATGACTGCACAAGCAGGAGGTGCTCCTGTGGCAAGGCTGTCCTTCGGGAGATGCTCACCGCCCTAGGTTTGTCATCGCGACATTCGCCACAAAGGGGTGACGGAGGCAGAAAAATGCGGCCAGCGTGAGGAGGACTGCTTGGCCAACACTCGTTAAGTCCACGTTCCTTTGTCAACGACCGAGCCAATTTTTGACCGTCGGCTTTTACAGAGATGCTTAGGATATCGCATCTCCGTTGCAGTAGGAGATCAGGACTTGCCCGCTCGATCGTAAAATTGAAAATTACCTCCATCGATTTATTTCGCTCCCCAAATCCGGCCTTCCGTTTTGTGGGTCCACCGATCGACTACATCGCATTGTATTGGTCCTAACATGGCTGAAGTGCAGTCTATCCGGGGTTTATCTTCACCCGTGAAGCTGAGGCGGTACCACCCAGGAAAACTTGGTGCTCTTGTGGAGAACTTTTCGGACCTCATCTCACGGAGCACCTTCGCCGTTTGTATTGGCAGGCGAAGGATATAATAACCCAACTCAACCTTTTCAATGAGATCCAAGGAACCCCCCGTCTTGCCACTCCTTCCTTGTCGTACCCACAACTTCATTCTTGAACATGCGCGCTGCAATCCTTGCCTTCGTAGCCCTTGCGGCCATTGTCCAGGCCGCACCAGCTCCTAACCCCTACTTCCCTTACTTCCCTCCTACTGGTAACGGCGGTCATGCGTCCACTGGCAACACCGGTGATGCTAACGGCGGTTCGGTCATCAACGACGGCTACTTCATTAGCAATGGATACAAGGCCAGTAAGTGGTCTATCGATCTCTCTGAGCTTCAGTTATGATTTCTCACACGTTCTATCTTACTATGTAGATAAGGCCGGTAATGGCGGCGTCTCCTGGTCTGGCGATGCCTTCGCCGGCAACGGAGGATACTTCGGAGGCAATGGCGGTAACGCCCACACAGGAAATACTGGCGATGCCAACGGCGGCGACGTGATCAACGCTGGGAAGTACATCACCAACAGCGCCGGTGCCAGTACGTTCAGTTGGTTTCTCCAAAGTGGGCTTTGCTGACTTGACATCCCTAGACAAGGCCGGCAACGGTGGTATCTCCAAGAGTGGTAACGCTTACGCCGGTAACGGAAAGCGTTATTATTTCCCATCTGGAGGTAACGGAGGGCACGCCTGGACTGGGAACACGGGCGATGCCAACGGTGGAAACGTGGTCAACGATGGATGGTATATCTACAATGGCTACGGTGCTAGTAAGCCATCCCGTCGACTCGAGTGCGATGATGATGCTAAGACCTTCTCGTAGACAAGGCCGGCAATGGAGGTGTCTCTTGGTCTGGCGATGCTTATGCCGGAAACGGAGGTTACTTCGGCGGTAACGGCGGCAACGCTAAGTCTGGTAACACTGGCGATGCAAATGGCGGCTCCGTCGTCAACACCGGTGGATTCATCACAAATGGCCCAGGAGCTAGTGAGTATCCCGATTCCTTGTCGTAAAAATACAGCGTGGTGATCACCGTCTTGCGCGTACCTTAGACAAGGCAGGAAATGGAGGTATCTCGAAGAGTGGAAATGCGTACGGTGGAAACGGTGCCTAAGAGGCTCTTGATGGGTCGGAATCTTGCTGCGCACGCACGGGCTCTCAAAACTGTCGCGGACCATGGGTTTCTTTCCGATGGGACACTGTTGTATCTTTACATTTCTTCGGGTCATGACAGATAGCCAACGGACATGATCGTTATGAATGAGTCGCTACGCATGATCATTGTCTGCTCAATGCTCCCTTCCCTCAGGCTGGACGTTTTCGTTCCCTACTGGGTCGGTCATACAGTAGTAGCAATGTGTATGAGACACTAGTGCTGCTATGTCAAAACCTGAGACAGTCCACAGAGTGCCGTTTCTTCCCTTGAAGTCATCATGATGTTTCTCAGGAACTAGACAGAACGTTTGAACGCTGAAGGAGCGTGGCACTGGGAAGTCAGGAAGTTAGCGCTTGTTCGTCTGCGCCAGCCGACTGCTCCTCGCCTTTCGAGATACGATCAGGTTTGTGTCTTCATAGCTATGGATTTCGTATCCTGCTGAGACTAGTTTTGGTCCACTCAAACTCAAGGTTACCTCTCCCCTAGTCACTGCACAGTGATATTCAACCCGCACTGAAGGTCCGCCGCGCTACTCAGGTCTGCCAGTGGCACTGGCATCATGAGACGCGGCTCACTGTTCATCGTTTATCTTGTCATTCCAGGACTTTGGAGCCATATAAACGATAGAAGCTCCCGTTTATCTGTTCCCTCTCCGCAACTTCCTCTCAGAACAGTGCTCACTTTCGTCAGGTGCGCAATGAGTGGCGATGGTCGTAGCCTGCACAGCGTATGCACCAAATAACAACTAGCTGATAATTGGCCAATTCTCTACTTTCTAGGTGAATGTCAACTCCAGCCACGCCGATTTCCAGGAAAGGTCAAACGAAGACATCTGTTTTCGACTTTCATATTGATGCTTCAGAAAAGCTAGAGAAGGTATATCCGATCATTTGCTGGCCTCGTCTGCGATCTGTATGACTCAATCTGTATCAAACCCGTAGGACGCTTTTGACGAACAGGATGCAGAGTATCGTCGTGGTCCAGGCAGTAGCGCTGAAGGGTGGGCTCAGCTATCACAGACGATGACAAGATATGACGAAGTCAAGATCAAGGACTGCAAAGAGGATATGGATACGTTACTTGTATTTGTAAGTGGTTTGACTCTCTTTGAGATTCCTCTGTTCATAGCTTCAAATGCTAGGCTGGTCTGTTTTCCGCCGTTCTGACAGCCTTTGTCATTGAGCTGTACCGAGCTCTTCAAGTTGACCCAAACGAAATGACATTCCTCATCGTCACCCAAATATCCCAGCAGCTCAATAGTTTCTCCATCAACTCTGGCTTCGTAAACTCGACACATCCATTCCTCCTCACTGCGCCACACTTTCAACCTTCGGCGTCCTCTATTCGCATCAACGTATTGTGGTTCTGCAGTCTTGTCTGCAGTCTGGTAACCGCGTCTTTGGCCATGCTTGTCAAGCAGTGGCTCAGAGAATATCAGTCGCAAGAGAACATCTCCCCGTTGTCAAGATCTCGTATCCGCTACTGGCGTAACCTTGGTCTCGTCCAGTTCCGGGTCCTGGAGATCGCGGCATTCCTTCCACTGTTGCTGCAACTCGCACTTATCCTCTTTTTTGCCGGGCTTTGCTTGTTCTTGCAGGACCTCAATCCCACCGTTGGTTGGGTCGTCACGGCATTTATTATGGCTTGGTTCGTTCTCTACGTAACGACGACCGTCGCCCCAACATTTTCCTCTCGTTGTCCGTATAAGACGCCGTTGTTGAAGGAGCCGATACAATCCATTCGACACATGATTTACAAACCAAACCGCGACACTGGGGTTAATCAACACGATGAACGGTTTCTACGGGGAGACAATGCCTTGGATATTCCGACCCTCGTCGCTGCAGATGCCGCGCTACAAGATGACGATTTTCTGGACAAGACCATCCGTATCTGTCTTGCAGAGTCGGGAGGAATCGAGGTTGAACGCTGTGTCAGCCAGATTATAGCCAGCCGCTCTGGTAGTGAGCCGAAGAGTCTGGCCAAGCTTCACGTACAAGACCTGGAGAAACTCTCCAGCACCGCTCGAACGTCCATTGTGCATATACTATTGGACTCCCTGGACAGGGAGCTGGATAGGAGAGAACGGGACAAGCAGCCGGCGGAATGGTCGAACTGGATGTGGGGCTCGATTCACTGCATTGGGTCCGTGTTCCTACCTGTTTACGTGCATCTCTCTTCCACAACCTCGGAGGGTCAAAGAGCTCAGATAGGGCAGAGCAGAGCGGGCGATATGCTGGTGAGGTTGCTCTCTCAAAACGACATCGTGGCCAAGGGTACATTGAATGTTCTTGCGTACCCGATGTTCTCGCGGTTGCCCTCAAGTTTCAATGTACCCCGTATAACATCAAGCCAAGGTCGGCGTTATATCTATTACTCATTGCCGACAATCCACTAACTCTGTGATCCAAAGCTCTCATGAACTTGATCGCAGGTGCCCGAGACTGTATGGCCAATGATTCATTGGATCCTACTCGATTGTGTCAGGTGGTGTTGTGTCTGGCGACATACTTTGAGGAGGAGCGTCTACGAGAGGAGTGGTACAGCCTACAGAAGTTGATCACCGAGCTGGCTGCCGCTATTCAGCAGAAGTGGGACCAGAGCCCAGGTTACCCGCGCGACGTTATACAGTCCGCTTATCTGGCGGTCGACCATAGCAATAAATTGAACTCGAGGGATCGACGGATCGCGGGGAAGGAGTCGTTGGACATCTTAAACCGCCTCATGACTGCTGCTCGGTCATAGTTGTAGAGAGTTCGTTATTCCACTCCAATCATCTCTGTACATACATTTCGGCTACAACGATGTACATGCAGGATCTAGGGATTGCAGGGATACGGAATGGGACACGATAACATGGGTGCAGAGGTAATGTGAATAAGATAATTCTCTGGCAAAGGGAAAACATGAAATGTACAAGGAATGTGAAACGCCGCACCTGCGACAAAACTTGCTATGTTCCGCGCCTGCCCCCACGAATGATAAATAGACCATGCACGACAAGAAAGCCAATAGACGTTCACAGACCAGTCTGCTTTGTGGACATCTGCATGCTCTCGTAGTCGCCATCTCCGTACGCTGTAGAAACAAATGTATCCGAGTGTACGTGCGAAGAGGTGTTCTTCTGAATCTGCAGGCCGTTTTGTGGCTTGGAGAACATAATTCGGCCACTCTGTCCGACTGCGGTCGAGGACTCGCTGTATTGTTGCCACCTCGCGGGACTTCCACCGGTGTATGCGCCTGATAAGCTACTGCGCCCGTTTATCTGCCTGACCTCATAGATTGTGAAGCGGACGGCAAGGACTGTACTCTATAAACTGTAATTATCCTGGTCACAGTATTATCTATCGAATTCGAATCCTCTGCGTGAGCGTCGTGAAGACAGGTCATTGTCCACGTACTTATCCCAATCCATTCCGCTCGTCAATTCGGTAGTTCTTAACTGGCCATGTCTGTGTCGAACCTGGAGAGACATGACCGGTTGACTCGCTGCCCAACATTGGGAAACAGGAGAAGTTCGGATATTGCCGATATTTAATCTCCGCTCCGTCGCAAACCTTCGATTAGCGCTATAGTGTATTGTCGAGCTCATCGTCCCCGACATCGACAACACTACCAGGGTAAGGTCTCCATCAAAGTGAGTACGATGCTTTGTTATGTTGCCCTGGACGCAGTTGGACCGTGTTTGAGGGTATTGGAGGTTTTCATTGAGATGGATTGACCATTGGCTGGATGGATGGAGATCGGTATGCTGACCTTTCGCGCATAGATGCCTCTTCAAGAATTCCAAGTCGTCGGCCGTCATTTGCCTACCGAGGCTGAACCTACCCCCAAGATCTACCGCATGCGTATCTTTGCGCCAAATGAGGTCGTCGCAAAGTCTCGTTTCTGGTACTTCCTTCGGTGCGTCCCTCAGCGTTTTTTGAGTTGTGATCATCGATTTGAGCTTTGCCTCCAGCCAACTGAAGAAGGTTAAGAAGGCCAATGGTGAAATCATTGGTGTCAACGTTGTGTGTATCATGTTGTTATCCCTTGCAGCCGTTCAAGTGGCAGGCGGAATGGGAGCTAACCTGGTGTTTTTTCCATCGCGTGTGCGTGGTTGTTTTCCTTCCTAGATTCATGAAAAGAAGCCATTGAAGGTCAAGAACTTTGGTATCTGGCTCCGCTACGACTCTCGTTCTGGCACCCACAACATGTACAAGGAGTTCCGTGAGCTCACTCGTGCAGATGCCGTCCGGAGCCTCTACCAGGACATGGCTGCCAGGCATCGCGCCCGTTTCCGGTCTATCCACGTGCGTCGCAATGCTTCATTATCCGCGTCCGTATACTGACCCTCCCCTTCCAGATTCTCCGTGTTGTTGAGATAGAAAAGAGCGAGGATGTCCGCCGCCCCTACATCAAGCAGTTGCTTGTTCCCAAGCTCAAGTTCCCCCTTCCCCACCGCGTCACCAAGTTCCGTTCAACTTTCGTTGCGAACCGCCCTGCAACCTTCTAGTTGGCTTGCAAGATATGTTGGGGTGGATGGTAGTCAGGAAAAACTATGTTTGGCGTTGCTGGATGTTGTCAGGACGCTGGGCGCCGCCATGATGTACCCTCTAAGGCTCTATGCACAATGATTCATGCCGCATGCACTTCACCGACATACATCCGGCACTTCACAACTGCAAGGTTGTCTCTACCCATCATACAGACGGGCTTTCCGCTAACTTAACATAAGACCGACATGTGACCTTTGATGTTCCATTGGCCCCGAAGGACTTGAGACTCTCGTACGCAAGAGTTGGAGAGTCTAGCAACCACGTTTGAGGCTGGTGAAGGCTCCTTGATGAATGTGAGCACACTTTACTCTTCGTTCTCAATGAAGCACCGTCGTCTCACGCATGGTTCATTTCAGTTTTTACGTGAACCCATGTTTGTTGTTACTGGCTTTTGTTATTGCAAAGTTGCACAAAGGACAGTGTTTTCCAGCGTTACATCATATTGATCACATGGGTTCAATAGCTGCTTATTTGCTCATTTCATCCAACTCCAAGTCGCAAACTCGTCGCAGGTGAAACCCTCAATTCCTCTTTAGCTGTCCCTCCTGACTCTTATCAAATATTACGACCTGAATAATCTGACAGTAATATTTAGCTTCTCAGCACCATGTGCATCCCGCTCCCGCTTCTTAGCGCATAACCCACGGTTTGGGACTTGCACCGGGAATACTTCACTGCCCAGACATACAAAGTCTCCTTTCGCCATATCGGGGCCCATCCGTCGTCTCACTGATTTCTCTCTCTGTTCGTCACAGCCATCGTCGTTATAGCTTCGATGCAAACTTCATTGTCGCGTGTTTCACTTCAACGCTCGATGTGATGTGATATGGGTTGATTACTGCCGACATGCCTGCATGTTCTGCGCTGGTGGCACATTTGTGTGGCTATAGGCTGTTGCCATGAGCTAGGTATAACCTGGGCGGCGGTAACGGCACCTACAGCTCAGACTTCGAGGTAAGTCTCACTTTCAATTATCCGCGCTCAACGTTATGCTAATCAAGTATGACCTTCTCCCGTGAAGTAAAAAAATAAGAGAAGATATTGTTCGAACATATCGCCCGACAAGTCGACCTGACAGGGATGCTAGGTGCCACTTTATGACCCTATAACAATGACATATATATACTGCCGTATGCCACGATTGCGCGGAGTGCATTTATTCTGCAACGCTCATTGTTTATCCCGGGCCCCCCATTCCACCGGTCGTTCGAGTACCAACCACGATGAACCTTATAATCCGTCGTGCACGAGGTCAGACGACTCCCCTTATCCTTCCGGACTAGACGAAGCTAACCAGAACATACCAATGGAGGAACTGGACGAAGTTGCAGAGCTTTTAAGTGCATCTTACAGTACCAACAGTAAGTCAGCATAGTCGAACACGACGAACGTCACTTACCGGCCTGTTCAAAAAGGAGTTTTCATTCGAGCTGTGACAGGCAACAACGCGGAGCTCAACCTTCCGTTCCATAGAGCCATCATTGAAGCACAACATGTTTCAGGAGAGAACTGGATTGCTCTTGATGGCGCGAGGATTGTGGCTCTTGCGGGATGGTTCTCGCCAGGTCGAAGAATAAATCCGTCAGTTTCTGTGTATATCTGTGGCGTCACGCATGGCTGATACTACCCTGTTGGCATTGCAGTGAAGATTATCACCAAGTCGCAGCTGGGTTTGGGGCGTTTCGAGCACAAATGACTTCGGAGGTAGAGACCTGGTGGACTGAAGAGGTAGGTCTTTTTTCACATTTGAAGCTTGATCTCCCGCTGAAACCTGCGATCTCAGTTCGTTCCACAATACAACAGGATGTGTGAAGAGACATTCGGGTTGGAGAGAAGAAGTCAGATGTGGCATCTGCAGATGCTTTGCACACATCCGGATTATCGACGACAAGGGATCGCGAGTAGTCTTGTGAAACATAAGGAGAAACAGGTGTGCTGCGTTGTTTCGTTCGATATGTGTGGGAGCTTATTGTTCACGCGTTCACGCATAGCTCGCCACGGGGAACCACTTACATGAGATGCGTTTGGAGGCAAGCTCGCCACAAGTCGTAAGTATCATTGCCAGTCCGATACAGCCCCCAATGATGGTGACTCCAATGTGTTTTATAGATCAATCTATTCGAGAGGTGGGGCTGGAAGGTGGCTAGCTCTACAGGGTCACAACCAAACGTTATCCATACTAACTATGGGGAGCTGCATTTCTGTTGCATAGAGAAGACGGCAGAACCGCCAATATTAACCAGAGATATGTTTGGACAGTGCCCGTTTCAAGTTGAAACCAGTTCGTTGTTATTTGTCTGAGGACGTTTACGATGCCAGTAGCTTCTACTTCGAAGGGCTAGTACTTCCTTCCCTATGGTAATATGAAATGCCCACATCGCTGATCTAAACGGTGGGTACAGCAAACGTTATGTTGAAATGGGTGGTATATACGGAGGCATGCTACTTGATCATGGTCAATGGAACATACAGAGATTATCACGAGGTCAGTGTTGATTTCTTTTACAACGGTTACAGATCGTGGTCGCGCAATCACGACATCGCTACGGAGGGATATATTAGTCCTTGACGTGAATCGAAGACCCAGAGTGCTCACCCAGCGATACAGTTGGGCTGTGCCAAAGCAACTCTGGCATCTTCGACTACCAAGCCGAAGACCCCATCTGGGATGTGCACATCTCTGCGCTGGCTGCATAAGATTGCCAACATTCCACTGAATACAGTCACAAGTTCTCCAAATTGCGCGACAAAGATAGCAAAATTCGGTCTTGCATCGGCATGTCATATGGTAGCAACCCAGATTCAGTTCGATGAGTTGAGCGCAGCCAGGACATCGAGACCATCCTTCACGGTCGGCCAGGTCAAGAACAGCTTTGTCTTCTTCCTGTGTCTTAGGTAGGCATCTGTGCAATATCGGAAGCGGCACAGAAACCTTACATTTGGCACAGGTAGACGTGCCGCAGCCCTTGGCGGAACAGTGGAAGAACTCAGGAGTTTCGGACTGCGGTCCGAGAAACTGACCGCACTTCACGTTGCTGCAGTAAATGCGGTGCAGCGTCGTGTACTCCCGTCCTTTGCGTGTGAAATGAGCCCATGCTTTATCCGACATAAGATGTTTGGCATGATGGACTGGGATTCGTCGTTGACAGCAGCGAGGAGGGTAAAGGGATTCGTCTCGAATAGAGGCCTCAAACAGGGCGAGGACACAGACTTTGTCGTAGTAGTGGTTGCAGGGAGCTTTGAGTTCATAGCCTCGGATTGGTTCTTGACACGCCACACAGGTGTGGCCCGTGAGACTGCACGTTTTCCTAAGCATATGGTGAAGTTTCTGTAAGGAAACCTGTCACTTACCGTGATTCAGGATCCTGTCGTCTCTGTGCTTGCGAGGCATCGTCCCGATGGAATCGCGAAGAGGAGGGTCTTAACAACGCTTCAGTCCTCCATCTGCGTGTCATTAGCATGTTAAATTCGACGAGGACTTCTGTGAGTCCACGAACCTCGCATTAGGCCGCCCATGAGTCAGAACAACGCCAGATTGTTGGTTCTCTTGCATCTTAAGGAGACGTAGAGCGGGTTCTGGTTCACTGCTAGTACGGGACGCCATGGAGACTCTGTCGATGCGGCGCCGGTGAAGCCTAGCCGCAGGGCGACAGGAATTAGACCACGGTGAAGGTGACGTCGAATGAACACACCTTTTAAGAGCAGACCGCCGCTGTAACGCTCTTTCATCGTTGGAGTCCTCGTCAGAGTCGTTGGATAGGGCAAGGGCAATAGCTCGATCAGCATCGAACCTAGTGGCAGCTTCTATTTCCTCCCGTGCAAGACGAATTGCGAGTTGCATGTCCGCTACCGACAACCCCCATTCCCACTTTTTCTTCTGACCACTTCCATGGCTCCGTCTGACACCAGACTCGTCGCAGAACCTTTCCTCCATGACCCCGTCGTTCAAGTGCGATAACACATGGTACAAAGCTTCTTCCCGGTCCAAAAGTCGACGCCGGACGTGAAACTCCGAATCTCGAAGGGCATTTGCGGATTTGACGGATGATTGTGGACGTATACGCGACGGCCCTGCTACAGAGGACATGGTGGCATCCGATAAGAGACCACTACGGAAACGCAGTCTTATAGAAATGGGAGCCTTCCTAGGATCCCACGTGCCAAGAGAGTTAGAGTTTGGTTTCCAAAGTGAATGCATTTCACTCACGGTCATCGTGACTTGCGCAGGTGATGCACAAGAACATATCCCGCACAAACCTGGCATGTCAGCATCCCCTGTTGGAATGCAAAAAGGGGTCAGGAGGCGCGTGTGCAGTGCAGAGAAAGTAGACATTTATTCGCATAATCCTATGTAACATGTCCATCATCAGCATAGCCCATAGTCTCTCCTAATGCCAGGTGTTACAGCAAGTTGATATTCGGTGCGTGCGCCCGTAAAATAAGATAATTCATACATACGAAACTGGTTTTGATACAGACAGCTTCAGAAGGAAAGTCGACATATGTATTGTTTAGATACGGTTTCCTTGACAGCGTTGACATGCACGCATAGGACAACGCGAACAGGTCTAATACTTCATAGTTAGTGACAACTTTCGGATCGCATCGAGACAGTGCGCACCGAAATATTCGCACCCCCACGAAAACAGCCATCACAGGTACTTCTTCCGCCCTGGGTAACCCATTGGTGCTGGCATGGGTAATGCTGAACCGCACCCAACAGCCTATCAATCCTCGACTCCAATGAAGGAACGACGATACCGTCGATGGAAGTAGGCGTGCCGGGAGTGGGAGGTGAACTGTCGTTCTTGCGAGTCTGAGACGACCCAAGATCAACGCTTCGTTGGTTACGGCGGCGTTGTGCATCTAGTCCACGCGTAACGATATTCTCCCGAGCTTGTAGAGTGGAGGGGGCGTTGGTGCGAAGAGGAGACCGCCGTGGAATGTCGGGTCCTTGGTTGAGACGAGGCTTGGTCGTTGGGCTGGGAACGGATGGCGCCTCCTCTTGGGCGATCTCAATGGCGACCATTTGCGTGAACGTCATTGGGAGAGGCGGAAGAGCGCGGGACTGGATGGGTCGGGAGGGCGAGATTATCGGTCTTCGAGCCTGCGAACCAGAAGGAGCGTCAGGTGTGGCGGCCGTATTCATCGCGGCGGCAGCGACAGAGGTACCGAGGATGATAGCACCCGCACTCTTTCCACGTCTAATATCAGGACGAGAGCGAAGTAACCATGGTCCAGGAATCCTCGGCTGACCAGATGTCTCTGTGGCAGTGGGCACTGGTGCTACTGGCCGAGTAACAAGTGTTCTGCCTCGGATTGGCATATCAAGCGCAGCAAGTGGATGTTCTTCTGCACGAGTGACGAGTCGCTGCTCATCCCATCGAGGGCATTGGCACGTCTTCCACGGCGACGAACACAGATAGCAAAACTAATGAGAGTACGTGAGGGGTAAGTTACCGTAGGCAAGAGTAAAGTCGTTCATACCTGGGTTTTGCATCTGCATGTCATGTGAAAGCAGCCAGTGGTCAATTCGATCATGCGGGTACATCCGGGACACTGAGACCAGCCCGACTTCTTGCTTAAGCTCAACAGGTCCTTATCCGCGCCGTCAACCCGACAGCTGTGGTTGCCTTGCGCCTTGACCTCCCTTCGGCACCGCGAACACGTGCGGGTATTGCATCGCGATGTGTTGCACGTATAAATATTACTGAAGTGCGCCCTCTGAGGGCCGAGAAACTGGCTACAGCGAGGGTTTGAGCAGTAAACACGCTTCAAGGTGCTATACTCTTCGCTCTTCTTGGTGTACAGAACCGATAAAGCGGTGTCCATGTGTTGGTCGAAGGTTCCGATAGGGATAGCTTGTCGACAGCATTGCGGGGGAAAAGACCCTTCATCATGTAAGGCCAGGCGGACAAGCTTGAGTAGACAAGGAATATCGTAATAGTGCCCGCAAGGGGTTCGCACTGAAACTCCAGCTATGGACTGAAGGCATGCAGTGCACTCTCGCACCCTCGACCGACTCCTGAAACCGGAGGTTCAGCACTGCATGAAAGAATGTCGATACCAGCCTGACTCACAGCGAGCGTTGGATGACTGTACGAACTGCCGACCCTGCAGCAGGTCTCTCGTTACTTCGATTACGACCAAGTCGGTTCGCCATCTTGCTAACGATACCAGTTACCCCGTGGGTTTCTCCTTGTCCGTCCAGTGCCCTATTCAGCCTGAGTAAAATTTCTAACCCGGGATGCTGATGCACGTACCTCTGTGATGTTTGCCGTCGAACTACCCCTGTGTGACCAAGGGTTTGAGCCCGCTGCGGCATGGAGTGCTCAGTCACGCGACTACCAAAGGGTGACCGCCGCGTCTGCTCCGCGAACGATTGGATAGCCAACGCCTCATCATTCATCGCAACGTCCCTCCTAACTTCACCTCTGCGTATCATGTTGTGCCACCGGGAAAAAATCGTAGAAATCGTCCGGCGAATGCGAATGAGATCCTTTGGATCAAAACTCGAGAAAGTAAAAAGAGGTGCCGGCCTCTAGTGCAGGTTGCAATGGTGGGAATGAACAACGGTACGGGCGGATCTGCTATGTGTTATATTACCAGTGCGGTCGGGGACACGTGTTGGAGGTGAGTCCGCCACACGACATCAAGATCCTACAGCGAATGCCAATCGCATGGATAACACTCGATCAACAGTGATAGACTGTACTCACGTGTGATTTCGAGGGTGCTAATGGTCACCGCTATGGGCCTATTGTGCCCTGTTTGGGTAACCCACACATTGCATAGATCATAGATGGCGCCTTATGTATGCAATAGAGTGCACAGGGAACTCGAAGAACTCCGTGGACTGGGTGAGTTAAAACAATAGCGCATCTCTATATCTTCCAACAGTGTGCCTCCGGATGCAACTTCTGCCTCCCCTTTGCAATATGAGAGTGATTTCGGGAGCATTGAAGAGCTGGGATGCCTCAGGGATGCTTCATCGATGGCGGCGTGGTGTGAAGGGACGGGTGCATGTCCCTGGCATGATAAAGGTGTTCTCCGCAAGTTGACCCATATGGGCGTGCTTCTCGAGGATGTCGGGCGCGATGAACAAGAATAAGACAGGGCTGTGGTCGCCGTGTGAGACGACGGAGAACAAGGGAAATAGCGCTTTGAGCTCCGAAGGTTCATTTTTGTACTCCGATCGTCCGGACCTGCAGCACCGAGTTTCCCGAGCATTCTCCGACAAACTCAGCCGCTTGTTGTAACGGAATGTTGATGGCCAGCGAAGTGTTGTCCTCTTTGGTCTTTTTCGTTCTCGTCGTCGCCGCCCTCGTCTCCCTCGTCGCACACCGCCTCCCCGTCACTCGCTATGAAGTTTATCTCCCTCGCCATCTTTGCCGCCGCCCTTGGCGTTGCCTCCGCTGACCTCCAGGTTACCAATCCTTCCTCTGACCTTTGGTGGGGTGAGCGTTTCATTATTTGAGTAGCGCGTCCGAAGTGACTGACGAAACCCCGTGCTCCTTGTTTATGTGATTTCTCTAGTCGATAAGTCCATTAACGTTCTTGCATGGACTTGCAAGGAGAGCACCCACGACACGTTCACTGTTCTGTGAGTTTATTTCACCTGATTGCGGGGGTTGCGTTGTAGAATCTTCTCGAAACTGGCTGTTCTGGAAGCAATGAAATCGCCAGGAGGGGAGGACATGGGACGTGATAGAACGCGATTGGCAAAGATGCCGCTTTGCAGCCCCCCAGCAATGAATATGGCATTCCCCGAAAAGAGATGACTTACCGTGATTCCAGTCTTGCAAACTCAGACCCCAAGATCCTCGTCTCGCCAATTGCGATCATTGGCATTCAGAACAACTTTGATTGCTCGAAGTCCATCACTCAGGATATGTTCAACCAGCCTCCCGGCACTGGCTACACCGTTATCTTGGCCGATACCATCAACAACACCAACGTATGTGCACTGTGCAACGACGAGTCATGCATTTTAACCCATCACCATTCTTGCTACAGGTTTATGCTACATCTCAGCCCTTCGAGATCAAGCCACTCGGCGCAGCATACCCCACGACCACGACTGCAGCTGCCGCCGATGCCACCAACACCACTTCTGGTGCGGCACCCTCCGAAACTGGTAAAAACAC
Organism: Cristinia sonorae; assembly: GCA_021029105.1. Lineage (NCBI taxonomy): Eukaryota > Fungi > Basidiomycota > Agaricomycetes > Agaricales > Stephanosporaceae > Cristinia > Cristinia sonorae. The sequence continues at coordinate 551,534 of JAEVFJ010000011.1, forward strand.
TCAATCTGGTGGTTCCCTGGGCTTGAAGGTTGGCGCAAGCGCTGTTTTCGCTGCCGCTGCCGCCGTTGCTGGTCTCGTTCTGGCTTAAGTCATCAGCACATCATTGGATGTTGTCAGGGCTGGGGTTTAGGGAGGTTCTGGTCGAAGCTACGCTACTACCATCTTTCCTGTTCCCTTTCCTTTACCATGTGGTCGTTCATCCGGGCTTATTGGGCACTCACTTCTCCAGGCGCAAAAAATTGACATAACTCATAGTTCGCTCACCTTGTGTGAGATTAACTCTTCTTGATAACTCGTTATTCTCTTGTCTGCGAAGACATTGGGGACTTTCTACGTATACCGACACTCTCTTCAATACACTCCTTAACCCATGCTCATGCATCAGCGAGTCATTCCGTCAGAATGACAAAGTACTAAGATCACCATTGTTCACCGATATGAAGTACATCCAAGGATATGCACTCAAACTACTCTCCTTCTCATACCAACTATACACTCCACAGGTTTCCTAAGGAAACCTTCCACTGTATCAAACTGAGGATAATTAATTCCCTGACTGCTAAAAGCTGAGGGGGAACACGTACATGCTTCTCGGGTTGCTCCAAGACGAAGTCATACCGACGGAATATCGAGGCGACGATAATGAGCAGTTCCATACTCGCAAGGTTTCGACCGACGCAGCTCCTAAGGCAACCCATGAGCATTCACCAACTCACAAAATAGAGCGACAGATACGCACCGAGGACCGTACGAGAAAGGGTTGAATGCCTTCTGAATATCATTCTTGTCCAGTTCGAACCACCTCTCCGGTCTGAACTCGTCCGCATCTTCCCCCCACACTTCCTTATTGCGATGGATGGTATAGGTAGGAACGCTCAAACACGTCCCTTCAGGGAACGTCCTTCCGCACACCGTAAGCCCACCCTCGGGGACGAGGCGCGGGAGGCCAATACCAGAGGTGGCATGGAGACGGAGGGATTCGTTGATGACGGCTTCGAGGTAGGGAAGCGACTTTGTGGATTGGAAGGTCGTCACCGGGTCGTCTTCTTCGCTCAAAGCCTCGTCAAGTTCTTTCTGGAGTTTTGACTGGACATGAGGGTTATGGGCGAGGTAGTATGTTATCGCACATGAGGAGCTGTACAACAGCACCGGTGGTAAACAAGGAATTCACTGCGAGATTTGGATTGCACGTACTTGGAGGTGGTGTCAGAGCCAGCGATCAACTCAGTCAATGCTTCCGCCGTCAATTCCTCCTTCCCCATGGGCTTTCCTTCGTCGTCCTTTCCCTCCTGCAATTTACCCAACAGATCCCTTCTGTCACTCGGCGTCTTCAGTCTCTGCGCAACAGCAGCAATGGCAATCCCAGCCAAACTCTTCACCGCCTGGCTGCCTTTATTGAACCAAGGGAGTTTCTTGGCTATGGGGCGCATCCAAGGCGCGAGGACACCCATGGAGGCAGAGTATGTCCCTCGGTCGTTGATGACTTGGACAGCGGGGAGGTACTTGACTTCTAGCTTGTCATCGGCGCCATATCCAGCAATAGCCTCTTCGTGTGAAACCGCGACGGGGGCCGCATCTCTGCAAGATTGAAGCATACCGAATGGGAAGCCGAATGCAAGATCCCCTGTAGACATAAATTCAGCAAAGACAAAAACCGAGACTTATCGCGCGCGTCGCTCACCGATGATGTCAAACGCGAGGTAATTGTACCAAGGCAGGCAATCGAACCATACTCTCCCATTCCTTCCCTTCCACCCACCTTCACCATCGTCCCCACTCATTCCCTTCAGCCCTCCTTCGCAGAGCCGGTCCCAGTGCTTAAATAGCTGGGAAACGTACAACCGCACATGAGGCTCGAACTCCAACACGCTCTTCTGCGAGAATATATGTGACACGATCTTCCGTTTACGAGCATGTGCGGGCCTGGATCGCGTGTTGAAGAGCCCGCGTTGGATCGAGACGAATGCGTCGTAGAAGTTCGACTTCAGAGAGCCGTTCCCATGCGCGTACACGACTTGCAGCGCGTCCGGATCGGCTATGGAGAGATGGTTTGGTGCGATTCGGACAAATTTGCCTGTGTGCGAATGAGGTCAGCACTTGTTCTTGTGACATGGTCCGTTTGCATGGTTTGCGTTTGTGCAGGGTCGTCATGCATCTCGGAACTTCGCAGCCACCCAATGATGGTGCTCTCATGACCATACGAGCAAGCGCCTCCGGGGGCTGCAACCAATGATGATGCCAACAATGCGAAGACTGACCATGTTTCTTGTGCATCTCATGCACGACTTCTGAGCGATGCCCCAACGCGGCGACACGACCCAGCCACAAGTCGGTGAATTTGGCCAGGAAGGGACCGGGATATGCTCGAATAGCATGAGGGTCGAGCAGCCAGGGGATAACGTGTCCAAGCACGAGGAGCGAACAAGTGAGGTAGACGAGTGACCTGAAGTCAAGGTCAAGCAACGTTGCGAGGATGGTCATTGCTCTTCTGCGAGTGTCTGGGATGAAAGAGCGGCGTAAGGAAAGGATATGAACCGAACCGCTGCAAACGCACTGGTACTTATATCACGGTCTTGCCGCTCGCAGGAGCGTCTTTCAGTCGGAAATCACTGTCAATATGAGATCTTGAGAGACTGAAGAATTGGAGCTATAGGAGGACAAGGTGGACAGAGACTGAAGGAAGCCGTCATCGCTCGAACCTTTATTATAATGTTCCTGTGAGACAGTACCATCGACACTTACCCATGATGGCAGTCTAAATCCTAGTTGGCGAGAACATGTGAAGAAGATCCGGGTTGAATGTCGTGGTGGTGGGATGCGCACACATGACGTCTGAATAGAGAACGTTACAACGGACCATGTCAGCAATCGTCATGCTTATATAAAGGAACTTACAGGATAAGCACCCGACAACAAGAACGGTAACTTCAGACGTTGCTGCTGGCTTCGTCTTGCTTTGTGGCCTGTACGATACACTGGCTAATATGTCGTGAAAGTCAAGTCTGTGCTACGCGCGTCGCTGCAGTGCCGATGCCCCGATCTTCAAGATCATCTCACGACTCGAGTTCTCGTCAGTTCTTGAACAAAAAGCAATTCGAAAGCGAGTGAGCTATGTACACTATACACACGCATCGAGAAAAATTACGACGGCCACGATATATCTACAACTACGACTGCCAAAGGTCTTCAGCCAGTGTCCATTAAGATCGAAGTGTCAATGGGGAGAGTTGAGCAGAGAGGGGTCCAGGGTATATCTACAAGGTCGGGACGAACTTATGCGACGAGAGCGTAACGGTATAATGACGGGTTGATATGCTAGAATGCGATGAGGGGATTTGCTGGGGGATTGGGATATGCAGGTATAAACAAGGTGATTGGGGTGCAGAAGAAAAGAAATGCAGACGAGAGAAGACAGGCGAACGGCGACTGCCATAAATATCAAGAAATGGGAGAGTTGGGGTTGAGGGGTTTCGCGGGCACACAGATTGCGAACAAGAAGTCCGGGTGAGTTTGCGAGGCAAGAACGCAATAGTAGGTGTGGTGATTTTAGGCTTTAACCATGAACGGTGATTCAGAGGATGGCGATTTCTTGTTGGTATTCGTGTTGAGCTGGTGATCCGCCTGGGACACGCAAGAGGAGGATGCCGTCCTCCATAATGGCTTCGACGTCGCCGGGCTATGACAAGATGTTCGCGGTCAGCGGGAATGGCACAAGGACAAGGTCGTCTCGTACGGCGCACCTTGGTGTCTGGCGGTACGACAACCGTCCTCGAGAACGCGCCAAACCTCCTCTCCTTGACCGTGTATCCACTGTCGGCGAACCGAGGGAAACTTCGACCACTGATGGTAACTTGACGCACACGACTGTAAGGGCACACGCTCATACTGATCTTCAGGTCGGATTTCTTCAGGCCAGGAAGCTCAAGCATTGCCGTCATCTGGTTGGTGAAGGCGTCGTAGTGAACATCGGTCCGAATACTGTAGTGCTTCACTGGCTCTGATGACATCCGTTGGACGGGTGGTGGTGGTGGCATCGAACTGGCTCGGGAGACTTGCGGCACACTTGGAGGGAAAAAGTCGGGACTTGTCATTTGTGGCGAGAACATCGGTCCTGCTGGTGTGTGGGCGGATCCAGGTGTTTGTATCGGCGCGGGTGACGGTGCTTCGGGACTAGCGACAGGAAAGAGAACGGAGGGGAACAAACATAAAAACCCTCACCCATTGAGTCTGGAGACGAAGATGAAAAGCGCACCTGGTCGGCTCAGCAGCTTGATAGCTACCACCGCTCACACTTCGCTCTCTCAATTGAGGCTGAGCGACATGACTAGCCACACTTGGCTGTCCAACTCTCCAGGTATGCAACGCAGGGCATGAAGCCGTTGCCGTTCCCATACCAGACCCAACCATAGGCGGTAACAGACCAACGAGAGCGTTGTCTGAGCCTACACCCAACCGAGACTGACGCTCATGAAACTCAACATGACGTGGCTGCTCACTGCCGCCCCCGCCTTCATGAACACGGCGAGGGCCAGTCTGCGTTCTTACACCCCCTGCAGCAGATGAACCTGCCCCATCAGACCGACGTCTGTAAGGATGGGAGACCTGCCCATGCTGTCGTGACCCGTGAGGGACGCGACTCGGTCCAAGTGATGAAGCCGGACTCGGGCGGGACTGGTCAACATTGACACGCAGGGAACTCGGTTTCCGTGAAGACGACCGAGTGGAGGACCTCGGGGGGTTCTCCTGCATCTGCTGGAAATGAGTCTCATCAAGGTTATCAAACCGGAGAAGATTCGAATGCTGAGGCTGCTCTTGAAGTTGGATTGTTGGCGGTGGCTGATAAGCTGTTGAAGTCGATGGTGTTGATGCTTGTTCTGGCGGGTCTGACTGAGCTTGGTGGTGATATTGAGGCTGGAGAGGCATTGGTTGCTGGAGGGCTTCCGGAGATATGCTGGCACTTCCATGGACGACTGGGTTGTCCACGTCCCACATTTGCGGTGTTGAGGGATTTGAATAATATGACATTGTGAAGGGACTCCTCCGTAGAGAGGGAAGGAGGAGCATGCAAAGATGGGGGATGGTGAACAAGAGCTCCGCGACGCGACGCGCCCTTTATATACTAGGCCCGTGCGCCGTCGGCCGGTGCCGGTCCATTGTGCGTGACTCCACGGCACGATTCGGCAAGACCCCGTGACTCACTCAGGTGTCCATTTTAGGTAATCGGCGCATCGGGCGCACGTGCCTCCCCAACAGGCGCGCACCGATATCACGCCACGCGCCCTCGCGCCGCGCTGTGATTGGTTGAACCCTTTCTATCTTTACCTCACAATGGCCAAAAAGGCATCGCCATTGTCAGTGATGGGGCATTGTGCCGCGCAGCGCCACCCCTGTGGAGGCGCAGGCTATATTTGTCTATTGATCGTTCACAGGTTCACAAAGATTTTCAGTGGGCAGCGTCGCACACGTTTGGGGGACCCTAGAACGTCGAAATGACCATAAACCAAGAGGAAGCGACAACGAAGACATCAGGTAAAGTCTGAGACTCTGTTTCGGAGAAGTGAATTAGAGATAGGAGGAAAGAAAACGGCGGACAATATATGTAGTCGAAATTGGGTATATGGGATGAAACTTTCGGTGGGGGAGCTGAGATAAATACTGAAAACGAGCGATGGAAGGTGGTGTTCGGAGAGAGCGTCCATGGGGAAGTGATGTTACTAAGACACAGGAAATAAGAGAAATAAGATGCAGATGATACAGAGGATTATTCAAGGCAGAGGTTAGATGATACATGGCATCATGGCGCATCCAGGTCGTCGATAGATCCCGTTAGTGTTCGTTGCAAGGAAAGGCTGAGATAGTTTATAGCAGCCTCGACTGCCTGAGATGCTCGCGGATAACCATGTCACGCACTGACAGGACAAGAAGTGAGGGATCGTCAAGGAACAAAACTCATGTGAGACGCACCACTTGCAAGGATACCCATAGTTGTGGTTGTATCCTATGTCCAACATGAGCATGATGATACAGGAACGCGAAAGATTTCCCTTACCGTGACCGACGTGCAGAAACCATAAAACTTGCGCGGTATGGGCGAATGTTCACGGTGAATAGCATTGAATTTACTCCGGAAGTCTAGACGACAATCTTCTATGAGTGATGTGAAATTATCAGAACGGAGTGGAAAACTGACATTTCTCTGCTGTCTCCGAATCGTTTGGTCGCTCACCAAAACTCCGGACGTACTTCGATAACCGAATGCCCGACCGGAGCTTCGACGCCAAGATATCGCACTTGTTCAGGAAAAGCACGAGGTCGACTTTGGCTAGGAGCTTGTTCGAGCAGACGGCCTTCCACAGCAACACAGAGTCTTCCTATTTGATAGACGTCGCGGGTTATCCGGGTAACGGGAAAGAATAGCGGGGTAGCGTGAGCCCGTAAATGTGAGTAAACGGAGAAACGGTAAGGGAAGATCAACACGCACCAGTCGGTTCACACTCTTATCCTCCACCAGTGTTTGGTCAAATCCTGATATCGGCGCGAGGAAGATAATGGCTACGATTGGGAGTCAATCCGTGCACAGTAGACAATACCCGTGCAAACTAACCATCCACTGAAATGAACATGATGTTAAGCATGCGAGAGAATTGCAGGCGAACTGCAGACTTACCATCGTCAAAGAAAGGTATCCATGTCACTTCAAGAAGCAAAGCGGTGAGCAGCTACCACATCCCTGGGTGAAGATCACTTACTGCGCTGTATAGAAGATCAAAGTCAGCGTTGGAATCCAGCGAGTATAACACAATAAAGAGCATATCAGGTAACCCCGACGCAAAAATTGTACAGAGCAGCAGCAGATGTACGAACCTGGGATCGAGAACCACCAACATCAATTATCCGCCACTCCGTACCACTCTCCGAGCCTGCTTCCATTTGGAACTTGTATTCTGATACCCCAACCGTCTTCAGTCGTGCCTTGAGAACATCATCTGGGATAGGAACAGACGTCAGGTTTAGAAAACCGGGAGGTGACATGATGTGGCCATACTGTCTGACGGGAGATATCGCAGGGATGTGACTCGCTCCAACTCGTCAAGATAGCTTTGAGCCAGGGTCAGAGCAATCAACCTGGCAACCCGGAGATGGAACTTACAATCCTGGTGATTCCTCTAGCCGAATCTTCCGCCTCTTCAAAATGTCTCGAACCGTCCTGTCATTCCACAATGCGATCATGTCGTGCCTGCATTGGTTGATAACAACTTGACTTTCCTCCGGGGAATCCATCCCGGGAGACCCTGAGCCATTCGATTTGCTGCCGTGTTTGTTGATCGCACCTTTCCAGGTCGTGGTCGGACGGACGAAGATTTCGTGTTGTCGGTAAGAGGGAGTATTGTAGCTAGAGCCGCTGACCCCAAGATGTGTGGCCTCGTCTTCGTTCGGCGGCACGAGTTTGGCGATGAGGAGGGACTCGACGTGTCGGAGGGGAACAAGGCGCATGCAAATGGCGTGGAGATGTGGTGGGAGACCAACGGGTTGATCAGCATAGTCGTCGTACTCGGTATCAGAGGACACGGCGAGCAGTTCGTGTCGGCGAACATCCTGAATAGCGTCGAGAATAATTCGGATGGACCGGACAATGTTGAGTTGGATGACGGATCTCCACAGCACGCGTTCTTCCCTAAACGCGTTTGGTGTGTATATTCGCTGGAACTCTGCGACAAGCTGTTCAGTGACATGTACCCGGAAAGCAGCATGCAAGCTCACGTCTGAGAGTTGTTGATTTTCCTGGAGAGTCATGAGCAACGTCCGCCACGGCGAGAAGGATGTCCACCACGCACCAGATTCGCTCTGCCCAAGTAGCAACAGCCGCACGATCCTGCTCCTCTTCTTCGCCTGCTTCTCCTGCTTTATGCTCTCATCGATCTCCTGGCTGATTCGCTTCGCCTCTGCCTCCAACGCCAGCCGGAGTGCTTTCTCCTCTTCTGTCTCGTCGAGCGGGGGTCGTAGAGCAGCGTCGAGGGGGTCTGAGCTGTACTGGCCCTGAACCGGGACCGGGGCTTCTCGAGCCGGCATGTTCAGTGCTTCTTGGTTTAGTGGGTGATGGTACGGAAGTGTTGTGTGGGTGCTGTTCGGCTCGAGGAAGTTGGGGGGTGTTGGGAGGGGGATAAAGGGTTTTTGCAGGAGAGGAAGAGGGGAAGACTAGGACGAGGGAAAGATGGAAGATGGTGTGAGGAAGATATGGCTGGATTGACGTTGGATTGATAGGCAACAGGAGGGTTTCTGCAGGGGCGCGGAGAGCGAAACGGAGGAAGGTGAGCTGATGGGCAGGTCTCCCCTCTCCCTTTTTCTCATTTCTTCCCGCTAATCACAGCTCGCCAAAACACGGAAAACAGGCAAGGAATTGGGTGACTTTCCGGGGATCGGTATCGCTGGAGGAAATGAGTTGCGATCAAGGTGCGCCTAAACTGTGGCTAAGACTCGCTCAGCCTTTCAAGCCCACCATCCGGCGTCCCGGTGCAGCTTGTCTCACAACGTCGACGTCGCTCAAACACTTCCTCGACGTTGCCAGCAACCTTGGGCGTATTTCCGAAGGCGCATGATTTTGTGATTAACGCGAGGAACAGTGTCGATGTTCTCGGCAGTGTGGGAAGGGGGACAGCTCTCTCTCAGGAACAGGCCAAACTCAAACCAAACTCTGCAATCTTTGGAGGCCGTGTGCCTGACCAACCAGTCCCTGGCTCTCGCTGCAGTTCGCTCTTTCTCCAGTCTCGCCACAGTATGGGTGAGCACGAATAGCTTGTTGGACACGCCTCCGCAGTCCGTGTTACCCAGGCCTTTGCTCGCACCCTCACAGGCATTTACCAAGACCTGACGTGCCTGAGTATCATGGCATGTTTCAGCATCACAGACTGCCAGTGCCATCGCACGCCTACAGCCTGGTATTCGCAAGTACGTTCGCTTGTCGCACTCAACATGAAGCTGATTATCGGTCAGATAGCAGAGCTGCTGCAATGACGTCTTGCTCAGCAAGTGAATGGGGGCCAAACAGATGCACCGCCTCCTTGGCCGATCTCCGAACCCGTGTTCAACTGCCAGGCACGGGCGGAGAGCTTTGGCTCAGCGGACCTTTTGCTGCCTTTTGTCTTCCTTGCGTTTCATCCAACACCTTCGTGGCGCTCGCTGAGAAGTCTCAGGTGGTCGGACCAGGACCACGGGACACAGCAGATGCTGCATCGATATATTACTCACCCATTGTTGGACGAGTTTCTCTCCCAGGCACGCAGGCAGCTCAAATTTCAAGCATTCGAACCTGCTCTGGATCTCCCGGTCCCGAATTACAGGGTGGCCCTCCTCCGCTCTGCAATCTTGGACGTTCCATCATCTCCCTACGATGGCCCTTTCTTCCTCCGCTGCAACCAATACAAATGACGGTCTTCTGTCTGCGTCCTTCCTATGCCAAAGAGGCTCGCATGACCCCTGAATCAGATCCGTTGCGACAAGTCTTTCGAAGAAGACAGTGAAGTCTACCACTGGCACACATAGTACGAATATTCATATGCTCTAGAATCCGCACGCTGTTAACCAAGGCCAAACAGCACGAGTCGTCCACGAGGACTTGGACATGCCTATATTTCTCAGGCAGGCCACATTGCCACAAAGAATTTAGGAAATCACTCGGAGCTGGTGTTCTATCGCACCATCTGCAGCTGGATGACTGGTACGATGTTTACCCAGGTACATCGGATTCCCGTTTCATTCGGGATCCGCTCCATGGGTTTAATCCGATCTTTTGAAAGGTGCTTGTTTGCGAGGATGACGCGAGTACATCGCATCGATGTTACGACAGCTTCAATCATGGTTGGATGGATTGCCGCTTCGTAGCTAAACGAGGCCCAGCGCTCAGCTTCCTGTATACTTGAACCTGATTGGCACTCAGAGAGGCTGAGCGGCCAACTGAGGCTCAGCTGGTAAGTCTCCACTGGCACGTGTTGGATTCATGGTGTCGATACTCTAACCTTTCCTATTTTCTCATCCTTTAGACGGTTACAACGCGAACAGTTTGACATGACAAGTACTCGCCTTGCGCTAGGAAGTTAATTCGAGGCTAATATATCGCACAGCTCGAAATTCACTTTGTGCTATCTGACCATTACAGCCGGCTACGAACGGTCTGCCAAGGCGACCGCTGACGACTCAGTGGCATACACTATCAATTCACATAAAAGTTAGTGAAACGTGGCGTATATAACCTGCTTCAGCGCTTACACGGGTTTTGAGTCCTCTTCTGCAACATTCATTAAGCCTAATCGCAACTGGCCTGAGGCTATCGATCTTCAACGTCTCTACGTGAGCGACTCTCTCAGGCAAATGTCAAATGTCGGACTGACCTCCCTTATAGAAGCTCACATACCCTCGTACCAACGCTGAACCACATTCTCAACACGCCACTGAGGTGACAGTCTCTGGCGCTATAGGTATCATGGACACGGAAGTGGACCCTCTCGACCCGGAAATCGACAATGAAAGCGAAAGTGATGAGTCTGATGACTTCGACTCGCCACTCACCAACATACACCCCTGGTCCATGTCGACTCCTTCTCCATTGGTCACATTACCCCCCGAGCTCCTCATGTGCACATTCCTGATCATCGTCCGTGCCACTAAGTTGCACAAGAGATGGAAAATGTCCACAAGACTTGCGAGTGTCTGCCGCTACTGGAGAGATGTCGCGCTTCAGGTGCCCACGCTCTGGAACTCGGTCACCATTGACAACCATACCTCCCGACGCGATCCCGCCATGATCCAAACTTTACTGGCGCGCTCAAAAAATACCCCATTGCATTTGCGGATTAGTTGGATCGACGGGTGCGAGGTCGAAACAGATCCAATGACCATCATCCCCGAACTTCACCGTGTCGAGAACTTTGAGGTGTTCATCTATTCCGGCTTGGAGACCGATCCTCCTCCAGGTTCCTTCAATATGCCCATGCTGCAGAGATTGTACGCGAGTGGCCACGACGACTCAACCATACCGATATTGTCTCCAGACTTTCTTCTCCCCCATCTTAAGGATATGCAGGTGGAGAGCATTCCGTTCGAGGAATTCGTGTCGTTCTTTCGACCCACCCTGGTCCATTTGCGCATTGACTCGGACGCGATTCTCGATACCATTGATACTGAGGGGCTTCTTCATGCACTCGGCGACATGCCCTTGCTGGAGACTCTTCACATTACGTCGCTCCTCCAGCCTCTCCCTGACAACCAATTACCCCACGTCACCTTGCCCTTTCTGAAGTCATCCGAGCTTTCCGACAACCTTATTGCCTGCGCCGACCTTCTGGATCACCTCACGCTCCCTGCCGCAGCTTTTGCATGTGACAACCAGCTCGGTATGCCTGTCGTCGGAGTGGCATCGGAAGATTTGGAGCCTGACTTGATACGCACCAATCACCTCCCCAGGTTTCTCCAGACATTAAGCTCTAAGCTCTCTGGTAACGGCGTTATCCCCCCTTTCCCCTCCACCATAAAGCTTATCCTGAATCTCAATTATGAAGAGACAACCTCATCCATCTCGGCTTATGACAGTCTTCAAGCGACAGTTCCCATCTTTCGTTTCACCATAGAATCCACCAAGGTTGTCGCCTGTGACTTCTTCGACAATATTCGTTCTTTCGTCTCAGCGTCCATCCTCGCCGGCATCCAAGAGCTTCACATCCTTGACCAAGATGCTGACGCGGACAACACACCGTCGGGTAGCCTTTTGGCCCTCGTCTCAATGTTGACGAACCTCGAGTCTCTGCATTTGTCATTGCTCCGTGGTCCTGAAGACGCTCTGGCCACCGCGCACCGTGCCATCGCCAACAATGCCTCTGGTGGCAACATCATCCACCTTCTCCCACTTCCGCGGCTTCGCACCCTCTCCCTTACCAGATTAGCATGCCCCGCAGATCCTGCTGCTCATGAAGACGATACGCAGGACGCTATTTGGAAACTGCGGGACATGTTGCAGATTCGTAACGAGGCGGGTATGCGACTTCAAGAACTGGAGATCGTTCATGGGACGAATGTGAGGATGAGTGACAAGGAGTTGTTAGAAGGCCTTGTTGATCAATTGGTTTGGATTCAAACTGGTTGTGTCTAGTTTCATTTTGGAATGTCGTTTGTAATACGATTTGCATGTGTGGCATAGAAGTTGTGAAGTAGCCGTAGTTGAAGGGTTCGTCCGACTCTGAGGGTGGGTGTGTTATTGTTTTCTTTATTTAAATTTGGATTCTTAACACTTATCTTATTATTAACCTTCGGCCTCTTCTCGGGCTCGAGCCTCCGCATACTTGCGCCTCTCTTTGGGAACTTCAAGCTCACCAAGGGTTCACGAAGTGCTTGCCCTTAACGGTAGAAGCAAATCATAGCATGTGGTGGAAGGGTCGAACAGGTTTGCCATGCACTTCGCTGGTGGGTTTGTAAGCGCAAGTGTTAACATCAGTGTGGCTGGTTCTCATGGACTCGTATTATTTACTATTGTCTTTCTCAAGTTCCTGTGAGTGTTGACAAGGTTGTTGCGCAGAATAAGCTGACAATTGTTTAGGTCTAATTGAACTCCATGAAAAACCAGCGTTGCCACTTCACTATCGCAAAGACAATAGTCGATAGTGACCATGGTGACAAAGGATCCACCCTGGCTATGGACTCTCTCCTCGCAGCGACACAATACCGCGGTTTATCATGGACAAACCATTTCTTGCAGGCTGTCAGGAGACTGACAGACCGTACTTAAGGGCAGACGTGACCAACCAAACCCGTACTGCCTGTCTCTAATCAGCCCCTCAAATGGCCCTCGTCCTCGACGCGTCTACAAGAAACTGGACTGACCTCAAGCATCGGCTGCAGACGCGACCAACGGAGATCCATGTCATCACTCGCAGAGCTCTCGCACTCCTCGTCACCCTCTTCTCCCACTTCAATGAAACTGGGGAAGACCGCGGAAGGAATTTGTTCACCGACGTAAACAAGCTTGTCATCGGTGAAAAGGATTCACCTTCTTCTGTTCGCTCGCCGGTCAAGAAGATCTCACCGACCGACCTTGGGAAGATTGTGTCCTATCTCCCTGGTCTGAAGGAGATCACAATTCAGAATATTTCCTTCTCCCCGACTTCTGGCGAAAGGGAAGAGGTGCTGATGATACCCAACCCACCGAGGGATTTAAGTCTACTCGCCCTCCAATGCTCATTCCATATGCTCGCGGAGGTCCCTGGCACCTCAAGACCTATGACTCAAGATTGCGAACAAGCCTTTGAGCTGTATCGCGTTCTCCGTCTCTTCCGCACGATAGATCATCTCTTCCTCAACGTGCACGGTCCTTGTCCCTCCTTCCCCGACTCCGAACCGTGGCTCGACATGATAGATGGGTTGAGGTTGGAGTCACCAAAAATACCGCTGGATGTTCTTGATCTTGCCATGGTGCATGCCGACGCAGGGGCGTTGGATATTCTGCGACGGGGCGGGTGTACCTCGGAGCTCAGGTGTATAACGTACAGGCCTACTCCACACTGCAGCGACCATATCGGAGCGTTCCAACGGCTTCTTGATAGCTCCCCAAAGCTGTCGCACTTCATGGCTCTGCCATACAAGTGTTTGGACGGAGAACCAGGTGAGTGCTTGAAAACCTCTTACTTGGTGAAGTCGTCCTCATTTTCGCAAATAGTCCAGATGATTACGCCAATGTATCCGCGCTTTGACCTCTCCAAATGCCCAAGGCTTCGGGAGATCCATTTCAGAGCTCGCTACAATATAGGGCGGATCACGCAACGGTTTCACCAGGATTATATCACGGCGTGGATGGAGACTTTGAGACCTTTGGGAACTTGTCTCCCGCACCTACGCCGCGTCACCCTCGAGTTTTCTATCAACCTGGTACAGGGGGTTCAACCCCGACTTACAGTCGGGGAAATATTGAGGGACATCTTCTCTACGTGAGTTTCCTTCACTCGGTCGGGTCCGAGTCCTCCCGCTCACTGGCACACCTCCAACAGAGAAACCCATAAGATCTTATACGAAATCATGGACAACACACTCGTCGAGCTCTGCCGTGACTCGCTGGAAGCCGTCGTATTCGGCGTCGTGGTGATTGGCAATCTTTCCTACGAGAGGGAAGTTTGGGAGACTAGTGGCGCGAAGCAACTTGTCCAGAGACTTATGCCGCGCATGACAAGGCGAGGCAAGCTTAGCTGGGCACTGAGTCGCGTCACAGAGTAAAATCTCCCTCCCTTGTACCAACATATCAGTTTCCATCCAGCCCGCCGCGAAGTGTTGTCCGAGTCATACCCCATACTGTACCCACTAGCCACATTATCATTATCATCGTTTTCTTACTGCACATCTCTGTGCGTATCGGGAAAGAACCCCCTGAAGGTTCAAAGACGAGAAACCAGCCTCTAAATTCAACATTCTGACTAATATACACAACAAGATCCTCTATACAACGATGCAAATGCAGGATAATCTTTGCTAACAGACAAAAAGATGGGAAAAGAAAACAGATCAAGGCTACAGTTGGATGTCCGCAAGATTCAAGAGAAGTAAAGAAGATTACGACAGCAACAACATCGGGTTGAACGACGTTGGGCCATCTTGGGTGATTTCTTTTTGTAACAAACTCACTTTCGCTAATTTCTACAAGTGTCGCCGTCAACGCGGTGGTAAGTTTTTGTCTGCGCGGGCCTATCTAGAAGAGCCAAGGGCCCACTATTCAAAGAGAGGTAAAACGTTAGCTGGGGCGTTCCAGTCATCGAGACGGCCGTACCTTTGACGTTGTGTGGTCGGATTTGAAGACAGCTTTGATGGATGAGGTTGAGAGCTTTGACCGCGTCCCGGCCGTCGATGACGCAGGAGATGTTGATCTCATTCGCCCCTTGGGAGATCATCTCGATATTGACGTTGCCGTTACCAAGAGTGGTGAACATACGGCCGGCTATACCGACGAGGTGGCGCATGCGCTTGCCCACCAAAGAGAGAATAGCCATGTTGTGGTGGACTGATACCTGGTTGATGCCGTTTGTGAGTCGTACGGTCGAGCAATACAGATGATAAACGTAACGTACAGTTCCACTCTTCCGGAGTTCTCTTACGACCTTGTCCAAGATCTTCTTCTGGACACCATCCTCGATGGCCATACTGACATGCACCTCGCTCGTACTGATCAAGTCCACGACCACACCAAACCGATCCAACACGCCAAATATCCCCGCCAGGAAACCATGCGATACGCTCTTTCTGTTACTGTTCACGTTCAGAACTACGATGTTCTCCTTGATAGTGACGGCAGTCGGAAGCTTCTGCTCTTCAGGCTCGCAAATGGTAACAGGACGGTAAGCGCTGCCGTAGATGAAAGCGCTGGGAGGTGCTCGCTCTGTCTGGGCTGGAGGAGAGTCCACCTCAGAATCAGGGTGGATAACTGTGCCTCCGCCTTGTGGATTCTCAACGTTCTTTATGCGTATGGGGATCTTCTTGCGGATGACCTATAGATAATGAATGGTTCAGCAGGTAGGCATGACAGCTAACCCATTTGGTTTACCTGCTCCATGGTGAAGGGATGAACGACTTCACTTCCGTAGTACGTCAACTCCGCAGCTTCCTCCGGGCTGATTATGGGAATCAAGCGGGCGGTAGGCACCTTTCGTGGGTCGGCAGTGAAGATCCCATCCACCTCCTTCCATATCTGAAGCTCTGATGCACCGAGTCCGACTGCGAGGAGAGCAGACAGCAGATCGGTGTAACCACGTCCAATTTGGCGCAGCAACGACCCGGGAACTGGTCCGAAGAAGCCTATGGGGGATGAATGGGTGATCATGGCGTGCAATTCAGAGGTATTTACCTGTTACAACGGGAACACGGGCACCGCATTGACGTATACGCTCGCCCACGAGGGCTGCAACGTCATCGTAGAATTCTTGTCCAAGGGTCTCGGAACCGGAAAGAGCGTCCTGATCGTCAGTAGTTGGGATAATATTCTCTAGGGACACATATTCCGCATCAATACCCTACAAGGTGCTTTTGAGTAAATGCAGCGGATGACGCAAGCGTTCACCGACCTTGTCGCGCAAAATAGCCGCCATGATCTTGCAAGAAAGTCGTTCGCCATAACCGATGATAGAGTCCTTTGACCTTGGCGATATTTCGTCGATAATCTGCCCCAAACCCTCAGCGAGAGGACCGAAAGGCAGGCACGAGGTATGGGACATACCTGCGCTGCAAACAGGAACGACCTCAGCGAGTCACAGTCCCTCTCAATCTCAACTTGAAGCTCCTTGAGGATGTCTGGGTTCGAGATCGCCCCCCGCGCGGCAGTCAGATGCTCTGACCGGATCAGATCAACGGTAGCGTCGAACGATGGTGTGTCTGGCGTTGCTGGAGTCATAGCCAGAGCACCGAACGGTGCACCTGACCCCGGACTGCGAGTCTTGGGACTACCGCTCGGAGAAAACAGACTGGCGCCATTCGGGGTGGCAAAACCGGAGGTATCAGATGAACTCTTGGACAATCGCGAAGCTCGTAAAGCCTCGGAAGCTGCTTGAAGAAGTAGGTTGGTGGTCCCAAGGGCTTTCGTGGAACCCGACCGTGCGGAGCATACAATGGCGACTTTATGCTGGTCGAGATAATTCCTGCATGTAATATTGAGTCTCTGCAGAAATGTCGCAAATGCCGTGAGAGCAAAGGGGCAACAGGCTGGTACTTGATACAGTAACCGAGGTCACGGCTTGCGATCATACCACCACTACCACAGGCACCTCGAACGAACAAAGAGGGACTCACGGAATGATATCCTCTGCTATTTTTGTCGCAAACTTCCCTACACTCGTTCCCCCGTACTTCTGCACAAGCCATTTCGCAGCCGGGTCGATAGTGTTCTGGTGCAGGTTTGGAGGGGTATGGATAAAATCTAACGAGGACGAGCTTGACGACCCGGGAGACGGAGGGGAGGGGGACGAAGGTGGTGTGGGCTCAACGTCAGACATCTTTGAGGATGTTTCGGCCGACACTGAGGGTATTTATATGAGCTCATCGGCAATTGACAGTTCTTCGAACCATGACTCGACTCACAAAAATATGACTGTGATGTGGCGATCCCCCCTTGAATCCGAGTTTATACAGACAGAAGGCCGAGTGAGGCGAGCCAGTGGTTGTGAGGAAACCTCGGGTTCGTGTTGCAGATCACCACCAGGAAGTTCTAGGATGTGGTGAACACGAGGTGGATGCGGTAATTGGACGGGAATTAGAAATACGATGACAAGATGGGATGCATTGAAGGCTACTGAACGAAAGAGTGCTTAGTCCGTAGGTGGAAGAGCTAGAAGTGCAGCATTGTGAGGATGAGACCCGGACAACTTTTGGCTGGAGAAACGGAAGAGGCGAGGTTCGGAGCGCCCAAATAATAAATCCCGCCCTGGCGGCGGCTTGGCTTGCGACGACGACCATGATTCGTTCAAAATGTCGACTCAACGTCGCTGAACTGCGGTGGTCGAGTCTTGCAATACTCGCCGAAGGCAATAGCAAAGTACGCATTCAACTTGGACTTCATGGTCATTGCTGGTTCGCTGACTGCATTCAAGTTCAACTTTTCACAGATTTTCAAGTTCCGTTTGGCACTATGTGTTGCATGTGCGATACAAACAAGTGACCACCAGTCGCTGTAGTTTGACCCCAAACATCTTTACGGCTGACGACACTGAACGCAGCCGTGACTCGCTGGTCCAAGTTCTGACGGACTTGGAGGCTGACCAGTATATTAAATATGCTGCTCTAACGCCTCAGCTTCACCTTACTTTTCGACTTTCGCTCCGCTACCATGGATCCCCCTCGTCGCAGGTATGTCTTATTTCACTAGCTGTGTCAAGCTATCTGACAGTCGACATCAGGCTCGCTTCATCTAAGGAGTTCACTGCGTGGAAGGCAGAGGCCGGTCTGGTCGTGTTCAACTCACCCCGGGATGCACCTTCAGATGTGGTCTCTCTCTACAAGAGGCTTTCCATTGTGCGGCTCCCTAGAGAGCTTTCTAAGCTCAAGCAGGTGACTTCGCTTCCCGGTCATTTCATATTGTTCGCTAATCTATCACTGTCGCCCGGACACACAGGATGCCACTCGCAACACTGAAGACTTTATGGAGTTTATCGCGAATATCCAAGAATGGTACAAGTCCTCTGGAAGTATAGAGAAGAGCTCAGCAGATCCCAATCAAATTATGCTGCATCTTCCCCACCTCTTCCGAATCTTTCGTCATCTCTGCCGGGGTGGTCTTGGGTAGACAGCTCGTAGTCGCAGGGCCTTTGAAAATCTTATAGATTCCGTCTTCGAAGACATTTCTTACTTAGAGGCAGAGTACGTCAATTCTCTTTCTCGCCTGTGCGATAGTTTCTCATTATAGCTTGACTCAGAGTCGATAGTACCCTTCGACTCTGTCACACGGAGCGGAGTTGCACCACAGGGGCTCAAGCAGACCATCTCCTCGTCATCCAGTGCCCCAAACTTAGTTGTGATCTGGTTCAGTGCGCCAAGTCCAATGGAAAGACCGTGCCCAAGGACGTATTGGAAGAAGGAAGCTGGGAGGACTCAGGTGTCCTCCACTCCATCATAGCACTTCCATTGGAGTGTGGTAGGGGAGACACAGATCGTCATGCTGCATCCAACCAGCTTCACATCGACTTCGTAACCGCCCAGAATCAGCGACGTGCTTTAGGCCTTTCCGACCAACCAATCTTTGGCCTGGTTCTTGACGATGGGAGCACACAAATTTGGTCTTCCGCTTGGATCAACGACTACGTGAGTGTGTTTGGTGACTACTGAAAAGAATACCAACCAAGTCTAAAACTCTATGTTACTCTTAGATCCACGTCTACCCCCACACCAAATTTTCTCTCAGCTCCGCCCGGGAGTTCATCTCCCTATTCTCCTTCCTCTCGAACCTCCGCGCACACATCGCTACCCTCTACGAAGATCTCGAGAGCATCGACATAAATAAAGCCATCCAGACTCTCCATGCCCATGCATGGCGTGCCGAGGAAGCTCCATACGATGACGTCTCTGTTGAGGAGATTGAGGACTATCACGATGAAGACGACAGTGTGGAGGTCTTCGGTAAAGCCGTGGCTAATACAGTTACTCGCCGTAGGGTCTCGCCCCTTGATCCAGGTTCTCGTGGTGGTGGTGACAATAGGAAGATTCAGCACGGCTATCCCCCTGGAATCTTGGTGGTGCTAAAGCACTGGGTGAAGACTATGGTGTTGTACTACCTTGGAGTCGTCGGAGCTATGATTCACGTTTACCTTCAATAACGTTTTGTTACCTTCTTCGCTCAAGTTTAATCATATCTGTCCTGTCCTTCTCACTTCAGAACAACCTCTTACAACCATAAATCATCCCTGACTTTGGGCTATATCGCTCTCATGACATCGTTATTTATGCAGGCATTACTATGAATCAATGAAGTACAAGAACAAGGGGAATATGAGTCTGTAATCCGATATATGCCACTGAAACCTTCTATCCTGGTCCTCGCCATCCATCCCAGCCAATCTCAATCATCATGCCTTCTCACCGCCCCCGCCCTTACCAATGCTCTGCTCTGCTACCTGTTCCGCCAACTTGACAAGGTCAGGGTTGCCCTGCTTATCGTCGTACACCTCCTTGATCAACGACATCGTGCTCTCCAAGCTTCGTCGTCTTGTACTGGGGCTGGTCATAGTCGTGCCCAAGCTGGCTTGACGACCGTGCCCGCGGCGGAATGGCGAGGGCGAGATGGAGGAGGGGGTGGTCGGGGAGGTGGGCGTACCGGGGGCAGAACCTGAGGTATTGGGGGCGATGCCGTTCGCGATGGCTTGCTCGAGGTTTTGGGTAACAAGGCTCGCTGGAGGAGGCGCCCCTGTGTGTCCTTCTGGCGTGCTTGGGCCTGACCCAAGGATCGCCCTGCCCTCTTCCGAAGCAGCGTCGTAAAGATCAGGAGGAAGTCGCTCATTTTCAATATCGGATTTGCGTCTGGAGGGCTACGTCAGAATAATTTTCTCAAATCAAGGACAAATTGATACGCACGCATCATCGAAGCCAGTGATGGCGTCCTTGATACCCTCAGCACCAAGTGCCAGTGTACCATAAGGCAGCCGCGCAGAACCAGATACGCTCTTGAGCTCAGAGACTTTCTCGGACTCCTCACTGTTTGAGATGAGAAGTTAATGATCTGCCTCAGAGCTGAACTTGTGAAATTTTATCATACCGAAGCAACGCGAAAACGCGTGACATGCGACCAACAGCCAAGATCTTATTCTTGATGACCTTCCTACGCTCCGCTTGCTCCTCAGCAGCAGTCGTTGGTGAGGTCAAGATCTCGTCCTCTGAAGTATCCTCGAGTTCTTCTTTGGTGCAGACGCCAAGCATGGCTAGTAGCATGTCGGAGACTATGCAATTGTGTCAATAGAAGATCGTATCAATATATGCGGAGGAGACATACTCTTTTCGCCAACGAAGGGAAGACTCCAGGTGAATGCGTCCATGAAGTTCGGCAGCCAGTAAGGATGTGGAGTAGAGTTGAATTGTCGGATGTTCAATACGTTGCTCTCGTACTTGAGGATGGCAGCCTTGTTGTTATACACATCAAGGTAGTTTGGTGCGGAGAAGAGGGTCATGACAGATGGGAAGCCCGTTGAGCGCGTCTTGCGGTACATCCGGTACCTACAGCACCTCGTCAATGCTTTAGTAATCATGAAGGAAGCAACAAACATACCCAGCATCTTGTGCTTCGTGTGCACGAATGATGGATAACAGTTTGTTGCGTTCGAGGAACTGACATGCTGCTTGATACCTGCTCGCGAAGAGTCAAAGTGAGGGGAGGGAATATGGGTTGTTCTCCATTGTTGCTTACGTGAAGAAGTAAGAGCAACCGCGAACATGATTGTGCACGAAGCTCTCTGTTGTTTTCTCTTGTCCGAAGTCCTCGACTGGATCTGACCATAGCATGTCACACATCAATCCGTTGGTCGGTGGCTCCCTGAAGCGGTCGATCTGTCTTGCGTTAGTTTTCGACGGGGGCACATGCGGGGATATGACACACATTTCGGATATCATCAAGGGTATTGAGTTCTGGGGAGAGGCCGCCATGAATACAGAAGAATTGCTTGTTCATGATGGCTGCAAGGGGTAATGCGCAGAAGGATTGCATGCATGCCTCATATATATCCTCGGAATACTTTCGTTTGCCTGTAAGGCGTTGTCAGAAAGCCAGTAGGGAGCAACTGAGGTGGAATAAATGCATACACTCCAGTTTGAACGTGAAGTAGTCTGTCAAATGCCGACATTCATGGTTCCCGCGCAGAAGGAATAGGGTATCTGGGTACCAGATCTTCAGACTCCACAGATACAGAACACACTATATGAGTGTGGCGAACGTCGTCAGCATAGCAACAGTGAATGTGGCGAGTATATACCTCAATACTGAAGTATCCTCTGTCAACATAGTCTCCCAGGAAGAGGTAACGCGTAGTAGCAGGGCTACCACCGATCTCGAAGAGTTTCATGAGGTCGTACTACGGAAGACGATGTTAGAACGACCGAGTTCATACCAAAAGTACATGAACGAACGTATTGCCCATGGATATCGCCGCAGACTATGAATCCCGAAGTATAAACGTTTTGCATCTGGTGAGATCTAGCAAGATGACGCACCAGTGACGGGCGCATCGACATGCAACAGGTTCGGCTCTTGCTTCAACAACTCCGTTCCTTTGTTGAGAATAAAAACTGCTTGATCGTGTGTCAAACGACCCTCGCGGTAGAAGTGATTCTTGAGGAACGCGATATCTGGTTTTGTCGGATCCTCCTTGGACCAGAACTGCTCATCTGTTGGAGTCGTCATTGCTGGTGACTGAACCTACAAGCGACAACATATGCATATCTCAGTAAGGGATGCAAATGCTTCGCAAAGTCAAGAAAAAAATGCGGACCTCCTTCACTACTCGCTCCTGGGTGCTGATGGTGAAACCATTGTCGAGCTGGTGCTGAGTGAAATCGATGGTCGGCGTGGCGAGCTTGTCCTGGATCTGGCCAATCGCCTTCTGTATCTGAGCCTGTGTCCCACTCATGGCGAATTTCTGTGGTGCTGAGCGGGATGGAGGGAGTCGGGCGTCGTGGTGAACGATGGCGGCAAAGGGAAACAAGCACAAGACGGGGCATTGCTCGCCCGAAAAGGGCAATAGCCGCCGGCGTTTACTTCGGGGTTTAAATACCCCAGACCCGTACGACGCGATTGGACGTCTCCATCCTTGTTTCCAGTTGATGTATGTCCAACGGTCATACATGCGGAGTACAATGAAATACAATAATGTCCTTCCCAAACGCCCCACGAAGGACGAAAATGTGTCGATCAACAAACATGGAACAAGTTTACGAAAGTCCATCATGTATCCGTTTCAGTGCGCAGAGGCCATGCATCATGATTGTTGCTGAGTACTGACCAGAACTCACGACAGCGAAGCATTGTATACTCTCGCGAGCAGGCAATTTAGAGTGTCAAGGATAGATGCATTGTCCAATATCCTACTACGACCCAAAGTAGAGTGGGAGGACGTGCTTCGCGACGTTGAATCCGAGCAATGACACAACATAGCCGGTGAATAGTGGCAACAATGGTGCCAGCAGTAGTTCAGAGCGGACAAGGAACGGCAGTGCTGCAGTAGGAGTAAGCGTCATGAATGTCGATACAATGGAACGGCGCACCGTTGAGTCCCAGATATAGTCCATAGATGTATTGTGAGAACCTACATGACAGAAAAGTCAGCAACTGTAGTGTACCGAAATTAGAGAACGTACGCGGCGAGGTAAAGTGTGTTCGAGACAAACAGACATATCCAATTGGATTTAAGAATGACCGGAACAAAAAACAGCTGCGTCAGATACAGGGTTAGGTATAGCGGGAAAAACGCATTTGTGTGAACGTCAAATGCATATGCCCATTCGACCGTAGAGTCAGCCGGCGTGGAATGCGAGGGGGGAGATACGAGGACACGATTTGAAAATAACCTTGACAGAATTTAAGACGAGTAAGATATGCAGCTAGGTTAAGGACTGACCATAGCAGCGTGGCTACCACAATGCCTACCAGCAAATAGTCGCGGAATATCATGAGAAGTGCGAGTTCCAGGGCCTGCCATACGGAATAAGAGTACACTACCGACCACGCGATAGCAGATACTAGGCAAACGAAATTTCAGGCTGCGAGAGCGTTTGTGTTTTGTCACACTCACCCACAAGGCAAGCTCAAATAAACATATTAGCTATGAAAAAAATGCAAGAGACTGCAAGATGGAAGCTCACCACTTAGCAAAATGAGAATTGCTGGATCATCTCTCGCCCATGTATTCTTCGTTTCTGTAATTCATGATCATGAGCACATTCCACCGGAGATAATAAAGGTCGCACGTTTGTGGAAGTAGACATTGCGATACCTGTCATACAGGTTGAATACACAAAGGCGGATTAAAATAACCATGCTCACACTCTCTTCGGGGCCAAGCATAGGTAGGTGAGTTGCCATGCTGCCAATTCAAAATCCTGGCCATATATTATTCCCAATGCTCTCCAGCATTCCATAATTTCACGCCCACCATTTGATGAAACCTGAATAATCGTCTGAAGATAACGGGGACGCGGTTTGAGACAGAACTTGGCCTTGCATTGGGGATATCGAAGCTGGTGTGAAGAGGGGAGGGAGTGGCCAGTGGCAGTACGGACATTTCGGCGCGTATACGTGGCCGATGGGCTAAGGAGCGACGAGAGAACAGTTTGACAATGGGATCGAGGTCAGCGACGATGAGCGCAACGTATGTTGCAGTGAGCGGAGGTGTTGTAGGCGGACGGGGGCAAGACGGGAGTCTGGTGCCGGCGCGGGTCTACGAATTCGTCGGAGCCTGAAGATATAAGGGTAGAATCATGCGGAGATGAAGCGCCCTCGCCTAACGAGCTTCTAAGCGGCAGAGGTGGTCGGTGCACCTTCCTGCGACTTCGCTCTCACCACCACTACCACTACCACTCACGACAGCCACACCTACAACGGCACCGAGACATGGACGACGATACCGAGGTATTAGACTGGGGGAATGAGGAAGACGAGTTGCAGACCGGGCACTTCCAGGATGACGGACGCGACGATGAGGAAGATGCAGTCTCTCTCGGTGGTGACGAGGACGACGCCCACGATTTCATCGCATATCAAGCTCATTCAACACAGGATACTGCGCCGGTCTCATCCTCGCAAACTCCTCAGCACTTTCAGTCAGAACCCTCTCCTCAGCCAAGTGCGCACGAACGCGACTTCTCTCAGTCTGGTCGAGACTCTCCCTCCAAACGATCTCAATCCTCCTCCTTTGGTCAGCTGAAGCATGCATTGCCCCCAAAACCGGTTCTTGTCGCTCCCGAATACGTTCGCCCCACACCGCCACAGACAAGTACCCTCGCCGGCCCAATGGTCTTGAGAGACAGGCGTTCAAATGGCCATGCAAAAGGGGACAGCCACTCAAATGACGATTCTCTTCCCCCTGAGTGGGAGGTCAGGCATCCTAGGACAGGAGGCAATCGGGACGTGTACTATTACAACGTCAAAACGCACGAGTCAACTTGGGTTCGACCTGCAGCTGCGGGTGCGGGTAGATCTTCTCCTTCAAAGGATAGGGAGCTATCTGCACCACGGTCACCACTGTCCGTTTTACCTGATACGATCACTCGTTCCCAACCTTCTGACAGGAATTCTGCAACCCGTGGTCGTAGGAGACGGCGTCCTTCAGATTCGTTGACGTTTGGCGACAGACACTATCGTCCGGGTGAAGCTGCAGAGTCTGCTTCCGGGGTTGACGATCTTGCTGTTTCCCGCCCTCGCGATCGACCAGTGTCTCCGACTGGAGGTACTGATCGCAGGGCGCGGTCTCTGACCCCTCCACGCGACTCGGACATTTCAGGTTATGCTCGCAGGCCTCGTTCACGTTCTCCTTCTCCATTAGGGCATACAACACGTAGGGATACTCAGCGGGAAGTTATGCCATCTAGATTGTCGCCGACTCTCGAACGTGATCGAGACAGGACACGTGGTTATAGCAACACCTCCGCAGAAGACACTAGAAGTGCGAGTCCTGATGGACGTTCGCAGCGTGGCCGGCGGCTGCCCGTTGACCTCTCTCCTCCCCGACCTCCTTCCCACCTACAAGACCAGAACGATCGTCGAAATGATTCCAGAGAATGGTCATCCGCTCCTCACAGTACGTTATCCGCATCCTACCCTCCCACCTCTCGTATTCGGCGTCTGTACTCCTTCCGAGGTGGAGGATGTCTGTGTTGCGGTCGTCTCGAGAAACCTCGGGAGTCGAGTTACACTGTGCCCCCCATATTCCTCCGACTCTGCCCCTGCTCGCACCTAGGACGCTTTTCTTGGAATCCTTTCTTTTCTCACTCTTCCCTCTACGCGTACCCTTCCGGTCTTAACATACCTTGTTCCCCGTCTTTGTGTTACAGGGTACAGATCACCTTCACGCGACAACGAAGTCCAATCCAAGTCCAGACGCAAGTGGGACACATGGGAAGCAGGATCCGCGAGCACCCGCAATCGCCCTCACAGTCCCCCAAGCCCGGGCGTCCGACCGCGCGATGACGTGTATATCCCTACAGACTCCGTACCTCAACGGAGAGGGAGGGACCTTGTATCCCCCGTCCGCGGCGGTGATACAGAACCAAAGCGTAGGAGAATGGACGACCACCCAATAGACAGCTTTCCACCTCGCTATTCTCCTGAGCAAGGCCTAAGTTCCTCCTTACTCGATCGAGATATGCTGCTATCGAACCCAAAGGAGTCAGAAGAGTCTCGTAGGTTTCACGATCTCTGTGCTATTCATCCCAGTGAATGTTTTCTGACCCTATTCTTAGGTCCGCGCAAGAGAACCCCTTTACCACCTCAGAGTCTCCGTTTCCGCGAGGCTTCCAAGATGCCCCCACCACCGCCCCCTCAGTCTTCTCAAGTGATCTCAGGGAACAACGGGTCTTCCCATCGCGACGGTGGTCCTCCTTCTAGACCTGTCGGGTTCACCGACGTTCCCATGGGGCCTCGCAATACTCTTCCACAAACCAGCGCGCGTGATCAAGACACACCATCCCGGTTGTCAGGCCGCCCCAGTCGTTTCGAACCTATAGCTCAACCCTCGTCTACCAACTCAGTCCCTCATGAACGCGATGCAATGGACATGGATCGACCGATGCCTCCTCGCCAACCGCGAGGCGACGACCTGCCCCGCGTTCCCAACATGTACCCGAACCGTGTTCAAGGAGCGGAAGCGCCACCTTCTGGCACCCCCAGAGCTCCGAAGGCAATGTCAAGCAGGTACCCCGACGCTACGTCTTCGCAGCACTCAGAAGCACGACCACCTGTGCAATCTCCATCAGCTCCGCCAAACTCTCGCAGCGGTCGTGCTGTGCCCCCTCATCTGTTGCAGGGCAGGGACGAACCTCGCCGTGTTGAGACGTTACCATCCCGATCCAATGTGAACAATGTCCCTGATGGTCTCTCAAGAAGGTCTGACGGACATGGTCCCGACCATCCGACATCCAGGCGGGACCCATTGACCTTGGTAAGGCTTGATCGTCGCCCCGCGTCATGTAGTAAAGAATAACTCTCAATGACAGGTTATTCGCCCGCCTTTTCGTCATGTGGATGTCCCACCGCCCCCAAGGACAAAACTATCAGGATCGAATAGTACCCCTGTTGGTGTTCGGCGACCTGTTCCAAACGGACTCCCGCTACCGGAAGCACCCCGGCATTCGCGTTCTCCAGTTGAGACGTATCGCCCGCTTCCTGATGAAGGCCATAACTACTATGAACGAGCTGCAGGCAAATATCCTGACGAAGTGAGTTATCTAAATGTTACCCGCTATACCAGGTTGTGCTCATTGATTCAACTTATCAGCAACCCCATCGTCCGTCTCCCAGAGAGTCCCCTGACTCGCAGTATAGGGCCTTGCCAGCAATCGAGCGCAGGCAATCCTTCCCATCCTCTGCAGTATGTCCGATTACGGTCCGTTATGATGTCAATACTCAATTATTTGTTGCAGCCTCCGCCACCGATGGATCCTCCCCGGAGAGACAGGCCCAGCGAATCCAAATCACGACAGGTAATCTTACACGCTGGAATTGAGAAACAAAACACTGCTCACCGCCTTCCTTAGACACGATTTGGACCACCCGAACAGGCAAAGGGAGCAGTATCTGAACAGGCCCGTGTTTGGCTAACTCGTGAGGAGTCTGAGAGAATGGCCGCCGCACAGCAAAGTTCTACTTCGCGTGATCCATCGTTGTCCTCAAGACACGAGTCCATGGACGTAGATGAGCCTCTACCACGACGATTTGATGATCCCGCTCGGACGGATTTGGGCCCTTTGACCCCACTACCCCATTCAGACTCAGATCGTTATGAGAGGAGGCCCAGCCTTGAGGGACGCTTGTCATCTCATCAAATTCCAAATGATCAGCTACCTCGAGGGCGTGGAAGGGATGGTTACTATGAGGATGATCCTAGGGATCGCAGGGGGGATCGGGATGACCAAGGTAAATTTGCACGTTCGGACATCGCGCGAGCTCGGTCATCTCACTTCTTTTCAGTTCCGCTGAAGGTGCATCCAGAACGCGCACGTCTCCTGGACTTGCCGCCCCAACGAGCACCTGACGTCTCACGGTCAAGCAGAGAATCTAATCATGGCCGCCGGCCGCGAGACGGAGACGACGACCTTCCTCGCGGTTACAGCAACGGGGTAGAAGATTACTCTGACAGGCCGGGAATGAAGCGTGGGGGCTCTCTTTTGGATCGTCTCTCCCTAGATACGACGCCTGCATCATCAAGCCACACGACTTTGCGTATTGAAGAAATCCCAGGACTTCCTCCCAAGCCTGTTGGCGTCGACGATGTAGATATGAACAAGGGCCGTGGGGGGAGGAGGAGAAGTGGAAAGCCAAAACGGACCCGGAAAGGTGGCGCGTGAGGTATATGTTCTGAGTCGGATGATGGTTCGGTTCTCTAGGTCTTGTCGTATCGTCGCCCTCAAGCTTCGTGTCTTTTAGTTCAGTATTCAGATTCTTGCAAATGCATCGTCCGTGGTCTTCAGGTGTCTATTGATCCAATACGACAGCGGCTTCATTTTTATGTGCTTGCCTCGTATTCCGCAGGGATTTTATTTGTCAAGTCAATGTGAAACTGAATAGAATTATGCTGCAACCTGCTGTCACACAGCAATGCATTGCCAATACCCGGCTCTCGAAAAGTCTAATCTTGGCCTAATCTTTGATGCGCCACGATTCTACAGGCGCGCTCGGTTTGCTTGGGCGATGGCCACACCTTACAGATACGATGGAAATTTTGCACGCAAGGTGTCTCTGGCTACGCCTGTTGAGTGAATTTCGCAGAACAAAAGTAGGGATGAACCAGCGTCGTAAATGACTGCACGGCGCATCTTGCTTGCACATCTCAATCTCGGTAAATGAGGGGAAAGGCGCGCAGTGACGATTGCGGCTCCGTCCACCATTGTCAACGGCCTGGGACTCGGAGAATCGGAGTGGCTTTACACGTCGACGACCCTCAACTTGTTGTCTTCACGCCTTTCGCCCCAGTCCGCGTGTGTTCCCAGCTAGCTAGGTGAATGCTCATGGAAAACCCGACGCCACACTCTCAAGACGCCGCCGCCCATGATGACTCAGGTTTCATTGAAGACAATGACAAGACACAACCTGTGGATGAACACGCCAACGCGCTGCGCGACTTGATGCTCGAATCCCAAGCCAGTGATTTCCTCGAACCTGGCCCCTCAAATCAATCAGCGTCAACACGACCGAACAAGCCTCAATCACGCCTCGCCGCTTTGCGTGCGCGCGTTCAAGAGAAACCGAACCAGCCAGACGCGTGGCTTGAGCTGATAGCAATATTGAAAGTGCTCGAAGACTATGACAAGATCGTTGAAACGTACGAAGCAATGCTCAAGGCGTTCCCAAACACGGTCAGTCGCGTTCGTGCTCCCGAGTGGAAATCATGGGCATCTCAACTGTTGTGACGTTTGATCTTGCTCTTTGAAGCCTTCCATCCAACTTGAATACCTGACGTATGTGTCAGAGTCCTCTGAACCATCAAAATTCCAAACGATTGCAACATTGTTCAACCGTTTTCTCAAAGTGTCGCCTTTCGTTGAGCTCTGGAAGTACTACCTTTCACATGTAAGGTGCGCATCATGTCTTCTCCGAGTCCCACTTTACAAGATGTTGAGATATGTCCACAGGAAATTGAACTCTGAGCGGAACGCACGCGACACAGTTCGCAAAGCGTACGAATTTGCCTTGAATTACGTCGGCCATGACCAAGAAAGTGGTGAGATTTGGCGTGACTATATCCAGTTTTTGAAGGGAGGAGAGGTGATTATCCCGGTCCCACCTGCATAACATGCATACTAACATTGCGTCTTTCTTCAGGCCCCAACAACGTTCGATGAGAGTCAGAAGATGGATGCCATTCGTAAAGCTTATCAACGAGCCATTGTGGCACCCACCGCACTCGTAGAGCAACTGTGGAATGACTACTCGGAGTTTGAAAACGCACTCAACGCCCAACTGGTGCGTCTCCAGGTGCCTTCTACGTTGACGATTAGAGTTCTGAGGTCTGAACAGGCGAAGAAATTTCTGTCTGATTACCAAGCAGCTCACGCGCAAGCCCGTACAGCTTTCTTGACGTTGCAGAATTACACCGCAGCGCTGTTTCCTTCTTCATCCTCTGATGACCGACAAACCCCATCATTACCGCGTCACCCGACGTTTTCGTCGGATGACAAGGTTCTTATGGCTCGATGGCGGCAATATTTGAAATGGGAAGAGAGCAATTCACTTGGATATGACGAGAAAGACAAGTGTAAGCTCCACACACGAGTGCAAGCGGCGTATAGGAAAGCTGTCGTGCAGATGAGGTTCTTTCCCGAATTCTGGTGCGTCTCGCCACTATTTACTGCATCTCTGCTTGTTTCTGACCACTTCGCGGTTTTCAGGTACATGGCGTTTTTCTGGACGACGTCAATATCAAGCGACGCCACTCTTTCTGAAGGTAAACGGAAAGAGAAGAAAGAAGAGGCCATGAGTTACCTCAGGTCCGGAATTGAAGCGAATCCAGAGAGGTAAGTCGACCCCTCCTCGCCCCATAGTATCAACGCCCATAGAACTCAACAACCCTTACTCGATTAGTTTTGTCCTCAATTTTGCATATGCCGAAGCACTCGAGGAGGCTAAAGAGAACGCTGAAGTCCACGAGTGCTTCCGTAAGTTCATCGCCGTCCTCCACACCCAATTGGAAGAAATGGACAACAGCCAGTCAAGCGCCGCTAACTCTCAGATGAATGAAGCATCGTTCAATTCTCAATCGAGCGAGCCGGCGAAGACGACGGCGTCGAAGGAACTTAGTGACAGGAGGACCGAGTATGGAGTGGCTTGGATTGCGTACATACGGTTTGCGCGGAGGGCGGAGTCGCAGCGTGCGGCGAGAGATGTGTTTGCAAAGGCGAGGAAGGATAAATGGACGCCTTGGGAGGTGTATGAGGCAGCTGGTGAGTTTCTTGCGTTACACGTGTGAATGAGATTACTGACGTTTGTGCTGGTAGCGTTGATGGAGTACCATTGCACGAAGGCGTCGGACGTGGCGATGCGGATATTTGAGAGAGGAGTGGAGAAGTTTCCACATGAAGAGGAACTTGCGCTGCGGTACCTTGGATTCCTCATCTCTGTCAATGACGACACTAGTACGTTAACATGGCTCTTCCTCTATTCCTGTATGTTGCGCGTCTGAACGTTTGCATGTAGATGCTCGTGCTTTCTTTGAACGTATCGTACCTACCTTCCCGCCAGAGCGAGCAAGAGGTCTCTGGGACCGGTGGACACGGTATGAATACCAGTACGGGAGCTTACAATCCGCGCGAGATTTGGAGAAACGGATGGCCGGGATGTATCCTAACGGTCAGTCTCTGCAACTCTACGACCCGCTGCTTTTATTCATTCTGTTCCTCTTCCAGAGCCACCCATCAAACGCTTTGCCGACCGCCACAAGTATCTGAATGTCGACGCCATCGCGGTTCGAGATCTTGGTTTCAAGTTTGGCAGAACGGGAGTGGCGAGCGCACAGTCAGGAACGGTAGCCGCAGGATCTTCTTCCAGCTCGCAAGCGCAATCCTCGCAAGACGTTGCGAACAGTAGTCAGGAATCTGCTATGTCAGTGGTGTCTAGTGGTAGCAGCAAACGGCCAGCGACTTCGTCTCAGCATGGGAGAGACGTTGGACCACCTCCCGCGAAGAAACATAGGGTGCGGTCGCCGTCTGTTTCTGAAGCGTCTGGGTCTGGTCGGCATCGGGAAGGGGGGAGCGGGAGGAGGGATGGGTCGCGAGGACGGGATGAACCCGCGGAACAAGTGGTGAACTGTCCCCCTGTGATCTCGTGGTTCATGAGCGTGCTTCCAGAAGCGTCGTCATACGAAGGTCTGTCTGCACTTATCAGATACTATCCACGACAGCATTCGAACTGACGGTGATTGTCGGTTTCACAGGACCTGTGTTCAAAGCGGAAGACATGATGCATCTCCTTCGGAACACAGTCATACCAAGCTCGACGGGCATAGGCGCACCCAAACCAGCACCACCGCTCCTTCCGTCTTCATCCCTGCCTCTATCCAGTTCTCCCGTGCCTCCGTATGCTGGTATCGCAGGTCGGTCAAGCTCTCCGCACACTGCACATCGGTCCCGATCGGCTTCTGGCCCTGGTCCTAGCGGTTCAGGTCAAAGTCAAGGTCATGGGCATGGACATGGACATCATCCGGGTTCTCATGGGTACGGGAGGGGTTATGTTGGGAGACCGCCTCCCGCTGCCCCGCGTCGAGGACGATACTGATCAAATTTATGACCTGTCTTTTCTGATTTTTCTTGGTTCGAGGATTTCTTGTCGGCGTGGTTTGTCTATGTACGGATCATACCTCCCCGGCTTTTTATATCTTGGATTTGTTCGTTCTTGTAATAAGCGTGAACATACCTTGGGTAGAGTAATAATACCCTCCCCCGTTGTTTCTTGGGATATTCTGATGTGTATACCTATATCTATCTGTTCAGTGTTAATCGTTATCAGTCGTTTGAAAGGGGTTCAGGATTCATTGTCATTCGCGTGTAGATAATGGGGATACAGGGTGGGATTGTACTAATGATACTTAGGTGACGGGGGAACCTTTATGGTCCCTTCGTTTCCTCTGGTCGTACATAATTCGTTAAAATTCGTGATTCGTGCGGGGTCATAAGTCGTAATACTAATCTCCCGAGTTTCAGAAAGGCAGTGCGACGGACTTGGTGGGCTTCGTACCCGACGCGGGTCCAACCCGGGCACGCCACTTCTCCAGCCCCTTCATAATGTGTCGCGTCTTTCCATAGCTTGTTCCAAACTGTGTGCGGTTCCGATTTAGTGTTGAATGTCCATACAACGACTCATTCACTTATTTAGAATTGAGGGGAAAAAAACTCACCGGATACCGTTTATCCACCTTGACAACCCTGAACTGCACATATATCGTATCGTCATGTCCGAACATCTCCCACACCCTCCTCTGTACGTCCTCCACCTTCAACGGACCTCTGTACGTGAACCTCACGGTCTTGAAATACGTAGGGTCGAAGTTTCCCAGCGGTTCGATCAGGTGGTGGTAGTCTTCTGGTTTGAACGCGTCGAGAGTGGTAAAGTCGAGTGGGAATTCGAGGGTGTGGAGCGTCGGGATGTGGTCTTTGGCGATTTGGGTGAGGAGAGTGGGGAGTGCGGGGTGCGTGACGGGGCGGAGCTCGAGGGTGTGGAGGGAGGTGAGGTCGGATAGGTCGATGTCGTATTCGTACGCTGCGTCTGTGAAGGGTGTGTTAGTGATGGAAGGGTAGTATCTAGGTTGAAGGTGCTCACTGTAAGCTGAGAGTCCGAGGCGTAGGATCTTGAGAGACCTGCCGAGGTGGGTGAGCAGATAGGCAGTGTCTGAGTCGTAGTTATTCTCTTCATTCAGTTGGATGTGGATGCTGTCCACTTCCAGTTCTCTCAAGCCAGTAATTTGGAGAGGGGGGAGCCAGTCTCGGATGTCGTAAAGGTTTCCAAGAGACATCCGATATATTCCATCCGTGGGTACAGGTTCGTTGCTGTACCGAGCCCAGACTGTTTCCTCATCGTCGTCTTCAATGGATACCGAGTCTGGGTCAGAGAAGTACACGTCGACGACATGAAGGGTGCGCAGATCCGGGATCGAGAAAGCGATCGCCTTGAAGCATTGCACGTCTATTTCAATGTCTTCAACGTACAAGATCATAGGTTTGTCGAAGATTTTGAAGTCCTCGAACATCCTGAGCATGGCCAATCCCTTCTCCGGACCCAAACGCGCTTGCATGGGAAAGACACATTCGCAGAAAACAAGCTTGATGAGGTTCCTCAGCCTGCCACTCAACACCACCCTCCCGAATTGCTCCCACTTCGCGTACAGCAAGTCGAGTCCGTGCTGACGCGGTTCTTCGTTCGGGTGTTCGGCGACCGCGCGGAACGCGTACACCTCAAGGTACCTGATCCAGAACCCAACCACGGGGGCGGTGGTCAGGAGCTGGTCGAACTTGTCGAGGGTGTACGGTCGGATCCGGACGAGGTGGAAGATCCACCGCTGGGCGGCGCTGTGCCAGAGTTTGGAGGTGAGATTCGCGCTGCGAACGGTGGCCGGGTGGTCTGCGAGGTAGAACATGATGTTGCTGATCA
Source organism: Cristinia sonorae (assembly GCA_021029105.1). Taxonomy (NCBI): domain Eukaryota; kingdom Fungi; phylum Basidiomycota; class Agaricomycetes; order Agaricales; family Stephanosporaceae; genus Cristinia; species Cristinia sonorae. The sequence continues at coordinate 585,372 of JAEVFJ010000011.1, forward strand.
TTTCTGGGGGAAGAGCGGGCGCGGACCGTGCGGGTACCAGTGAGTGTGACGCCGCCATGTGAACCATCGAGACGTCGGTCGTGGTCCCTCTTCCTGTCGTATACACCTGTGGAATCAGGGTCTCGTGTTGGAGAGAAGGAGAAGGGAAGTCGGTCAGGATGGAGTGCGAGGTGGACGCGAATTGATATGTGCAGAAAGTGCATTGTTCTTGCAATGATGGGCCGCTGAGCCACAGGAAACGGGCGGAAGTGAGTTTTGCTATTGTTCTCCGTGCATCACATCAGTGATGCATTTTGGCCGTCTCTTTCAGCTTTGATGACCAGTGAAGCGTTCGGTGTAGCGTGCGTTGTAGGATTTCTCTGGAGGAGGCGGGCATGGCGAATCTTGAATAAAGAAGGTAAGTATTCGCCTTCACCGAGATAATACCACCCTGAATATACTCACCCTGCTTTGTTTCCGGCCCGTAGATAGATAATGCAGTCACCTTTGTTCTGCTTTCCATCGTGGTCGAGGTCAAGAGCCAGTGTGTGGGCGCTTCCGCATAATGAAGTGAGATGGGATCGGGGTGAGAGATCTGGCGTGAGATCTGGTCCTTCCGTATGTTCCTGCTCAGCCGACGCTGTTTCTGTTTCTACGCTGTTCGTATGTTTATTTCCACAGGTCTCCATGCCCTGGAGCTCTGGCGGAGACGGGGGTGATGGGTGCAGAGAGGGCAGTTCCGCTGTCAGTTAAGCATGGGCGACGCCTTCGACGCAACCCTACGTCATCCGCGACCCCACATACAAAACCCCCGCTCGTCGTCACAAACATCCCCCTCCTTTCTTTCCACAACCACCACCATGAGCGCAGGGCCAACACAGCACCTCGCCGGGGAGGGCTACTCCGCCCGCAACCCCGTCCCCACCATCGAGAAGTTCCAAGCTCGTACGTCCTCGTCGAGCACAGCACTGTGCTTATCTACTCACATTACCCCTTCCAGAGCAAGCAGCAGACGTCGCAGAGCAAGACAAGTCGCTCCCGCCAACCCCTGGCCCGCGCGGAAAGGCTCCTTCAGATGAGAAGAAGGAGTTGATGGAGCGTATGCAGCCACCTCAGGGCTCTCGTCCTATCGACCTTGCGAAGCAAAAGGGCGACAAGTGGGTCACTGACCCTGTCACCGGAGATCAGGTTCTCCTGAGGAACCCTCAGTTTGCAGGTGCGTTCCACAGCGCTCACGCCACAACCAAGCTCACTGATATTCTCGTAGACTTCCACGAGAAGGGGCTTGACAACAAGGGTCTCGACCCAGGAAGTGGAAAGGCGGGTCCTGCCCTCAGGGCACCCGAGGATCCTGCCCAACAGGACCCTCGTTATACTGCTCCCAAACCCGCAGACATAGGCAACATCTGCCTCCAACAGTTCCCGCCGCCCGTCGATCCCGTTGACATCTCCAAGGCGAAAACCATCCTTCGCACGGGTGCTCTCACAACCACTGGCGTGTGCGCCATAATCTGGTTCTTCGTCGTTTTCAGAAACCACCTCTCTTGGCTTTCGTGGTTCTTCAGGAGCGGCCTCTTAGGCGGTGTGGTGTTAATAGCTTGGGTCGGAGCAGAAAATGCCGGGAGAAAGATAGAAAAAGAGCTGGAGAGGGTGAGGATGAAGATGCACACTCAGCGGGCGGAAGAGCATAGTCCACCGACTCCTGAAAGCGTGGAGTGGATGAACGCGTTGATCAAAGTAGTATGGGGCCTGATCAACCCTGAGATGTTTGTTCCCGTTGTCGATGTAAGTCACCCCATTCTTTCGTCCGTGCTGGCGTATTGAGCTAGAGTTCGCAGATGGTCGAGGACATCTTGCAAGCATCTCTTCCTGGCGTCGTGGACGCCGTCCGTATTGCCGACATTGGCCAAGGTACCAACCCCATTCGGATTGTGTCGATGCGGGCGTTGGCGGACCAACCTGGACACCGCGATTATCCACGTGAGGAATGGGTTGGCTTGGATAAAGATTCGCAAAGCAAAGCGCAGGCGGCGCAGGTGGACAAAACCGGTGACTCCAGCACGGATCCTGCAAAGGACATCGACACCGACCAAACTGGCGATTACCTGGTACGTCTCTTGCAAAGTTTTTCTGAATAATCACTCAATGAATGTGTAGAATTATGAAGTGTCCGTTTCATACCAAGCCCTTCCAGGCCAATCAAAGAAGCTTCGCCAGCACAACATCCATCTCATGTTGGAGTTCTTTATCGGAGTATGGGACTGGTTCCGCGTCCCCGTTCCCTTTTATACAATCGTCGAAGGCTTTGTCGCAACTGCGCGTCTGAGGATTCAGTTCATTCAGAACCCTCCATTTGTGCGCAACCTGACAATCACATTGATGGGCGTTCCGAAGGTCGAAGTCTCAGTCGAACCATTCACGAAAGCACTTCCGAATGTCCTTGACCTCCCCATGATCAAGAACTTTGTGGAGATGGGTATTGCGGCAGGGGTGAGTTTTCATGATGATACGACGCTACTCATCGCGCTGATTTGCTTCTCAGTGTGCACAATACGTAGCCCCCAAGTCGCTCACCTTGAACCTCGCACAGCTACTCGCGGGCTCTGGCGTAAAGAAAGACACCGCCGCACTGGGAGTTCTCGTCATCACGATTCACCATGCCGAGGGTCTCTCCGCGCAGGACCGTAATGGCCAGTCTGATCCCTACATTGTCCTCGCCTACGCCAAGTTCGGCAAGCCCTTATACTCTACCCGTATCATCGAAGGTGACAGGAACCCCGTATGGGAGGAGACTGCGGTGCTGCTAGTCACAGATGATGAGGTGAAGGGTGAGGAGGATGTGAGCGCAATGCTTTGGGATTCGGATAAGCGGACGGCGGATGATCTTGTTGGACGAGTGACAATTCCGTTGAAGGAACTGATGAAGCAGGTACGTCCGTCCCGAGTCATCTGAATCTTCGATGAGTTCTCAGCTTCTTGTATGTGCTTTAGCCCGGTAAGATGTTCTCAAGGGTCGACAAGCTCACCGGCTTCGAAGATGCGAACGATATGCCCGGGGCTCTGTTCTGGGACATCGGATATTAGTAAGTCGAATAGTATCATCGTGTTTCGAAACCCTTTCTGAACTCCCCTTAGTGAGAAGAACCCTCTCAACACCTCGTTGAAGAAGGAAGAACCTACCGACGTCACCCAAGCTGTCAAGGAGAATAAGCCGGTTCAGGAGCAGGCAACCGTCGCCGACAATCAGGCCGAAACAGATGCCCTGTCCACACCTCCCGATCCAAACATTCCTAGTGGTATTCTATCGGTGATCATTCACCAGATCAACAACTGTTTGTCCTTTATTCAATGATACGTGTGATGAGGTACTAACCCCCCTCCGCCGACAGTGGAGCGACAGGACATCAAGGGTAATACCGGTGACCGTGAAGGTCAAGCTGGTCAAGATACGACTGAACCGACTGAAGAAGGGGCCAACCTTCCCAACGGCTACTGCGAGATCATCGTGAACGACGATTTGATTTACAAGACGCGGGTGAAGCAGTACACGAGTATGCCCTACTTTGAGGCTGGGACGGAGAGGTTCATCCGGGATTGGAGGGATACTGTCGTGAGGGTCCAAGTCAGGGATGCTCGGTGAGTTATGCTGCCCCTTGCGAGTGACAAACTTGATACTCATGCGGTTCTTCCTAGTGTGAGGGAAAAAGACGCTGTTCTAGGTATCGTCACTGTCAAACTTTCCGAGGTCTTCCAGAATAGCTCCGTCGTTACAAGGTTGTTTTCGCTTCAAGAAGGTGTTGGTAAGTAAAGCTGGTACACTCAATATATGGCACTGTCTAATCGTCATTTTTTGCAGGTTACGGTCGTGCCAATATCTCGTTCCTCTTCCGCCAAGTTAAAACCGATCTCCCTCGCACCATGCTGGGTTGGGAAACCGGCACCGTTGAGATCCTTGACTCTGTCACCATCGAGCCAGCCCCTGGCTTTACCGAAGGTTTTTCCTCCAAGAAGCTCTCCCTCTCCACCTCGGACGACAAGTACAAAGTTCCTTCCTCTGCAGCGCGCGAGCTCGAGGGCGGGTCCACAGTTTGGGACTTGCCTGTCGACAAAGTCAGGTTGCCGGTGTACAACAGGTACTCGAGCGCGGTGTTGTTCGAGATAGGAAGCGGCGGGATTGGTCCGTTGGGTGCTGCGTCTGATTATGTGGCGTTGCTGTGGTTGAAGGACGTCCCGGATGACGAGGAGGTGCCTGTAAGAGTGCCGGTTATCAAGAGCGGGAAGTTGAAGCAGATCAGGCAGAATTATAGTGAGTCTCGTTTTGGTTCGTCCGGCGACTTTTATGGAGGCTGATGCTGCGTGGGGAAGTTAACGACCAGACTGCGAAGACGCATGAATACGAGATCGTCGGATGGTTGTCTTGCACTATTGTACTTGACTCTGGGTTGGATCCTGACCATGAGGATTTGTGAGTTTGATCCCTCAGCCTGTCTCAGCCTTCGTACTGACTAAAGACTGCTCATCAGCCAAGAGAACCGCGCCGAGAAACAGTACGTCTATCCTTCCTCTCTGATCCAACATTATTTTGACCGTGCATGTTTTCCAGCCGCTACGAAGCTTACGATCGCGTCGAAGGTCAAGCCGCCATAGCAGCGAAAACAGCAGACATGAAAGCCGATACCGAGAATGGTGATTTGTCGAAGCAGCAGCGAAAGGAGATCGATAGCGAGAAGACTCACCAGTTGAACATGCGGCATCGCGGAGTGATGCAGTTCAAGCCAGCTAGGTGTGTATTCCCTCCCGTTCGTTCTTGTTGTTCAATGAAGTTGTGCTGAGCTTTTGACTTTGCTAGGACTACGAAGTGGTCGAAGGATGGGTTGAAGAAGCGGGCACAGTCGATCAAGAATATGATCACTGGTGATAAGGAGAGACAGCCGAATGTTGAGAGCGAGACTGGGTGAGACACTAAGATTGTTTTGAAATTCTTGTAAGGACTTTTTCGTCTCTCGGACTCAGAATCCCTGGAAACATCTCCATTTTTCTCTTTCGTTACTGTATCATTATGTCGCACACTGTATTATACACGCGAATTAAGATAGCTTCACATACTGTATGGGGGTGTCGTATGCGTGGCGTGTCGTTTTCGCTGAGGATCACTCAACTCATGACTCGGAGGATGAGGAGCTCGGGGGACTTGGAACAAAATCTGGCGGCAAGCCCGCGGGGTGAGTCATTGCATCCTCTTCAGCCTCCACCGTGATTGAAATTCCCCAACTTTCAGTCCAACACTCCCCAGTCTGCACCTTTTCCTTTCGGACATGTGGCTTGTACTATCGAGTTGCTATCGGGAGGGATATTTCTTCCAGATCATCGATGCCCTCATGCTCTCCGCGTGTGGAGCTATCATCGCCTGGCGCCAGCAACTTAAAGTACGCCATGCAGTGCAACAGCGACATTCTGGTCTCTTATGCTGCTCATTCTGCTACGTACCGTACGTCTCGATATCAGATAATTATACTACCTATACTCATTTCTGTGCTTCAATAACGAACAGATGATGAAACGATACTTTGCAAAGAAAGTCAAGTCACCACCAATCACAGATGAGGTGGAGCGCCAGTTCCGGAAGACTGAAAGGGACCGAACGCAGACCTACGAGTGTATTCGTCGGCAGCAGCAATACGACTTTGCACTCGCAACAGAATCATGGTTGAACTCCGAGAGCATTCGCGCAGAAGTCTTTCATCGCATTGTTCGGGAAGCGTTGGACGATTATTATTCGCTCCAACAACAACGTGCCGCAGAGTTCGGGAAGATGTTGGAGACTCACGACAAGCTCGCTCGCGCAGACGACGCACAACGGCAGGCGAGGTTTGACGAAGATATGTCAGAGAGAACGCGATTGTTTCAGGCTGCCCAAGAGCGACGAAAAGTGGCTATTTCCCAGTACGCTGCATACCGGGATCGTCTCTACGAAGAGGGGCGGCACGGGCGGCAGGTGGAGACTGAGAAACTCGTTGATTTTCTTCGTGAGTTATTTGGTAAAGTGATGAGGGAAGCCGAAAGTGCGCGAGCGGAACCTGCAAGGGGGAACCAAACAACAACTGTGAGTTCATGCCTTCAGATTGTGCTGTAAACAAGCCTTATGAAACCGCAAATAGGGCAATACATCTCCCACCACGGTATAATTTCTGCTACACTCCGAAGCTATGGTCGCTCATCCGAAACTTCACAGGAATCCCTATCAACACCTACACTGCCCGAGCTCCAAATCCCGACAATCAACGCCTCTGGTCATCCAGAATCTGCTGCGTCTACTATTTCGACATCTCCCTCCACGTCGGACGTTATGCCTCCACCTCCTTCAACTCCTCCAAGTCCGCACTCTGATCGACCCCGTTCATCGTCCAGACATGCTTCAGGCGAAGGGTCTCGCAGTCCCAATACTCCTTTTCGCTCATCGCCTCCCCAAACACCAAAGGTGCCCCCTCCAGGAACGTTGCCGAATTCAACGACTATCAACGGTAACCAGATACACGGTACCCCAGTTGTCTCAGACACCTACATAGACTGTCCTCCTGAAGCCCTGCCAAAAGATAGGGCTCGTGGGATAGGAGAAGAATCCGTGCGGGCTCCGACATTTGAGCCCTCTGCCGGACATGGTATATCACGTCAGAGCAAACCATGGTCCGGCCTCGATATCGAATTTGACGACTGTGAAACCCGACGAACGTCCACCTTCACCCACGACCGGAACACTCGCCTCGATCTCGTCTGCCAGATCAAGGATTTCATCCGTCAGTCGGGAGAGAAGAGGTCATCTCAGTTTGTATCAGTCCTGAAACAATTTGATACACTTATAGAGCGGCTCAAGGCTAGCTGCAGCATGACCCTACTCGTACACGAGAACTCATACGACAGGCCGGAGGTCCTTAGACAACAGAAGTTCCTAGATGCTCAGACGTGTATGGACTTCCTATTTGAGGACATGATGTCTATGATGGGAGAAGAGGCCTCGTCAATGCAGGAAATTCAACGAAATCACGATATGGCTCACATTGATAAAGTGGATGCGCTGTTGAACTCAATGGGGGCGATGGTGGATGAGCGGAGGGCACCGTCACCAACCACCCGCCCGAACATTCCCTTCCCTCTCCCGCCTACGCAGCGCGTCAGACAGGATGAGTCAAGGAAGGAGTGGCCGATGTTTCTACCCCCGCCGCTGGTAGATCCTCCCAGTCAGCCCGTCTTCATGGAGCCGTTTGTATGTCTTTCACAGTGGCTCTCACACTGGTGCTGATGCTTTACATGCAGAGTATACAAGCCCTCTTTGATAACGACGGGATCATCTCGAACGAGCTACCTATTGCGTCCGACATCCCTAAATTCAGTATCCCCAACACATCCGGTTTCATTACAAGCGATGAGCAGGAGCTTCCCGCGAGATCACTTGGTAATACTAACCACAGCAAGATGTTCCAACGCCACTCCGCCATGTTCCTGCGGGGACAAACGCATCGTGACACGCTCTTCAGGACCGAACTTCACCAATATCACCAAGAGATTGCGGCACTGGAGGTGAAGGCGGGGTTCATGTTCAAACGGGACCTCCGCGACTTCAAGGAGCAGCTCAGCTCGGCCTGGCTCGCGCACACCACCAAGTTCAACACATTTCTGATGGAAACAAATAGCACGCTTGGGAACCACGAACAGCTGCGTCTTGATTGGTCCCGGTCGGCTCAAGACGAGAGGAGGGCGACGTTTGGGAAGAGCCAGAGGGAGAAGCACCAAGCGTTTGTTGAACGACGTGAGAGGGTACGTTCAGAGGATTTAGATTTGGAAGCGACGATTGCGAGGAATTTCTTGGTGTGGAAAGAGGAGAAGTTCATCGACGCGGAGAGGATGGCGGAGAGATGGCAGAGGACGCTTAAAACACCAAAAGAGCCTGGTAGTATGGTAGATGTGACGGATGGTTTGTGACTTGGTACTTTCTCATCCCTCCGAGTCGTTGGGGCGTCGTTCGGGTTGATCCAACACAATGATTCGAATGAAGCGTAGATACTTAGTGTGACAACCTTCGGATAAACGACCCCAGATAAAACCTCGGACGGTTAGGGGGTGAGACACTGACCTGGTGAGATAGTCCTGTAAACTTACGTTCATGACGAGGATTCCACAGGCCATTCGACCTCTTGCAAGTCCAACATAGATGCCAACTCGTCCCATTTTTGAGACTCCTCACTGTACACGTTCGTGAATGTCGACAAACAAGGGTCACAAGCCACTTCCATCTCTGAACAGTGAAAAAAACTTGGCCAGAACGGAATAACGCCTAATCATTTTACCAAGGAGGACGTACTTGAACTTTGACAGTGTCACATAACCCAACGCGGGTTTGAGGAAAGGTTCGCCGTCAGCCTGTGGGCATACGTTCGAACACCGGGGTTTTCTCCGATCTCAATCACTTCAAGCTACAATTTCCCATCCTCTGATACTGACAGCGGTTGACACTGGTTCTCGACGGAGAGAGAGTGCGATTCCGTTGCGCAAGAGATACATATAAACATACATCCGTTACCACTTCCCCAAATGCCAAGTAGCTGCTTCACACCATTATAGTCCTTGCTGCTTCATCTGAATCATGTCACTCTCCACGTCTCCATACCCAGTCGAAGCGGTCGTGCTCGTGTACGTGGTAGAGTTCTTGTGAATCTGCACACCTCCAGGTGGCTTGTTGAACATGATTCGATTGTTCTGCCCGGAGACCGCCGTGGATGAATCCCCGTACTGCCACCTTGCAGGACTTCCTCCGCTGTAAGCTTCCGCTCCGGGAGAGGTAAGTCCTTGGTTAACTGCAAGAACGATCAGAGTCGGAGCGATACCCTAAAGAACCAAGTCAGTCAGATGGCCGTGGTATGTTTGAAGGGGCGGAGAGACTGACCATGAGCTGAGGCATGCAATCCATGACGACATAAAGTGCATTGTTGCCATCCAATCCATCGTCGGGAGAGATATTGAACAAAATGAACTCTGTGACTTTTCCGATGGTAACGAGCATGCCAGCCTCAAGAATGATCAGGATGACAGCGCGATAGCGCAATTGTGGCTTTGAATGAGGGGATGAGCCCCGGAGGTTGATCTGGCGCGTCAGGAACCTATTGACATGAACAAGTTCAGAACCGGGCTCGGAGTCGAAATACTAGTATACGCTACTTGCCAGATACGACCAGCGGTTAAAAGAGTGAGGACGAGGTTGGTGACCATAGATACGGCGAGCATGCCAGTTGCCCATCGCACGGTACCGGCGACGTAAGGGTTTGGCAAGAAATATTGTCCAACGGCGGTGTATCCGGAAACTGTGGCACAGACGGGATCAGACAATACTCGGATAGCTTATCATTCCCTGACTTACTGGCGGTGCCGATCACCATGATCACCGGAAGAATGATTACATACCAATTCCTATTCCACACCATGAAGCAACGCCACACGAGGATGGAATCTCCGAGAACAATCTACACAACACTTGCCGTCAGTGAATGCGTCTATGCTCCAGTTGTTTTGCGCATACCGTTGTTATGTACACCATATCCTTCGCCCTGTTCAGTGGTCGACCGATGTCCGCGAGGTACATGACGGCACCTTCCTCATTGACATGGACGATAAACGCCTCGATGAGGCGGGAAAGAATGAATGCGATGTGCGTTGTTGCCAATGACCACCTGTCATTTCGCAGCAAAGACATGAACTCTGTGCACCGAGACTCGGTGAGAGTACGCACATGATAACGATTGCTCCGATTGAGAACCACTGTTTCTGGCGTTTCTTGAATATCGCCGACATGGATATGATGAACAAAATGTTGAACGAGCCTATAAACAGGCATCGTTCATCAGTGGCAGTAGGCAGATAGCATAGCTGGATAAAATCACCCCAAAACATAGAGGCAAGCCATCCGCCGACGAGGTAAGACTTGTCGATGGGGAAGTTGACCACCATGATGGATAGTCAGGGCACGCTGCGTGGGCACGGGGGTAGGAAGGGTATGAAAGGACAGGTCTTGCACGGGGGGTCCGCAGTTATACCCTTCAGCGTCAGCCTTCCCTCATAGGCCGGAAAGAAGTCAGCTGAGTGGGTCTTCTATTGCTGAACCGTCTCCCCAGGAAAAGTAAGTGCCGCGCTTGCTAATCGCACAGGAGTGTCTTTGATCTGACAGGGATCACTGATAACAAAAACAGTCTGTTTCATTAGCTATAGACGTTCACACTCAGTTTTCATCTTGCGGTTGTGGATGAACAAAACACTCACGTACCGTCATGAGCTATGCTCTATCGCACGGAGGCCGTTCGAAATCCTCGTTGTCAGGAACGACAACTGGGAGAAGTGGATGAGGAAGTACTGTCTCGATGATGGTAGCATGCTGCGACCCGCACGCTCCCGCACCAATGGACAGATTCGCACTAGAATGTCAGTCAAAGCGGCAGCAGAAGTTGAAAGAGAGAAAGATCAGTTACAGGTAGAGTTCATCGGAGGATGTACGGCCCACATCAACGGGAGGCACCGGCTCCGGCGGTTACTTGTACCGGCGCTCCCGGTGAGCCGTATAGCTGTAACTCTGCCTCCACGGCCACCCCGGGGATGGTCTCGGACTTGGAAATGGGACACGTCCTCTTTCAATCCAGCCCGTGCAATCAGTTTTGATTTCTACTCACGTACGTGCGTTTCTCACAAACACAAAAGTTACTCAATTGACGATGCAACGATAGCCCCAAGCTTCCAGCTTGAAAACCAGAGAATCCCGAGCCAAACGACAGGCAGTTGACACTGTCAGGCAGCTCCTTCACATCGTAGCGAAGTCCTCAGAGTCAGAGCTGCATGACAGTGATCAATTGCAGATAGGCTGTGGTATCGGTGACCGATGATTCGACCAATCAGTGTCACAGACTGCATGGGCCTGTGTTCAAGCCACACCAGATTGTGCAGGTTGATCGTTGAATCCCACTCGCCTTTAGCTTTCTCTACTGGAGCAAAATAACGACCACCCAAGAGGCTCCAACTCCGGGCTGACATTTCCAATGAAAATGCCTGATCGTGCGCCTGTAAACAATCAGTACCACCTCACTGGGACGCTCTGGAATCCCTCGCCGGCGTGACGCACGCTCCACTTGCAAAGTCGCCCAGGAGGTTGGATCGATCAATTCCAGTTGACAGATCACGGATGTGCGATGGTCCGGGAGATGATTTCCGTTTGTCGACTTTCTCCTTGATTGAGACGCATTTTTCGGTGAGCATTGACCACTTGCCATCTATCATCATCGTGCACCTGCCTGACCACTCGGTGAAGTGCCTTCTCAGGTTCCTTCTGGACCGACCCTCAAGGAACTTTCACAAGCCTGTGAACTGCTCAATCATTTCGATGTTTCAATCCACACAATGTACAAGCGGGGTTTATCTGGTTTCTTCACCTATTTCAAACCAAGTTATCGCGGAACACGGCGCAATGCCTCAACTGAGGCTCAACCAATGGCATGGCTGGGTAATCCATTGATTCCACTGCAGTATACGTTTCCCATTGGTGATGCCGCAGCTTGTACCTTTTCAGTGCACCCCGGGATGAATACTCTATCACAAGCGCAAGACACTAAGCGTTGATTCTCTCGGTTTTGCGCCCATCTCTGTAGACGTCCGTGACACCAATCGTTTGTGAATATAAAGTGCTCCAATTCATTCGAACTTCATTGTTTACCTGTCCGCCACAACCGTTTGCAGAATCAGTCATGCCAGGCACGGTAATCACCACCTCCCCTTCTTCTTCAGGCAAGGTACCGGACGTGCTTTACCTTCCGGAGACCATGGTAGACTGGCCGTGGCCACGTGCCATTAACCCTCATTATGAGGAGGTGAAGGCGGCCTCAAACGCATGGTTTTATAGCTTCAAACCCTTCAAGCCGAAATCTCTTTATGCTTTTGACAAATGTGACTTTGGTACGTGTCATGACGACTTCGCAAAATGATTTATTTTGACATAGTTCTATGTCGTATAGCTCGCCTCGCTTCACTTGCTTATCCATGGTCATCCAAAGGTACTTCGACTACCGTGTTCACCCCCGCATTCTTTATCTCAGTTTTGTCGCTAGAGGACCTTCGTACCGGATGTGATCTCATGAACCTCTTCTTCATTGTCGACGAATACACAGACGTCGAGCCAGCCCCCGTCGTCCGTGAGATGGTCGACGTCGTCATAGATGCACTCAACAACCCGCACAAACCTCGCCCAGAAGGCGAGATCATCCTGGGCGAAGTTGCACGGCAGTAAGTACCACTTCATCATGGCATGCGCGATCAGGGTCACACTTACTCTTCCGTAGGTTCTGGGCTCTGGCTATCAAGACCGCGAGCCCCACCTCCCAGAAGCACATGGTCGAGAGCTTCACGGACTATCTGGAATCCGTCGTACAACAAGCCGAAGACAGGGACGAGAACCGGTTCAGGACGATCGATGAGTACCTGGAGAACCGCCGCCAGAACATCGGCGCAAGGCCTTCTTTCGTGCCTCTGGAGCTGCAGCTCCACCTGCCAGACGAGGCGTTCTATCACCCCGTCGTGCAAGAGTTGTCGGTGTACATCACTGATTTGATTATTCTCGACAACGTAAGTCGTTCGGTCCGCGTTCCAGAAGGAGAAAAAGATGATTTACACTATTTTTGTGCAGGACATCGCATCGTACAACAAGGAACAAGCTACCGGCGACGACAGGCACAACATCCTGACCCTCGCCATGCGTCAGTTCAACACCGACTTCGAAGGCGCCATGGACTGGGTGGTCCAATACCACACCCTCGTCGAGACCCGGTTCCTCGACGGCCTCAAGCGTGTCCCCTCCTTCGGCCCACACGTCGACGCACAACTGCAACTGTACATCCACGGGCTGGCGAACTGGCCGCGATGCAACGACTGCTGGAACTTCGAGTCCGGGAGGTATTTCGGGAACAAGGGGAGGGAGTTCCAGAAGACGAGGAGGGTGCCGAGGTTGCCGAAGGTGGTGAAGAGTCAGCATAAGCTGAAGGAGGGGAAGAGGGAGAATGTGGATATCCCGTTGGTTGAGCAACTGGAACTGCAGTAGGCGTGTGGGACGTAGAAGTGTCTCTTTGGGTGGATATCTGGTTCTGTGTCATTGGGTTAGGGATGTTCCATGTTGTACAACTTATATGCTACTGACAGATAGATAAAGGTGGTGATATCGTGTGTACTTCACGTTGAATGGTATAACCCCGTTAGTGCTTTGTAACCTGCCTCTATGACCGAAAATCCCTTGCATACCTGTGATCACATAGCGGCGTAGAATATTCGTGAGTGAGTACTAGTGAATGCTATATCAATCCTTTCATGCATTAGGATGGTTTCAAGTTTACCATTGACAAAAGTGAAGGCACGGGGTGCGCGACACGATTGCGTTGACGTGGAGCGAGCTCTTGCGTACCATTGGGAGAACGACCCAAGCCACTTCCACTTCCCCGGCGCCTGCACCCTCCAGGCGCTTCAGGACGTTCTCGCGCGTCACAACACAAGGCCGCAGGTGCCACCGTCGTCAACCCAACCACTCAACTCCGTTAACTCTAGGACGTGACAACTAGTGTACGGGACCGCACATGTAGCCATAGTAGGTACGCGGTATATAAAAGACCAGAACAAAAAAAAAAAAAAAAAAAAGTGAAGGCACACGTTTATTCATGCTTGGCAGTGATCTGAGATCTGGATGTAAGGTACCTTCTCGTCTGCTCGTGGTACCCACTGGCATGACACATTGCCATTGCCATTCGTGTCTGTCGGGAGGGGTTCACTGATGATAGTAGCCTCAATAAATATATCGATTACAAGTGCTACCCAGAAAGCATATCTAATGCCTCTACTATACATGGTGACCAGGGAAGAGTCTGCTTTACATTCCGCGAACATCTACGCCAATAAAATCTACACCTGCTGCTCCGTTGGCTTCTTCTTCAAAATATCCACTTCCGCATCGCCGCTGTACGACGAGGCAGATGTGTCCGTCCGCGTGTGGTGCGTCAAGATCGGCGCGGCGAAAACCATCTGTGTGCCAGTCTGATGCTGCGCCACGGCCGAGGTGGAGTCGTCGTGCTCGTCGTGCCGCCACTTTGCGGGACCGCCGACGCTGTACGCCTCCGAGCCGGGAGATGTGAGACCTTGGTTGACCGCGAGGAGGATCAGTGTGGGAGCGATACCCTGTCATATGTGTGATCAGCGATTTAGCATTGAGTATACCTCTATTGGCAGAAAAACATACCATAATTTGCGGCATGCAGTCCATGATGACGTAGAGAGCGTTGTCGCCGTCGAGCCCGTCATCAGGTGCGATGATGAAGAACACGAACTCTAGGATCTTGCCTACAGTGACGAGCATACCGGCTTCCAGAATGATGAGAATCACCGCCCGGTAGCGCATCTGTGGTTTCGTGCGGGTGGAGAGACCTGTGAACTTGATCTCGCTGGTCAAGAACCTACAGAAGTGACTGTTAGTGAATGGAAAGGGGTGAGAGTAGACCGATTTTTGTTGCGCACCAGATGCGTCCAGCAGTCAAGAGTGTGAGCAAGATGTTGGTGGCCATGGATACGGCAAGCATGGCTGTGGCCC